>OV049924.1:193718480-194430024 GCA_920104205.1 Eupeodes latifasciatus | reverse complement strand
GGAGATGGAGCAGGAACTTGAACATGATTAGTTTAATTAGGGGTAACATTTAAATTCATGTTGCTCAATTGAGCAAGAAGTTGTCGACGCGACGTTTAAACCACGTGCCATGTCGACGGGATGAACGCCCTCCGAAGAAAGCGTTAGATGTAGATTTAGTAACATTCCTTTGTTGCGAACGATATTCAGTAGTTTGTACAACTGGAATTGTCGCATTAGCCAACTCTCGGTTATCTCGGGAGTTTAAAGGAGGAACCGGAGCTGGAGTGACACTAGCTAAGGTCTCTATGACCATTGTTCTTACTTGTGCTAACAAGTCAGTATGACTGCGTTCGAGCTCATCCCGTATAAACCGTTGATCATCAGTTCTTATGAGGCCTATACAGTTGCTGTTACCACCTCCTGTTTATATCTTACGAAATGTTCTTGGTCTTTAAAGGTATTGCCGTTACTAGGACTAAAAGATCTTCTATCATCAACATTATGTTGTTTATTAGATTCGTTATGACCACTTGTGTCGTTAGGGTGTGTTACTATTGGTACCGAGTCCCCTTCTACCTGAGATGGATTTTCCTCACCACCATTATCGGAAGTAGATCGTGGCCTACTTGTCCATGCTGCTTTTTCTTTTGCATTTTTACTTCGCCCCCTGGCAGGCATCGTGTGTTATTTATCTAGCTATACTAAACAACACTACCTTAGTTTACTCTTTATTTCAATATTCAGATCCAAAAATAAAAAAATGTCTCGTTAAAACATAGAAACTATGTTTAAAAAAAAAATGTCTACCAAAAATAAAAATCTCCTTTGAATGTACTTTAACACTAAAAAAAAAAGAGGTTATCTTATTTTTTTAAACTACTAACTATACTCAAAAAGCTTTCTATATTTACAAACTTGGGAAGTGAATTCGGTAAACGAAAGGGAAGTTGACCTTGACCGTAGACCTCAAGTCCAATAAATTTTTCTTTAACAATTTTAAATTTTCATTTATTCTTCTTTTTTTTTGGTATAGAGATTGTCTAACTATAATCGGAACAATCTTCTCGGGAATTAACACACTATTTTTTTGTTATTTTGTCGTTATTCTTAATAATCCAAAAAAAAAATCAAATTCAACAAAAAAATATATAGAAATATAAACGACTTACCGAAACTCCCAGTTGGTGTGCACAGCCTTCTGATGAGATCGATGATGTTGTTGCTAGACTAAGATTAACTAAAGAAAACACTGAAGTATATTGGAGTTAGGACGGAAAGATTTTTAAAGATCGAACAATTAATTTTGTTTAAGGATCATTTTTCCTATTTTTTTTTTTTTTTGCTTTTAACAACCCGAGAGTTTTAAAGACAAAACACGATCGCGATGGATGGGATGTTACACTTTATCTCTTTATACCAATCATAACTTAACTTCTATTATTTTCCTTCTATCTAAACTTAATTCTACTTTCTTTTCATTTTCAGATTTTTCTTATCTAATTCTCACCATGTATTCACTTGCCGAAAAATCTACTTTAATCAATTACTTTAAATTTTTCTTATAGGCATTGAGTTTTAGATATTCTTTAATCAAATTCATTTCGCTATTTTTCTTTAAATAAAATTTCCTTCAACGAGCTTATTCTTTTTTTGTTTTTTTTTAGCAACAAAAAAAAAAAAAACTTTTAAAACCACAAAAAAAAATTAAAGAAATAAAAAAATTGTTGATTTGAGTTATTAAATAAACAATTCATTATATTTAATAACATTTTTGTCAAAATTATGTGTCGTTTTTAATTTATGGACACTTACGAGGTACTGCATTCAAATTGTCGATACTTACGAGGTATTGCTACCAATTCCTTTGTTTACTAAATCATCATTTTTTTATTTTAATAACGTTACACGACTAGTTTAAACTTCTTCGAATATTTTATTTCATAGTCACAAATAAATTAAATCAAAAACCAACTAATAAATTAAACTCTAATAGCAAACATAAAAGGAACACATTTCAGAATACTGAAATACAAAAAAGTCAAATAAACGAATCCATTTAATAATAAGTTAAAGCACAGTTAGTAAGAAACATTTAATTAAAGTAAGGTATTAAACAAAAAATGAAAAGGATTTGAGTAAAAAGAACTAATTCATTTAAAATGCACTACAAAGGCAATCAAAAAGGATACATTTCAGAATGTTATAACAGATGAAGCCGAACTGACAGTGTTAATTTTATATTAGTTTAAGTAAAATTATTCTAATAACACAAACAAACAAAAAAAAAATAAGTAAATATCAGATAAATTCAAATTGCACACACACTTCGAAAGATAATTTAAAACAAATTAAAGAAATAGCAATTTTCAATACTTAAAGTACTTGGTATTTCAATGAGTCATAAAAAGGCCAATAGTCTCTCGTTATTATACTTTAATTTCTTGCAGATGGTAACATTTTTTGTTTTTAATTTTCAAAGGTGATGGTTGCACTTGTTTGAAGTTTGTTTCTTAAAAATTAACATTTTTGGGCCTTGCTGGTAAGTCTTTGTACTCATCATCGAAATCCAATTTGAAATCGTACCTCTATGATATCGATAACTTTTGACATTTGTTACACAGGGATCATTCATTTTTTCCCTGGTCTAATCGAACTATATTTCATTAATTCTTTATTTTTTATCTTATTTTCAATTGTGCTGTGCACACTATCGCATTCCATTTGAGTATGCCTTTTTGTAAGGTACTTCTGAATTATCTCAACGTCATATTTTTGAGATATGAACAAAAGTGCATTGCTCATGATGCTGTTACGGTTCTGTGCCGTGCAACCAACAGAATAAATGATAATAAGAATCTTGCTCCCCAACTTCAAAAAATTTGTTTCTAAATAATGCAAAAGAAAAGATGCGAATGTTGATGGCTGGCCATCTAAAACGGTTTCATCAAACCAGTAACATGCAGCAATTTTTTCAGCTAAATTATATGTAATATGGGTCTATGTAATGTGGGTCTACCTCACCTACTAAGCTATGGGGGATATTGGATAGCTTCCCCAAGCCTAATATGGAAGTTTGGCTAGAGAGCCGATCTGTTCCAAGTTTGAAGTAAATTAAAACAAAGCTGAGGAGCCAAAGTGTTCTTTTCTACTTCCTAAATGAAAGTTAATTTATTCAATCGAACTTAAGCTATTTATGCAAAATAATCTACTTACACACTAACATCTTAAGCCTATATCAAATACATACCCGTATTATAACTTAAACATAGAAATATTTTATTCTTGCTATGTCATCAAATTAGTAGTCGATACCAATATGCATAGCCCTTCTAATACAATGCACAAATGTATCCAAATGCATCCAGACATATGCAATACACAGTATGCAGTGCATTGAACCTTAGCGAATAGGTAGATACACTTGACCAAAGTAATCTGAAGCGTCGCGTCGGGTCCCGTCATCGTCAGTGGCATTGAAATTATTACTTAATAATTTAGTGCATGAGGTTGATACTCATGACCATGAATGAAATGCGAGTGCATTATTAAAAATAGGAAAGGAATGCGAGTGCATTAAAATCTAGGTTGGCTATTGTGAAGCGTAGTGTGGATTAAAGTCAATGACCGGAATTAAATGTATAATGAAGTGATCGCTAGTGTGATCCCTTCACATATAGACTGTAAAGTTATGACAGCACAACTTGGTTCGGTAATATAATGCACTCGCATTTATGAACGGACATACTTTAACAGCCTGTACATCCATTGCTAGAACATGGTACAAATTATTTTGTGCATCCGTTTTATCCTTAACTTTTTCTGCTCTGGAACGATCTTTTTCTTTGATATGCTTTTGAAATTCTTCTTCAAGGACCTCTACACTTTTATGTTTAAAACAAATGTCACACCAGTCTTTTTTGCCTATAAAGACCGATATTCATTTCTTTTATCATATTTCTCATTGTTGTGTGAGAAATGACTACGTTACCAGTTTCTTGACATTTTTTAGCATAAGCCGTATGTACTTGCATTACCGTTTGAAAATTTTGCTCTAGGTACAATTTAGTGGTCTCCTTTTTGCAGTAGTGGGAAGGCAACTTACTTTAATTTTGTAAAAACTCTTTCATGAAATTAAGTTCTGCACTTTTAGGACATTGAGTTTTGTTTATAGATTTATTTTTGTCTTTGATTCCCAACTGGTTCTTTTACATCCAATTTAAAATTGGCCATTCTTTTATTCCAGTTGTAGCAATATACATTTTCTTGCAGAGCCGAATGTTGTCTCCTTTTGAATTTTTTAAAAAATATTTCAAAGTAGTTTGCCTGCGGTTAATTCTATCCACATTATTTATCAAAACCGTTGCGCAGACAAAAGCTTTTCTTTCATCCCAGTTAAGATTGTTCCAAATACGATCAAAAATTACCTTTCTTTCCTCATTGGACAACTTGTGGCATTCGTTCCTGGGACCCTTGTGAACAACCTTGCACTTGCATCGTTCTCCTATTACACGAGCTTCTTTGTTTGCATTTTGAAATGTATTTTTTTGGAATTTTGGTTTTAATAACCCCAAATAGGATTTTCCCTGCATTCTCAGCTCTTTATTTATTTTTCTTTTATTTGGTTTTGACTTCGTTATAGGAACCGGGTCATTAAGATCTTAAATAAGTAGGTATTATCTTAATTTAAGTATTTCGGATGGCAATGACTATAAAACAATTCTCACCTTCTGTACCTTCCGTATTTGAAATAATATCTTCATCATCATGTACCTTGAGGATTGAAACTTAGCTTAAAATATCAATGGATCCATGGTCTACATAAGATAATGTTAAACTCTGATTTTGATTCTCATTTGCTTCATTTTCGTTAGGGGAAATCATTACATTTTGATTATGATCGTCAGTAGGAATGGGGACGATGTAGCCTGGGAATTCGGCGTAATAAAGAGACAGCACTATGTTTGAGTGAGAGAGGTGATTAAGAATACTTATATTTTTAAATAGTTGTGGTTAACGTTTGCGGTTACAATTTGAATATATATATATATATATATATATATATATATATATATATATATATATATATATGTGTGTGTGTTTGTTGTTATTGTGGCGCGTGGATAGATGATAAGAAATGTTTAAATGTACCGCATGATGTATAAGATTTAAATGGGGACACTGTAGTTTGGGAATTTTTTGTGTGGTTAGGAGCGCGTGGCAAAGAGGTCGGCAGCCTTTGTGGGTAGTGGGTGAGGCGCGGTGGTTGTGTATGGCTTATCAGTATTGATGTTTTGCGGTTAGGAGCGCGTGCCATTGTGAGTTATAGAAATGTGTAATGGTGTTATCACAATATGTTTTTTATGATTCATTGTAATTTGTGGTTTGTATTTTGTTTAATGGGTTTATATGCCTACATACATATAGTCTTCCATTCTTTTTTTCTAGTAAGAATACTTAAAGTATGTAAAAAGAAAAAAAATATCAAGGCAAACCTGTTCAAGGTAGTTTCTATGAACCAAAACTGATGAAAACTAAATGTGGAGATATTTTTCTTGTGGAAAAGGTTTTACAAAACAGAGAAAATAAGGTTTTTGTTAAATGGTTGGGTTATCCATCAGAACATAACTCCTGGATTAATAAAAACGAATTACTATAAAATATAAGAATTGTAAAAATAAAAACAAAAGAAATAAAAGATATTTTTTTCAACTGCATGTTTATTTTTTTCTTTGTTTACTTTTATAATTTTTGTTTTTTGTTTGTATTTATTATATTCTAAGTCTGCTTTTCTCTCCCTTTAAATATTTTCCGGCTGGAAATCGCTTTGCATCCAATAAAGGATCTGGGATTTTTTTTCCTTTTTGGACGAAACTTTGCCAGTAGTACTCTCTTCAGAAGCTTACTTGATTTGTATTCCTCATCGTCGAAGAGTTCCTCATCATCAAAACAGTTTGCTCCGTATTCGTCAACCAATTCCTTTATGGTAGCAGCCCCATTGAATGGATCAAATAATGCATTTAGGTATCTTTGAGTTGATCCGTAATACAATCTTTCCTGGTTGAGACTTGGACAGAACAAATCTGGCTCCTCAATGCCCTGGAATCTTGTATGGTTTTCGTCAACGTTCTTATTTTCCATTTTTTTTTTCTTTTTCGTAGCAAACGTTACTGTTGTCGCACGTAAACTAACTAACCATTTCTAAGTATCGAACCCTTATATTGGTTCATATCTATATACCTACTTCTTGTACGCATATACAATACAAGTTTTTAGTCAAACGGATATTTGATTGCTACATTTGAAATTCTTTTAATTATTTCAAAACCTCAATAATTCTGATAAAAACAAATAAAGTCAATATTTTTATGAAACCACTTAGCACAAAATATAGAACGGATGTACTTCCCCCCCAAAAAAAAACAATATGTTTCCAATGGATATTTGTTTTTTTTCTTTTTACATTCTTTAAGTATTTTAACCCGCAGAATTATTTTCTTTAATCTGTGAAATTCCCATACATATTTTTATGAAACCACAATTTCTATTTACGATAAAATATAGAACATTTGCGCATCTAATCTGTGAAATTCCCATACATATTTTTATGAAACCACAGTTTCTATTTATGACAAAATATAGAACAGCTGCGCGTCCGAAAAAATATGTTTCCAGCGGACATTAGATTTAGAATTTCTGCTAGAATGTGTAAATCTGACAGAAGAAATTTTATGGTTGTATTTATATAATACACAACCACCGCGCCTCACCCACTACCCACAAAGGCTGCCGACCTCTTTTCTCACATATGTACATATGTAGGCATATAGACCCATTAAACAAAATACAAACCACTTTCTTTATCGGCATATGCTTTGCCAACGACTAGCGCTCGAGGCAAGCACAAATTATCCGTATTGTGTACAGATACAATACCCTTTCTTTTGGTGCATTCCTCTTCAAATGTGTTATAGATGATAGATCTTTTTTTTTTCAGAACCTAAAGGGAGCTTCACGGATGTTATACTTAAATTGAAATCATCAGTGCTCAGACCTGTAGAATTGCTTTGGAAGATTCTACTGACCATCTCCCAAATGTCGCTAAATTTAATGGCAGAACAGTCTTTAAAGTTGATCCAACCGCTACCCCGTTCGGTGGAAAAACTCTCCGCTAAAAGTTATTCCCACTTTATCAAGGGGATCCAGATCTTTCAAAGCATGTTTGAACATGCCGTTCAAACCTTCCCTTATCCAGGAATTAGGCTCCTTATTTTCTGGAATAGGTTTTATTTTGAACTGGATTTTTCTTCCGTTCAAACCAAACCTTTTAATCCTCGTCACCATTTCGTCTATTATTTCAAATCGCTATACAAATGGGGAAAAAGAAAAAAGTGAAAGTGAACAAAAACCTTAATTGCTTGAAATAGAAGCGAGGAATAACAAAATATTCTCTTTCTTTCTCAATCCTTTGAAACAAACAAACAAGCAGGTATAGAAAAAAAACTTTTAAAAATTTGTATTTAATTTTTTTTTTTTTTTTTTTTAATAAAAAGAGTTGTAAAATAAATTTTTCTGTGACTGTACAAAGTTATGTTGATTCATTACCTCCTCCTCGTCTTCTCTATGATTGTTGGTGTTGTTGTTATTATTGTTAGAACGTAAAATTCACGTTCACGTTAATACGCAAAAACTCACCCCAGGAAACTGAACAAAATCATGAACAGAACATGATGTTTAAGAGTTATGTTTTTTTCAGAAAAGATGGTCCATATGAGTGAAGAGAGAAAAGAATCGTTAAGTAAAAAGACATGTTAATTTTTTTAATATTTTTTTTATTTTTTAAGGCCACTGACACCAGCGAAACGTCGCGTCGTAAGATACATTTTTCAAATCTTTTAATGAAATGAGTGAAGAAGAAAAGAAAGACATTTTATTTTTATTTTTTTTTTTTGAAATATTTTTATTTATTTTTTATTTACATTTTTATATTTAAAAATATATATATTATGGCTGGTAGGGGGCTTATATCAAACCCCCCTTTAAAAGCCTTTATTCGCAAAAAATAAAGCAGGTGGGCCACTGCCCTAAGGCTATCAATGTTGGTAGTGTCCACACTACCAACCTCCTCCCAAGCGGCATCCTGCAGCTGCTGGAACTCCCAGCACTGGCAGCTATATTGTTTCATCCAGTCTTCCATCTCTTGTACAATTTTTGGATGTTGGTGTTCCATGGTAGTTCTATCTTCTATTACTGATGATTATGATAATAATGCTCAAAGTATTTATACAAAAAAAAAAAAAAAATTCTTTTAATTTAATTAATTCTGATAAAAACAAAATAAAGTCAATATTTTTATGAAACCACTTAGAACAAAATATAGAACGGATGTACTTCCCACAAAAAAAAACAATATGTTTCCAATGGATATTTGTTTTTTTCTTTTTACATTCTTTAAGTATTTTAACCCGCAGAATTATTTTCTTTAATCTGTGAAATTCCCATACATATTTTTATGAAACCACAATTTCTATTTACGATAAAATATAGAACATTTGCGCATCTAATCTGTGAAATTCCCATACATATTTTTATGAAACCACAGTTTCTATTTATGACAAAATATAGAACAGCTGCGCGTCCGAAAAAATATGTTTCGAGCGGACATTAGATTTTTTTCTTTTTACCACAAAAGAAATCCAAGAATTTCTGCTAGAATGTGTAAATCTGACAGAAGAACTTATATGGTTGTATTTGTATAATACACAACAACCGCGCCTCACCCACTACCCACAAAGGCTGCCGACCTCTTTTCTCACATATGTATGTAGGCATATAAACCCATTAAACAAAATACAAACCACAAATTACAATGAATCATAAAAAACATATTGTGATAACACCATTACACATTTCTATAACCCACAATGGCACGCGCTCCTAACCGCAAAACATCAATACTGATAAGCCATACACAACCACCGCGCCTCACCCACTACCCACAAAGGCTGCCGCCCTCTTTGCCACGCGCTCCTAACCACACAAAAAATTCCCAAACTACAGTGTCCCCATTTAAATCATATATCATGCGGTACATTTAAACGTTTCTTATCATCTATCCACGCGCCACAATAACAACAAACACATATATATATATATATATATATATATATATATATATTCAAACTATAACCGCAAACGTTAACCACAACTATTTAAAAATATAAGTATTCTTAATCACCTCTCTCACTCAAACATAGTGCTGTCTCTTTCTTACGCCGAATTCCCAGGCTACATCGTCCCCATTTCTACTATCGTCATCAGAAAAGTGAGTTCTGATGTCAATCTGATTTCCATCACCACTGGACAAATTCTCGTATTCCATCGCATCATTTTCATCATCTTAAGTTATACAAAAATAATTCTTTTAGTTGTATCTTATATACAGTCAGTCACGAAAGTCTACATACACCCTTGAAAAATGCAAAATCATCAATAATAGGCAAAATTTCAGTGATATTTTTTATTATTTAGAATATTTACAGCTTAACAACTAAAATAGAACAAAAAGATTTAAATTTTTTTCAACAATTCACTTGAAATAACAAAAAAAACATCTCACAAAGTCTGCATACAGCTAATAATAAATATTTTAATTAAGAAAAAATAACAAATATAATATAAAAATTAATATTTTGTTGGACCTCCATTTGACTCCAGGACTGCTTTTAGTCTTTTAGCCATTGAAAGCACTAGATTTTCAGTGACATCAGGCGTAATGGAAGCCCAAGCATTTGTTAAAGCCGTTTTGAGGGAATTTCGATTGGTTATTTTGTATTTACGAATTCTGCGCTCTAACTCGTCCCAAATATGTTTAGTGACATTGAGGTCTGGTGATTTGGGAGGAGGGTGGAGTTGTTTTGGGACCCTATACAGCAACCATTCTTTGACAATCTTCGCCGTATGTTGGGTCATTGTCTTGGTGTAGAACCCAGCTGTTTCCGAGGCCTAATGAATCGGCAGAGACATGCAAATTACCTCGCAAAATATCCAGATATTGGTGACGATCCATGTTGCCCTAAATAAAAACCAGGTTACCAACACCAGAAGCTGCAATGCTCCCCACACCATTACATGGCCACCACCGTGCTTGACTGTAGGAACCAAATTTTTTTCTTCCATTTCTTGGTTCGCCTTTCGCCAAACTTTTCCCTTGCCATCGCATCCGAAGATGTTAAACTTACTTTCGTCCGTGAAAAGTACCGTTTTCCAGAAACTATGGTCATCAGGTTTGCAAATTCCAAACGTTTTCGTCGGTTTACTTCGCTTATAAAGGGTTTTCTTCGTGGAACTCTTCCATGAAATCCCTGCGATCTTAACACTCTGCGCACGGCTTCTGGATGAATTGTCTTGCCTAATGTTTTCGCAATATCTTCCGCTAATTTTGGGGCACTTACACGGGGATTTCTGGTGACTTTTTCAATGACACTTCGGATGTCGCGACTACTGAGTTTTTTTGGGCGGCCAGAACGAGGATTATTTGAGACGTGACCTCTATCTCTATAATTTTTAATTATGGTCTGCACTGTTGCTCGACTTTTATCCACTATTTTAGCAATTTCACCGTAACTTTTTTTCTCATTGTTAAGTTTTACGATCAGATTTCGTATTTCGACCGGTAATTCTTTTCGCGTCGACATTTTCACAAAATTTATGTCAAATGAAAGTATGTATGATCGTTATTATGTAGAAGTCCAGGCAAAACTGATTTATAATTTCAAAAAAATTCCTTTGATGCAAAAAATAACGGTTTTTTTGTAGAGAACGGCTGAAAAGCAGCTGTATGTAGACTTTCGTGAGATGTTTTTTTTCTCGTATTTATTCGTTGAATTGAAATCTCTAATAAACAATAAATAACATACCCAAAGATGCTATATAATTTTGTGTCTTATATATACAATAAATATTAACAATTCAAACTTTTTATGAAAAACAACACCTACTCGTATTTATGCACTTAAACACAGAAAAACTTTACCTGGACGTAAAAACAAATCTATTAAAGTATTAACTTACGTAGTAGGAGACTTACGAGGTACTGCTTAATTTTTTATTTAATTTATAATACGAGTTTTTGAATTGTGTCATTCCTGAAAAATATTCAGGACAACATTGTTGATCTAAAAATACCAAAGGATGGATCTGAATCCCCTGATTTTGTTTGCATCTGTGAGTCGCAAGGACACTAGCATAAAAAAAGTAAAACAAAATTTGAATTTCCGCGGTCAACTTGTCGCGAAAAGAAAAACATCTCTTGGTTGCCGGAGGGACCTTAATATAGGCAGAACAAAAAATCTCTAATACAAAAACCAACAACGATTGCACTTAACAACTACCAAATAGGTGCAGAATATTCGCTTAGTTGCAAAAAATAAAAAAAACTTGGTTTTCCTTTCAAAGGGTTTAAAAATTAGTTTAAATTTTATTTTATTCAACTTTCGTACACGACTTTCAAATTGATTATACGCTACACAGCATCGTCATCGTCTTCATGAAACCTCGGTTTCGCCCAGGGCAGCTGATCTTTCCGTTGGTCATCTATGTGTCCATTGACCCTCGTTGGGATTACGGATCATCTTCGTCACTTTGCAAATTCAATGCTTCCCCCTGTAGCTCACCTTTATCCTCGTCCACCAACATCATGCTTGACCATTAGAGCCCGTTCACACGATTCGGTATTTTCGCCGTATCGGATATTTTCTCGATTCGGTGTCTTTCGGTTGGAGTGTTCAGACGGTACGGTAATTTAACCGTACACCGTACTCAACCCTACACCGTACTCGGTGTAAAACACAAAAACGACTATATACTAGAAATAAATTATTCCACAGTAGCCCAGAAGAAAAATGACGCACTTTCGGTCAAAACATCGAATCGTCTGAACGCACTGTATATAAATACATTGCCACGATAAGCCGATTCGGTTTTTTTACCGTACGACCGAAAACGATTTGCAGAGACAAAACCGAATGACAAAATTGACCTAATCGGTGATTTTACCGTAAACGGTTAAATGCCGTATCGTCTGAATATACTCATTTAAATTATATTGCCACTGGCTTATACGGTAAAATCGCCGATACGGCAAAACCGCCGATTCGGGATCGTGTGAACGGGCTCTTAGATGTGCATAGGTACATACACAAAAAAAACATCGCATAGATGGGCGGACCCCAACGACGAGCAGTATCGTAGACTTTGCGTGGCGTTAACTCCCACAATTTGATTGTTTGTTTTTAAAAACAATTATGATAGTATGTGTGATGTCATCTTTATGATCTCCCAATTTTGGCGCTTTTAATGATTGCGGAGGATTTTTGATGTTTTTCTGTCGGGAGTTGACTTTGAAGAAATGGTTTTGCCATCGGCAAATGCATTTTTTGCGGATATTAGGTTTTTCTTTGTTTTGTTCATATATTTGCATGTTGCGTTGCAACAGCATCAATAATATTTTTTTTTTCGAATTTTCGACTTACGAGGTTATGAAGTTTAACCGTCGATATGTACATACCATAAGGTTATGTCCTTTAAAACAATTACTTCACTACGGCTTTTTTACTTTGATCGGGAGTTTGATTAGTAAATGGGGATTGTGCAACGAGATTTTATCTCTCCCATCAGATAAATTCCTAACGATAGAAATTGTTTGCTTTAAATCCATGATTCGATTGTAATCATTATAGATCTTACCTCTTTCAGGAACAAGTACCACCTCGTGTTACAGATCCTTGGCCGACGACTCGCAGATGAATCTATCACAAAACTTTTACCATCACGAGGGCGGTCAACTACAATTCCTTTAATGTTGGAACTATTGGAATGGGATCAACAAAACGGATATGATGGCCAAATCGGTACGGGACGAAATGGAACATTGGGTTGTATTTTCTAAACGCACCTCCACAGAAACTTTTGACCCTCATCACAATGGGCTTAAGCTTAATGCGCATGCATATCGCTAAAGAATGTAAGTGTCAGCGATTACACTGGGAATATTTTTGGTCGAGAAAAATTAATCTCATCGATTTACTCGGTATAATTGAATTGTTCTTTAATAAAAATGTTAACTCTCAGTATAATGTGAATTAAATTGTTTGTTTGGAAGGATTTTGTTTTTGCTTAGGAAATTGGAATGGAACCTTTATTTATGTTCGAGGTTAAGGATCTTTTTTTTTATTTTTCTGGAGGCACCAAAGGTATGGTGTTTAAGTTGGAGTGAAGGACTGTTTCCTACACATTCATTATCAGAGTGCCTCAACTTATAAAGAATAGCAGAATCTGGAGTATATTTGATCTGTTTAATGTCATTAACTGTTGGTTCACCCACCTTACGGCCTGGTCTAATTGATTTTGTGTATTTAATATAGGAAAAATCTTTAAAAGAGTTGTGGTAAAGGTATCGAACTTTATATGAGAAAGGATTAAAACGTGCCAATTCCCAATAAGTATTGTAGCCTGCTGGGAGATTAACGTCCTTATCTCGAATTCTTCTTTCAATGCCTCGAGTGCATCGAATCTGCCTCCATTTGTGTATGGCCTTTATAGAAATATTTTTGAATAATAGTTAGTTATAGTTAATAGGCTGATTGAAGAGTTAAGCAAGGCATTAGATAAATAAACATTTTTATTTTGGCCTACGCATCCATCAATCCAGAAAATTATGTTTCACGTATCAACCATATTTGCCAAAACTTCTGTATAGATGGAAGTGGTTATTATTGAGGAGAATTCGTTTGCTGTTAAGGCTCCTTCAGTCTCATTCCACAAAAAGCAATAACCTTCGTGGGTTCTTATATTATGAATGGTAAAGTTGTGTACCGTTAATTTTGTTTTGTAATACATAGATCCAACTTTGTTCTTTGGAGCTAGTAAGCAATAAACCGGCTGGTTTTAAATTTGAAGATTTGTAGCGTTGGCATTCAAGGCAAACTTTGACATATTGATTGGCTACGTCAGATCTCATTCCTGGCCAATAGAGATACGAGCAAATGTCTTTTCAACACCATAGTGTCTAGCTGTAGAATCATCAAGGTATTTCTTCAACATCATTGTTATGGGAACAACAAGTTGACCATTTTCGGAGTCTTCTTTTGAGCAATATCGATATAAGACACTGTAGCGTAAGTAGACACTCAATTTTGCATTTTGAGCACGCTCTTCATACAATCGGCCCCAGTGTGCCTCGTCAGTGGTGGAGTGAATGCGTTTGCCCTTCTTTTCCCACTTCATTTCATCGTGGAATACACCTGAAGCACCAACAAACTTATGGGTAATGATGAAAGTATGAGACACAACGACATCAGCAAGTGCATTCTGGTCCATATAGTAGTCAGAGTGCGCAAGTAACGCGGCTGGGAACGTCTCCTTGTGCTTGCAATTTTGTCCGAGCTCTTTGCACTGGTGGTGAAATCCCGGATGCGGTTCCTTAGCATCTCTTTAAATGTCTACAGAGTCGAGGAAGGGCGTGCAGATGTGTTTGAGGCTCCTGAATTCGCTGGCTCTGGTACTTGATCCTCCAACGTCACGAAAGCGTGCCTGTTGAAATTCAAACCAGGTGCATGCAATATTCTCGAGGCCTCGTCTCTCCGTAGCAATAGGCTCGTGTCAACCCTCAATCTTTGGTGAAAGCATCGATTGTTTGAGTTTTCGATAGTATCGATTGTTTTTTCCAAACAATAATAAACAATAATTAATAACAAATTAAATGAGACTATATAGCTAAGGAAAATAAAAAAAAAGCTTTTCCATAACAAAAAATATAAATAAAAAAAATCGAATTTTTAAAGAGTTCTGATTTTTTTCTTTTATTTTCCAAAAATCTTTTAAAAATGCTTGAAATAATTTGATTTTTAAATGTTTGTCTTTAATATAAATGTTCATATTAAACAACGTTGGTGTAACAAATTTAATTTCAACCGGTTTGCAGGTTTTTCAGAAAATCGAACCGTTAAAAAACATTCCATCGTGCGTCGTTTTCCCATGTTTGACTTTATCTCGAGTTCGTTTTTTTTCGAATCCAAAACTTACCAATAAATATGAAATAAAGTGCATAATCAATGTAAATAATACATTATATTTATTTAAAGTAAGATTTCATTTTACAGCAAGAACTTAGGTTTCAATTCACAGCATACCTACATATTTAAATTCACAGATACGAGTATGTATAAATTATCTTCAATGTATGTATTTACTTGAGTATATTATAATTATGGTGAATAAATAGCCATGTATTTAAATGTTTATCTTTTAATCTGTTTCTTTTGACATTCATGATTTGACCAGCTTTTGAAAAAATTCTTTCAGAAGGAACAGAAGTCGCTGGACAACACAAATATTTATTGGCTATTACTCGGTAACATATTCTTGCTTTTGTCCCAGTATTCCAAAATAGGTTGGTGACTTGCTATTAAAGGCTTTTCAAAATATTGACGAAGGTCAACAATTGAGTCACTTACTGGTGTTGATATCTGGTATTGTTGCTGATTAGACAAAAACAGTAAATCATTTGAAGTACATTCTGTACTTGAAGTTGAAGGTGCTGGCACTGGCACTTCTGCTTTTTGGGCTGAGGACGCAATAATAGCAGCATACTCTCTTGAGTAGTTCTGAATCCAGTTTTTTTGAATCTGGGATCCATTAATGTGGAAATCATATTCAAAGTCCTGGTATTGAACGGTTTCAACCTCATGTTAATTGAATTATTTAAGGAATGAAAGACCTCTCGTCCTTCGAGAGTTGTCAAACTGTTTTCCAAACTTGACAATTTGACGGAAAAACCTCGTATAAGAGGTATAACTAGGGATGAAGTGACATAAGACTCACCAGATATTGTTGCTGTTGCGACATCAAAAGGTTCTAGAAGCCTTACAATCTCCTCTACAGCAGTAAATTGACAAAATTGTTGAGAATGATTCCACTTTCAAACAGTCTTGCACTGTTAAGTTAATGCAGTGCGCAAAACATGAGATATGTCGAAGTTTGAGTAACTCAGCAGTTTTTTTCATAGCTGCAGCTTTGTCCGTGACTATTGCTACAACTTTTTCCCGAATCTTAAAATCTATTAACAATTGGTCGATTGCCTGAAAAAACAAAATCATCTTTTGTAAAAAGCTATATAATATTCTTCTACTGGTGAATTCCTCGACAATTTCAGATTTCAGTTAATGCTAGAATCCCTTCATTTGCATTGCTCGTCCACATGTCTGTTGTAACACTCACATATTTACATCTTGATAGAGCTTCGTCTAATTTAGTTTTAAACTCGTCATATTGTTCAGGAACAAGTTAACATTTGAGAGTTTTTTTGTCAGGCAACTCATATCTGTTGTTCAACGCTTGGACAAATAATTTTAACCCTTTGTGTTCAGAAGTTCTGTATGGAAGCATATCAATAGCGATCATCTGTGCGTAGAGAGCATCAAGTTCCTTTTTTGCTTTGGAATTTGCATCGAATTTTTGACTCCTTTGAAAATAATTTTTGGGTGCTACTGGCACAAGTTAATTTTCATCTGCTTCAGAGGATGAACCCTCAGTTTCTTTTCTTATATCATCAGCGTGTTTCCTTTTCAAGTGGTCTCTTAAATTGGAGGTATTTCCAGAGTGTTTATACTCCTGCACACAAAAATTGCATGTGCAAAATTGCCCTTTTTTGTTGTAAAAAGTCCCGAACAACAAACAAAACACATCAACTGAACAGACTATCGATGTTTTTTTCCAACTATCGATAGTTCAAAACAATCGATTAATTGATAAAACTATCGATGTTTTATTAACACTACCTCGTGGTTACGTACCCTACGGGTGAAGTACCGTCGCATACGGTCGACATCATACATCCTACCGTTGTTGACGATGGTGACTGCACCGTAGTGCAGACAACTAAGCATTGGTCTCCTGCAGGATTGTAGAGTAGAACCAACGAAGACCCAGGCTTGATGCGCCCAACCCACCCCCCGGCTCTCCAGTGAGGGGATCGGCAGGCATGATCCGCAGTCCTCCAGTTAACCAGACGATGAATTCGACGACTGGGTGTCGTCTTGGGTGCAGAAAGTCATTCACTCGGTTCTGAATCTGGTCAAAGACGGTATGAGGTGCATTGATGACTTCATGCACCTCTGTGTGCCACCTAACACCTGGCCGTACCTGAGTGAGTGTGCGACGAATAGCATCGTTGATCTTGTCCATGTCATAATCATTTGAGGTTTGGAAGTAATTGATGATTGGAGCTGGGTCTTTAAGTTCCGGAGCTCCGTTTTAATTTTGTTTCTATTTTCAGTAGGACAAGTTGTTATTTCCATAACAAAGTTAACAATGTGATCAAATTTTATTACCGAAATCTTTGTCATTACTACTTATAAATTTATCCACTAAAACTTTTTTTTTAATTACAATTTCTGATGAATCTGAAAAAAAAATATATTTTTTTTCAACCTCCACAGCCTCGTTTCTTATAGAATTAATTGAAAAACTTCAAATTGCAAAAGAGGCTTTCACTTTTAGCTTTTGTTTCTACTAAAAGAACATCTATATTATAAGTCTACACTCTACAAACTCAGTTTCAAAAGCCTCTATTGCAAATTAGAAAAAAATGTTTTAAACATTTTATATGGATATTTGCATTTTTTATTTTTTTGTGGGAATTTTTCTTATAATCTCAACAGTGTAAATTGTTATAATCCCAAGAGTGTAAATCTGAGTAGTGGTATGGTAGTGAGGATCTTGCTGAGTTGGGATGGCAGTGGATGGTGTAGGTTTTGTGATGATCACTTGTTAGGGATTCTATTAATAGATATGGTATTACGAAAAGAAGTGTGTGTTTCATAGAATGATGGCGCATCATCCCATTCTAGGTGAGTTGGGATGGCAGTGGATGGTGGTGGTTTTGTGATGACCACTTGTCACTTGGAGTAAGGGTGATTTTGTTAAGGGTTCTATTTATAGATATGGTACTACGAAAAGAAGTTCGTATGTGTTTCATAGAATGATGGCACGCGTTGATTGAATCAAAATAAGTTTGGTATAATTCATAGTTGAGATGTATGCCCTTAAGCTATGTTCAGAACTTAGATATTTTTAGAGTGGTATGAAATGTGTCTCAATTGGATTGAACACAATGTGAATGTTAATAGGCCGACGTTGGTTGATTTCGTCGACGTCATCGCCATCATCGTCGTTTCAGTGGGCTGAAAATTGAATATGTCGACTTGAACAAATAATGAAAAACTTTTGGAGCGTTGTAACTTTTAAAGGAGGCGTTTATTTGAAAAAATAATTTAATTTTGTTATCACTATTGTACATAAATATTTTATTAATAAATCAATTAATTAATTTAAATTTCATTATAAGTTTAAATAAATAAATAATTTATTTTATACTACATACAGTCATTTACATTTTTGCCCTCTTGAATCCGTATGGAAGGGAACTGTGATCTCCCAAGAACCGTCTCTTTTCCGATGTTGGTTTATAAGTCTTAATTTCACCTATTGTGATCCCTTCATGCTCCTTTGTTCGTCGTATGTAACTTGATCTTAAGGTGATGAAGTCTCTTTCATTGAAAGATGATGTTGATGCCTTAAGTACAGCCTCTTTTATGGAATCAAAATTTATTTTCTGTGATGATTCATAATTTAGATTTATACCCTTAATTTTACAATGTGTTCAGTTTTATCGTTTGTGCTGAATACTTTGTAAGAATAGTTTTTGGGCCCACCACTTACAAATTCAGTTATAAAGCTTCCATGTCCATAGCATTGTAACTCGTCAGTCATGTCACCAATAAAGTCTCCAACAGGAGGTTCGATTTCTCCTTGTCGGGATACATAGATAACTGAATCAGTGTCATAGTATAGAAATCTTTCTTTCAGTTGTTCCAAATAACTATACAACTTGAGGCGAGCCTGAGCCGTGGTATATGCTGCAACGCAAACATTAACTGTTGATAAGATCTCGGATGCCTCCTCTTTAACCGTAAACGTTATCACAATATTGTTCTCGTTGACAGGTAAAATTTGTTGAACCTGTATTGACGGATGGGACGTCAGATCGAACAAATCAGAAGATTGGTTAATGATTATTGTTTGCTGTTGGTTTTCTCTTTGGCCAAATTTACCCCAAAAAGAATTAAGAATCAGTTTAGCCAAAGATCTTTTTCCTGGATTGTTGGTAATTTCAGTAGGATACAGTTTGATTCTTTCTTTTTCAAAGAAGTCATTTATGTATTTGTTCTGATCTTCTTTTGTTCTGCAATGGTTTGGCCAGTCCGAAGCTTCTTGCTTTATTTTCAAAAACGTATTCATCATTGCAGTGAAAAGACCATATGTATTTGTGTCTGAATCGTATTGTACTACATCATATTCCCAAATTTCAAACACTGAAACAAGTTTATAGCCCAGGTCAATAGCTTTGACGACTTCATCTATTACCCATGTTCCGAATAATGCTCTTTCTTCATCGGAATGTGTGCATTTTGTTTCATCATTCCTATTTTGACTACAGGTCTTACATAACGAAAACATGAGCTTATCGTTTTGTTTCATGGGTAAAACTGGATGAAATAAATTTTCTAGTGGAAGAATCTTACACTTAATGAGACCATTAATGGCATCAAGTTTCATGTTTGAACACACTTCATCTATGCTTGTGTGAATCTTTGGATGACCAACAGGAAATTTTCCATATTTACAAACCCATGGATAAAGTGAGCAAACATCTACATATATACTTTATTTTTTCACCTTCCTTACATTTGTAGTAGGAAACTATGTTTCCCGTTCGTCCACCATAAAATGAATCTCTCGGATTCAAAGGTGCGTTAAGCAGTAAGGGGTGATTTCTCAATCTGGATAGTTCTTCTTCACTCAGAGACTTGAGGTAGTTTTCGAATTCACAGCTCCAGACCTCAATAACCTCGTAACAAAATGACCTCAAGCGGGAAGACTTTGCCACAGTCCTATCGTACCTGTTGTTTAACGTATCGAAGTGATTATTGGTAAGAGGAGTATCACGTTTGTTCCTTAGACAAACAGGGTGTCCATGGTAAAAGCATCCATGAAATTCAAAGACCTGCCTTGTTTCTTCGCAGAATCCTCTCAACTCAGGTATTCCACAACCTTCTTCGGGAATGCTTATTTTTGCATCCACTAATAGCTGTAATGCTTTTTGAGTCTTTGATGTTTGTATGTCTCTTTGAAGTTGTTTTTGAGTTGATGGACGTTCCTTGTCTGCTATAGATTTTCCAATAATTAAATAATAATAAGTAAACACAAATTGTCTTTATTTTTAATGAAGACAATTCCGCGACGTCTAATGCACTCCTCTTCATATGTATTAAACATATTTGTTTTTTTTTTTTGTTTCCTGTCCCAGCAGGTAGCTTGACAGAGGTCACAGCCAAACAAAATTCTTCTGTATTCATTACGAATGAATTACTCTGGAATATCTTCAAAATCATGTCCCAGACATCGCTTGCTCTAATCTTCGAACACTCTCGGAAGCTAAGCCAACCACTTCCACGTTCAACGGAGAAATTCTTCCCTTCTACTCCGACCTTGTCTGTAGGACTAACATTTTAAGGGCATGTGCAAAAATTTCATTGATTCCTTCTTTTACCCATGAAGTTGGTTCCTGGTTGATTGGAACCGGTTTGAGCTTGAATTTGATTTTGCGACCCATAAGAGAAAAATGCTTGATTCTGGTTTCTTCCTCTTCAAGTATTTGGTTTTGCTCTTTCAGTATCGTTTCGAGTTTTAATTTTTCTGGCGGATTTATGTTGAATCCTTCTTCCGGACGCAGTGCACAATGTCAATTGAATTGAGTATGAACCAGTCGTCAATATTTGTGTTTACATTTTTCGGTTCGGTAAAGAGGTCATTGTTGCCTTTTTCGGGTGTTCTCATCTCTTGAGGAACAGCATCTGAGAAGATAGCTTGAATTCCGTGAGGCGAGTAATCATTATCTCTTTTTCGTTTGGGAGTGTTGCCAATAGGACTTAGAGCCTCATGGCTTTCAAACCAAGCAAGATATGCTGAAACCTTTTCAGCTTGTCATCATTGTCCAAAGTTTTGTGATAACTTTGCTTTTGTTTAGACGTTGAAGGCTTAGAGTGGCTTTCAAGTGCTTAATTAATTGGGGTTTTTGGTGAATAGCATTTTGCAAGCTTAACATCAAAAAACTTTATCTGGGTCATCAACGAAATGGAAAACTCTGCGCGATGTTCAGAACTAATCCACATTGTTCCAGGAAGTCTATCCCAAGTAAAGTACGATTTCCTTTAGCTTGTGGTAACGCAATGAAACATAATCTTTTTCCGATTATGATATCTACCACCGTAGAGTGAACAATCTGTCTGCTCGGAACTCCGTCAACCAAAGTAACTTCTGCGTTCACTTTTTGGAAAGGACAACCTTTTTCTAAGCAGCTGTTCGTATAAACGTGCACCTGCGACGCTTGTTCCAGCTGCTGTGTCGATATAAGCTTCACCTTTTAGACCGTTTATGTTGATGTCAAACGTTGGAACATTTCTTCCGATGACTGTTGATTCAACCAGGTTGAAATCTAGCATAGCTGGGCTGTTAGCATTTTTATTGCTGCATGTAGGACAATTTATTCTGCAATATCCTGCTGCTCCGCAACCATAGCAATTCAGAGTTGGCTTCTTTGTTTCAGTTCGGTTGTTGGCTTTTTTGAAACACTGCTCCACTGAATGACCTTGCTTTCTGCAGAATGGGCAACGCTTTTTCTTCACATCCTCAACAACTTTATTTGTAAATTTTGTTTCCTTTCGAGCTAATTCAACTTCTCGAGCTTCTTTAAGGAGCTCCTAGAAAGTCTTAAAAGAACTTCTGGGCACTTTTTTTCTTATAAACCATGTTAAGCATTATCCCTTCCGTAAGTTTATCAATTAATTTAGAGAATAATGTTCGCTTTTTACATATAAATTCATTAATCGGTTCGTTAGCTAACTGGTTTACTGAATTCAGCTCTGTATATATTCTCTATGCTGGCTTCGGTGGAGCAAAGGATGAGCGTATTAGCTTTATTGCATCATCGAATGTTCTGGCTTCATTCTTAACACCTTGCCACCAGTTTGATGCAAAACCTTCGAGTAAAAGCGGGAATCCAGTCAACGCATTAGCTTCGGAAACATTTTCTGCATTCTTATACACCGTAATCGTTGCTATACAATCGTCCAGCTTCGACGTGTTTCTTTCACCATCAAAACGAGCGGTGCATCTGCTTAACGTTCCTTTACTTTCTTTGACGCCAATGGCAGCTACCAAACGGGTCAGCTGATCTTTTGAGAGAGCAATTGAAGGCGGTTCGGCCATTGTTTCGTTTTTAGATGAAACTTCTTCTATCTGTTGATTCAAACTCAGTATATTCGACGATTCAAATTCAAATTTGGAAGATTCTGATGAGGAACTTTTCTCATTATATTTTGCCTTAGGCTTCATAAACAGCCGATTGCTCTTTCTTATTCGCGGTTTGATATTAAGTTATCTTAAAGGCTTTTCTTACTAGATCTATATTCGAATTGGAATCACAAATCGAATCCGAAAATTACTGAACTAAATTCACTCATATCTCATCAGAAATTATCTCTCTCAGTGAAGTAGATTATTCTTCTGATAAGAATGTAAAATAAACTTCACTATTACTAAGAGTATATTATCTGTTCAGGAGAGAAAATAGCCAATGGATGATTCAATACCTCACCAGAGAATTTCTCAACCCACTTTAACAAACTACAAATTATAATCTTATAACCATTGATAAAGTACCAATTTTTTTTGTACTTGTTACATAGATAATTCACTTAATGTCGTTTTATTTTTCCTTTAGGTATTAAGGGCTTTATACACTGTCACAGAATCAGTTTTTCTTGGCTATTATTTTCGTTACTTCTGCTACTGATAAAAATTATTCAAAACAAACCCGTAGAACAATTCCTCTTGAAGTAGAATATGCATACATAAATAATGACAAAAAGTTATTTTTTTTATTATCTGCCTCGATCTCCTACTACTTTTGCATTATCTTCTTCTATTCATTAATAATCGTTGATTATCGTTCAATTTTTCCTCATTCAGCGTGTGCGATGTTGGCACGATTAATTCCCACGGGAACAGGTGAATTGGATATTTTGTTAATTCAATTTGTTTGTCGTTAACTTAAACAAATACTAACAAAAAGTTGTTTTTATTGGATATCATGTTTGCATACATATGTTCATGTCTATTTTTAATTCTTTAATTTATCGTTGATTATCGTTCAATTTGTCCTCATTCTCAACATCTGTGGCGTATGTTCTGCCCAGACGCTATGTCAGCAATTTTAACAGCGTGTGCGATGGTGGCACGATTAATTTCCACGGGAACAGGTGAATTAGATATTTTGTTAATTCAATTTGTTTGTCGTTAACTTAAACAAATACTAACAAAAAGTTGTTTTTATTGGATATCATGTTTGCATATGTTCTTGTCTATTTTTTATTCTTTAATTTATCGTTGATTATCGTTCAATTTTTTCTCATTCTCAACTTCTGTGGCGTATGTTCTGCCCAACCGCAATGTCAGCAAATACGATTAATTCCCACGGGAACAGGTGAATTGGAGATTTTGTTAATCCAATTTGTTTGTCTATAATTTAAACAAATAATAACAACAATTTTTTGTTTATTGGATATGTTTGCAGATGTTCTTTCTTTCCACTCAACTTTTTATTTTTTAATTATCGTTGATTATCGTTAAATTTTTCCTCATTCTCAAATTTCCAGAACAATCGAGGGATATGAAAAAAAAAGGATACAAATGATTCATCTCTACTCCTCTCAATGGTCGCGTCGCTCGTAACTCTTCATAATAATACTACATAAAATGTCTAATATAAAAAGTGACATGTATCGGTATGAGTTAACATATTCACAATAGTGAATTTCTGCCGTTGAATAATTTGTTTGCATTTGTTTGGTTTTGTAACAAAGTCAAATTAGGTCTGTTTGGTCTTAGAATGACAAATAGAGTTCTATAGAGTTTGTTCGCTTATTCTTTTATTATGATGGAAAAATGATTTAGTTTGTTTTTATATCTGGTTATTTATTTTAGATTGGACTTTATTATTTCCATCAATGACATTTACACTTGATTACAAATTCATTGGGTATATTTTCTTTCGTAGGTTGATACAACAAAGTGTGATCAACTAATAATTACACTTAAAAATGTGTGATTAATTTTTGTGCTTACACATAAAGTTTTGTTTTATCATTAAATTAGTGCCTTATTATTGTTATTTTATTATTTGGAATTGTTCTTCTGCTGCTGGGTGGAACACAGAATGCTTTTCAGTTCGTTTCCTGAACCTAAGTGTACGGAACAAATTAGATAAAAAATGGAAAGTAAGCTATCGTTGCTTCAAATTGCTTTGTGTCTACGTGACTGTTGCTTAATTTAATAGATTTTTGAAAAATCTGGCCAAGCCCGGATGGCTTTCCATGTAATTTGTCAGCAGATCTATCTGTGATTTGTAATTTGTTTCAAATATTTATATGAACATATAATTCTTAATTTTAAAAATATATACTGATTCAGTAGAAAGTTATAATGTGTTTATTCTATATCAAATTTCTGTATTATGTAAACTGTGCGATTGCTTATCAAATGTTATTTAAATTAAATAAAAATCTATCTATCTATCCATCTGTGATTTGTTGGCTTTAGACCTATATAAGACATAAATATTAAAGGTGATTGCTTAGCTTATCAAAATATTTCTTTTGAACCTGCTGAGCTTTCGTGATGTATTTTCTGATGCTTTCGGCTTCTCGATTTCTAGATACATATGTGTATACTTTCACAACTTGCTGTTTTTTAGTGCATCATCATCATCATCATCATTACTCATCAGCAATACTCTAAAAGTTCACGTTGGAGTTCAAAAATGTCGTTTTTATGTTCTCCGTACCATTTTAAAAATACTTTAAGTTCTTCTGCTTTCATAGTATTCGGCTGGCAACTTCCCGACATAGTTTCTATTTCCTCTTGTATTGAACAAATGAGGAAAATATCCTTTTTTCAATTCCGACGATAGCTGGAAGGTTTTCGGCAGCTTAGAGAGAGCCATCGGGAAAAAGAAAAGAGTGAAAGTGAACAAAAACCTTAATTGCTTGAAATAGAAGCGAGGAATAACAAAATATTCTCTTTCTTTCTCAATCCTTCGAAACAAACAAACAAGCAGGTATAGAACAAAAACTTTTAAAAATTTGTATTTAATTTTTTTTTTAATAAAAAGAGTTGTAAAATAAATTTTTCTGTGACTGTACAAAGTTATGTTGATTCATTACCTCCTCCTCGTCTTCTCTATGATTGTTGGTGTTGTTGTAATTATTGTTAGAACGTAAAATTCACGTTCACGTTAATACGCAAAAACTCACCCCAGGAAACTGAACAAAATCATGAACAGAACATGATGTTTAAGAGTTATGTTTTTTCAGAAAAGATGGTCCATATGAGTGAAGAGAGAAAAGAATCGTTAAGTAAAAAGACATGTTAATTTTTTTAATATTTTTTTTATTTTTTAAGGCCACTGCCACCAGCGAAACGTCGTCGTAAGATACATTTTTCAAATCTTTTAATGAAATGAGTGAAGAAGAAAAGAAAGACATTTTATTTTTATTTTTTTTATATTTTATTTTTTATATTTTTATTTATTTTTTGTTTACATTTTTATATTTAAAAATATATATATTATGGCTGGTAGGGGGCTTATATCAAACCCTCCTTTAAAAGCCTTTATTCGCAGAGAATAAAGCAGGTGGGCCACTGCCCTAAGGCTATCAATGTTGGTAGTGTCCACACTACCAACCTCCTCCCAAGCGGCATCCTGCAGCTGCTGGAACTCCCAGCACTGGCAGCTATATTGTTTCATCCAGTCTTCCATCTCTTGTACAATTTTTGGATGTTGGTGTTCCATGGTATTTCTATCTTCTATTACTGATGATTATGATGATAATGCTCAAAGTATTTATACAAAAAAAAAAGAAATTCTTTTAATTATTTCAAAACCTCAATAATTCTGATAAAAACAAATAAAGTCAATATTTTTATGAAACCACTTAGCACAAAATATAGAACGGATGTACTTCCCCCCCAAAAAAAAACAATATGTTTCCAATGGATATTTGTTTTTTTTATTTTTACATTCTTTAAGTATTATAACCCGCAGAATTATTTTCTTTAATCTGTGAAATTCCCATACATATTTTTATGAAACCACTTAGAACAAAATATAGAACGGATGTACTTCCCACAAATAAAAAAACAATATGTTTCCAATGGATATTTGTTTTTTTTTCTTTTTACATTCTTTAAATATTATAACCCGCAGAATTATTTTCTTTAATCTGTGCAATTCCCATACATATTTTTATGAAACCACTTAGAACAAAATAAAGAACGGATGTACTTCCCACAAAAAAAAATAATATGTTTCCAATGGATATTTGTTTTTTTTTTTCTTTTTACATTCTTTAAGTATTTTAACCCGCAGAATTATTTTCTTTAATCTGTGAAATTCCCATACATATTTTTATGAAACCACAATTTCTATTTACGATAAAATATAGAACATTTGCGCATCTAATCTGTGAAATTCCCATACATATTTTTATGAAACCACAGTTTCTATTTATGACAAAATATAGAACAGCTGCGCGTCCGAAAAAATATGTTTCCAGTGGACATTAGATTTTTTTCTTTTTACCACAAAAGAAATCCAAGAATTTCTGCTAGAATGTGTAAATCTGACAGAAGAACTTATATGGTTGTATTTGTATAATACACAACCACCGCGCCTCACCCACTACCCACAAAGGCTGCCGACCTCTTTTCTCACATATGTATGTAGGCATATAAACCCATTAAACAAAATACAAACCACAAATTACAATGAATCATAAAAAACATATTGTGATAACACCATTACACATTTCTATAACTCACAATGGCACGCGCTCCTAACCGCAAAACATCAATACTGATAAGCCATACACAACCACCGCGCCTCACCCACTACCCACAAAGGCTGCCGACCTCTTTACCACGCGCTCCTTACCACACAAAAAATTCCCAGACTACATCGTCCCCATTTAAATCTTATACATCATGCGGTACATTTAAACATTTCTTATCATCTATATACATATATTCAAACTATAACCGCAAACGTTAACCACAACTATTTAAAAATGTAAGTATTCTTAATCACCTCTCTCACTCAAACATAGTGCTGTCTCTTTCTTACGCCGAATTCCCAGGCTACATCGTCCCCATTCCTACTAAGGCCTATTTTTTCGAGCACTTCGGAGAAGTGATATGTATGTATCTGGGACGTAAATAAGACCAGATTTTTTTGCACTCTCTTAACGTTCTTTTCGATCACGGAATGAACCGAGTCACCTTCGTTTTGTGTGTGACCTCGGATCAAATATTTATGTGTAATGCTTTTGATTTTTAGTGTGGACACAGCATATATGTACATACATTGCCAGAACAAATCTAAAAACATTAATGTATAAACTATTAACTTGAATGATGAATTTATGATTGAAATAGTGAAAATAAATAATAAATAAAGATCTTCATAACCAGCATGGTCCTAACTTTATACAACCTACTCCTTCTTACCTGTTTGTTTGCTGACCACAGCAATTATCCGTATAGAAGACGTATTCATAGTTTGGGTGCATTTTACAATCTTTCTCTAAGAACTTGAGAACGCATGTTACGATTTCGACTGCACCTCTGTGATCTTCGCACTGATCACATTGATCTTTTTTTGGGACGAAAAACCCTAGGTTAAACTCTTCGTTAAAAATACACGAGTAGGAATCATACGAGCAGTTTTGCTTCCTTGGCTCTTTTCGCAAAGATCCTGTTTTAATGCGACGAAATATGTCTTGTAGAGGAGCAATACATGTATGGGGAGGGAAAGGGAATAAATTAAAATATTAAATCGTTTGTTTAATTTTATGTATTTTTAATTCACTTTAATATTAAAAATAAAATTATAATTTAAATTGAAAAAAAAAGGTATGATATTTTAACTTGACTTTCACTTGACTTTGCGTTTGACTTTAGGTACTTTTACTTTACTTGACTTTACTTTTTTGAATAATCGCTTATTGCGTTAAGTTTTATCTTTATAGTCTAGTTAGTCGTAAATTATGAATTTTAGAAACGGAATAAATTGGAAATATTATTGGAATACTAATAGTGTACATGCCCAATGTTCGGTTTTAATTTAGGATGTTTATGATATGTAGTCATCCTACATTCGGCCATTCTTCTTGTCGGCTGCCTCAGACCAACAGTCATCTTTGGTAAGGTTTCTCTGGAAAAACCTTTTTTACACTTCCATCTTCTATGGTGTAATTTATGACTTCGAGAAAAGCCTGCTGATCAACATCTCCAAAAGGTTTATTCGGCCAGTTTTTTGTGTAATTCTTATCCATTTTTCCCAGCCAACCCACATTGAAGCTCCAAATATCATCTAATTCATTTCCTGACTGGACTCCATTGAACAGTTTCTTAACCTCATCAGTGATTTGTATTGAAGGTTTACAATTTTCAAAGAAATCATTGTATGATTTGTATTCAACTGGAGGTATTGCTTTCAATATTTCTGTCAAGATAGATCTTTCTTCGAAGACCTCACTCAAATCAACATATATTTTGAAGATCCATACTCGTAGCAATCTGTTCAACTTTTCTTCCTTGCTTGTCCCAGTCTTCGTAAACCAATGATTCGCTGAGATTGGTATCATTGCCTTTATATCAGGGGTAGTAAACATTTTTAGCTCCTTTAAGGTGAATAATTTTGGCATAGATCCCATTATGATTGTTAACTAGCGGGTTTTTTATAAAATCTACTAATTTATATCTTCACTTTCAAAGGATCCTCCTTTTTTTTCCTCTTGTTAGCATTTCTCATGACTCTAGTACTTGTTGTAATCAGCTCGTCTGTATATCTGCATGGCAAGATCCATGTTTCTATTGTTGTATATGGAGAAACCCCAAGCCATCAGAGTCATTATGAGTAGAAACACTATGAAATAAGACATACAGTCCGTAACATTTGAATAGCCTCACACGTGCCTGTTTTTAAGATCAGCAGTTTTTTGTTGCTTTTTGATGTGGACATATGAAATTATATGTTGTGTTGAAAGGTAGAGATCAGTTCTTCAGATTGAGAGATATTTCAAATAATTTTGAATAGCTAACAGAAAATGTCTGAGACTATTTCGTTTGGATGCACTAAAATGTTACTTTTTTTTGTAACATTAGAATAGAATCACTTTGTGTATCTTAGTTAAAATAAAAAGAGTATTATTTTTGTGCAAATAAAAATATTTTTCTTTATTTATTAAATTATTTTAATATTTTGTACAACCTCCCTTATTTTGAATAACATCAAAAATGCGGTCTTTTAATGAATCATACAATGATTTTAGAAGGTCAAGGGAAATACTGGCCCAGGCCACTTTTATGCCTTCAAAAAGCTCTTCTTTGTTCTTGTACTGCTTCCCGCCTTCATACACCTTTCGTGTCAACCAACCCCACACATTTTCAATGATGTTCAAATCTGGTGAGTAGGGTGGCCAGGAAAGTTGTTCTATATTTTGGCCCTGTAACCAAGCTTTAATTATTCCAGCGGTGTGAATTGGCGCGTTGTCCTGCTGGAAAATAATCGGTACCGGTCCAAAAATATCCTGAAATTGAGGTAAAGCCATTTCCAGTACAGTTTTATAATAAAGTGCAGTCATTCTGCAGTTCACAAAAACCAAATCAATGGTTCCATAATATGATATGGCTCCCCACACCATAACGCTTCCTTCTCGGCTGTGGTGACGGTCCAAAAACAGCTTTTCCTTCCTCAAATCATGAAAATAATAATTGTATCCGTCGGGCCCATCAAGGTTGAATTTCTTTTCATCAGAAAATATCACTTTTCTCCAATCGTTTGAGTGACTACTTCCATCAGTATTCCAAGCCATGTGCGAGCTTGCAAAATTTAGCCGCTGTTGTTTTCGCACTTTGTTAAGTGGTGGTTTTTTTTTCATTTTTTGGCGCTTAAGGTGTCCGGCACTCTTAATAACTCTACTAATCGTCATTCGGCTCACTTCTACCCCAGCTTTGTACCTGATCTTACTAAGAGAATCGGTTGAATTCGATGCTAACCTTATAATCCTCCGTTTATCACGACTTGAAAGTACAGTTGAGGTACGGCCTTTGTAATTTTTTCCATAAGACAATGGATCTCTAAAATAGCTGTTCACTACTTTTGGACTTCGATTAATTTTCTTGGCTATAGCGCGATTAGAAAGGTTTTTTTCATGATAGACCTGTATTTTAGCAATTTTCGTTGCACTTAAAGATTTTTTTCTACCCATTTTAAAAGAAAATGTTATTTCCACAAAAAATAAACCGATTTTCTTTCCCGATAGCTTTCCGATGATCGCGCCACTTGTTTTCGCTTTAAATAACTAAGAATGTAAGATGAGGCTATTCTATTAGTAGGTATAATGTCACTTGTGGACGGGAATTTTTTGTTAGAAAGAGATAGCAATATGAGTGAGTGAAATAGGTGATAAGAGTGTATGGTTTAAGTAGTTAGTTGAGAAAGCTGATAAGGATTTTGTGGTTTGGGGTTTGGGTGTCGCATGGTTGAATGAGATAAAAATAAAAGCTGTTGGTATTTAGTGTGATTTGAATTTGAAATTTGAATTTAATGATAAGGAATTTGAAAGAGTTTGAAATAATTTGAATATTTTAGCGGTTAAATGGGGAGAGTACGATAACTTAGGCGACAAAGTTTAATGACGGATTTGTATAGAACAGTTAAAAACAAGCATTTTTTACTATGGGAGGGGGGGGTCTATCTCCCCCCGTTTAGGCGGTAGGGGCAATTTAAAAAAATATGTACATTAAATGGAAAAAAATAATTAAAAAATAACGGTAATACCCTCAATTAAGTATTATACCTTTTTTTAAAGCCAATACTCTTGTCTATTATCTTGTTTTTAAATCAAGTCAAAACTATGCATAGTTTTTGAAAAAAATTGTTTTAAAGTCAAAATTTGTGCAAAAAAAAGTTAAAAAAAAGGTTTAAAGTGTAATTTTTCAAAACTTTCAGATTATCTACTATTTTTTTTTTAGAATTCATTGCTCTTATTTGTTTTTGATCAAAAACTGAAAACTAGATGACTTTATGTCTTCTAGTTCTTGAGAAAATTGAAAATTACCAAAACAAAATATTTTAATTAAATTACTTTTTCCTTGCTTAAGTAGTCTTATTTTGATAGTAATAATCGAATATGGATTAAGATATACCTAGGGTAAATTAATTTTTCTTAAATCCAGCTTATTTAAATGCAAAAGAAACTTTGCATGCACCCCATCTTGCACCCACCGCACCTTGCACCCTCCCCACCTTGCACACACTCGAACTTGCACCCACCCCAAATCCTATAGTGTGCCCAAGCAGGGGGGTTGCTTACAGATGCCGCTGTTGCATACACCCAAACTCGCGCACACCTTACTGTTGCATACACCCAAACACGCATTACGCATACGCAAATACCATTATTACTATCAAAATAAGACCACTCAAGCAAAAAAAAAAGAATTAAATTAAAATAGTAGTTGTAGTTATTTTCAATTTTCTCAAAAACTAAAAGACATAAAATCATCTAGTTTTCAGTTTTTGATCAAAAACAAATAAGAGCAATAAATTCTGAAATAAAAACAATGGTAGATAATCTTGAAGTATTGAAAAAGTTACACTTTAAACCTTTTTTTAACTTTTTTTACTCAAATTTTGAGTTTAAAATTAAATTTTTATTTTCAATTTTCTGAAAAACTAAAAGACATAAAATCATCTAGTTTTCAGTTTTTGATCAAAAACAAATAAGAGCAATAAATTCTGAAATAAAAACAATGGTAGATAATCTTTAAGTATTGAAAAAGTTACACTTTAAACCTTTTTTTAACTTTTTTTACTCAAATTTTGAGTTTAAAATTAAATTTTTATTTTCAATTTTCTCAAAAACTAAAAGACATAAAATCATCTAGTTTTCAGTTTTTGATCAAAAACAAATAAGAGCAATAAATTCTGAAATAAAAACAATGGTAGATAATCTTGAAGTATTGAAAAAGTTACACTTTAAACCTTTTTTTAACTTTTTTTACTCAAATTTTGAGTTTAAAATTAAATTTTTATTTTCAATTTTCTGAAAAACTAAAAGACATAAAATCATCTAGTTTTCAGTTTTTGATCAAAAACAAATAAGAGCAATAAATTCTGAAATAAAAACAATGGTAGATAATCTTTAAGTATTGAAAAAGTTACACTTTAAACCTTTTTTTAACTTTTTTTACTCAAATTTTGAGTTTAAAATTAAATTTTTATTTTCAATTTTCTCAAAAACTAAAAGACATAAAATCATCTAGTTTTCAGTTTTTGATCAAAAACAAATAAGAGCAATAAATTCTGAAATAAAAACAATGGTAGATAATCTTGAAGTATTGAAAAAGTTACACTTTAAACCTTTTTTTAACTTTTTTTACTCAAATTTTGAGTTTAAAATTAAATTTTTCAAAAACTACGCATAGTTTTGACTTTATTTAAAAAGTGGCTAATAGAACAGAATGTTGGCTTTAAAACAACGTATACAACTTAATTGTAAGTATTACCGTTATTTTTTAACTTTTTTTTTCCATTTTAAGTAATAATTTTTTTAAATTGCCCCTCCCGCCTAAACGGGGGGAGATAGACCCCCCCTTCCATAGTAAAAAATGCTTATTTTTAACTGTTCTAAAAAATTCCGTTATAATATCTTGTCGCCTAAGTTATCGTACTCGTGCCTTTTGATTTGTTTATTAATTCGTTTAATGGTTTAGTAATAGGCTTCAGAGATTCTTCAATTTGAGTTTCAAAAGCATCTCTACCGATTTTTAAAGCTCTATATTTCTTACGTAGAGCTTCTGTTGTTTTGATTAACTCTTTTGTTACCTTTTCATTTGTGTTCAACATTGGTATTGAGTTATTTTTTCTCATTCAAACAACATGTGAACAAATTTTTAACTGATGTAAGACCTTCTCAAAGGGACTAAGACTCAATTTTATATTAAGATTGCTGGATTTAACTGATGAATAATGCGCATCGATTTTGTTGGATTTATTTTGTGCTGATATTATTTTTTCGTCAAATTGTTCTGTATTGCTTTCATATAACATTTCTTGATTGGAGGTGGGTAAAACTATATATATATTATATAAACTGTTAGATCGTTTGTTATAGTTTTAAACTCGTCACTTAACTGCTTTTTCCGTTAAAAAATTGGTTTGTATTTCGGTTAAACTGCTTAGTTGCTTTAACGTTATAAATTAACTTAATTGTTTCGTTCTGCTCTCACTGAGCAATGTTTTGTATATGTTTTGATAAGTTAATGCACGTATCATTTAAAGCTTAAGGAAGCAGTCCAAACCTTTCCTGTAACGGCCTTCATTCAAAGGACTTTCTTTTTCAATAACCATAAAACCAAATTTTGTATTCCAACACTCTGCGCATACATTTTGAAATGATTTAAAAGTCATATCTGAATGAACGTGATCATTGTAAATATGTTTTAAATTCATTTCGTCTTGTTTGAAAATAATAAGAAAATTTGCGTTATCTCGAATCAATTGTTTCGGTATCTTAGTATAAGTTTGACATAAGTAAAAACTGTCTATGTCATGATGTCGCCCCATACTAAAGTATTTTCTTACTGCTTCTTGCTTTTCACAGGCAATGTCATCAAATATAAATACGGAATTTGGTTTAGCTTCTTCAGGCGGAATAACATCATTGTTATTAGAAAATGTAAAAAAACCCATGTTCTTTATGGGGAGAATTGCTTCACCCAAAAACTTATACTTTGGTTGATTTAAAGATTTAGAATATAAGTATATATTTATTACATTGGTTTTTCCACAATTTGAGGAGCCAGTAATTAAACCTCTAATACTGTTCGGAAGTAGTTCGCTGTGTTTTTTCTTGACCTTTTTTCTTTTAGAGAGATCTGCATTTTCTACAGGTAATTGACATGCTTGTTTAACAAAACGCATTATGATGTAAACTAAATCATTTTTCTATAAAAATTAAATATATATATATTAAAAAACATCATACTAAGACGGGTTTCTCTTACGTAAACATATATAAAAAAATGATTGACTATTCAAAGAAATCAAAAATTGTGCAAAATATAAGAAAAGGTGAAGGCTTATTAAATTCATAATTTAACAAGCTTCCACTTGAACTACATCTACCAGGCTATCAGTTCTGTGGTCCAGGAACAAAACTTAAGGAACGCTTAGCTCGTGGCGATTCTGGAATTAATTCTCTTGATCGAGCATGCAAAGAGCATGACATTTCATATTCTAAGTTTAAAAATACATCTTATCGACATATAGCTGATAAAATATTAGCTGAAAAAGCTTGGCAACGTGTTAAATCAAAAGACGCAAGTATATCTGAGCGAGCAAGTGCTCTACTAGTTACTAATCTCATCAAGGCAAAAGTAAAATTTGGAATGGGGTGTTCTAATTCTAAAATTAAAACAACTAAGCGAAAAAAAAGCAATATGAAATCTAAGAAACTGTCATTTAAAAAATTGGTCAAAATGATTGACGATAAACTTAAAAATCGAACAAAATCTGTATGTCTAGAAAAAACTATCAAAACTGCAATCTCGACTGCTAAGAAAAACGTTGGCAAAAAAAACAATATTAAAATACCAAGAATTATACCAGTGCCAAAAATTGGAGGAGCTATCCCCTTTCTTATACCCCTTTTCGCAGGGCTTTCAGCTCTTGGAGCATTAACGGGTGGAGCTGCCGGTATAGCTAAAGCAGTGAATGAAATAAGCATTGCTAAAAAAGACCTCGAAGAAAAACAGCGTCACAATCTGAAAATGGAATCAATTGCCGTTGGACACGGCTTACATCTTAAACCTTATAAAAATGGATTTGGACTTTATATGAAGCCCCAGACAAAAAACTTCTAAGTTCACTACCCAATCGTGCATTGAATGAAATAGATTTAACAAATTTCTACACTAAATTTATTCCAAATTTTCGAGGTGTGTTTATGCGAGACAACTTACCAAAAAGTAGCCCCAAGAAAAATGAGTGTGGAATTGTTATTCTTGATTCTTCCAATGGTTCTGGAACACATTGGGTAGCGTATTATAAAAAAGGCAAACGGATAGAATATTTTGATAGCTTTGGAAATCTTCAACCACCTGTTGAAGTCTTAAATTATTTGTGTGAAGGTATCAACTACAATTATACACAATATCAAAGTTATGGTTCCTTTAATTGTGGACATTTATGTGTGAAATTTTTACTTAATTGTTATTTAAATAAATAAAGGGACTTAAGTTCAAATAATTTCATTGTTTTTTTATCCATCATGTCGATAACACTTACAATTAGCGGAACATCTTCTGTCCTCACTGTCGAGTATTTTCCACCTATATACTTAGATAAAGACTATGTTTGTGGTTTAATTGACTTTCAGTCGTATAATTCTATACCTAATATTGATGCGCACAACAACTTATTTCATACAGGGGAACATGAAATAGAAATCCCCGTAGGAACATATGAAATAGAAGATATTCAAAATTATATTTCCAAAGAGTTATTAAATCGAAATTCTGTAACCGAAGTTACTTTAACAGCAAATAGTAACACAATGAAGTGTGAAATCTATTCAAACGAGAAAATATTTTTCAACAAAGAAAGAAGTATTGGGAAATTATTGGGTTTTGATAAAACTATTCTACCTGAAGATACACTACATGTATCAGACATACCTGTTGATATATATTTAAGGTTAACGTTATACGTATTGAATGCAACATAATAACCGGATCTTATTTAAACAATACTCTTTTGCATACTATACATGAATTTTCACCTGAAGTTGGAGCAGGGTATAAAATCATAGAAGTTCCAAAAAATTTTATCTATTTACCTGTGAATGTCAAACGTATAAGTACTCTTACATTAAAATTCTTAGACCAAGACGGGGATATAATTAATTTTAGAGGAGAACGGATAACAGTTCGATTACATTTAAAACCATGTTAATCTATAGTAATAATATAACCGGTAACAAGGACCTACGTTCAATTAGTTTACCCAAGACACTTAAACTGTCAAGAGCCAAACTATTACCAGAAAACAAAGCATATCTTCTTCAATTAGGATTCAAACTCAAATAAAATCGATATGCAAGACATTTTGAATATTAGTGACGGACCCGACTATGACAACAGTATAACTAAAATTGAGTTCCATAGTTATTCACCGTTCCTGCAATCCTTTAATACGAGTGACGAAATTCGTATACCTATTCAACAACAGGACTTGTGTGTTTTACCTAGTGAAAGCTACATTTATCTGGAGGGGAGTTTAACTAAAGCAGATGGAACTTTTCCTTCTTCAGCAAAACTAACCAATAACGCGGTTGCTTTTCTCTTTGAAGAAATACATTATGAACTTAATGGGGTAGATATTGAGAATAATAAAAACGCTGGCATAACAACAACATTAAAAAATTATGTATCTTTAAACGAAAATGAAAGTAAAAGTTTAGAAAATGCATCGTGGTATACTAATCCAAATTCTGCTGTAACATCTGGAACTTTTAATTTCTGCATTCCTCTCAAGAATCTTTTAGGATTCGCTGACTATAAAAGAATCATAATAAATGCAAGGCATGAGTTAATTTTGATTCGTACTCGAACAAATGAAAATGCCTATATTGTAAAAGATAACGAAGAGTTAAAACTTTCTATTTTTAAATTACAATGGAGAGTTCCACACATAACCTTATCTGATTCTAATAAGCTATCATTGCTTAAACAAATACAAACAAAACCAATAACAATTAATTTTCGAAATTGGGAATTGTATGAATACCCCACCCTACCTACCACAACCGATCACGTATGGACTGTCAAGACTTCAACTCAACTGGAAAAGCCTAGATTTGTTATTATTGGCCTACAAACTGATAGGAAAAATCAAAGAAACAAGGATAGTAGCAAGTTTGACCATTGTGATATAAGCAATGCAAGATTACATTTAAATTCCGAATATTATCCTCGTGAAGATTTAAACATTAAATTTAAAACAGATAGATATGCTGTTCTTTATGATATGTACACTAAATTCCAACAATTTTACTATCAAAGGCAGTCACACCCGCTTTTATCGCGACAGGATTTTAAAGAATCAGCACCAATTATAGTTTTTGACTGTTCTCGACAAAATGAGTCAATCAAAAGCGGACCCGTTGATGTAAAAATTGAATTAAAAACAAATGTTGCTATACCACCTTCAACAACTGTATATTGTTTGATTCTTCACGATCGTATAGTGGAATATAATCCAATTACCGGTGATGTTCATAAAATGGCTTAAATAGAATGACATTACTACAGTTTTCTCAGTTAATGAAGGGCCTTTATAAGGAAATTACCAATTATTAATATTATAACCATGAATTTTTTTGTTGTGGATTTTCAAGGCTTTGGTGTATTCAATAATGGCTTTATTTTGAAAGAACTAGCTTTATTGTATGATGGATATCATTACCATTTTATTGTCACACCACCATGTAATTTAAACCAGTTACCTATAACGTTTAAAAGACAAGCTCATTGGTTGTACAAAAATTACCATGGACTGAGTTGGAATGGAGGGCAAATTCAATTCAAAAAGGTTAAACAATTTCTACGAAACAAAATTCAAAATGGGACCATCTACGTAAAAGGAGCGGAAAAAGCAAATTGGTTGAGGGGAATACTTAATAACGAGAATGTAGAAGTGAAAAACGTTGAGGATTGTTTTTTAAACTGTCCAAATTTAAGTGAACTCAAAAGAAATTATCCTAACCAAATTAAATGCCAGAATCATTCAAAGTGTTGTGCACTTCAAAATGTATATCTTTTAAATAATTACATAAGTAAATAAAAACACAAAATGTTTTGATATTAAATCAACAGAATTAATTTATTTTTATTTTTTCAACGCAACAACTACTTTTTTATTTTATGACTGTCGTCGTCTTCTAAAACCATAGGGTAATGAGCTGTGATCTTCCAAAAATTTTCTTTTTTCAGCTCTTGGTCTGTATGTTTTAGTCTCTTCGATAGTGATGATTTGGTGATCTTTAGTTCGGCGTATATTGCTTGAATTCACAATAATGCCACTTTCACTTTCGGGAGATGTTTTCAATACTGCTTCTTTTATCGATTCGAAGTTGACCTTGAGCGAAGACGTATAATTTAGGGAAATCCCTTTTACTTTACAGATGACTTGTTCAGCGTTGGTTCTCGTGCTGAATACCTTATAGGCATAATTTTTCGGCCCTCCACTCACGAACTCAGTAATATAGCTTCCTCTACCAAAGCTTTCAAGCTCATCTGTCATATCACCTATGAATTTTCCAGTTGAAGGTTGGTATTCTCCTGGACGACTCACGTATATGACAGAATCTGTGTCATAATACAACACTCTCTCTTGTAAGCTTTCTAGGTAGGTGTACAGCTTAAGTCGAGCTTGTGCCGTAGTAAAGGCAGCTATGCAAACATTTACCGTAGGTAAGGCCTCTTCTTTCAACTCGAAGTTGACAACAATATTTTCATCATTTACTGGTAATATGTTTGTTACCTCCACCGATGGGTGAGTTAGAAGGTGAAACAGCGTTGAAGAATCGTTCAAAATAATAGTCTGTACCTGGTTCTCATGTTGTCCAAATTTGCCCCAAAATGAATTCAATATCAGTTTTGCTAACGATCTTTTCCCTGGGTTGTTGGAAATTTCGGAATATTCCAATTGAATATTTTCTTTTGCAAGTAAGTCGCGTATGTATTTTTCTTTATCTTCTTCCGTTGAACATTCACTCGGCCATCCTGAGGCTTCCTGTTTTATTTTCAGAAATTTGTTCATCATTGAAGTGAAAAGCCCCTCAGTATTTCTTTCTAGGTCGTATTCCACTACTTCGTATTCCCAAATTTCAAAAATGTTCAAAATAACATAACCCTTTTGAACGGCTTTTAGAACTTCATCGATTACCCATGTTCCAATTATTGCTCTTTCTTCGTCAGAATGGGTACAAATTTGCTCTAAGTTTTTTTCTTGACTACACGAACTACACAAAGAAAACATTAGCTTTTGATTTTGTTTTAGGGGTAAAACTGGATGGAGTAGATTCTCCGGTGAAAGAATTTTGCATTTTATTAGCCCGTTCATATCTTCTAGTTTCGATACTGAGCAATTTGCGTCACCATAAACATGAACTTTTGGATGCCCTACTGGAAATTTTCCAGTTTTGCATACCCACGGGTAAAGTGAACAAACATCTATGTATCTAATTTGTTCACCTTGCTTACTTTTATAGTAATTAAATGTATTCCCCGTTCTTCCACCATAAAAAGCATCGCGAGGATTAAGGGGTGAATTTTCTATAAGCTGATGCGTCTTTAAAAAATTAAATTCTTCTTTGCTCAGACTCTTAAGAAGATGTTGGAATTCGCAGGACCACATTTCAATAACTTCAAAGTTAAATGACCTTAATCGTTCGGTCTTTGCTAGTGTTCTCTCGTATCTTTTGTTCAAGGTGTCGTTAGCATTTCCATGTAGAGGTTCATTTCGTTGGTGTTTTAAACAAAGAGGATGACCATGAAAATAACATCCATGGAACTCAAAAATTTGGTTTGTTTCTTCACAAAATCCGTCAACTTTAACGCCTTGGATTTTTTTTCTTTACCCTTATAGGCGTGTTTTATATTTATTTTTCTTCTTTTTTCTTCTAGGATCATCCACTGAATTGCTTCAATGGATTGATTATCAATGCATCTGTACCCATTTTTGGGGATTAAACCAATAGTGTTTTCTTGCAAGAAATTTCTTCTAAACAGAAGATTACACGATGAGGCTATTGTGATGGCTTCAAGAAAAGGTTCAACGTTGCTCTGACTCAGAAATAATTTTCTGAATTTTATGCAAGCTTCTGTCAATATCATAACATCACTCTTGCAATATTCTACGATTTCATGTTTCATATTGAACTCATCTTCCTTGTGCACTGAATACCATTCCATGAAGCTTTTCCGCTCTTCAATTTTCATAGAGTCTGGGGAATAAAATTCTAATGGCGGTAATTTCCCAATATAGTTTTCATTAGTTTTCGTATTGAATAAATACGGGAAATAGCCTTTTTTTAAAAGTGGTGATAAATCAAAAGCTTTAGGAAGCTTCGACAAAGCCATAGGGAAGTAGTTGATTGAGTCAATGAATTTTACATTATCGAGATACATAGCCAAAATTTTTGTTCCACGCATGATAATGTCCGGTGTTAATGAAGTTTTTGTTAAAACATAGTTCAAAATGAATTGATGGTCATAGGCTTGACCATTATGAGCAATAACAATTACTTTTTTAAATTTCTTTCGGATTTCCAAAACATGTTTGAGAAATTGTGAAATTATTCCTTCACCTTGTATTATGTTCATCGAGAACTTACACACATTGCAAAAGTACAAATTCTGATCAATACATTCGTCACATTTATGCTGATAGACGCACAAATTTGGTTCATGTAGTTTTATGTTCAAGTCTTCATCATCATCATCATGTTCACCATATAGCGACTTTTCTTGCCGACACTCTAGGTCATAAAAAATGTATAAGACCTTTTTAAGACACGGCACATTAATGTTTGGGAGAATGTAGCATAAATGGTCTTTCGAGACATGCTTCTTGCAATTTTTACAGAAGAACTCATCGCAAATGTGTTCTCGTTCTCCCCCATAACATCTTAGGCACAGGTTACATCTTTTTATCTGATCGCAAACTGATTTCTTTCCATTTGAGGCCGATAATTTGTGTTGGTCAAAGCAAATTAACCCCTTGAAGCGACGATTGCACTCCGAACATTCCATTGGGTTTGCAGTTTCTGGACAAACTGGGGCGTGCTGGCATTGTGAGCAAATTTTGTGGCAAATCCTGTGCTGACCTTTGTTGTTATACGGATAATGACAGGCTTCACAATAATATACACAGGAAAAAGTAGCAGTAAGGGATGTAATAACGTTGAAATGATGTTGAAAATAAAGGAGATTTATTTTCTTTTCATTTTCAAGCCCCTCGTATAGGACTTTTCTAGATTCACCTCCATACTCGTAAACGGTGATCTTATAGTCTGTTAAGAGGTTTTGGAAGTTTTTTAATTGCTCAATTCCGCAACCTGATTCCGGTATAGTTACCTTTGAATCTTTTAAGAGCTGTAATGCTCTAATTTGTTGAATTTTGCCAACATTTCTTCTTACTTTTTGGTAATCTAGTTCTTTATCCGTGAAGGATTTTGCCACCACTAAAGCTCTAGGTAAGCATAAATTATCATTATTTTTTATGCAAACAATACCCCTACGTTTGATGGATTCTTCATCAAACGAGTTGTACATTCTAGAGCTTTTTCTGCCTTTATCAGCAGGCATACGAACAGAAGTGACTGATATTACAAAGTCATCTGTGCTCATACCTTCCGAATTACTCTGGAAGATCTTACTGATCATATCCCAGATGTCAGCGATCCGTAATTCCGAGAAATTTCGAAAACTCACCCACCCATTACCCCTATGGTTAGAAAAATGTTTCCCCCCGAATGTTATACCTCTTTATCTGTCGGCTGTAGGTTTCTGGTAACAAGTACAAGAATGTCTTCAACACTATTCCTGATCTATAGTGTTGGTTCCTCATCCTTGGGGGGTGTGTTTATAGAGAATTCAATTTTACGTCCTCGGAGATTGAATCTCTTTACGTTTGTCAAAAAATCGCTTTTGATTTTATACCTCTGTAAAAAAAAAAAAAAAAAAAAAACAATGTTTTATTTTTCGCATACAAATTTTATTTTATTTTTTTAATTATAATGTTACATAAATTTTTGCGAATTGAGTAAATTATTATCTGTATCATAGTATAAGGTAGAAGGTAACTTTACCTCTTCCCTATGTTTCTGTTTTCGTGATTTAGAAACAGATGCTGCTGGTGGTGGAAAAAGGGGTTGTTGCTGCTGTTGCTGTAGTTGTTGTAGTTGTTGATGTTGTTGTTGATGATGATGTTGCTGATGTTCAAGTTCAAACGTTTGTTGTATTTGTTGTAGCTCGTAATTCTGCTCTTCATTATCTGCGACCCCATTTTTAAGGTGAAAATCCACATGGTAAGAATTGTCACCATATGGCTCCACAATTTCGAAATCACATTTCGGTAAATCCAGAATATCTTCATTTGTTAGTTGGGTATTGCATCTTTTGGGTAGGTAGATGAAACAATCGTCGAGTTCAAGCATTATCTGCTCTCCGAATTTTGTATTAGTACGTTTAGAAGATATAACTGGGTACTTATGTTTGAGTTGCAATTTTGTCAACGATTTGACTACTTTTCGCTCATTTGTTTTCATATTCACTGACTTTTTAATTCGGCTGATGAAAGACATGATTCAATTTTTTTTTTTTTTTTTTTTTTTTTTTGTATGTTATTTTTTAGGAATACAAAACAGAACTGTAGAAAAACTAAACCACATTTAGCTTTTTATGCCATAATTTCTTTCAAAAACAATTAAAAAAAACATATTTATCGCAATAATTTATTTTTAATATTTTATATCAAACCACAAAAATGTGTTCTTCAGCTTATCAAACTAACCAAGAAGTTTTTCTTTACTTCAGGAATTTAAAAAAAAATCTCGTTCGTTATAACGAAAAACGAAAAAAATATTTTATCACAATAATTTTATTTTTAATATTTTATATCAAACCACAAAACGTGTTCCTCAGATTATAACAACTAACCAAGAAGTTTTTCTTTACTTCAGGAATTAAAAAAATATGTTCCTAATAACAAATAAATGAAAAAGTATTCTCTAAGACGTATGCATGCCATAGTTTTTTTTAGATTGATCATTTTTTGATACTTCTTCATTGTTAACGTAATGATAATCATTACGATGTTGTCGCTGTTTTTTTCCTTTATTTAATAATTCGACTTCACTAAATGGACAAAGGGCGGGGTATTCTCTCTCGTTTCGGGTTATAACACTAGAATTAGGATAAATTGAACCGAATATGGATATTTCTCCTCCTTTGACCCTTAAACGTACATGTTGTAAATGCTGAAATTGTAGCCGGAAACTTAAAATCGAGGGAATAGTCTCCCCATTTCTCAGGTGTAGGATAGTACACTCTACCCCATGTTCAGGTGTCGTACAGAGTTGAAAAGTATCTGAATAAAATAAAATATCTGCAAATCTTATCTCTTCCCAAGCCGCTTCACATATGCAAAAAGTTTCATCATGTTTCAATCTCTCGCACCAAAACATTTTACTTTTGCGTTATTTACGGTATAACAGGTAAATATAGACTAATAAGTTTACCTAAATATGTACCTATAATATTGATTGATGTGTCATATACAGAAAAATGTCTATCAACAATTTATTTATTTATTATTTTCATTTCAAACGAACACCACATCATCCTTCATAAAACATATACCACTTATTTTAAAATTGTTATCAATTTTTAAAATTCGAATTTCAAATTAAAATAATACAATATCGCTGTAACATATCCAACAGTTTATCATTTCATTTCATGCACGCGTCTCAAAATTTCCCCCCAGATTATTTAAATTAAAAAATAACACACTCCTATCATCTCCTTATATTACTCATTCACAAAAACTATGATTCCCCTTATGCTAAAATATTCTCAAACATACTAATCTCGCTTAACTATGCTCTGAATTTGAAATTTCAAACTGTTTTTAAATTTGTATGTTAAATCATTTAACCGCTAAAATATTCAAATTATTTCAAACTCTTTCAAATTCCTTATCATTATTTAAATTCAAATTTCAAATTCAAATCACACTAAATACCAACAGCTTTTATTTTTATCTCATTCAACCATGCGACACCCAAACCCCAAACCACAAAATCCTTATCAGCTTTCTCAACTAACTACTTAAACCATACACTCTTATCACCTATTTCACTCACTCATATTGCTATCTCTTTCTAACAAAAAATTCCCGTCCACAAGTGACATTATACCTACTCAGCTACATTCGGCTCTTCATCAGAAGATGACAAATCTTTAGGGTCTGGTTGATAGTTTTTGTCAGTAAATGAATCATCTCCGAAAAGAGATAAGCCATCATCACTTTCAAAGTCAGAAAGTGCATCGGCCATTGCACTATAATTAGTTTGGCTCAAGAGACGAAATTTTGAACATAGAAAATCATATCGAAGAAACTGATTTTCTCGAGTCAAAAGAAAAAGTTCTTGAACATGGGAAAATTTCTTAGCTCAAGAATTTTTTTCTCTTGACTCAAGAAAATGAGTTTCTTCGAAATGGTTTTCTGGGTTTAAAATTTCTTCTCTGAAGCCAAACTAATTTTTTTTACTAGTGTAGACATAGAATTGCCTTTTATTTTATCAGATTGATTTACTGATGCTCTTCTATGTGAAGTGGTGGTTGTTTATCGCATTAAAGATTTTCCAATGTTAATATTCATAAATGCTATTGGTTTTGGACCAATGTTTATGTTATCTCATATTTCTGAATGCTATTAAAATTTGAGTGTCGTCGTTGCTTCGGTCTCAAGTGCGGCTTGTGCGATAGATTAGGGTTAGGGTTAGAAGATTTAGATGCAGATGTATACGTAACTCTCTCCGATGTGTCCAAAATTCACTTTTCACTTCTTTAAAATAATTTTAAGAAAAACTAAAACTAATCGTTGAGATGTTAATTTCAGAATAAAATTTATTTTATCATTTGTACAATCAAAAATGTATATTAATTCCATTAATGTATGACACTTATTGGACCTTTTAATAAATAGTTAAAATTTCGTTGAATACAATTTTGTTATCTTCCTTTCTTTTATTTTAAAGGTTGGTAAATATTTTGCTTAAGACTGATTTTACATTTTTTTTTATTTGTTCTTTATTTTAAATAATTGTATGCTATCATGTTAGTAGATTAATATTCTTCATCCACTGCAACTAGCAAAGCATTAATTTTTATTACTACACTTTCAATGCACTAAAAATAATTAATTCCCAAATATTTCTCAGTGCAGAATCCACTTGTTTCCAACTAAGATTTTCGATTGGTTTTATTTTTTAGCTTAGTGTGAATAAACGAAATTTTATAACCCATTTGTTTTTGGAATTTTTGCAATTTATCTTTGATGTCCATTTTAATTAGTTTTTGGACTGCACTTATTTTTTTGTAACTTCACAACACTGTACTGCACGTTAGAATAGGTGTCTTAGTCGGACTCTAAGACTGTGATGTTGTTACCTTCAAGTTTCGTGTGAAGTTGTTACCTTCCAGTTTCGTGCATACACAGAATATGCTTTATGTGCATAGGATATTCATCATCTAAACTAGTAAATTCAAATTCAAAAGTACATTGTCCACGCAAGGAAGAAATGAGAGCCACCTAGTGTATGTAAACGTGTCGTTTCAGCTCATGCCATTCACTTTCGACTGCCGCAACAAACTTTCTCAGTTCTTCTCTTCGAACTGCGGCTGTAGGTTTTTAGAATTTTATTTTCAATATCAATGTTTTAAAAATGCATTGCATGTTTGACTGTGTTGTGAACTATGTGTGAGTGACAATTACCCTTCGCCAAATTAGGAGCTAGATGTTCTATTTTTTTAAAGAGAGAATGATGAACCCCAAACTTGCATTGCAATTGTCGGCGCTCAGACCAGACACTATCGAAGGAAAAATTGTGCTCAGATAGTGATTTATTTATACATAGCTTGAAACGTGCCGTTTGCTGATTCATCACAATTTTCGTAGAAGCCTAATAACTTGTTTTGAATACCATTCTCAATATCGAAGTATTGAATAACTAAGGGAAATAGTTTTATGTTCTTTCTATTGTTAAGCTTCACAGTGCAATCCATGCTATTATAGGAAAGGTTGTGCTTCACAGTATGGAACGTTAAAGCAAGTTTACTGGCTGTTATTTTGTCACACAAGTATTTGCTTGAGATACAGAAGAAGAGTTTGGTGAACTAAAAAAGTGATATAATGTAGAATTTTTCTTGCTTAACTCAATTTTAAGTTTGTGTTGCTTTGTCTCAGCATGTTGTTTAATCTGCAACAATTTACAATTATTTAAAACAACAAAAGTCATAATATTTTCATACAATTCAGTCAAAAATTCGATTCCATAAACGAACATTGAACATAAATGGCAAAGTACGATGCAAATAACTAGCTTGACATAAAAAAAACTCACCTGGCCAATGTCACTTTTACCGATAGAAATTGTTATACGGCATGGTATGCACTTTGCTTTAAATATATTTTCGGGATCTTTCGTCACCCAATCATATTGTTTTTCCCATTCTGGCTTATATTTCTGGAGTCTTTTTTGAACTTTTCGCTTTTTAGTGGGTGTTTGCGGTACACAATTAGTGTTTGACCCACTTTCGTTCCCGCTCTTCATTTCTATTTAAGACAATTGAACGACACTTGAACAATATTTTTAAGTAAATTTTAAGCAAACAAAAAATAATCGAAATTTAAAGTAAAATTCGAAATTCGATTATGCACACGGACAGTTGTAAATAAATTATAGATTACTCATTACTGTCAATTTTTGATTTTGATTTTGACTGACATAAAGAGTTCAGATTCATGCATGATTAAATTAAACCTTAAGGTGCAATCAAAATGGGAGATATGTTTGCTTTTCATTCAATCCATTGAAATGTAGTATTTTTGCGTACTATAAGTATATCTGACGTTAGGCCAAAAAGTCTTAAGTCAGAAACTGCTGTTTTTCTTAAAACCAAATTGAAAGTTGATTAGCTTTTCGCAAATCTGTATTAAACTTATGTGAAAAAATAATGATTGTAAATAAGTTGTGAAATGATGACCTATATAACATGTTAATACATTTTTTCAAATTCATAAGTTTTTACCGTTTTTTTGATGACTTAAGTCTTTAGGATCCTCTCATTTCGTATTATTTAAAAAAAAAAGTTTAGAAAAATTAATATTTATGTAGTTTGTTATGTATTTATGTAGTTTCATCTACAAATTTTTAAAAAATTTTATTAACGTCGTGAAACACAGGTGGTACTAACCTTAAAAGAGAACACAAATCCTTCTTTTTCTCGTCAGATATCGGGACTAAAGTTCTGTACTTTGCTTGGAGTGGATAATCTTTGAGACATCTATTTTTTCCCCTTCTTAGGAAGCTTAAAATCTTGAAGTCTTCCATGTGGTTTAAGTTGTTTTTGTATCGCACCAACCCATTCTGCTGGTATTGCAGCCATTGCACATTATGCCAAGAAAACTGCTCGTTAATAGTATTTTTTTTTGCACACAAAAACTGTCTTCAGTAAAGCAACAAAATCAAAGAATTCCTCTTTCTGCATTTCATTAACTTGGAACTTCTTTTTTAAGCCAGCTGTTCTTACTGGCTGGAACAAATCGTGGGGGTGATAAACAGGTGTTTTAGTTTTTTTTTTTTAATCATTGAATGATCCACGTCACATTCCATATGTGTATGACCCGGAACAAGGAACTTGTGGTTGATGGTTAGATTGAGAAACTTAATTTGAGCCATTAAAAACATATCCGCCGCATGACTGTTTTTATTTTGTCCCCCGCAAGTGTCTGAATAGAATGTGACCTCAGATACGCAATCAGGTAGCTTCAAGTGAGCATACAGGCAGGAAGCTATTTCATTTCCCTATCTAGCAGCTAGAGCCTCATGCCACATGTAGTGTGTTGAATCTCCGGTAGCATTATCGTGCACAGTAAGGTTATACGTCCATAGCTGCCTTTTATAAAATGCTACCGAAGATCCAACAAACGGTGTTGGCAAGCATTGCTTCTTCATTAGCAGCAACTTGAACACGCATGTTAAGGGTGTCGCACTTGTTTTTTAAAAGAGAGTTTTAAATTGTGAAATTCCCTCTCATAAATTGAACGACCTACAAAATTCTCTCAACCGTCTTTGTATAGGTCGTACATAATCCTCAAGTTTAGATAAAAAGGTAAGAACTTCTTTTCATTTGTACGCCTGGTGTAATGGCTCATAAGTAACTTCCTGGCTTTTCGTACTCCCAACTTTTCTTTTGCGAGAAACCTGTTTTTCTTTGACATTTATAAGATTTGCGATGAAGGTAACTCTTTTGTCGTGGGTGCCAAGCGACCAGTACTCGTCAAAAATTAGTTTCCTTATATCCTCTTTAAGGAAAGAACTGCATTTTTTCTACATTCTGTTTAAATTTCTAATTCTCTTGCTTTAAGAACTTTTCCGCTTACACTGACGTAACTTTTGCCGCTATGAATTTGGTCAGTTCGTTCTTTTCTTATGCGCCTAGACCACTTCTTTACATTGATTTCCATGTTCTCACCTTCCGTTTCTCGATAAACTTGAGTAACTCATTGCAACATCATTTATTTCGTTATCACTGTTTTCTTCTTCTGGGACAAAATTTTCATCCATAATGCTATCATCAGAATCAAAAATATTTGGCAAATCAGCAGGTAACGAAGGAGCTGGCGAAGACTCAGGTGAAGCTTTTTTCAGCAGTAGAAGCACATTCAGCATTTTCTTATAAACAGTTTATTTAATTCTTAATATTACTCTCTATTAAAAATAAAGCACACTTACTACGGTTTTCCTTACTCAGAAGAACCATATTAAGGTAGTGCTCAGTCTCCATGGAGGTATGACTGTTGTCGAGGTCGACATTAGTAGAAGGTCGAGTCGTGATTGGAGAAGGCCAACCACTGGTAGGGAAGACAACGTCCCAGGCCTTCCAACCGCGAGTTTGCCTTCGAGTGTTACTGGAGGCTCGCTATCTGCGATAGCATCATCTTTTTTGTAGATTCGAATCTTGATCGTTTTAAACATAAATTAACGAGCCATTGGTAAGGGATTCTTTATTAAGTACCACAATGGCACAATGGCAGCTCTCTCAAAATGCTTAAAAAGTCACCCGAGAGCCAGGGCCGGCCCCAGCCAAACTAGCGCCCTGTGCAAGATTTGTAGAAAGCGCCCCTTTTTTATATTTTTACACACAAACTGATACACATGCATAAGCCTTTTCCACATTACCCAGGAGGTAGACTTTCAATGCGTTTTTTTATTGAGGTATCCCCGGTAGGCCTAATCCTCAGTAACAAACAAATATGTTTACATATATGATTGTATGTATCAAATGTAATTAAGATATTTACAAAAAAAAATTGTAAATAAATTAAAAACAACATAAAATAAAAGGATATAGAAACATACATAATGTACATATATATATATGCATATACAAAATAAAAAATAAATAAAAACTTCATTTAAAAAAAAAATATTAATTAATTAAAAAACAAAATAATATTAAAGTATATACTTATACAAATAAACAAAATAGATAGGAACTTAATTTTTTTTAAGAAAAAAAGTAAAACCATAAACTAAACGCAGCGAAGAAATGAGCAGAGTGGAAACGTTTAAACTTGAAAGCTTACTTTTCTGGCCTTACACTTTGCAAATTCAGAAATAAGATCATCAAAGTCTAAAGCATTTAATAATTCCTTTTCAATGGACATTATTGATAAGCCTACCAATCTCTCTTGAGTCATGGTTGTCCTAAGATAATTTTTAATAATTTTAAGTTTAGAAAAACTACGTTCTCCTGAAGCTACCGTGACCGGGATTGTATTAAGAATTTGGAGAGCAATTACTAAATTCGGAGCAAAATCTTCAAGGCTTGAAATAAAAATAAAATTTAACACATCTAAACTTGAGCTTTGTGGTGTGACAAGCGGGGATATAACGGTTAACTCTTGAAACAATTCTTCTCCATCTAAATCTTTAAAACTACCTAATGTTAAAACATTCTGCAAATTAAAAATGTAATTAAAAATACTTCTTCTCCTGGCCCCACTGAATTTCCTACTTGCACCTCATCGATATTATTTCCTGCCTGCACCTCATCAATAGTATTATTAAGAATACTTACATTTTCCCCATCTGCTTGTTCTTCGCTGCGTTTTAAAAATTTTGAGATATTTCTACTCTGTTTTTTAATTTCGGCCTCAACAAGCCTTCTCCTTTTTTTAAACTCTGCCCCCGAAGGCTTTTTCCTATCCATATTGGAAACACGAATAATAGGTAACCAAACACTTTCACAAAATACGTCACTTCCATTAACTATTTAACTATTAGCTATTTATTATAAATTAACCAACAAATCGAAAAAACAATTGCAACAATCTGCATTCTGCACCAGACTAAATACACATTAAAATTAGCCGTTACAGCAGTCAATAACTTTCAAAAAAACAAACAAAAAACAAACAAACTGCTCAAGAACGATTCGACTCCACATAGATTCATCCCTCTTTAATATTTTCACTCTTTGCTCCTTCTCCATTCTAATAAAATTTTCATCTCCTGTAAACTCTTACACAGATATATAGTGTGTGCAATAAGAAAACCTGCACGCTCTGACCCATATGATTCCGTATGAATAAGATTTTTTTAAATATCTCCCATGTTAGTTTCGATACTCAGTGTGCAAAAAAGAAAACTTGCACATCCATTCACCATTTGTAGCAAAGAAACCTACCTACCTAATTTCCAAATATATCACCCTGTTCATACAAGAGAAAAAATCTCAACACAAAAAAGTTCCATGCTACCTCATATGTGCAAGATATATTTTATGCACACCGAGTCCCAAAATTAACATAGAGAGTATGACGAAGCAAAATACTCATTCATATTGAATCGTATGGGCTAGAACGTGCAGGTTTTGTATCACGCACAGTACCCTGTATGTGAGACTCACATGAGACATTGTGAGTTCTCATCTACAAAGAAAACAACAAAAAAATATATGCTGTTTACTGTGTCTTTGATTTGTAGTAGAAGGTAGCACAGAATACAGAAACCTACCTGCTCTCTTTTTTCAGAGACATTTTTTGTTGTTTTCTTTGTATCGGGTGATTTTTTTGAGGTTAGGATTTTCATGCATTAGTATTTGACAGATCACGCGGGATTTCAGACATGGTGTCAAAGAGAAAGATGCTCAGTATGCTTTGACATTTCATCATGAATAGACTTACTAACGAGCAACGCTTGCAAATCATTGAATTTTATTACCAAAATCAGTGTTCGGTTCGAAATGTGTTTCGCGCTTTACGCAAATTTTATGCGTTTTTTTTTAAAAAAAAAGTTTTCAAGCTCTTAAAAAATCACCCATTATGTATTTATTGTCCTCCATTGAAAAGAGGACATTGTTTAATATAATGGGTGATTTTTTAAGAGCTTGAGAACTTTAAAAAAAAAAAAACGCATAAAATTTGCGTAAAGCGCGAAACACATTTCGAACCGAACACTGATTTTGGTAATAAAATTCAATGATTTGCAAGCGTTGCTCGTTAGTAAGTCTATTCATGATGAAATGTCAAAGCATACTGAGCGTCTTTCTCTTTGACACCATGTCTGAAATCCCGCGTGATCTGTCAAATACTAATGCATGAAAATCCTAACCTCAAAAAAATCACCCGATAGATGAGAACTCACAATGTCTCATGTGAGTCTCATATGCGTGATACAAAACATGCACGTTCTAGGCCATACGATTCAATATGAATGAGTATTTTGCTTCGTCATACTCTCTATGTTAATTTTGGGACTCGGTGTGCATAAAATATATCTTGCACATATGAGGTGGCATGGAACCAGCGTTGCCGCGAGGACAAAAATGTTAAGGGCCATTTTGAAGGCCATTTCCAAAATGTGCGGGCCACTAGCCCACTACCCTAGAAAAAATTTGTTTAAGAAAATAATAACAATTTATCTTTTCTAAATAAACTTATTATATTTCGAATTAAATTAATTAAATTCAATTTTTGAATAAGTCATCAAATCCGTAGCCAAAATATATTCCATTTAAGGGTTTCAAAGAGAACTGTTCGAATTCAACTTCAAATATATTGTCTAGGCTTTCTAAGTACTCAGCTTTTTTTTTAAATAATATTAAATTTTTTGTTTGCGTTGCAACAACTTTCTTTATTTTGGTGTTCTTCAAATCAAGATACTCTTGAAAAACTTAAAGTTCTTCTTGCCTTTTTGGGCTGTATTTTAAGAAATTGTAGATATAACAAAACAAACAGACGAGGTAGGTGAAAAAAAAATAAAGTGGCGATGGGCGAAAACAAATGAAAAGCAAACGTCATGTCAGTCTGAATGAATGAGTTCAGTGTCATTTTCAATATGGGAAGTTTTATATGGGGGTAACAAATTGATAATTTTGTTGATGGAATAAATAGATTGGATTTGTTGTTTTAGAAAAAAGAAAATATATGATATGCGGGCCATTTCATGTTGGCCCCGGGCCACGGGCCAAAATAAAAAACTTAGTGCCAAATGGCCCTATCGGGCACATTTTGGCAACGCTGCATGGAACTTTTTTGTGTTGAAATTTTTTCTTCTTTTCTCTTGCATGGAATTTTTTTGTGTTGAGATTTTTTTCTTTTTTTCTCTTGTACGAACAGGGTGAAATATTTGGAAAGGAGGTAGGTAGAGTTTTTAGTTATGCGATATCTTGAGTTAAATTTTCATTGAATGCAACAATGAAAGTGATGTTAGTTAGTGCGCAAGAGATAACTTAGGACAGTTGTGATGGATGTTTTTTTGAGATTATTTAAAGAATGTTTGTGGTTAAAGAATGGCAAATATGTAGTAGTACATATTTGTTTGCAAGATCAGATTACATTTTCTTGCTCCTGGCAATGCGCCCCCAGAATTCTGCGCCCTGTGCATTTGCACATCTTGCACATATGCTCTGTCCGGCCCTGCCGAGAGCTCTACCTTGACAAGTTGCCAACGATCAGCCGAAATTGTGCCATCATCATCGCTTCTGTCATTGACCACAACCACGACGTTGCCCTTCGTGACGTCACTGAAACTTGCTTTTTTGATGTGATTGAAGGGAGTGCTGGTGTTGTGCACTTGATTTCACTATAATAATAATGGACGAAACTTATTTTAATGAATTTAGCACAGACCACAATTTTTCAACTTCGATACCGAACTGTACAGTGATAGAACAACTAATCAGGTGTTAGTCAGAAACGTTATTTTTATTGAAATTTTGTACGTATACAAAAATGACTTATCGTCTCTCTGGCCTACGCAACAGCCCCCCACAATGCGGCGGCGGCTATCACTTAAACCAAAAATCGTTTTTTATTAGCTGATTTGTTTTATTTTATGAATTTTGTAATTATTCAATTTTCTCAAAATCGATACAGTGAAGCTATTGTTCTCATGAGTGAATAGACGTGTTTGATAGTACTGTCCGGCAAAATAGCTTAATTTATACCCATATTTTGTATCGCTATTCTATAAAAGTCCAAAAGTGTGTGCGGAAAACGATCTTACTTCATTTAAACCGACAAATCTGCCCAGAAATCAAAGTGCGCTTAGTAAACAAAGTAAAAATAATAAAAATAATTAAATTTTACAAGTGTCACGCGCCTTCTTTTTTCTGTACATTAACTCCATCAGTTCGGATATCTGTATTTCCCTCTCTTTGAAATTATGTCTAATGTTAAGACTCGCGCCTCTGATAAAGAGAATGCAAAAGCTGTTACCCCTGCAACCTCCAAAAAAATAGAAAATACAAAAAAAACTACTCCCTCAACTAACATATCCTCTCCCGCAATAGTAAAACAAAATCTAATAAAATCAAAATCAACTCCGAAAACAACCTCTTCCATCAAAGACCTAACTAACACTGCAACAACCTCTGCCAACATCACTGCCGCTGCTGCCACTGATACCACACCACCCACTACCAAAGAGAGTGAATCCATGTCACCTATGTTTGCAATCTCTCGATCTGAAATGGACACTCTGATAAAAGACCAATCAACTGATATCGTCAATAGACTGTCACAAGAGATCAAAGATCTACGTCTGGACTTTGTAAAACGTTTTGAACAAATCGAAAACAACGTGACCACCTACATGAAAAACACTGATAAGACGATAAAGTCCCTTACAGAGCGAATTGAGAAAATGGAATCCCATCACTTGGCTGTTGTAAATGAACTTAAGGATGACTTAGCTGATCTACAACAGCGATGTGACTTGTCTGAACGGAAGGAGGTTGCATCTGATGCTGTTCTTCTCGGTATACCTCAACTGCCAAACGAAGACTTACAATCTGTTTTAAACCGCATCTGCCATGCGGTTGAATGTGTACCTCCTACTGTAAAAGCTGCTTTCCGACTGCAACGTAAAACTAATAACACCCACGACGCTCCGATCATACTTAAATTTAGTTCGCCACACGAAAGGAACTTGGTACTAAAATCTGTTGCTCTCTTTCACAAAACACACAAAAGAGCATTGCATCTTGACGACACGGGAATAAATGCGCAAGGAAAAAAAACAAATAAAGTCTACCTGCATGCAAGCTTAACACCTAAAAACCGATTTTTCCTCCAGCAAGCAATGCGTCTCAAACATTGCGGTGTTATCACTAAAGTGTATACACGCTCTGGTTCTGTTTACGTTAAAGAGAGCGAAGAAGGAGAGACAATACACATCAACAACGATACAACATTGAAAACCATACTCGCTGCCTCTGCTGTGACAGGCAGTCAAGAAGAAGAAGAATTTCACCAGCACTCAACATGATGAACCAATTTTTATTGTATGAAATATTATTACTTTTACTATTACTATTATTACTATTACCTTTCACTCTTTCTATTTTTCCTCTTATTATGCTCTATCTTATTTTCCTTTTTCACCAATGTATATTTATTACTGCTACCATATGGAAACCCTTTTGTAAAAGTTGTTGCTTTGTTCCCCACCATATTAGATGTATGTTACTTGGATCTCGCCTTATAACCACTCGTTTCAGAGTTGAGTGAACGAATGGTGGGCTCCATAGGATACACCGGTGATGTTATATTGCGAACTATGTTAAAAATTTTGAGTTGGCGACGTGACGGTTTCAAGGTTGTTCATATCAATGCTCAGAGTTTGATGAAAAAGATTGATGAATTCAGATTACTTTTTGAAGATTCGCATATCGACGCGATCTGTGTTTCAGAAACGTGGTTCTCTGCATATGTGAAGGATGCAACATACTCTCTTAGTGGATATAGGATCTTCCGTTCTGATAGGTGCAACCGCGGAGGAGGTGTTGCTATATATGTTAAGGAAAACCTTATCTGTAAGAAGTTATACTATTCGTCACCCGGCTCTTCTTGCGAGTATTTGTTTTTGGAGGTTAAAGGCAGTGAAGGTAATCTTCTCCTGGGAACTATCTACAGACCTAATAGGTATATCGATTTGGAACAAATCTATAGAGTTATTGAAGAAATTACTGTTATCTCTTCAAACATTATTATATGCGGTGACTTTAACTGTGACCATTTAACTGACAAAAGGTTAATTGAAAACATGAGATCCTTCGACTTGCACTCAGTAAACAATACTCAACCTACTCACTTTTCCCAGTCATCCTGTACGCTACTAGATCATTACTATGTAAGTGAAAAAGATAGAGTACTGTTATATGATCAGCTTGAAACACCAGTTTTTTCTAGACATGATCTTATTTTTTTGACCTATGATTTTAATTTAAGTGTAAACCAAGTGATTTCTAGAATTCAGTTTAGAGATTTTAAGAATATCAATAAAACACATCTTGAAAATGATATAAACACAATAGCATGGAGTGACATCTTTCTAATGACTTCACCAAATGACCAAGTCGAGTTTCTAAACACAAATATTAATACTTTATTTAATCGACACGTTCCATTGAAAACACAAACTAGAATCCGCGAAAATAAACAATGGTTTACTAGTAGGATTAAAGAACTTATAAATCAGCGTGATCTAGCATACCGACGCTGGAAACGTTTCCGTGTTAACGAGCTTTATGAGTTATATAAATCATTCCGAAATAAAGTAGTTCAAGAGGTAAGACGCTCAAAACTACAGTTCTACTCTAACCGTCTAGATCTAAAATCGGATAGTCGAAAAATATGGAACAACCTCCGCAAGCTAGGAATAGGCAAACAAAGAAATAATTTTCCAACTGAGTTGAATATTAATGAGCTTAACAATAAATTTGTTTCTACACCTTTAATAACTCTAAGAGACCATGTATCTCTTAATACCATACCTCCACCTTCTACAGACACTTTGTTCAATTTCGATTGTGTGAACACCTTAGACATAGTTGAAAGTGTCATAAGTATAAAATCCAATGCCACTGGTGCTGATGATTTGAATCCTATTTTCATTAAAGCTATTCTTCCTCTACTTCTACCCTATTTTACACATGTAATAAATTCAGTCCTTACCACTGGCATTTTCCCACATCAATGGAAAAAAGCAAAAATAATTCCCATCCCCAAAAACTCGCTTTGCAATGAATTTAGACCAATTTCAATACTTCCTTTTCTGTCTAAGGTCTGTGAAAGGATAATGCAAAAACAATTAAGCAACTTCATCAGTCGCAACAACCTTTTAGTCGAAGTTCAATCAGGTTTTCGTTCGCACCATAGCTGTATAACAGCACTAACTAAAATAATCGAAGACATAAGGACTGAACTCGATATTGATAATGTAACTTTTTTAGTCCTATTAGACTTTTCAAAAGCATTCGACATGGTGAATCATTCGAACCTTCTGAATAAACTGCGTCACAGTTTCAACATATCTTCAGAAGCTATTAAACTACTTTCTTCCTTTTTGAATAATAGACAGCAAGCCGTTTCCTTAAATGGAAATCTATCCGATTTTCTTCCGGTTCAACAAGGAGTTCCCCAAGGATCAATTTTATCCCCCCTTCTATTTTCATTATATGTGAATGAAATCGGTTTCATTATAAATGAAGTATCAAAACATTTTTATGCCGATGACATTCAAATTTACAAAAGCTGTCCTTTGGGTTTAATTGACGACTGCGCTTTCACTCTGAACCAGGAACTAGAGAAGATATCCTACTGGGCGTCGTGCAATGGGTTGGTTCTTAACGCAAGCAAATGCAAATGCCTGGTTATATCAAGAAAAGAATTAGACTTAACATACTTTCCTTCCATATTTCTAAACCAGAACCCATTGGAATTCGTAAATTCCAGTAAAAATCTAGGAGTAATCTTCAATAAAACATTGACCTGGAATGACCACATCAACCAATTAGTAGGTAAAACTTATGGAACGCTTAGAACGCTGTGGACAGCCCAAAACATCACTCCATTTAAAACCAGACTAATGCTGGCAAGGACCCTTGTAATACCTGTTCTCACACATGGATGCGAAATTTTTTACAACTGCGATGCCATCAGCAAAAATAAATTAAACATAGCATTCAATAGTATCATTCGATACATCTTTGGGTTAAGAAGGTACGACCATGTTTCACATTTGCAAGAGATTCTGCTTAGTATGCCTTTTAATGACTTCATGAAGCTTCGAACATTGATACTGTTTTTTAAAATCTTGAAAACACGTCAACCAGCTTATCTGTTTGAAAAAATCAGAATGTCTACATCGAACAGATCGACATCGGTAATTTTGCCACGTTTTTCGTGTTTGACCTCGGAAAGGCAATTTTTCATCGCTGCTTGTCGCCTCTGGAACTCACTTCCAACTCATTTGCGGGATATAAGTGATATGCATATTTTCCAACAAAGTATTAAAATCTTCTTTTCGAACCAAAGCAACTAACTTAGCTATCTTCTCTTCTTAACTTTAACTAACTTAACTATCTTTTCTCTTTCTTTTTCTTCTTCTATTTCTATCATTTCTATTTTAACGTCAATTAATATTCTATCGATAAATTATTGTTATTTTCTTTTTTTTTTTTTATTTAATTTTTATTTAATTTTATTTTATATTATTATTTTCTTATCGTATTTTCTTTTTTTAAATCTGAATTGTTATATAAAGTTAAGTCATAGGCTTTCACAAATTTATAAGATATCTATTATCTTACTGTGTAAGCTTTATAAATAAATAAATAAACTGAAACTGAAACTGAAACTGAAGTGTACAGGTTTGATGATAAATGATGAGGTTTGTTCTTATTTAAATATTTATTAATAAATTAATTTAATCCTCAAAACAGAAGTATAATTTATTTGCAATAGATCGATTTCAAAATGCTATAAAATAATATTATATTAATATTGAACTTTATAAAAATTTAAATAAAAAATAACGAACAAAAAACACAATCAACCAGTTGTTTTTAAATTTTTCTGTTAAAATTTGAAATGTATTTATAAATTATTTAAACATACTTAATCATTTAAAAAAATGCATTGTGACGATTTATGTATTTCGTTTTGTAACTATAATTATTTAGATTAGTTGGAAAATTTAATAATACTGTAGAAAGAAAAATGAAAAATATCACATATGTATATGTACAAAATAATAAAGTTAAAAAAAAAAAAAAAAACATTTGTAAAGTTTAAAAAAATGAATGTGAACAAATTAACAACACTAACATATTGAAGTAAACTAAGAATCAAATATAAATTAAAATACAAAATATTAATTTTAAAACAATATTTATACTATGTATCATTTTAATCTCTTTTATTTGAAGTTACTTGAAGTTACTTATTTGTTAAGTTTTTTTGGTTCTATATACAAGATTTATTTTTAAAACGAGTATATCATTTATTTAATGCATACATTATTATTATTTAGATTAGTTGGAAAATTGAATAATACTGTAGAATAAAAAGAAAAATATCATATATGTACAAAATAATAAAGTTTAAAAAAAAAACAGTTTTATTTATAAAGTTTTAACAAATTAATGTGAACAAATTAACAACACTAACATATTGTAGTAAACTAAGAATCAAATACAAAATATTAATTTAAAACCAATATTTATGCTATGTATCATTCTTATCTCTTTTATTTGAATTAATTAATTTGTTAAGCTGGTTCTATAATGATTTATTTTTAAAACGAGTATATTATTTATTATATACATAAAATTTTTTAAATATTAACTAATTATAGAAAATTAAGTTAAGACAAATTTTTATATTTTCTAAAATAAACATTTTGAAATGATTTGAATAAATGTGTTTCCTTTTTTTATCATTATAATGTTTTCAGATAACCACAATGTGATGAAGGTAAGAATAAAATATGCTTAAGAAAGAGACAGAATTCGTATGAAATGTAAGATTTAACTATTATTTACAGGAATTGACTTGGAATATTTATACGGTATTATAACAGGTGTTTTTTTTTTAAATTGCGGTTTTTAATCCGGCAATGCCTTTTTCGTAGTTGCAAATCGAGCAAAATTTATTACAAAATAATGGTTTAGTTCACACGACACGCAACAAAACAATCAATTATTCATTAAAAGAAACTTTTGGTAAGGGCAAACCCTTATCTTTTTAATAAAGTTGAATTCTTGAACATAACATTAAATTATATGCGTTTTATTTTTCCTTGAAAATCATACGTCTTAAAAAAACATCTGTCAGAACTTAAGTACATATATATATGTACATATGTATATACAGGGTGTCCGATAAGTAATGGTCCAAACTTTATATGCTGAATGGTCAAGTCATGACCTACCAGAATTTGGTAACTTGTCTATACCGCATCCCAACGGTTTTCGACTAACGGTTGTTTTAATGAAATTTTCAAAAACACCTACTTTTAGTCGGTTTTTCAATCACACTGTCCACAAATGATTTTTGTTTTTACTATACGTTAATATTTAACAATTTTGAATAAACATAAAATATTTTTGCATTTAAAAAATTTCAGTTTTCGGCACTATTTTGCAAAATATTAATAGTTAAAATCAAATGCTTATCAAACTTAATTTTTTACATCGGACTTTAAAACATTTTTATTAAAAAAAGTCATATTACACAATTAGTCCAGTCAATGAACGAAAAACATTGCCTTCAGCTTAAAAAAAATCCAACAGTTTTGAAACTTGGCACACTTACTAAGGGGTATCTGGTGATGACCCAAAAAAAATTCCCCAAGAATTCGACGTTAGCGGCAGTTAAGAGAAACATCCAGTTTATTTCAGTTTTTGTCGTATCAAAAAACTTTTTTCCACAAAATTAAAGCTTTGATGAATTTTTTCGTATTTCTTATAGATTATAAAATAGCTCTAGCGGCAGTGAAAAGAAATATATGGTTTTTCGATTTTTCGGGTTTATCTTCAAAACTATTTGTCGTATCAGAAAATACTCTTCTACAAAATTAAAGCTTATTAAATTTCCTAAAGAAATACGATATTAATTTGTTTGTACTTGTTTTAGTTTGTAAAATAACTCTATCGACATTTAAGGAAAACATGTGATATGGCATAGCATTATATCAGCTGTGCGTCCCAGATCATTCATGTCTCCAATACTAAGCAGCTTTGCCTTATACAGAAAGCTTTGTTCTAAGAAGTTGGTAAACTTTATATCAAGCTTAGCGTTTTGTTATTCATACTATCAAGCTCAGTTGTTGGAGATATCAGCTATTTGCCACACGCGACCGGATTCCAGCGATTCATTTAATCAATTTGTGTTTGATAATGCGTACTTTAATGTCAGAACGTTAGATAGACATTTCATTCTTTGGACAGAATAAGATGCATCTCTGAATCTACTTCCATAGGAAAAGAAGCCGACATACGAATGTAAAAGCGGATAAAAATACCTTGTGCTAAATCAACTGGAGAACTTGGAGTACTTCCTTTGAAAACATTTCAGAAAACAGATGGCGGATTAAAAAAATTAGTTTTTGAGAATGTGAATGCGTGTTCCGAAGAAATGGTACAGCAAAAACCATATGACACTCTTTGGTTGGCATCAAAGTTTATTGGCATTTACAATATTCCAGGATGGAAAGGGTACATGCACTCAATAACAACAGGCTTGTTTAGTGCAAAAACTAAAATCGAATGTTTTTGAACAACAACTTAAAGGTGCTACCACTCATTGTTTTTTTTTTGGCTGGAGATATAGCTATTTCGTGCTTCGCCACTTTTGCACTCATCAGTCTCTTTTTTTTTTTTTTGTGGTGCTGAGCTTTAATCCAATTTTATTTGAAAAACTTTCTATACACACCATAGGATTCGAACCCACGCATATCAGATTTGCTCAGTCTTAGAAGTCGTGTGCACTACGCACTCCACTACTTTAGACCACTTACGTCACAGGTCGAGATGTGGTAGTTGTTTATCAAATGCATTTGAAGCATCCACATTTTTATAAGCTCCTTTAAGTATGCTGTTTTGTTCCGCCTCCTGGATTAAAGCTCAGCACCACAAAAAAAAAAAAAGGAGACTGATGAGTGCAAAAGTGGCAAAGCACGAAATAGCTATATCTCCAGCAAAAAAAAAAAACAATGAGTAGTAGCACCTTTAAGTTGTTGTTTCTAGTACGAATAGTACAATAAATAACAATAAAAACTAAAATCATTCCTCTTCCGTTGATAAACTCTCCACCGTCCGACTATAATACACTTTGCACTGCATTGCACTATGCTGCAGAGAGAAAAAACTAAATGAGAGAACCAAATTTCCTCGTCTCCGTCTCTTCGAAACCTCTTACTCTCATTTTTTATAGCGTGTTGAATTCGTATCGGTGTATACATGTTCTCACCTCGGAGAAGAGTACACAAAAAAACATCATTTCCGGGAAATGCGACATTTTTCATTTTTGTTTATTGATAGCCAAGAAGGCTATCTTTTTTAAAGTCTCATTATAATATTTGTAATTCTCATGAATTTTTTTTTTAATTTTGCTAACATCTAGTCGTTTTTATATCTACAAAAATACTCCTATAATTCAAATTCATTCTAGCAAAACATTTTTGTTTGTCAATAAATAACGGAAGAAGTTATACCGGTAGTTCGTGGTGAATTTGTTTTTCCCTTCTTTTTCTCTAAGTTACAGATAGATGGCAGTAACAACCAAAACAAGAAAGGATGTGTGCAGAAAGTGTTTAACAAGGTTAAGGCTTTTTAGATTAGACTTTACTTGTATATATGAACGAGTACATGTTTTTTATAAATGAATGTTATGTTTATTTCAATAGTAATACCTTAACTATTAACTTAACTACTGTATTATCTAAAATATACTGCATTGAATTATTTTACATTGAATTATAAAAGGCGGAAATAATAAAGTTCTATAGTTTACCGGGAATATTTATATAAAATATCCATATCTTCTGCAATTGCGGCATCAATCGATATTTTCTGGAACTTAGTGTTAACGTAACATTTATTTGTCATGAATTACTTTTTCAACTTTTTTATACACCATAAAAATCAATTATAAAATTTGGCTGTGATAATAATTACTTGAACACAGCATTTTCTATGTTTATAGTTATTCAGGTTTAGCCCTTAACTTTCATTTGCATTTATTTATGAATAGCCTAAAAAGTTTAGCAAACATCTATGAATAAGCCACAATGCACTTTCAGAAAAACTGTAGTTAGAACTTTCCCTGACAGATTTTTCCTTGTCGCTATATAACTGAAAGATAAGATATAAATAGTTAGAACTGGAAAACTTATAAAAATGATGCATGAGACTTAAATTTTGGTTGAAGAACAAATTTGTATATTCTTTTCACAAAACCACTGAACTAGCGAGAATACAAATATTTTTACTTTTGTACAAAAGTACTTTTCGGCTTATGTAGTTAAGCCTTTAAAAGCAACACACTACCTTAGGGGAAAGCAGTAAGAATAGCTTATCACCTATTCACAAATCTTATGCAATGAAAATTGGTAACAGAAGTAACAAGTTGACGGTCTTTTTATTTAGTGTCTACTTAAATCACTTATTTTCAGCATTTTGGAAATGTCGTGAGTAATGTAAAGGAAATAAAAAACGAGTACACACAAATAAAATAGGAATGGAAAAAAGAGATGAGTATATAAAAATGTTTTCAATGTTCCATGTTTACATTCTGTAACTCTCGTTTTCAATGTTCCTGCAACTCTCGCATCGACAAAATTAAGTCGATAAACTCTGAAAATTGAAACAAATCTCAGTTTTTTTTTGCATCTTTCAACGGTCTGAGCGAAAATTAAACGCATAAAGGCAGCTAATAATACAAATAATAGTTGTAGTGCTTTCAGAGTTTTATGTTTCTAGGTCCTAATTCTCATTGGACTGTTGCACCACATAATTTATTTTACTTACTTAATGATTAAAACTGGCTTCAAACAACTAACTAATATTTATCTAAATGCGTAATTTAGAATTGTTTCTAAATCTTCATTGTTCTGGCACCTAACAAGAGTAATTAATTTCACTTCATATTCGACCAAAAAGTTGTTCATACACAATTTTGAATTTTCTTTGAACACCTCTGAACAGCTGACTACATCCGCCATTTTTCAAAGGTGGTCGCCATTTTTAAAAGATGGTGAGTAGAGAGAAAAGAGAGAAAATTTTTTTCTCTCTCGTGGTGAGTATGTGCACAAACTTGCATAAGTATGTGTTCCCCACATTTTTTTTATATGGAGTTAATACATATGCAAGTTGGTGGCCAAATCACAGCTTGTAGGCAAAAAGAGAGCAACCGTCGAAGTTGGTTCTCTCTATTAGTTCTTTCTCGATGCTATGCTGGCAGTTTGTGTGACAAATTTGACCAAAAATGCTTAGTGGTAACATTTGGCCAGCCTCTTTAAATAAAAAGTAAAGAAATCGTTGCCGCAGCTTCATCTGAGTCCCCTCTATCAAAATGCGTAGTCAGATTGGGTGGATTTAACCTGTTAGTGTCCTATAATGGTTCAATAGGTATTCTGAAAAGTGGAAGTGGCATGCAAGAGTTAATAAGTATTATATACGTCCCGGTTTCTGTTGAAAATATGCTGCAAGGAAAAGCTTTCGCTAGAGCAGTTCGTGCTTTAATACTAATACAGACATCTTTAGCTAATATAATAATGGAACAAGTCGACATAAGCCAACATGAATTAGAGGAAATCCAAAATCTCATGAAAAATTTTCTTGATGAGTCTCCATCGTTATGTGCACTAAAACAAAACCCTCATTTGATCCATCTTAGTGAGAAACTACAAACAAATCTTAACAAAGTCAAATCTAATGGACAAACAGCAGACTTATGGATTCAGTTGTTTAATATGATTACATTGCTTAAAGATTTTATTCACGCTGAGCGGTCTGGGGTGGAATCGGCTAAGGTGATTGTTGATGATAAATGACAATCAAAATGATCGAATTTGATCTACGTATGGTGATAGTCAAATTGATACCTAAAAAGCTGTCACAAAAAAATGTGATAGTCAATTTCAAACAAATATGTATATTTCGAATAGAGCTACCAGACGCTTACACAAACCACTGGAAAATTTTCTTAGTTCTTTGCTTTGCTTCTTTAAAAAAAACACATTCCTGTGACCGACAAAGCTTACGACATTCGAAAAAAGCAAGAAAAGTAAGAATTTTATTCAAAATCAGCCGATTTGATACTTTTATTTAGATATTTTATAAGAATCAATTTAAAAATTCACCAAGGCAACAACGAATTTTGACAATTTGAATCTGAAATTGTTTAATCGAATTGAATTGAGTTGAATCATCTTACACAGACGGAATGAAAATGATAGTCAATTTGACTATCAAAAAAATGATAGTCAACTATCACCTTAGCCGATTCCACCCCTGGCGATTGGAATGCCCATAACTGTGTGAAGAAAATGATTCCATATTTCAATGCCGCCGGACACTTTTCGTACGCCAAAACATGTCATCTGTATTTGCAGGACATGATAAAACTGCCTTCTGTGATGCCCCTAGATGAATTTAAAAACTTCGTGCAAGAAGGTTACTTTACTATGAGAAGAACTGACCGATTTTGGACAGGGGTAAGGTCGGACCAGACAATTGAACAAACTTATGCGTGGAATGAAGAGTATGGGTGGCTTGACACGAAGGCGTGGAATCACTGATAGTGTACTTAGGAAATGGGTTCTAGGGCTGACTGCTACCCATACAATTTGCTCATCACTCGAAGAAATCACTGGCGTTCTTTTTTCTACTAGTGAGCAACATGAATATTTTGGGGAGGCACGTAAAATAAGAGATAGAATCTACTTTGACAATTATTTCACTTCCTTGCCTCTTCTGGAATATTTAGCCAAAGAAGGTATTCTTGGTTTAGGTACTATTCGAAGAAATAGAATACCTGACTGCAAGCTTTCGAATGAAAAAGTAATAATGAAGAAGGATCGAGGATATTCAGAGGAGTATGTAGCCAACATCAACGGCATCGAAATATCAACGGTTGTATGGAAGGACAACAAACAAGTTATATTGGCCTTCACATTTACTGGTCAAAATCCAGTTTCTGAAGTCCGGAGATACGATAAGAAGAACTCCAGGTATATCAACATCGCACGACCTGATGTTGTAGGCGAGTACAACCGATATATGGGCGGTGTTGACCTTATCGACAGCATAATGGGTATCTATAAAATACGACTAAGGAGCAAACGATGGCAGATGCGTCTGTTTTATCATTACTTAGATCTAACAATGGCTAACTCATGGCTGCTCTACAAGAAGGTGTGCAAAAACAAAAACATTCCTGACAAGGCCGTCATGGCATCAGCAGATTTTCGCCTGGAAGTCGCTGAAACTCTGCAAGATGGGTTTAAAAACCAGTTTGACCACACGCCGCTCCTTAGAAATTGAGATCTTGCCAAAAAAAAAACATAAGGGACCTGCCCAACATGTGCCACCACAAGCAGTCCGCCAAGACCAAGTCGGTCACTGGCCTGAATGGGCCGAGAAAAAAATCCGATGCAAGTTCAAAAAGTGTGCTGGATTTACTCATACGGTGTGCGAGAAGTGTGTCGTAGCTTTATGTTATACTAAAAACAAAAATTGTTTCAGGAATTTCCACCTATCGTAAATGATGGTTTACAATTTACTAAAAAATTCATCTGACTTCTGATCTTGTACTTTTTCTTTGACGTTGTAATACATTGTTGCCTACAAGCTACACTCCCTCTTTTGTTATTTTACTCATAAACAATAAATAATTTCAAAATTTTAAAAAATATATATTTTTTTTTATTTATAAGCCTATCCGATTCCACAAGCAATGTGATATTTGAAGTTCTTGAGTTATAGAGGGCTAGACTAAATACTGGGGTGGAATCGCGTAAGGCGATAGTTGATTGTCACTGTTTTGATAGTCAACTTTATTCGTCACCTTTTCTTTGTTCTGTGTAAAGTGATCGCTAAAACTTTACTGTTTGCTGGCAGCACTTACCCAAGTTTGGGAAACTTGGTACAAATTGCAACAGGCATAAATGTCATTTTGATCAGCTGTTGTGTTTATTGTGTTGAATTTTCAATTTGCAAAGTTTTCTTTCTTTGAAAATGTAAGTACCTATACCTATAACTATTTTTAATAATAGTTATAAATTAATAAGAATGTTTGTTATATTTTTCAAAAATATATTCTTTTGTTGAATCCAATGGCTCAAATTTAATTAAAAGTGGACATAGAAGCGACTGCATTTTCTTAATAACTGCAGCGCTTATTTCACCTATAGTACTTTGGCCCATCGGTGCAGCTCAATCAGCCCCAACTTGTCGTTGATAACCACCACCTCCATGAAGATTTAAAGTTGCAGCCAGTGGAAGGATAGATGGAGTATGTGTTGAACTTATTCCTGATAGTAAATCGAGCAACCGCAAAACATTAGATAACAAACGTTTCTTTGTTCAATCGAAAATTTTTCAAAGAATCTGAAATAAATAATTTATACGTACATACATTGTTTTAAATAACTTATTTATAAATATTCGTAGAAAGTTTCATAGTTACATTGGCTTAAAAAGTTCCAAAATATTTGCTTTATTCCTTAAGTTGGTTCTCAGCAAATGAACTTTTTTGTAGTCATTTCTCGTTCTGGTACACTGATATAAAATTTGCATTGAAGTATACATAACTGTTCACTTATTTTTATTTTAACTTTGATATCTTTTCACCTTTTTCACTAAATTTAAAATTTATAGTGGAGCTGAAGTTCACAAAAATTATTTTTCTCACAAAAAATTAATCAAAATATATGAAAGTGACACCTAAATAGCTGTTACTAACAAACCATAACAAATAAGTGATAGTCAATTTGATAATCACCTTACGTGGAGCAAAATCATCCATTTTGATGGTCAACAATCAATAATCACCTTACGCGATTCCACCCCTGGTTATCGTTTTTAAAAACTTGCTTGATTTTTTAGCTTTTCAAAAAAGTATAAAACATAACAAAGCTAGCTTTGGTGCAAAAGTTATAAGCATTTCAATGTAATAAGTCACGATTTAAAAAACATATAAAAAGAAAAAAATGTGTTTCTGTTAGAATTTTTTATTACATCACTAGAGGCATCTTGTTTTCAATTCATTGAATTAGGCTCATCATGTGAGTATCCCCAAACTAATTTTTTGTTTAGTTTAGTACAAGCAGCAATGGCGATCTTTTTCTTCATCAAGCAGCGCTTCTTAATGACTACTACTACGTCTAGTACTTGCACTTACGCTTTTATTATTTTTACCGGAAATAATATGGCTCTTTGTATTATCGCCGTTTTTAAACCAATGAAGTTGTTAAGCTATAATAGTGCGGTACTTTATTTCATGAAGAAGAAATAATTTAAGAAAATAACTAAAAATGTCTTACACGTCACTTGAATATGCTATAATGCATTTTATTTATGGCGAATGTGGCGGAAATGCAAGAGCAGCAGCAAGGAAGTATACAGAAAGATATCCAAATGCTTCAAGTACTGACCATCGGGTATTTATAAGAATTCATAATTATATGGAAGGTATAATCCCTGGCAGTGGAAGGATTGGAAGGCCCCAACAATATCTCAATGACGAAGTTGTGATGAGGGAAATTGAAAATAATCCAAGTACTTCTACTTGAGCCATTGAGAGAACAACTACCTACTGTTCAGAGGATTCTGAAGCAGAACAACCTGCTCCCTTTTCACCTGCAGCGTGTTCAAGCCTTATTACTAAGGGATTACCCTAAAAGAGTTGAGTTCTGCCAAATTATGATCGATAAAACACGAGAAGATCCTGATTTTGAAATCAGAAAAATCGTGGAGTAACACCTTGCCGAAAAAAGTAGTATTTTCGAAACTATTTCCCACCCAATCAAAATACACATTAAAAGAAAGGTATTTTAATGCTCTACCCCCAACTGCAAACCAAAAGGTTCTCCGAGCTATCGTTTCGACTAAATTGGTCAAAAAGTGAAATTACAGAATTTCGACCCAGTCCATCACAAACTATCTTTCGATTGCTCTATTTCCTTAACCAAGCCTCCAAACAAGATGCGGTTTTCACTATAATACAGAGCACCGAGCCGAGTTTCAAAAAATATATATTATATTATTTTTTATTTTTAATGTGAAGTGTTTTTTTTTTTCTTTTTTGGCACTATTTAAATAGGTACTAAGAAACATGTATGAATAAAAATAACATACATATATACACATATGACTTGCTTTCACGATTGACAAAACAGTTTGACTTTGACTTCAAAGCTAAAACTTAATTTTTATATGCATTATGCATGTATAAGTTTGTAGGTAATGCCTTATTTCCTAGTTGCCGTTGTCGATCCCATCATTCTTAGGCTGGACTCACACATGAATAAATGTGAGTTACAGAAACAAAGAGATGAGGTGAGATTTTTCTATTTTCACAGTTCTCTTTTGTTTGTTTTCGCATATTCAAATTTATCGTAGATTGCTTGATTGAATTTTGAAATTGTCAAACACGTTTTTCTTAAACTCACCATGAAAATACTAGAAGTAATGATTTGGAACCTTTAGACCGAAGACATAGGGTCATATTCATAGTTCCTTGATAAATTCTGATTTTGTCTTTGCTAAATTAAACTTCAGTTTATGTTATTCATAGACAATTTAAACCCATTTTAAAACGATAATCTGGAATCTTCCGAAATTCTACCTTTTAAGGATTTATAAAGAGATTCCAAGTAGACCATAGAAATCTCACTCTAGGCCAATTTGATACCATGAATTAGCGCTTCCTTGTGACCGTATTGCTTTCCTCCCTCATGTACCTTACGTGTAAGTTTAGCCCCACACATTTTCAAATATGTTAATGTCCGAGGAATATGGTAGCCAAGGCAGCAAGTGGAAGTTTTGGTTTGCAATAAGGGATTTTACCTCTCGGGCTATGTGTATGGGAGCGTTTTCCTGCTGAACAATCCATGGAATTGGTCCAAAAAGCTCGCTAATATTGGGGAATACTGATTCCAGGAAGGCTTTGTATGTTTTCCTAGTCATTTGGTATCTTGGACTACCTGTACCTAGTTGTCCAAAGTTGAGCCCCAGACGATAACGCCTCCTTTTTTTGCTATGGTGACGGTTTAAAAACCACTACTCTTTCCTCAGGTGATGGATATAATAATTATAACCATCTAGCTCATATAGGTTAAATATTTCGTCGGAAAAAATTAACCTTCCAACAATCATTTGCGGTCATTCCATTTTGCACATCCCAGCTCATGTGATCTTTCTCGAAACACAAGCGTTGCTTCTTCCTTGCGTCATTAAGTGGTGGTTTTTTCTTAAGCTTCAGGTGATTTAAGTGTTTAGCATGGCGAATCGTGTATTTAACAGTGGATAAGCTGGCCTTAACATTAGCTTTCTCCCTAGTTTTAGCTGCAGATAAAGCTGAATTTGATGGTATTCTAAGGATACTTCGCGTTTCGCGAAGTCTTAAAGCAGAGGAAGTGTTTTTTTATAATTTTTCGAGTAAGACGATGGTTTTTTTTTTAAATAATTGCTGACACAATCATCACTTCGATTTTTTGTTCGGGCTATAGCAAAGCATTAAAGACCCTTACAGCAATTAAAATCTACATATTCTTGCCCTCCACTGTCAAACATTTTTTGTTGCCCATTTCTGTTAACACTCAATCAAGAACAATTTATTTATAAATTGTACCGTTTTCCGAAAAAAAAAAATGTACGCACTTCACAAAACAACATCGATTTATTCACTGCTTCTAATCTAATGACCCGATTTATTTTCGCATATTCTTGACTCAATTAACAATTTGCCATGAAAGTTCCGTTATCTTAATCTCTCCTTTACCCAAATTTTATATTTTGTTGTTAACAAAACAGTCCCTCATTTACCATAGTTGTTTTTTTCTAATCCATCATGTAACAGGAGAAATGACGATTTTACTTCTCGAAAATGCCTGCTTCTAACCATATTACAGGCAGTGTATGTTTAAGCTGTTTCTAAATCTATTAAACGTCAAAAATAAACAAACTGATTGAGAAAATTAAGTTACGAAATATTTATTTATTTTATTTGAAAATTTAAAAACAAAAATTAAAATGTCAAAAGACTCATTATATGTATGTATGTATCTATCAATATTTTGATATTTTTCTGGATATTGGAATGCTACCAAATAACAGAAAACGAAAGCTCTACTTAACTCTATTGGACCCCTTTTAAACAGATGAAGACGATTTGTATGAAAGGTATCGATTCGAGAAAAAAGAACTGTCAAGTTTATGATTGACCTTCTAAATATGATTGAAATTCAATGAAATGTTTGCTTACATCTGCGTTCTTCATAAGATTTCTCAACTAACAGGAACAGCAAACAAAATAGTTTAAAGGGTTTCAAAGATTTTGGCTCTCCAGCTAACGCAATTTATTTTGTTACCCTCTAAAGCCATTTTGTATAGGTTTAAGTGAAATTCAAAATTGTAGTAGAATATGCCCTGCTTCTAACTAAACAGAGCTGGTAAATTCTTTATGAATATCAGCTGTGTCTAACCTATATGAGGGGTATAATTTCAAAACTCTTCTTTTCCAATTTTGAGAATTTTAAGTAAAACGAAAAAAACTGTTAAAAGCTGCTAAAATGACATTAGCGATTGGTCGAAATGCTAAATTTGAAGTTTGGAATGATCTTTATCTATTTCTTTTGGTTTTAAACCTATAAGATGAATCTAAAAATTATAAAAATTCAATTTAATTTGGAAAAGAAGAGTTTTGAAAATTACGATTGGAATAGTTGAGTTTTGATTCAACCTATTTAGGAATAGAGGAGTTTTGAAAAGAAAGTAAACTTTTTTCATGATCTATAAATACATTATATTTAATTATTAAATACAAATCTATTTATCAAGCATTATTTTATCTGCGAACCTACCAAAGATGTTTTCTTAACAAGAATTATTGCAACACTAAATAGTTTAACCCATGAATGCTCTCAAAACAACAAAGATTCCCGCCTTTTTAATGTCATTGGAATACACGAGTTTTGAAAGCGGCTACTTTGATTTGCATAGGAAAAGAAGAGTTTTGGTGCGGATTTTGGTTTGTATGGGAATAAATGAGTTTTGAATTAAACGACTGAGTGGAATAGTGTAGTTTTGAAAAAAAACTTCACTTTTTGAGTACTCAAAAGGATAGGAAGTAACAGGTTTTGATAAATTTTAGCTAAATACATAGACGAGGGCTCTTCTAAAGAACACTTTCTCATACTTAACTCATTTTTGAAAAAAAAAGTGGAATAGAAGAGTTTTGAAATTATACCCTCATATGTTAAATTTAGACTCCAGTTCAAATAGACTCGGGTTTAAAATATGACCATCAGCCCTATTATGGCTATCAACTATCAATTATTTGATAACTGATAACTTCTATCAATTTATTGATAATTTGGTATTATGAGTATCAAAATGATAATTTTTCACCTATTGTGAATACTAATCAATATACGATTGTGAATAGGTTTTGTTTGCTCTTTGACGTTTGTCATTTCTGTTGAGTTCTTGTGTTTTGGTCTATAAATAATTTCGGCGGAATAATGTAAGTTGTTTTCATTAAATATTTGCTTATTTTAATTCATGAATTTATAATTTGTCCAGTGGGTTTGAAGCATCTCGTAATACTGTTTATTTTAGCTTGCACGATAAACCTTCGTTCCTCAGTACAATTGCATTCAAACAACAATTCTAGTGAAGGCATTTTGTTCTTCAATTTGTATATTCAATAAAAACTAAAAAAAAAAACTTTTATAAATCGTATTTAAATTACAATTCTTTACCATTTACGAATATTTGATACATTTGTCAACGAAGATTTTGTAGCTGATAGAATATGTGATGGGTATCAATATGTTTGATAGCCGTAATACCGAGTTCGTCAATTAAGCTATTCACAATAGATCTTTTAATTCACTATTTATCAAAAATATTGATAATTGATCACCATAATACCGATTCATTAACTTTGTTGATAATTATCAACTATTATCAAATATCGTGTTGATATTTGATAACCATAATAGGGCTGTATGAACAATGAACATGCCCCATATTGTTTTGTGTCTTACATTAAGGTATGTTTAAATACAAAAAACGCATTCAAATGTTTAAAAATATTGAATTTAGGAGACATCAAGTAACTTTCATTATTAATTTGATTCTTGGGAAAATAGGGAAAAAACGCGACAAAGGCCAACAGGGTTGCTGTTTTTGTTTTTATTCTTGTGTCACACACAATTCAAGAAGTGAAAAAAGTGAAGTTAAAAGATTTTTTTTTAAATTTACAGTTAAAACTAACATAAATGAACCGAACAATTTTTCGCTGTTTTGATATTTAAATGTGTCATAAGTGGCCGTGAGATCGTTTCAAAAACGAGCACACAAGGTCATTTTCTGTTTTCAATTTTTCATTTTTAGCCATAAGAAACATGGCGAAATAGAGCATCTCTGTGTTAATAATAATACTTAGCTTCATACAAAAAGTTAAAAACCCTTCATCTTCTACCTCAGTGTTGGAAAACAAAAATACTAAACATTTTAATTGTTAGTATTATAAATGAAAACAAGGGTTTTTTTTTATTTTTTTATTTTTTTGTATCAGTTTTTCGAGAATATCGTGGGCTCCCTTGCCAAAAAAAGGAGTACTTGAGTACTTTCAAAACTATTTCCCACCCAATCAAAACACACATCAAAAGAAAGGTATTTCAATGCTCTGCCCCCAACTGAAAACCAAAAGGTTCTGCGAGCTCTCGTTTCGGCAGAATTCGTCAAAAAGTGAAATTACAGAATTTCGACCCAGCCCATCTCAAATTATCTTTCGATTGCTTTATTTCCTCAACCAAGCCTCCAAACAAGATGCTGTTTTCACTATAATACAGAGCATCGACCCACCTTTCAATTGTTGCATAAATCTCAAAAATTATTTTTTATCAGTTTTTCGAGAATATCGTAGGCTAACCCTTTGCCGAATAAAAGGAGTATTTTCAAAACTATTTCCCACCCATTCGAAATACACATCAAAGTAAAGGTATTTTAATGCTCTATCCCTAACTTCAAACCAAAAGCTTTGACGAGCTCTCGTTTCGGCAAAATTCGTCAAAAAGTAAAATTACAGAATTTCGAACCAGCCCATCACATATTATCTTTCGGTTGGTCTATTTCCCCAACCAAGCCTCCAAACAAGATGCGGTTTTCACTATAATACAGAGCATCGACCCACCTTTCAATTGTTGCGTAAATCTCAAAAATTATTTTTTATCAGTTTTTCGAGTATATCGTAGGCTAACCCTTTGCCGAATAAAAGGAGTATTTTCAAAACTATTTCCCACCCATTCGAAATACACATCAAAGTAAAGGTATTTTAATGCTCTATCCCTAACTTCAAACCAAACGCTTTGACGAGCTCTCGTTTCGGCAAAATTCGTCAAAAAGTAAAATTACAGAATTTCGAACCAGCCCATCACATATTATCTTTCGGTTGGTCTATTTCCCCAACCAAGCCTCCAAACAAGATGCGGTTTTCACTATAATACAGAGCATCGACCCACCTTTTAATATGCATAAATCTCAAAAATGTTTTTTCAGTTTTTCGAAAAGATCGTTTGTTAACCCCTTGCCGAAAAAACGAGTATTTTCAAAACTATTTCCCACTCATTCTAGAATTCTTATATATTTTTATTTGAGTTTTGTTGCTATTTTGAACTTGAATTTAACTATTGTCGTTAATTTTTGTTTTGCCGATATAGGGGTGTTTAAAGCATTCCCCCATCAACCATATCAATGAGAACATCTGACATTTTCTGGCGACACAAATCATTTGGAGGGAAATTTAATTCTGGTGCCCCAGATGAAGAATCTGTTCTTGAGACAAGATATAAATCGGGAGCGTCCTCCGATGCACAAGTACTGATTGGGATAATATCCAGAGCAAGACCAAGAGCAAATTTTCCATAAGACTTTAATTCGGTGGCAAAACTGAGAAAATAAAAAAATATACAAATGGTTTATGGTTACATTTTTTTAAATCAAATAACTATAATTCTATATTGAGTTACAAAAAAAGTGGCACACCATGAAATTTGGTTATAATTTCAAATACGGTAAATGACATCGTGGAGGAACTTTGAAATGAAAAATAAAATAACAAAAATGGGCAAAAGCCTCAAAACAAAATTTTAATCTCTTATTATGTTTATTTTTTTTTAAATGAGTTTTCGTTTCCTTAGTAGTAGGTATTACCTCCCTAAACGACCATCGAAACTTTAATTCGCCTCGACATATCTTGAATAAGTTGGGTTACGATCGCTTCGTCCAAATTATCCTTCTCCTTAATCAGATCAGATATCAGCTGACAATGTCTGTTAGGTTCAGGTCCCTTCCTTATTACTTCTCACAGTAAATCCCAAACTTGCCCGATGGAATTCATGTCTGGACCCACGGCAGGCGAGTCCATGACGTAGATTTCCACTTCTTACAATTAGTTTTTAACGCACCTGGCAACAACATAAGGTATCGCATTGTTTTGCATCAGCAAGAAGTTTTCACCCATAAATGTTGCAAATGGAACCACATACTCCTGTAGAATGTTGTTGATGCAATAAATTAGAGTTCACCGATCCTTTACCGCATGGAAGTTTTACCCACATCATGACGGAACCGCGCCAGAATTTTTCCCGCTGTGCAACTGTTGGCAAGTACCTCTTACCTGATCTCCGCACTCTACTACGACTATCTGGTGAGGGTAGACAAAACCTGAACTCTACCCCTGGGCCTCAGCTAACATGCGTCTCCAACCAGCTCGGGCCCAAACCAGTTGTCTTCAATTTCGCAAGCCAAGTTGGTTGAGGTCGTCTCCCGCCTGCGTGCTCAACCCGAGTGGCGGTCTTCCTCTTCTACGCTATGCTCTGGGTGTCTCATATATTGTGACTTTAGAAGCTCGAGAGAGGACCTTGTGTTCTAAGTCCAAAGAAGCACTGAATTTATAGCGTTGCCTAGGCAGACAAAATTCTTCTGTTCTGCACATGTGGACGTTTTGTCTAAAGCATCTTGCACATGAGCTACGAACTGCGAACTGCGAACTGTGGATGTTCGCATATTTTGACTTTTCTTTCACATGAGCTTTATTTCTGTTCGCAGACAGCGACGAATTGTCAACCCTTTTCTCCATATTTTCCCCAGCCATGATCTTTCACACAAAACCAAAACAAGAGTGGTATAATTTGAGGTTAAGTTGAGCGCGAACAATTTATTCGTTGCAGTGTGGATGGTATGTGGAACGCGAATAGAGTTTGACAGTTCGTAGCAACCACACTGCAATTCGTTACTAACAAATTATTTTTACAAAATTGTCTTGTTTTAGAGAAAAAAATGCAAATTTTATTATCCTAATATTATTGTCAATTGGTTTCTTATAGTTTTAATGTGTTTTTGTTTAGAATTGACTTTTTGAAATGTGTAAAATCACGTTTGTTCGTCCATTCGCAGTTCGCAGTTCGTTGCTCATGTGCAAGGAACTTAAGACGTACGCGGACAAGTTTGTCAGGGATTCTAAAACTAGACATTGCTCCGTGAAGCTCTTCCCTATAGATACTGCCATACGCTGCATGCTCCTTACCAAGTCATCTACTGCTGGTTTGAATAATACGGGAGCAATGCCGTTTCAGCAGCTTTGTTGGACATCGAATGCCTTAAAGGACAAAATATCGATCAACCCTTAGAGATGTTGCTCTGGGGCGACCTGAGCCTTAAATTGGTGCATGAGTTGGTTTCCCTGTGTCTTTTGATGGCTGTTCTTAGCACCGTCACCGGTTTTCTCGTCTTTTATATGAACAAATGATTAAGATATGTTTTTACTTATTATGTTGAACGTATCACTTGAAATTGAAAAGATAATATGCAAAAACTCAAATAAATATACCAATAACTTAAAAAAAAATTAGGCTTATTAAGAAAACGATATCACATCAAAAAATATGACCCCACTGTTTTTGTAACTCAGAGTAAATTTTAATAAAATCTTTATTATAAAACTTACAGCGTTTCTAACTTTTCTTCAGTATCTAAGAATTCGGGTAGTTTGCAGAGTACTTTGAGCGATTTATACAGTTCGGTGGTGTAATGTTTGGTAAAAGAACACAAATGTTCATCACGCATTGATTTGCTGGTGCAGCAATAAAGTAAGTTGGCGATGTCCAGTGCTATTGAACTGTATCGAATTAGTTGGAAATCTACTAAACATACCTTAAAAATAAACAAAGAATGTACATTGTACATATGTATGTATTAATAAAGTAACGGGTGTTTTTTTAGACGTGTGGTTTTTAATCTGGCAATACTTTTTTCGGAATTGGTTTTTTTGACAGCTGTCACTTGATTCATTCTAAGCTTGGTCTGCCGTTTCATAATTAGAAGACTTACTCCTGAACAACGTTTGCAAATCGTGAAAATTTATAACCAAAATATTGGTTCGTTTCCCGCGACGCGACGCAACGCATAGTGTGGTGACTTTATCGCCCTGCGAAGTCGTATGACATCAAGCGCTTCGCAAGTAAGGTGAATGGGCCCACAACGAGATGGCAAGCGATCTCGATTTTCACAAGAACATTTTGTTCAGCTATGAAGCTGAGACGCAGTTATATCCTGAAAAAGTCACTGTTTGGTGTGCTCTATAGGCATAGGATGTCATTGGTCTATATTTATTTAAAAATAAAGTCGGCCATAGTGTTACAATCAATAAGGAAAGCTACAGGACCATGAATAAGGACGTTCCAACGAAATGGCGTTACATGCCATGCAGCCATCGAAGCAATCAATTTATTGAAGGAAATTTTTGATGAGGACATTATCTTGCGTTGTGGGCCTGTTACGTGGCCTCCAAGGTCATGTGAACTAACGCCATATGGCATATTTTTTGTGGGGTTGTGTGTAGTCGCTGGCCTACACAGATAAGCCCGAGTCTCCAAAACTGAACCATACAGCTGAAATTATTTTTAAAACTCAATGACAAAACCCTTATCTTTATATTAAAGCTAAATTCTTGGCAATAACATTAAATTATATGCATTTTATTTCTTAAAAACCACACATCTATGAAAAAAAAACACCCTTTATAAAGCAAGAAAAGAAAATTTAAAACACACCTCTTGAACATCTCCATTGCAATTATATTTAAATAGGAAATTATTTGCCCAGCAATCCCCATGACAGATCGCCGATAATTGTGATTCAGTATGAACAATTTCAATCATTTGCGTAAAGAATGAAGGACTTCCAATGAAATCTTTCATGGCACCAACATATTTTGAGTCACTAGGTAGGACATCTGAAACCTTTGAAATTTATAGATGATGATGAAAATAAGATAAGGTTTTATCTAGTTAATAATAACACTGGTCAACAAAGTTATGTATAGTCGGCAATCAAATTATATTTTTTCTAAGGTGTATAGAATGTTTCAGAATTGGAAATAGAGAAACATTTCAGAAATGTATATATGTACTTCATAAATGCTTCTTAGGGTTGGAGGCACCTTAATATTAATTAAAAAAAATTGTTTGAAATGCGAACCAAATTAATTAATATCAACACCTTCTTCACCACCACCACTTGAACTGAATGCGTTGTTAAGGTCTGTTTCACTTTTTTTATTAACACATCCGACCGACTCTAAAAAGTTATTGTGAAAAGACTCAAAAGGCTTTTACTGTATAGTACACGAAAAATAAGCTTTACCGTTGAAGAAGCTTATAACAAGGAAAACGATACTAGTTTTTATGCGACATCATTACTACATCTACGCTTCTGTAATGATTTGATTGAAAGTCTCACTTTAAAGTGTCCCGACCCGCCATTTCGAGATCAAATGTTTGATATGTTATCACATAAAGAGATGTGGTAGAGGGTTTGGAAAAGGGTTTAAAAAATACAGTTTCCAACGGAGATAGATGGATTCTTCTAAAGGATTCTGGTAAGAACAAACAAAGACAAGATAACCCAAAAGTGTCTCAGGTTCAATATCGTAGGTTTTAGAGAAGCTTAAGATGGGCTCTCCTAAAGATTATTTCTGTGGTCAGAATTGGAGAGATGCCTTAAAAACTAAAAACTTTTTACACGACTTTCTAATTATTAAGATAAAGTTTACATAATCAGTGTGAAAAATATCAGTAGAAAAATTGCGTGTCACTATAGGTCAATGGCCACAACGTTTAAGGGTTGGCCTTAAAGCTGAGGTTGTTCATTTTGGGTGAAACTACGTTTTTAATTAAACTTATATTAGGCCAAATAATGAAACAACAATAAATACAAAATAGCAAATAGTTCTTGTTCTATGAAGTTTTTTGTTAATTAACGGGTTATTAATACCCTTAAGATGTTTAAAGTTTAAACACAGTGCGAGCTTTAGGAAAATAGGAAAGGATTAAAGAGGAGATACCGGTGCACATTGGTCTTAAAGTTTTGAATATCAAAAAGATAGGGATAACAGAGCTGGGTAAAGTATTCCACATTCTCGATGTGCGGTTTAAAAAGGATTCTCTTTACTTGACAGTACGTCCGAAATTGAACTTAACGTTAAACTGGTGTGCATTCCTAGAAGTACGAGTATTATGGTTGAATTGTTTGAAGGGGGTATATAACCGGGCTAATTCGATAGAACACTGTTTATAAAAATACCGGTAGAACAACGAAAGGCATGAAACATTGCGGTAGTGTTCGAGTGACGTATTTTTTCGGTTATAGTTCTATGGCCTATCATTTTCTAAGCTATTTTTTGGATCCGGTCAAAAACACTTAAACGTGTTTTAGGGGCACCTGCTCAGATCTGCGAGTTATATTTAAGTTTTGGACGAATGAAGGCTTTGTAAATTACAGCCAGATCAGAAGGGTGACAAATTTCTTACACCTTCGGAGAAATCCTAAGCACCTAGAAGCATTTTTGGCAATATCGAATATTTGATCATTCCATAAGAGGTGATCTGTGATACACATACCGAGTATTGAAAGTTGATTAGTTTCCTGAACAGAAGTGCCACTTATGAATAGCGGCATCAGGGATGGGTTACGCTTAAACGTCAGGAGACAGCATTGAGTTTTTGAAGCATTAAATTCTACACGGTTTATAATTCCTATTGGACAATGCTGTCGAGATCGGAATTTAATGATCTTAACATAATATGCTGCCGTTGAAGTTCCACATCCGAAGATCAAGGATGTGAATCTAGAAACGAATATGAAAATCTGAGGGTACTGTCGTTCGCGAAACAGTTTAATGGATTAGAAGTGACAGACCAAAGATCGTCTATGAAGATAAGATATGCTTGTAACAGAATTTATGGCATGACTAAATGTATTGAAAAAAAATATAAAAATAATACCGTTATTTCTGACTTTGAGCAAATATATCTAAATCAGCACTAAAAATTAACTCTAAAACGAATTATTCAAAAACATTAAGGAATTACAAGGTTTTTCAAAACTTCAGATAAAGTCAAATAAAAACCCATATTATGAGTCACTTTATAACTAACGAGAAATTACGAAAATTAAGTGAAACACTAAAACGATTCAAATTGCATCTAGAAGATAATGATTTCTACTTTGCAAAATCATCACACAATTTATTGTTATTTTAACTAAGCCTTAAAAACCAATTTTTGGTTGTCTATAGGATTTTTTAAAATAGCATATTTTAAAACCTGATGTGGCAGACACATTTAAAGGCGAGATTCGAACTCTGGACATCATAATTCCTTAAAAAAGTATTGGTTTGTTAATGCACCAGAATATACATAAAACAAATTTTGTCGACCAGTGTAATGAGTTATACATACACTTCGTGTCACATGAATAGGGACAAGCTTTTTTCGTTTTTTATTTGAAGATATTTTCTCAAACCCTTAGGTTTTTTGGAAAAACCAAAATGTGGAATGAACGACGCACAGTGGGGCAACTTGTATGGGAGAGCGGAAAAAACTCCATAAAAACTAAACCAATGAACCGATTTGTTTGACATTTTCAGGAATGATAGTCAATAATAAGACAACTTTACACTATTAGTCTCCGCTTGATACCCTGCCTAGTTTTTCTTGTTTTAATACAAAGCTTTTTTAATTTTTGTTTGAACAGACGTGTTCTTAGTTCAATAAGTTGAATTATACTTGAACGATTTTTATGAAATTTTACAGACATGTAGACGTATAGGATAGTATACAGAACAACCAGTGAAAAATTCAACCCACATGTAAAAAAAAGCGTTTTAACCCATGTTATTGTTTCTAGAAATAAATGGGGGAAAAACCGAAAGAATGTTCCATTTTTCTCTACTTCATTTTATTTTCATGTTATTATATAATATATAATTTTATTCTATAATAAAATTTACAACTTAAGTAAAGTGTTTTAAATTAATTTAGTTAGATTTAATTTCAATTCAACCTAGTTCAATTCAATTAAACACGATATTAATTCAATTTAACTAAATTTAATTCATATTGGCTCACATTATCAACAGGAGTGCTTCGTCACTGAAAGGAAGGTGTTTTTTTTTGGTTTCAGGTCTATTGATCCATTACTTAATAACACCTCACACAGATCAGCATATTTTATTTGAATTGTCTCCATAATAAGAATATTAATGTTCACACTCTTTAAGAACAAGTCTGACTGATTAATGATATAGATTAACAACGAAATTACGAACTGACCAACCAACGGTGTTTACAATTTTGTTTGTTGTTGTTGAAGGTGTTGAATATAACAACAACTACATACACTCTTTCCTTCATTGCTTTCGGAACATTGATCTTGAAAGTTTTTAATGCAACAACAACAACATGGTGGTCTACCACAAATTCATACTTTCTTTGTAGTAGACCACCAAATTGTTGTTGTGACATTTAAAACTTTCAATGTTTATATAACGGTGAGAAAGCAGTGCAGACTGCAATTTAATTTTTGAAGAGAGGAGTGACTTTTCAAAAGATATTATAAATACTTATAGTCATTTCTCAGAAAATTAAAAAAAATAAAGCTAAATTGTAATTTTCCTTACAATTTCAGTTTTTTGCTTGTTTTCAAAGTCCGATTTACATGGTTCAGTTTTGTTTTAAGTTAATTTCAACCACTTTTATTTTGCATTAGAATAAGTAGAACAAAACTTCATACTTAGTTTTAAAAAAAAAATAAAAAATGATTTTATAGCCTTTTGAAAAGTCGCTTCTCAACTCTTCTTTTTATAACTTTGTTCAACAGTTGTCTGCAGTTGTCAATGAAATTTATAGGAATATTAGGTAATAGTATAAGATTGAAGAAAATTACAATTTTAGACCGGAGCTCAGCGGAGCTTTTTTTGTAGGCTTACAAAAGTTCACATTATCTGGTTATTTTTTCTCACTCGCTCTATTATTTTTATTAATGTTATATTTTGAAAATGTGGGCTATTTTATATTTTTGTATTTTTTTGTACTATATGAACTAAAAATGTGGTGAGTTTCATACGTGTATCTTTACAAATAAAACCACAGTAAGCGAAATTGTTCAGTAGTTAAAACATATGACTTTTGGGTAAAATAATGTTGTTGAACTTCCTAATTCTCTCAGAGCCACAAACGAAAATGAAATAAAGAAAACGAATAAGAACTGTTTTCTCTGATTATTAATGAAAACAATAGCATATCAAATATCGCAATAAATAAATAAAAAAAAATGGCATTTTTTCCCTGTTTGCCCCACTGTGCGACGTACGTAGATAATAAAAGCCTGTCCCTATTCATGTGAAACGAAGAGTACTTACCATATTTATCGCATTATTGGTCAATTGTTCGTAATAGTTCTTATACCACAGTTCATTTGTAGAACAAAATAAACCCTCTGTAATAATCTCCTTTAGGTCTTGAAATTGTTTGGGATTTTGAAATTTGTATGCTAAACTGAGCGAATGTAAAGTTGCAACCTCAGTTAGTACACTATTAACTTCATCAACACTCAAACCATTTTTTCGATCGGGCATTTTAAAACCACGAGTACGAAGATCCTCTGAAATAAAATATTTTTTAGATAAATTTTGTTTTTCTTGAATTTAAATCATAAAATCCAATCTTTATACCTACCCATAATTAAAAGATCTTGGCGTGCAAGGTAACATTTAGGAATTGCTTGAAATGTGCGATCTGTTTTAGTCTTTTGGTATCGTATCAGTTCTGGTATTAAGTTTGTGTAAAATTCAACTTCATTCCTGAAAGAAGAAAGAATACGTTTTTAATTGGATGGTCGGATTAAAGGAATTCAAATTGTTCTTCTCCATTGATGGATTTGATTGATGAACTATCTCAAACATTTTAAGTTTTATACAATAGAATACAAGATCTTACAAAACAAAATCAATAAAGTCATAGCAATTCAAAAATGAAATTTTTATAAAAATCAGTGAAGAATTTAAATTCCAGGAAGCCAAAAATCTAGCATGGATGAAACAATAATAAAGAACTTCAAAACAGGATTTAAATCACTTTCAAACGATTTTGCTGAGTTTTTCTAATCACAAGCAGCAAATATAATAAATCAATGTGTTTTGAGAAAAATGTGATGAAAATTGTACCGTCACCTCCTAGTGGTGCCCGCTGGATAGCCAAAAGGTGAACTAACGACGAACGTTGGATCCATCGGATCCAGAGCTGTGACAACTGGGTGACCTTCTCTGGAAGTAGGTGCAAAATACTAGAGATAGCTCTGAAGAACCAGCTCCAACGATCTATAAGTCATGCGCAAGCCTCACAAGCCGGCCATTAAAGGAAAACTCAACTTGTGATGAAAAAAACAAGTAATAGCTTAGGATGAATGGACTTATAATGTTGATGACAACGTGTTGATGATTTACGTGTTTGTACATGGAATGTGCGTATACTCAATCGGCCGCGCAAAGCAGGACAGCTTGTCGATGCCCTCGGAGAAATCAAAGCTGATTTGACAACATTACAGGAAATGCGATGGAATGGATCAGGTAGTGGGAAGATAGCAGAATGTGATTGCTACTATGGAAAGTGTTTACTCGATGCGAGGAAGAGTTTGTTTGGATGCAGGTTTGCTGTCAGAGGAAAACTTAGGCAAAGAGTTTTAAGCTTTAAGGATGTTAGCGAAAGGGTGACAACGATCCGCATTAAGACCAAATTCCACCACCTGAGCCTTATCAACGCGCATGCCCCAACGGAAGGGAAGAGTGTTTTATGAGCTCCTCGCCAAAACCTATGAGCAATGCCCCAATAATGACGTAAAATTTCTCTTGAGAGACTTTAATGCCAAGATTGGTAAAGAAGTCATCTTTAGCAGGTCAATCGGAAGAAATAACCTGCACGACATCAAGTCTGGAAACGGACTCAGGCTATCGACTTTCTGGTGCTGAATAGCACAGATCAGCCAGCATAGATTCCGACCACTGTCTAGTTGGTGCAAAACTGAGAGTGCGATCAGGAATGCTTCTCACAGCCACCACCGAGGAACCCCTGGTTTGACTCCGAATGTGCTCAAGCAAACAAACCCAAAACGAAGGCATACAGACTGTGGCAGCAAAGGAGGACACAGATCTCCCCTCAGCTCTATGTCGATAAAAGAAGGGATGAGAACCTTTTGCTCAGAAGAAAGAAAAAGGCCCATGAGCAGCGTGTAGTCCATGGTATAAAGAATACAAGGTATGCTTGACAGTTCTGGTCGACTGAATCGTGACGTCATTGCGAGTGAATTTTCTTATTTATGATGTTCTTTGATATTCTTTGGTTCTCAATCGGTAGATCGAAAAAAACTAAACAATAATTTATTTGTTATTGAGAATTGAAACATTCATAATTTATTTCATTTATATTATTATATGTTCTGCAAAGACCAGCATCACCTAAAATTGATAATGTTAAAAAGGTCCTTAGTGATTCTTAAGTGCTTAGTTAATCCCTGGCCTATTGTATTATTTTGGTTGAAGAAGAGTTATTACGGTAGGTGGTTCATAATATGGTTAAACATATTGTTAAATTTGATTAATGTTTAATTATCTATAGTTTTAGATGGCCAAACATTTCATGAAGAAAAAGTGCGAACGATTTTTGAACAAAAATTCTCAGGATTCCAATTGCTTGAATTGAAATTATCTTGTGGTTATTTGATAAATTTGATCTTCTCAAGGTATAATTAATAATTAAATTAAATAATGAAATTCTATTTAAACCAATTTTGTTTGTTTTGTAGAATTTACAACCAAGAATGCCCTTGAACAAGGTAACCAAGTCAACAGATATTGGAATTGTAGCCACTTCGGAAACTTGTAGAATATGTGGATATAGGAAAGGAAAAGAGGAAATCGAAACTATAGAAATCCCATTTTCTTATAAATATTTAGTGGGTGAATTGAGTTCGGTTTTCAATTTCTATAGATGTAAAACTTTGAAATAAGAAGATAAACTAGGTATTTCTCTTTTAAGTAATAGTTTTTATTTTTTTTTTACGTTTGTTTCTTTTGTTCGTTATAAGTATTATTTAAAGACTTTATTCTAAAATAAAGTCTACATCTAAAGAACAAAAGTTTAACCTTTTCAGGTAAATTTACATCATCACAGTTTGTTAAGTGAAACTTTAAGTAATCACTTATCACATGTATCTTATTGCTATTGATTTTAATAAATACATATGTTTTCAAGAGCAAAAATTTTTTCCATAAATTCTGGAGATGGTTTGTGCAGATCACCTTCAGATATTGCATCAACCCATGTAAATGAGGTTTGCTTTTCTTGCAGAATGTAGACAAATCGCTGACGATATATCATCGAGTGTCCAGTTCAATTTCTTCTTGGGATTCTTTATTCGTTTGATCTGGCCATCAGTAAAAATAGATGCAACAGAGCTTTCAAGGTTGCGGAGCTTGCAGTTATCTTCTTCCAATTGTTTTTTTCTTTTTGTCAAAGCTGCAACTGTTTCTCCAACTCGATTATTTGAAGCTGTCTGCTACACTCCATATCAACTCTGTATATAACAAAATTTTGATTTAACACAATGCTTTTTAATATTTTAATATAAAAATGAACCTACTCTGTATGAGTTGAAATTGAATTTTCCATCTCGACAACATGCTGCATAGTTTGTTCTTGCACATGGGTGAAATATTTTCTTTCTCTTCATAATGTTGGAGGCAACTTGCCACAATTCTTCGGTTGTTCCTTTTGTCCGCCCTAAGAGCCCTTGATAAAGCAAGCGCATTGTCACTGCAACTTTCAGGTATGTTTCTGAGTGGTACGGCTTTCGGATCAAGTTTTGATTTAGGCAATGGCACATTCATAAGTTTATCTTTAAGACAATAATCGTCTTCTTTAAAATGCAATGAGCATATTCGTGCAAAGCTGGTATTAACATTTTTTTTTTCCACAAGCTTTAACCCAAGCCAAACTCAGATTTGGATCTTTTGGGAAGCAAAAAAATCTCAGGTTTTCACAGTTTTTGTTGTTTGAATAACTTTTGCAATTTTTCACACAACAATAATTTGGCATATTTACATTTATGTAAATAGTTTGTTTATTTAAAAAGAAGTTACAATTATTTATATTTTTCAAGAGCACACTATCTATTTATTTTCGCAAATGAAATCAACCAAAACATTAAGAAGTAAAAACCGCACAAAACTGGCTGTCACTCGCAATGACGTCACACGAATACAAGATGGCGACCTATCATCTCATATACAGCATACCTTGTATTTTTTATACCATGCGTGTAGTCGAGGAAATCCAAGGATGCTTTAATGGGAAACAGGTGCGTGGTTTTTATAGACGAGTCAAAAGACAAACATCGGGGTTCAATCTGTCTGATGCATAAGAAAGGTGACCGCCTTTTCTACGCCAACTACATAGGCATCAGCCTTTTAAACATCGCCTACAAGATTCTGTCTAGCGTATTATGTGAACACCAGAAACCATTCACAGATGAACTGATTGGCCATTATCATTGTGGTTTCAGGGCTGGAAAATCTACCATCGACCAAATTTTCACTCTACACCAGATCCTGGAAAAGACCTTAGAACACAACATCGATATGCATCATCTTTCCATCGATTAACGAGGACAAAACGAAGTATTTACTGTCATCGAATAAAGTCGACTCCCACCGTAGACTCGGTCAGAACGTGACCATTGATAGGTGGTAAATTAATTGATCTATCTGGGTACTGCTGTTAATTCTGCAAATGACATCAGCGCGGAAATCAAACGTAGAATAACTCTTGCTAATAGCTGTTTCTTTGGCCTAAATGGCCAATTAAGGAATAAAACCCTATCTTTAAGTACCAAGGAGGCGTTGTACAAGACCTTAATCATCCCAGTCTTACTGTTTGGTGCAGAAGCATGTACTCTTTCCCAGGTGGATGAAGGATCCCTTGGTATCTTCGATACGAAGGTTCTACGTACGATATATTGACCGGTTTGTTTCAACAGGCAAAAGAATATCTGGCGGAGAAGATACAATTACGAACTATATCAGCTTTACAGCGACTTGCCACTGGTCAAAAAACTAAGTGTTCAACGATAGCGAATGAACATCGAAGCTCCAGTCCGTAGGGTAATAAAAGCTAAGCCTGAGGGAACCAGAAGCAGAGGTAGACCTCATCTCCGGTGGAGTGATCAAGTTGAGGCCGACACACGCAGGCTTGGTATTCGAAATTGGAGACTAGCTAGAGATCGAGTAAGCTGGCGGGAACTTTTACTTGAAGCCCAGGAGCACGATGCGCTGTAGCGCCAACTAAAAATATCGAAACAGAAAACAATATTCGTGCATATGCTTCAAATGATAGTGCGGTTAACATGATTATCAAGACACTTGTGGAGAATAATTCGATGAGATCATATCGGTGGACATTAAAAAAAATACCGATTTGTTTGCTTCTAACTGAAGCAACAATACGAAAAAAATCATAAAACGGCTTTTATAAAACCAATTTACAATAGTAAAGTTAAGAATCAATTGACCATTTCAATACTCCCAGTCTTAAAAAAGAGTCTAGAAGGAATCGTTGTCAATATATTATGCAAAGTTTAATTGAAAAACACAAACTTATTAACAATAGCCAGCTAGCCAGTACGGGTTTCAAAAATACAGGACAACTGCTTTGTCGAATTTGCCAACTGTGTGAACGAGAGTTCAAACAAGGGGCATAATGTACTTTTGCTATTTATGGCTTTCAGCAATACTCAACCATTCCAAACTGTTGTAACCTTTAGAATAAATATAGGGAGGTATGATGGCTGCTGATTGGATAGCAGACATTAAAGATGTCTGCTATCCAATCAGCAGCCATCCGAAAGTTTTGCGTCAAAACAAAAGATGTTAACAATGAAGCAAGAAATGTTAAATATGGAGTCCCCTAAGAATCTAATTTGGGGAAGGTTAGGTTAGGTTAGGTTAATGTGGCTGTGGATACAAAAACCACACACTTAGGCCAGAAGAAAGGCCCATTGTGATACCACATGAATCTAGAGAATTACTTCCCACTAGTCGAACCATTTTGAGCTTTTTATAAAGCGAAGGAGATATCTGATATCCTTTTTAGCTAGTTCACTGGGATCATCAAAAGAGTATTCTCCCAGATGAAGTTTGCGTCTTCGTGAAAGAGAAGGGCAGGTGCAGAGGAGGTGAGAGATTGATTCTTCTTCTTCCTCGTCCATGCAGCTCCTGCAGAAGACATTTGAGGCTACACCAAGTCGTATTGCGTGTCTGCCTATAAGACAGTGTCCCGTAAGGACACCTATCAGGGAGCTAATATGAAGTCTGCTTTGGGATAACAAGTCTTTAGAGCGCTTTAGGTCCAATGAAGGCCATATTAGTTTTGTGGCTGCGCATGTTGGTAAATTGTACCACCTAGAGTTTGCTATCTCGAAAGCTTTTTCTTTTAGCAGAAATTTACATGTAGCTATCGGTATACCTATCTTCTCCCTTTCAGGTGAAATAGGTATGACGGCTCCATTTTTAGCGAGTTCATCGGCTCTACAATTTCCTGCGATGTCTCTGTGGCCCGGCACCCAGCATAGGTGAATGTTAAATTGCTGCGCCATCTCCATAAGAGATGATCGACAATCGAGGGCCGTTAGAGAGTTGGTTGAGACACCGTCAAGAGACTTGATAGCAGCCTGACTGTCAGAGAAGATGCGTATATCAGAAGTTGATATCACGTTTTCTCTTAGCCAGGAGAGAACCTCTTTGATCGCTAAAATTTCCGCTTGGAAGACGCTACAATGATTAGGGAGGCGGAATGAGATGCTTAGATTAAGCTTTTCTGAGTACATACCACTACCAACTCCCTCATTTGTCTTGGATCCATCTGTATAAAAATGGATGCTTTTGTCATCCAGGAGTTTTTTATCTTCCCATTCATCCCTTGATGGAATGGATACCCGGAAGTTTTTACCAAATTGGGGTTTTGGGATAGTGTAGTCTATGTACTTTGGTATAGAACGAAAGAGGTTCAGAATGATGGAGTGCCCAACATTGTTGTTGGTCCACTGAGATGAGGCGTTGAGTCTTATGGCTGTACTCGCTGCCAAAATTTGGGGAAACTTATGTTCTCTTTTATACTAACAAAATTCTTTGCATTTGCATATGCTGATGATATTGCAATTATTGTTCGCGATAGGAATTCGATGCTGATGTTCGATAGTGTCACGACAACGGATAGGAAACAAAGGCTTCTCAGACTAAACCTATTCATATTCAAAGTCATTATTAAAAAAAAAAAAAAACAAACAAACAAATACTTATATTCAAGGAATGATTTCTGTCCAATCAGGCCAACAGAATGCATCGAAGGTGTTTAGCTTTACAAATATCTTGGAGTTGTTATTGACTGCCATTTCCTGAAAACGAATATGAAAAGCTTAAATTACTATAGTCAGCGAAACAATTGTTTGGATTTGAAGTTGCAGACAAGAGATCTTTGATGAAAATAAGAAAGATTGTCGGAGACAAAACAAAGCCCTGGGGGACACCAGCATTTATTTTTTAGTTTTTAGACTTGAATTTATAAAATACTACTTGTATTGAACAAGCCGAAAGGTAATTACTAATCCAATGAAGGAGCGGTTCATGAAAACCAAAAGCACGCATTTTCGATAAGAGAGCTTGATGCCAAACCCTATCATATGCTTTTAAAATATCAATTCAATAATCTCTCTTACTCCAAAACGATGTAAAGATTTGTTCCACTGTTTGGTGAGATAAACCATCAGATAACCAGTGGAGTTATTGCTACGAAAGCCGTCATTAAGAAGCTTTTGATCTTTGAGATATTTCTTGAGCTAATATGTTAATATGTACATACATAGTTAATCAACGTTTTCATTACTTCGGTCGATAATAAAAGAGAGGATTCACCTTTTTTGGGAATGTGCTGAAAACTGCTGTTTTCCATCTGCTCGGAACGATACCTGAGGAGTAGGACAGATAAAAAAGCTTACGCAGTAGATTGGCTTTAAAATAAAGGAAACTTAACACCTTAACCCTAGTTACCTCTTTACAGCTCCAACCAAACCATGTGTTTTCCTTAGGTTAGGTTAGGTTAGGTTAGGTTAAAGTGGCTGTCCGAGATGGAGAAGGACACACTTAGGACAGTTTAATGGCCATTGTGTTACCACATGAATCTTGAAATTTTATTTTTATCTCAATGAAACCAGTTTGAGTGCCTTACGAAACGCGTGAAAGACTGATTGTTAGATCCTTAAAGAAGAATTCTCCTAGGAAATTCTTTCGTTTTTGAGCTAGAAGCAGGGCATGTACAAAGGAGGTGAAGAACTGTTTCTTCCTCTTCCTAATCTATTAGACAGTGCCTGGTTATGACACCGATTACCGAGCTTATATGCGATCTGCTTAGAGATAGCAAGCACCCTGATCGCCCTATCCTCCCAGAAGGTTATGGAAGGTAGAAATCTAGAAGTTTCTGTCGAATTGCAGTTGGGTGATGGCGTAGTCTGTGTGCTTTGGAATTGATTATAAGTACTTAAGAACTATGAAGTGGCCAATGTTGTTAACCGACTGCGACGAAGCTTTGAGGCGAATATCAGAGCTTGCAGCTATTTGTTTACTAAATATAACAAGAGGTGTTAGGTAGAGTAGGGTGTCCAGTGCCGCAGATGGGGTCGTGCGAAGCGATCCGCTAATACATAGGCAAGTTGAACGTTGGAATTTATTCAGTTTTTTGTGGTTTATATCTTTTTGTAAAGCAATTCAAAATAATGCCACACCACCGTACATTAAAATCGGTCTGATTACTGATGGGTATATATACTGTGTATCAATGGATGTGTGTGATGGATGGGTTCCTTAGGTCTGATGAGTTTAACCCTGTTCGAGATAAAAGTTATCATTCCCAGGAGAATCATACTTAAGATCATATCAGCGTCAACGTCACTATCGAGGAAGGTGGTTCAACTCAGCACACACTTCTTCGGATGTTGTCTGACCCGAATTTCGAAGCCATGTCTAGATTAGGGCTTTGAAAATGGAAACAATAGTGAGCAACAATATTTTAGAAAAAAAGAATTGAAGACGGACCGTTTGAAGCGACGTAAAGTGTTGCGGCCAAAACAAAAATAACTTTAATGGCCTCGCTTATTAAATAATTACAAAACAAATTTTTGTTTTTAAAATTTAAATAAATATTTTCAGGTTCTAATGGAAAATAAAAAAAATTGTTTTTGTAATAGTTCATGAAATATAGCACAATTAGTAAATTATTTCAATATGAGGCTGGTCAAAACAAAGATGACTTTTAAAAAATACATATATTTTTTTTAGTCTTTCTAAAATATTGCTATAGTGTTTGGTAGCAAAGCCCTTGTTTTTAATGACTTCAGCACATCCCAAGCAAAATTAATTAATTGATTAAACAGCTTGTTTTTACTTTTACAATTAGTCCTTACAATTTGTCGACCTACAATTTCCTATAGATTGTCTTTGGGGTTGAGATCTGGAGACTATGCTCACCATTGTAACACGTCAATCGGGTGCGTCTTAACAGTATTGGGCGTGTGATTTGGGTCGTTGTCCTGCTGAAATATTCATTTCAGAGGCCACTGATTCTTAGCGTGTGTCAACATTATATTTTGCAAAATGTCACGGTACATAAAACGATTCATTGTACCATCTTTTTGGTGAATCGGCCCCAGTCCATGCCCTGAACAACATCCCCACACCATTGCGTTACCTTCTCCGTTTTTCACAGTAGCTTTGGCGTAACGTGGATTTAATGCCTCTTTGGCTGATCTGTGAACACGACGGAAACCATCGGAACCCTTGAAATTGAATTTGAGTCTAAAAAGACTAAGTTCCTTCATTTTTTAACGGTCTAGTTGATGTGGTCATGAGCAAATTTTAATCTCGCCAGCTTGTTTTTGGTGGAAATAAAAGGCTTTCTCACAGCTTTGAAAGATTTTAGTCCACCATCAACATCTCGTCTTCGAATTATTCTCGCGCTTACGTTCATTTCGAGTTGGGTAAGTATTTCTCTTGATGATGGAAAAAGGGTCCTTTTTATTTGATTTTATTATAGCAGAATCCTGTCGTTTTGTTGTTTGCCTTGGTCTGCCACCTCGATAAATCGTTTGGAATGACTTTTTGGATTTGTAAAATTTTATAAATGGGCAAATCACTGATTTTGGAATGGAATATTTTTCTGATATGTTAATTTGACTCATTCCACTTTTAAATTCTTTTATAATTTTGTCTTTTATTTCGTTAGTGTATTTGTTTCCGGCCATTTTACAAAAGTTATCTAAGAACACTGATTAGCTTGCCCATGAACTAAATAGCACCTAACAAATAGATTCAACTGCACTCGTTTGCCAACACCTTCAGTATGAGCAATATAGATTTTGTAGTTAAGGGACTTACTTTTCTCTATTCATAAGAAAAAGAGATATAGCAATAAAAAGTTGCTTTTGTTTTGACTAATACAAAATTGGGTAAACTGTCCTACTTATGTCATATTTAAATGGACCGTTATGAAAACTACATATGTATATATTCTCTTGTGGTCTATTTAGAAGTAAATACATAATGTATCAAATTTTAGAAAAAAAAAGTAACATGATTTGTGTAAGATATTAATTTTTGAATGACATAAAGATGGAGGTATTTTTAGTTGCTAATGTTTTGGCCAAATCTGTACATATGTACGGTCTCCGATTAAGCAAGTTGTAGTCTCTATTAGAAACCCTTTTATAACTACTCGTATGTACTGTATTAATAAATTATTAGAATACAACTTTTTCTTCTCTTCTTTTTCTATATGGTTTAAGTATGTTCAAAGAATGCCTCAATTTCAACGGGCGTCGGTGGTGTAATGGTTAGCATAGTTGCCTTCCAAGCAGTTGATCCGGGTTCGATTCCCGGCCGACGCACATTTTTTTAAATTTTTGTTTATTGAATTTGAACTTACCTAAATAGCTTGTCACTTTTATATGCCTCTCGTCTTGCTGTATTTTCTGGAAGTCTCTTGCATATTACGCTTTTTTCCCACTTCTGCTTCTTCTCGTCATCTTCATCATCATCAGCAGCTGATGATGTGCCTATACGATGACCCGTCAATTGGATGCGATATAGAGTAGCGGTGTAATTGTCTCCACGACCAGATCCCTGTGCTTCCTACACGAACACGATACACACAAATTAAAACTCATAAATTAAGAATTAAGAATAAAGTACATATGTAGGTTTTGTGTGGGAGGAGCCGTTTAAATTGCAATATCTAAATTCTTCCGGCTTTAATTAAAATGTTATTGTTGTTATAATAATTTATAAGGAATGAAATGATGTAATTTAATTTTTATATACTCACTTCATACGAATCAATTACCAATCCCGGCTCAAGTTTTCCAAAAATATCCTGAAATGTTTCGAGGGATAGTTTGGATGTAGGAGATTGGTCGTTGACACCCATTTTCTTTGTTAACAAGTACTCGCCCGGAAATCTTGATTCCAAGGGAATCTGATTTAAAGTTTATTTTATTTATTGTTTATTGTATTATTTTTGATATTAAGAAATACAAAAACTTTAATGTACCGTAAGATAGTAGTCAATGTTTCCGATGACACAAGTGAAAACACACAAAAGTGTAAGATATGTTTTGCTATGTTGAAAAACGTGATGACACTTTGTTATTGATTATTTCTAACTAACGAAGGTTCTGTTTCCTTCTTTGTTAGTTTGTGATACGGTAACTCTTATTTTCTCTGGTTCTCACTTTATTAAAGAATCCACATGGGAGCACTGTCATCGAACTGTGTACACGTATAAAATGTCAAAATGAACTTCGTTTCAAATCAAAATCGGATAAATAAAATGATTTAAAAAAATATAGGGACTAGTAATAGGGTGTCTTTCAACAGCGAGGCTCATTGCGGGACTGAAGTTGAATCGTTTCAAAGTTCTAGAGAAAATCTTATCCGAGATAATCATTGAAAGAATTTTAAATTGCTTTTATTTGTATGATAAAATGGAGGGGAAGATGCCCACCGTCTGTAATGCATAACATGATGCCACATGATGACAGAGGGCAACTGCATCTTCTTGGAATGTGTAGAGAACCCGTGCCATAATATAGGAACGAAACGAAACTTTAGGTTTAAATGGCATAGTGCGTCATGAGATGAATAATATGTTTCGTCAGCACATCATACAAAATAGACAATATATCTTTTTCTGTGACAGAAATATGAGGAAAGATGGTCTTGGAAAATATACACATATGGTATATGGGAATAGGGGTACATCCTACCTATCTACTTAAACAAATTAAGTCACAGCGATATAATAAAATTTAAACGCCATGACATCGACGCGATTCAGTTAAGAAAAGAGTATTTATCCGATGAGTGATTCCGAGTCATCGTATACGGTATGTTGGAAAGGGATAATGTACTGTAGTCGTATTGTTTAACGTTAAATTTTCATGATATGTTTATATCGCATGATATGTTTTACTCATGTATCAACTTTTGGGGTCAAAGGCTAAAATATTTAAACGCCAAAACTTACAATTTTATTTTTCATACAGCGAAGCGAGAAACAAAACAAATTTCAATAAGACATAATTTTGTATACAAAATTTGGTAATATATTTTTCTAAACTGGATTCGATAGATTTAGAGTAAATTAAATGCAGGAAAAACATTAGAACTAAAACCTTAAATCTAACTAATTGTAAAAGTAACTTAAAACTTCCCCCTCACGGTTTTCGCCTTGTTGTGGCGAGGGGGCTTACGTCTAACTCTTCAGCAATCCAGCTGCGGAGTAAGACAACTAAGAAAACCACCAAAAGCAGAGATGTTAATCTAATAAAATATGGATAAAAGTTTACTAAATGAAGAAAATCGAACGGGGATATACGTTCAAGTGTCGGCAGAAGTCACGGCTGCCGGCGAGGGCTTGGCTTCGCAAGAAGCTAAGTCGCCAGTGACAAAAGTAAACTTAGAGAAAGAAAAACGAGAGCTAAAAAGACAACCGGTCATTCTCTCAGTAGATCTCCTTCCCGACATAGATGGTTTAACCATCAAAGGTACGGAGACCTCGGACAGACCTCCTTCCATAGGTAGTCAAACCGAGGACGAGCTACTGATGCAACCGAGTCAAGAAGAGACTATGCTGAAGTCTGCTGCACCCCTCAAAGCTTTGAGGCAACGCAGCAACTACAGATCCTCCAAAAGATTCGTGAAAATGACCGAGTTGAAAGACCCTGCGACGCTCAGTTCGAGAGACAAAGCTCTCCTAAAAAAGCATAAGAAGCTAGTTAGGAACTTTGAGCGGCAGCTGGCAGAGACTGTCACTGCACCCAGGGAAATAGCAGAGGAAGTGAATGCCAAAGAGTCGGAGAGCAAAGGAGTAGATGCTGCCAAATCTAGGTCTGTCCCTAAAAAGGCAAACCGTGAACAGGCTGGCAATAACTCGACCGCTCGGAACGACAAAGGTAAAGTTCAGGCGACTTCCAGTAAGAAACAGCAAGCCAACGCTAGGAAAGACCAAGCACCGGCAAGCACCTCTTCTGGAACGAAACCAGGAACGTCCAAGAGACAAAGATCGGAGGAGACAGTCAAGCAAGACGGTGCTAAAAAACAGAAAACCAGCAGCTTCGACACCAACCCGATTGACCTACAAATCGCCATTATAAGCCGTGACGACCCAGATGGGAAAATCTCGGCAAAAAACTGGCTTCTTGTGGAAAATGAGATCCTTAAAGCTATGATGGCAGCATCAGAGAACGATAGTTCTGAGGACTATATCTTTGATGGTGCCGGATGGCGGCGAGGAGTTAAAGTGGTCTGCTGCGGTGACCAGAAATCACGGGAGTTCCTGAACCGTACAATCGCCAACATTGGCGAACTATGGGAAGGTTCCTCCCTTGAGGTTCTACCCGCCGCAGCTCTACCACTCCGCCAGCAGTTTAGCATCTGGATCCCCCCTCCTGCAGAACATGAGGACGCAGCCATTATTAAGCTGTTGGCGAAGCAAAACAAAGAGCTTCCCATTTTAGAATGGAAGCTCCAACATTCAAGAAAGAATCATGGAGGCGAAGGGAAGGACCTCTTGTTTGTGGCAGACAAGAAATCTGAACTTCTGCTGAGAGAAAGAAAAGACGTGTTGAGGTATGGTCTCGGAACCGTAAAGGTTAAGAGGCATGAAGGCAAAGGGGAGTCAAAAGCTGCAAGTGGTGCAAATAAACCTGCACCACGCTAAAGCAGCAACGTACGACCTTACGCTCTACATGTCTCACGAGAACGTGGATGTGGCCTTGATCCAGGAACCATGGTTAGGCAAAAACCGAATCCGTGGGTTGAGGTCAAAACACTACAACCTTTTCCATTCCACGTCAGATGAAGGTAATATTAGAAGTTGTATCCTAGTGAAAAAATCAATTAACGCTTTTTTCCTATCTAGGTACAGCAACAAGGACAACACGGCAATCAGCGTCGAATCGAATGAAGGAAACTTCATTCTAGCGTCGACGTACATGCCGTACGAGGAGGAGAGCCCATCATCAAAAACAGTCTGCGATCTGGTGGTCCATGCCACAGCAAGCGGTACACCTTTGGTGTTGGGAGGTGATGCCAATGCTCACCACACTCAATGGGGCTCTAAGGACATCAATAAAAGAGGTGAGTCAATTTTTGAATATATTCTCTGTTCTAATTTATCGATATGTAATAGGGGCAATCACCCTACCTTTCGAAACAAAAACAGGGAGGAAATCATAGATTTGACCCTTATTAGCAATAATAGTAAAATTTCAGTTGAAGACTGGAGAGTCTCACCTAAAGAATCTTTTTCGGATCACTTTAGGATACTCTTCTCTATAGACAGGAACTTTACTGAAAAGAAACCTTACAGGAACCCAACTAGAATGAATTGGACAGAGTACGAAAAATGGATGGAAGACTGTATTGATCCACCAGAGGACAATACAAGCACTTCAACCATTGACACTGTTGTCCAAAACTTGTCTAGCAAAATGAGAATGGTCGCATTCGGAAAGCTAGTGGCTACGTAGTCAAGGGATTCTGATTGGCTAAATCCAACTACAAAAGTAGTTGAAATTTCCCCTCCGACGTAGTGTAAAATTTTCGGCTACAAAGTTAGTGCACACTGGTTTTGAAAAACACTGCCCTTTATCTCGTTCCAATAACTCCACTAACCCACCCTGGTGGAATGGTGCATTAAAGAAACGTAGAACAGAGGTTAGAAAACTTTTCAATAAAGCTAAACTGAGTAAATTAGAAGAGGACTTGAAGTCTTATAGAGCCGCACTTAACACTTACACCAAAGAGTTAAGGAAGGCCAAAAAGGATTCGTGGGCTAAACATTGTGAATCCATTGAAAAAACAAGCGAGGCGGCAAGGCTCCGTAGAACGATAGAATGCCATGGGTATCTAGAAATGAAAATGCTTTAGGAGGTTTTGCATCCAGTTTCTAATGTATTTCTGAAATACATCAGGGCTTGGATATTGATCAGTATTGATTACTTTTGTTGTAAGTTTTAATTCATTTTAACGCATTGTTTTATAAAAGTAATATTATGACACTTCAAATGACAGCTGAGTTTGCCAGGTGTCTAATTTCAGCTTAACCAACTTCAAACCACGAAATTAATTTGTTTTCTGTCTGTGATTTGTACTTGCATCCATCAATTTTTTTTTTATGTATAAAATTCCTTTTTATGAATGGGCAGGTTCAGACAACATAAGGGACTTGAAAGTAAGGCAAGTTTCTAGTATCTGATTGGCCAGATACTAAAAAATTACATTCCAATTAAAACCACTTTAATGGAAAGTTGACTGGAAAGTTAGTCAAGAAAAATTTACCTAACTATCGAGTTTAAGCATCATTCACATGAGCGCGACCAACGAACGACGAATGAATTACAAAATGTGAGTTCATATACGTTTGAAGACATACATATTTCCACACAAATTCTTAACAAAACGATAGCAATATAGTTTCTATTTGATTTATGATGCATACTTTTACTTTTCAATATCATATATTAATAAATTTAAGAAAACACATTTATTCGTCGCGAAAAAAATTATAGTTGATACGAACTGTCAAACTTTATTCGCGTTCCACATTATCCACATTAGCAACGAATCGCGTACTTAACCTAAAAAAATCGTTCTTGTTTTGGTTTCGGTGCTGAATGTCAAACTTCATTCGCGACGAATTAAAAACTCTCATGTGAAAGAAATGTCAAAATCGACGAATATTCGTTCATTCGTTGGTCGTTGGTCGTGCTCATGTGAATATTGCTTTAGTCTACTTCTGTCAAATTGACTGTTAATCATGTTTTTTCATTCAACTGAAAGCTGAACTTTATTACTCTATGATTTATTTATTTTTTGCACACCTTCATTCAATGTTTTCTGTAAAAGGGTTCCTTGCCAATTTGGAAAAGAAAAAAGTAACATTTCTTTACTATATTAAATATAAATCGTGATGGACTTATTTAGCTTGCCTGAGGAGTGTTTTGTAGACAATATTGTTTTTGGTTGTTTTTGTACTATGAACTTAAAGTAGAGGTTTGTAAAGTTCTAAATTTGAAATTCCTGGAATTTGAAAAACTAACTAGTTGTTGTCTTGATTAAAATTAACGTTCAAAGAAGGAAGTTGACTGCAAATGAAGTCCCTTATGTTGCTGTCTAAACCTGCCCAATTTTGAACGTTAATACCAAAAAATAATATACATACATATATGATAAAGATACTTGGCAGCAAAAAAAATGAGGATTTTAAAGAACTACAATCCAAGGGCCTGATTATGGGATTCGCGGCGGATCGTTTTGCTAGCGGATCGTTTTGCTTCTTCGTTTTGAATTCGACCAATTAACGAATTCGAAGGCGAATTTGAAATGTCATAAAGTTTGTTGGCGAGTTTCAATCCGATAGCTTTTTTTTTGCGGATTCGCAGGCGAAAGAGTGTTCATTATTATTCACTGTTCGATTTCGTGGATTCTTTCCTGATTGTAATTATATAAAAATGTGAGTTAGCTTTTAATTTTCTTATAATTTATCCAAAATCCCCAATAAAATTGAAAACAATCCGCCGCGAACCTCATAATCAGGCCCCAGTTATCTCAAAATGTGTACACTTGAAAAAGAATAACTAAGCGCATAACTTCTCTTGGCAATCGATTTCAGAGTTGAAAATGTACAGTTTTCGGACCACTCGTGACTTTTGGGTTTTCGATGGTGATTAATGAAGTAAGGCCTTTGAGGCTCCTACCAAAATTCAAATGGAACTCAAATAATAGAGTTATTAGTACCAAATTCAACCGAACGCTTCTCTTCAAAGTTAGTCAGATCATAAAAACATATTATCCAAAAAACCCAAGATACCTACATTTATGGTGCCCTGTTTTGATTCGGAGTGTAAAAGACTAGAGCATTATCATTTTGATGTTTTTACAAAATTTTACAAAAATACATTTCATTGGATGTTGTAATTATTTTCTTTTCCCTTTTGTCTCGCAAGATTAAAACAGATATTTCGGCAAAAAACAAAAATGCTCTTTTTACCATTCCAAATGCCACTTTCCTTGAGTGACACTTGCATTCAAAACACCAATCAGCTTTTAATACGAGGTACACTTCGTTTCACCTGAAAAGCGACAAGCTTTTTCCGATAATTTGATAGAATCAAGAGGTTGGGTAAAGGTAAGGGTCTAACCAAGGAGGAAAATAGCCAAATTCGAGCTTACCGGGATCTCAGCAAAACAATCCGTTTTATAGCCAAAAAAATTAAAAAAAGTTAAAATGTTGTATACAACTACCTCAAAGACCCAGAGAGGTATGGAAAAAACCACAAAGGAAGAGTAAAGAAAGCCACATCATTTTAGAAAAGGCGATCGATAGTGAGAGCTGCCTCAAATTCAAGGCTTTCCATTAATAAAACTAAGGCAGAAGCTGGAGTAAATGCTGGTAGATCGACTTTTACTCGAGTAATACAGAAGGCAGACTATATACGATACTAACAAATTAAGAAAAAACCACCATTAAATGCTACACGCAAGAGCCAACGCCTTAATTACCTAACAAATTACATCAGGTGGAATCGAGCTTGGGATACCGTGCGTCGTCTTTTCCGATGAAAACAAATTTAACTTCGATGGACCAGATAGATATAGATGCTATTTCCATGATTTCAAAGAGGAATAAATCTATCTTCATAAACGGCACAGCAAAGGTGGCTGTGTAATGGTATGGGGAGCAATCACATATTACGGGACCGTTGAGCTGAATTTTCAAAGCTCTTAAATGACGGCAATCAATTACAATTGATTCTGGAAAGAGCTTTTCCGCAGTTTTCCAAATTGTTTGGTGAACAACAATGGACTTTCCAACGAGATAATGGGCAGGTTCAGACGACATAAGGGACTTGAAAGTAAGACAAGTTTCTAGTATCTGATTGGCCAGCTGCCAAAAAATTACCTTCCAATTAAGGCAACTTTAATGGAAAGTTAGTCAAGAAAAATCTCCCTAACTATCAAGTCAAGTCTACTTCTGTCAAAATGACAGTTGGTCATGTTTTTTCATTCAACTGAAAGCTGAACTTTATTACTCTATGAATTATTAATTTTCTGCACAACTTCATTCAATGTTTTCTATAAAACGCTTCCTTTTCAATTTGGAAAAAATAAGTAATATTTCTTTACAATACAAAATACAAATCAAGCTACAAGCTTGCCTGAGAAGTGTTTTGTAGACAATAATGTTTTTGGTAGTTTTTATACTATGAACTTGAAGTAGAGGTTTGTGAAGTAAAGTTCTGAATTTGAAATTCATGACACTTGGAAAACTGACTAGTTACCTAAGTCAAAATTTCCTCCTCGACGGGTCTCCACCTTGCCGTTGGTGAGGAGGCTTTCGCGAGAACTTCTAGTAGATTAAGTTGCAGATTCTAGCTCTTGAGCAGACTCTCAGCCACCAACTTAGGTTTAAGCAAACTAAGAGAGGCCCACCCCTATGAATATGGAAGAATTACCCAAACAGAAAAAAACCATAGCGGAGATATACGCTATATGGTCGGTAGAAATCACGGCTACCGGCTTGGGCTTTGTCTCGCGGTCTCAATACCGAGAGAAGAAGTCGCCAGTGACAATTTTTCCAATATACCCCTATATAACACTACTTATAATTGCGAAACTTCTTCTTTTTCTTTTTTCTTTTTCTTTTCTCTTTTTTCTCTTTTCAGTTTCTTCAGTTTCGACCAATTACAAGCACATAAGAAATCTCAATATGAGCAACATGAGTAATAAAGATCTCAGCCTGACTGAAGAAGAGGATAATGTCCTTCTGAACCCCTTCTCGAACATGGATATGGGGGATGGAGCAAGCGTAATCGAGGTCGACGATGACGTCAGCTCGGTCGCTAGCTCCAACCTTTCGACGGTATCCAGGGCTTCAAGAAGGTGCAGAATAACCAACAGCAAGAGGACGGTTAAGAGGTTAGGTCAGCTAGATTGGGAACAATTAACTGAGCAGGAGAGGAAACGGCTGCATAATGCTCGTGCCTTCCTGGATAGGGAGGGTTTCTGAAAAGACAGGCACACCGCTAATGAAGCACTGAACCCTCCCTCTTCAGAGAGCCCGAGCGTTAAGAACTTGATGGGACCACCTGCCCTCAACGCTGTTCTAGTACAGCGTAAGGAAGGGTGCTCCCCATCAATGGCAGCGGCAACTCCTCTAGACGTACCAGAAGGACAGATCCAACGGACAGACATCGAGTTGCCAATCTTACCACCTACTGATCCGCCACTGATCGCATCGATATCAGTTGGTGTTAGTGAAGCAGGTGTTAGAGCGGCTCTAAATGAGGGGAAAGATGAGATGGCTTGCGAAGACAATGCTATTGGCCACAGCCTTAGCGTCAACCTTAACAAGACCATCGGATTGTACCCGAAAACCGGACGATCAACACGAACGACAGCATTGCGACGGTCATTGAAAGAAGGACGACTACACGCAAGGCTAAGGTTTTGAACGAGAACGAAGTAAGACGACGACAAAGACGAAACGCTGAGAGGATTGTCCGGCGCTTCGCTAACAGGACTCCAGACTCCTTGACAGCTAAGGAGAAGGCGGCGTTGGACAAGTCTAAACAGCGCCTAGGAAACACAATAACGACAACAGTTAGTGACGCAGATCCACAACCACCACTTGAAGCACCTTGTTCCTCTAAAAGGGCAAGGAACGAACTCTCCCCGACCGACTCTTCGCCTAACAAGGCAACGAAGAGGTTAAAGATCTCCCGGGCAACCGGGAAGGGGCACAAAGTTGCCATTGCCGATTTCGGCAAACCCTCACGGAAGCTGACCGAGGACGAGTGGCAACTTCTAGAGCTTAGAATCCTAGAAGAAGTAAATAAGGCCATCGTCAAAAACAGGCCCCCCCACTTTTCGGAAATCTAACGCCCATCCATGGGTTCAAAGTGATGAACTGTGAAAATGACGCCACACTCAAATGGCTTCAGGAATTCACGAATAACACCTCTGCACCATGGCTAAACGCAGATCTTCGCCTAATTGATGTAAAGGAGATCAAAAACATCTCCAGACCAATTGGCACACTTTTGATCAAAGGCCCAACACTTCCCAATGATCGTCTGGAGAGGTACATCACATCACTTAACAGCGATCTCCTCAGCCAGGAATGGGAAGTCATCAAGTGCGAGAAAACCAAGGAAGGCACCGAGGTAACGGTTAGATTAATCCACAAATCTAAACCACTACTGAGGAAAGTGGATTTTAAAGTGCGCGTCGGGATCACCAGATGCAAACTTAAATTGACATCCAATAAAAGAAAACAGGTTAGTAGGGCGATGAACAAATCTTTATTAGTATGTATATGGAATTGAAAATCTTACAAATCAATCTTCAACATAGTAAAGCCGCCAGCGCCAACCTGGTCTACCTTCTGCAGAGTAGACAATACGACATGGCCCTGTTCGAAGAACCCTGGATAGTAGGTGGCATGATCACGGGCCTGCACTCCAAAGACCTCATGCTGTATAAGTCAAATCTTGACAGCCAAAATAGTAACCCCAGAACCTGTATATTAGCTAGAAAACGGTTTAATCTTTTTCTTCTAACTTCTTACAGCAACATCGACCAGACCGCGGTCATTTTTGAACGCAAGGAGCACCCAACGCTCATAACAACCTCCACATATATGCCCTATGATGGAGTTGAAGGACCACCAGCGGATATAACAAATTAAGTAGTAACATTCGCAAGTAAGAAAAATTTCAATATTATCCTAGGGTGCGACTCCAATGCACATCATGTACAATGGGGAAGCACCGATAAAAATACTAGAGGTGAATCTCTTTTTCAATTCATCATAAATAACAATCTAGGTGTGGCTAACCGAGGTAATACACCCACCTTTGTCACAAAAAACCGGGAAGAGGTGCTAGATAATACCCTCTCAAATAATTCTGACTCCTGTCAAATTGATCATTGAGGGTTTTAGAAGAACCTTCCTTTTCTGACCATCGTCTCATAGAATTTAAAATCCCTAACGTTGATAGACAGCATAAACCCTTTAGAAATAACAGGCGTACAGACTGGCTTATCTTCAATAGGGAAATTAGTAATAACATCAAGCACGTTAACACCAACGCCATTCTGGGACCAGACAGTCTAGAGAAGGCAACAGAGAATCTCACTGAGACTCTGCGTAAGGCGTTTGAAACCAGTTGTCCAATCAAAACAACTGTGAAGAAAAACAGTAAACCCCCCTGGTGGACAACAGAACTAACCAACATTAGAAAAGAAACAAGAAAGCTTTTCAATGCTGCTAAAAGAACAAGACTCGAAAGTGACTGGGACTGTTATAAGACTAGTCAAAGAAAATTCAAGACAGAAACCCAACGATCCAAACGGAGCTCGTGGACAAATTTCTGCAGCAATATCGAGTGTACCAACGAGTCAGCTAGGCTCAGGAAAACCCTTTCGAAAACCTCCACTTCTGTTGGTTCTCTAAGGAAACCCGACAATGACTGGACTGAATCAGGTCGCGAAAGTCTAGAACTCCTGGTTGAAACACACTTCCCAGGTCGTAAACTTAGCCCTGAACGCGAACCAGATAACTCTTCAATCTTCGAGTATGAAATCCCTACGGATGTTATAACGGAAGAAAAGCTAAACTGGGCTATTAACTCTTTCTCCCCTTATAAATCTCCAGGCCTAGACGGCATTTTCCCAATGATGCTGCAAAAGAGCACTGAATTTATCACTCCACACCTGATAAACATCTTTCAAAGTAGCATTAAATGGGAGTATGTTCCCAAGACATGGCGTGAGGTAAAAGTCGTCTTTATACCAAAAGTCGGCAAACCCAGCCATATTGAACCTAAGGACTTCAGACCTATAAGTCTCACGTCTTTTGTACTTAAAACACTAGAAAGACTTATCGACATATACATCCGCAGTAATTTAAAACCGGAGACCATATCACCCTTTCAACACGCCTACACAAAGAGAAGAAGTAAATGAGAGAGAAAGAAGTAAATGAGGCCATCGTCAAAAACAGGCCCCCCACTTTTCGGAAATCTAACGACCATCCATGGGTTCAAAGTGATGAACTGTGAAAATGACGCCACACTCAAATGGCTTCAGGAATTCACGAATAACACCTCTGCACCATGGCTAAACGCAGATCTTCGCCTAATTGATGTAAAGGAGATCAAAAACATCTCCAGACCAATTGGCACACTTTTGATCAAAGGCCCAACACTTCCCAATGATCGTCTGGAGAGGTACATCACATCACTTAACAGCGATCTCCTCAGCCAGGAAAGGGAAGTCATCAAGTGCGAGAAAACCAAGGAAGGCACCGAGGTAACGGTTAGATTAATCCACAAATCTATACCACTACTGAGGAAAGTGGATTTCAAAGTGCGCGTCGGGATCACCAGATGCAAACTTAGATTGACATCCAATAAAAAAAAACAGGTTAGTAGGGCGATGAACAAATCTTTATTAGTATGTATGTGGAATTGAAAATCTTACAAATCAATCTTCAACATAGTAAAGCCGCCAGCGCCAACCTGGTCTACCTCATGCAGAGTAGACAATACGACATGGCCCTGTTCCAAGAACCCTGAATAGTAGGTGGCATGATCACGGGCCTGCACTCCAAAGACCTCATGCTGTATAAGTCAAATCTTGACAGCCAAAATAGTAACCCCAGAACCTGTATATTAGCTAGAAAACGGTTTAATCTTTTTCTTCTAACTTCTTACAGCAACATCGACCAGACCGCGGTCATTTTTGAACGCAAGGAGCACCCAACGCTCATAATAACCTCCACATATATGCCCTATGATGGAGTTGAAGGACCACCAGCGGATATAACAAATTAAGTAGTAACATTCGCAAGTAAGAAAAATTTCAATATTATCCTAGGGTGCGACTCCAATGCACATCATGTACAATGGGGAAGCACCGATACAAATACTAGAGGTGAATCTCTTTTTCAATTCATCATAAATAACAATCTACGTGTGGCTAACCGAGGTAATACACCCACCTTTGTCACAAAAAATCGGAAAGAGGTGCTAGATAATACCCTCTCAAATAATTCTGACTCCTGTCAAATTGATCATTGAGGGTTTTAGAAGAACCTTCCTTTTCTGACCATCGTCTCATAGAATTTAAAATCCCTAACGTTGATAGACAGCACAAACCCTTTAGAAATAACAGGCGTACAGACTGGCTTATCTTCAATAGGGAAATAAGTAATAACATCAAGCACGTTAACACCAACGCCATTCTGGGACCAGACAGTCTAGAGAAGGCAACAGAGAATCTCACTGAGACTCTGCGTAAGGCGTTTGAAACCAGTTGTCCAATCAAAACAACTGTGAAGAAAAACAGTAAACCCCCCTTATGGACAACAGAACAATGCTGCTAAAAGAACAAGACTCGAAAGTGACTGGGACTGTTATAAGACTAGTCAAAGAAAATTCAAAACAGAAACCCAACGATCCAAACGGAGCTCGTGGACAAATTTCTGCAGCAATATCGAGTGTACCAACGAGTCAGCTAGGCTCAGGAAAACCCTTTCGAAAACCTCCACTTCTGTTTGTTCTCTAAGGAAACCCGACAATGACTGGACTGAATCAGGTCGCGAAAGTCTAGAACTCCTGGTTGAAACACACTTCCCAGGTCGTAAACTTAGCCCTGAACGCGAACCAGATAACTCTTCAATCTTCGAGTATGAAATCCCTACGGATGTTATAACGGAAGAAAAGCTAAACTGGGCTATTAACTCTTTCTCCCCTTATAAATCTCCAGGCCTAGACGGCATTTTCCCAATGATGCTGCAAAAGAGCACTGAATTTATCACTCCACACCTGATAAACATCTTTCAAAGTAGCATTAAATGGGAGTATGTTCCCAAGACATGGCGTGAGGTAAAAGTCGTCTTTATACCAAAAGCCGGCAAACCCAGCCATATTGAACCTAAGGACTTCAGACCTATAAGTCTCACGTCTTTTGTACTTAAAACACTAGAAAGACTTATCGACATATACATCCGCAGTAATTTAAAACCGGAGACCATATCACCCTTTCAACACGCCTACACAAAAGGTAGAAGTGTAGAAACGGCACTACACTGCGTAGTTAGAACTATAGAAAAATCACATGACGTTAAGGAATGCACTCTTGCTTCATTCCTGGACATTGAAGGAGCCTTCAATAACGTCCACAGTAATGCAATCGAGAAAGCACTTAATGATCAACGTATAGGAGAAGTAATTATCAAATGGATCATGAGTATGCTGAAAAACAGACAAATACATAGTGAGCTTAACGCACATTTAGAGATGTACGCATCTAGAGGAACCCCGCAAGGTGGAATTCTCTTAACATTATTATGGATCTTAGTGATGAACGAGATCCTAATAGAACTTAAGAACTACGGTATAGTAGTGGTAGCCTACGCTGATGACTTAGCGCTTTTGGCGACGGGTAAATATGTACCTTACCACTATTAGCGAACAATTACAAAGCGCATTATCAAGGGTCAGCAACTGGACCAAGAAATGCGGTCTTAAGGTAAACCCCCTTAAAACAGAACTGGTGGAAAATCCCTCCGATTGTAATACCAAAAATAGATAATACAACACTAAAAATCTCAGACCGAGCTAGATACCTCGAAGTTATATTGGATAATAAACTCAATTGGGGTCCAAATATCCAAGAAAGATATAAGAAAGCCACAATCGCACTCTACTCATGTAACAAGATTCTGGGTAGAAATTGGGGACCGAACCCCAAAATAGTAATGTGGATGTACACTGCCATTGTCAGACCAATTCTAACTTATGGCGGCTTGGTTTGGTGGAAAGCGCTGGAGAAATCCACGAATCTAAAAACACTTACCAAAGTACAGAGAATGGCTTGTATCTGTACTAGTTGTGTGATGAGGACTACCCCAACTGCGGGTAGTCAATCTCCCCCCAATAGACCTATTCGTCCAAGAATCAGCAGCAAACAGCGCCCTCAGACTCAGTCAAACTAACATCTGGAAAACTAGCCAGAGTGGCCACGCAGCTATTCTTACGAAATACGTAGACAACAATATCTGCACAGATTATATGACCCCTTATTTAGATTTCAACAAATCTTTTAGTACTAGGTTCCCCAATAGACTAGATTGGGAAAATAGTGTGCCCTACACCAACGACTCAACCATTACCATCTACACCGATGGCTCTAAAATGGATACTAGAGTAGGTGCAGGCTTTTACTCTGAGAGCTTCAACCTTGCCAAAGCATTCAGGCTCCCCGACTATAGCAGCGTCTTACAAGCTGAGATCTTGGCAGTGAAAAACGCTGCTAAACATACATATATCCATGATGGCGATATCACACGCGGACATCACTTTTTTCATTGATAGCCAAGCAGCAATAAAAGCTATCTCTGCCACCCAAATCAAGTCGAAGCTTGTCTCTTACTGTCGCGAAGAGCTAAAGGTACTTGGCACACAGCATAACGTAAGACTCTGCTGGGTTCCTGGCCACAGTGATGTACCAGGCAACGAAAAGGCGGATGAACTTGTTAGGGAGGGCTCCACACTGGAACCCTCTCTGATAGACCATCATATAGGGATACCGTTATGTGAACTGAAACATAACGTCAGTAAAACCATCATTCAAAAATCCAATGACAGATGGAATCTCCTAGAAACCTGTGTTAACACCAGGAAGCTATGGCCTAGATACGATAAGAAAAGATCCGACTGGATCTTAACTCTTAATAAACCCTCCCTAAGATCCCTTATCGGTATTATTACAGGTCACAACCTACTCGGCTACCATAAGAAGAAGATGGGGCTCAGTACTGATGACCTTTGTAGAGGATGTGGTGATGAAAACGAGCATGAAGACACTGCTAACTTTCTCTGCCACTGTCCTTCGCTCTGTCTTGCTAGGAAGAAAACTCTAGGCAACTTCTTCTTTAATGAACTAGAGGAACTATCAGAACTGCCAGGCAAAAGCTTACTAAACTTTGTCAAGACCTCTAAATGGTTAAACGAACCATATGATTCATAGGTTATTATATCTTTTCAGGAAGTTACAACACTTCGGGGTACCACAATGGATCTACATTGATCTAAGTGTGATGGTAACAACATCAACTGTCAGCCCGTTCAACCTAACCTAACCTAAGTCAAAATTTACGTTCAAAGAATGAAGTTGACTGCAAATGAAGTCCCTTATGTTGCCTGAACCTGCCCAATGTTATGTAATGTAAATGTTTTGACTCAAGTTAACGCCCAAGTGTTGACAATCGGGAACAGTGTCAACACTTGGGCGTTAACTTGAGTCAAAACATTTACATTACGAGTGTCTAATTTTCTAATCGATGATCTACTTTTTTCGATTATCGACTGACGATTTAAATATTTCATATTGTGAATGTCTATTGTGATCGAAACGGTTCGATTTTAAATTTGTTGCTAAGTGTAATTATTTTTGCAATTAATTAGCCAAAGTCCAAAGCAAAGAGCCAAGCTAAACAAAGATGAGAAGAGTTCTCTTTGGAACTTAAAGGCGAAACTATGCCAGGTGGCTGAAGGTAGGGAAAACTTATTTTAATGCATTCATGAACAAATATGTGTTCTTACTTTCAAATCAATTAAATGTGGATTTCAAATTTAATTTAAAGAAAAAGATGTCCCAAAACAAAGCGGAACAAAAAGAAATTGGTGATGGACCAAACAAGCTATACACTTTTAGCCAATTAGAAGGAACTGTAATCAAATTCTTGGCATGTAAGCAGAAGAAAAGCTCATCATTACAGTGAAATGGCTAAAATGAAATGGCACTTGAGGAGATATGTAATTAATTTGGACTCACTAATAACATTCATTGAAACTCCAACCAGAAGTACATCGGTAACCACAACCAATACATCAAAACCGCAATTCTCAACAACCAAAGGCTAAATCTTTTGGAGAAATACACCAATTCCCAGAAAACTTTTTTTCCAAGAAATTAAAACAATGGTGAAAGAAAATAAAGTAATGCATGTGCATCATCGTTTCGCTCGTACCACTGAAAATATCGCTTCTGTAAGTGAAAGTGGTGCCGAAGACCCGAATGTGTCCATTCCTCATCGTTCTCAGGAATTAGGAGTGTCTTAAGGAAGGTCAAAAAGGATTCGTGGGCTAAACATTGTGAATCCATTGAAAAAACAAGCGAGTCGGCAAGGCTCCGTAGAACCCTGGCCCTTATTCCCACGATCCCGGGGTACATAAAACACCCTGATTGATCATGGTCGAACTCGAGCCTTGAAACGCTTGAACTCTTCATGGAAACTCATTTCCCGGTTGTAAAAAGCCAGAAAGTTCTGATTGCTTGCAATCGAACACGCTGGATTTTACTCACACGGAATCAAATTTAGAACTAAATCAGGTTATTACTGAGCAGAAGATTATCTGGGCAATAAACTCGTTCAAACCCTATAAATCAGCGGGACCAGACGAGATTTTTCCAGCTCTTCTTCAAAATGCTCTCAAAGTAATAACTCCGTGGCTTAGGGTAATCTTCATAAGTTGTATCAAACTTAGATACGCCTCTAATAGCTGGAAAAGGTCAAGGTAGTCTTTATCCCAAAAGCAGGGAAACCGACTCACTCGACCGCTCAGGATTATAGACCAATAAGTCTCTCTTCGTTTCTCCTTAAGACACTAGAGAGGATAATTGATCTACATGTTAGAGAACTTCTCAACAAAAACAATTTGTGCAACTACCAACACGCTTAACTTAAAGGTAAATCAGTGGAGACTGCTTTGCATGAAGTAGTTTCACATATTGAGAAAAGTCTTGAACATAAAGAATATACCCTGGCAGCATTTCTTGATATCGAGGGTGCGTTTAATAATGTTAAAACGGAATCGATCAAGACTGCCTTAGTTGAAGTTGGGGTTGAATCTGTCATTGTCGATTGGATCTTCACCATGTTAAATGGCAGAATTATCAACTCTCAAATAGGAGTTAGCACTATTGAGAAAACAGTTACTAGAGGCACACCACAGGGAGGAGTCATCTCACCCCTGCTCTGGATCCTCGTAGTCAACAAAATTCTCACAAAGTTCAAAGATCAGGGCATTAAAATAGTAGCATATGCAGATGACATAGTGGTTTTGGTATCAGGCAAGTTTCTTACCATCATCGAAAACATTATGGAAAATGCATTAAAGGATTTATCTTCTTGGGCAACTAAGAACGGTCTCGGGGTCAACCCCACCAAGACAGAGCTAGTTTTGTTCACGAAGAAAAGGAAACTGGAGGGCTTCAACCCTCCCAAACTAAATGGCATTCCTCTAAAACCTTCTAAGGAAGCTAAATTTCTAGGAGTAATCCTTGACTCCAAGCTTACATGGAAGCGTAATACTGAGGAAAAAATGAAAAAAGCACTACACATGCAAAAAGACCTTCGGTGTACGTTGGGGTATGCGACCGCAAGTCATCCAATGGATGTACACAGCGATTGTCAGACCCATTCTTACCTATGGCTTTATTGTATGGTGGAAGGCGGTGGAAAAATCAAGCTATCTCAAGAACCTGAATAAGGTAAAGAGACTAGCCTGTGTAGGAATAACAGGGGCTCAAGAATCCACACCACAAGCTGGATTGGAAATGATCTTGGACCTCCCGGCTCTGGATGAGTTCATAAAGTGCACGGCAGCCAAAACTGCAATTCGTTTAAGAGAACTGAGTTTTTGGAGGCACAGCACTTATGGCCACGGGTCAATCTTACAAAGATATGACACGATTCCAGGACTGAGGGAGACCACCGATTACATCCCCCCTTTACTAGATTTCGATAGGAAATTTTCTATTTTCATACCAGAAAGACAGGGTTGGGATCCCAATTCACTTAGAAGTAAACAGGGTATCCCTTTCTACACTGACGGTTCAAAAATGGAATCAGGAACAGGTGCTGGAGTGTTTTGCCAATCTCTCAACATCAGAGCGTCATATACACTCCCGGCTGACTGTAGTGTCTTTCAGGCCGAGATCTTTGCCATTGGAAAAGCAGCTGAATTGGCACATCACGAAAAGCTAAGCTCTTCGGAGATTACTTTTTTTGTGGACAGCCAAGCTGCTATCAAAGCCTTAGCCAGTGAGACCATAAGATCAAAAGCAGTTTTAAACTGTAGGAAGGAATTAAACAAAATCTGCCACACTAACCAGGTAAAGCTCTGCTGGGTTCCCGGACATAGCAATATAGAAGGGAATGATATAGTAGATGAACTAGCCAGGAAAGGGTCAGAAGCAGACACAAGTAGTAGCGACCATTCAATTAGGGGACCACTCGTCCCGATTGGGGTACTCAAGAGGAAGATAGACCTTAAACTAAAAGAGAAAATCAATATCTCCTGGAAATCCAGGGACGATTGTGTAATCTCTAGAAGTTTATGGCCTAACACAAATGAAAAGGAAACTCGGTATATTCTATCGCTGAGTAAAAAGAACAATAAAATCTTGATAGGTGTACTAACAGGTCATTGCGCCATTGGCACAATGACTAATAGAATAGGGGCATTTGCGCCCGATTTTTGTAGGAGCTGTCAGGATGAGGAGGAAATGGAAACCATTAAACACCTGCTCTGCGACTGTCCGAACCTCCAAACCAGCCGACTCCGTCATTTCGGAAACAGGTTTGTTGGAGAACTGGATGATCTAGCACAGGTCTCAATGGCAAGCATGAGGAAATTTATAGATAGCACAGGCTGGTTCGTTAACGAGCCAGTCTACGCTAATCGACAGAATTGAGGAGCATCGATGCTAAATTTTTACTTTTACAGGGGATCACAATGGACCAGTAGGCCCCCGTGTACGCAACAGCTTCATGCTGTGCACACCCCTTACAACCTAACCTAACCTAGGAGTGTCTTCCGGCACATTATGGTGTATTTTGCATTTGGATCTAAACACGTCGTCGTCGTAGATAAGACGAATGGGTGCTTGAACAACAGGCGGTGGACGGCGATTTTTCGAACAAAATTTTCTTCAGCTACGAAGCACATTTCTCACTCGATGGCTTTATTGCATGGCCGCGTAATTTCTCGTCGTGGCGATATCCAAAAGCCACCAATATCATGCGAATTTACATGCGCACTTTTTTTTGTGGGGCTACGCAAAAGACCGTGTTTATGCAGATAAACTTTTGAGCGCTTAAAAACCAACATTTGTCAAGTTGTGGCTGAGATACCGCCCAACGTATTGTCAACGTCCAAACTTTATAATAAAAAAGAAATATCATGAACAAAATATTTCATGTGTTTTATTTACGTTTACTTTTGAAACCCCATTTTGAGGTTAAATTAAATATTTGTCTATACATACATATGTAAATATAGCCACAAGTACATTTTTACCTAACAGTTAATTATTCGTCACTGCATTTAGATACCATTTTTCTAAATTTCTTTACAAACTGGACATATTGAAATAAAACTTACAGCATTACCTAAAGAAAAAAGATTGGATTTTGTAAGAAATAATATAATGAATGGGAAATTCAACTTGTATGGTCCTGACTTTTATAGCTTTTATTGGCATAATCTTTCGAAGAAAATTGTTTCCTGAACAAAGCGGTGGAAGTTTGATCTTAGGGGGAGCTTTTTGTTTTAATTTAAAGCTGCCAGTTTGTTTCATATCAACCAAGATGAAATCCAAAATGTACACAGACTTGTTGGATGACGTTCTCCTTTCATTCATGGATAAACAGTACGAAAAAACACTTGATTTTTCAACAAGACTATGCTCCAATACATGTCTCTAAGGAGCCCAAGGAATGGTTTCGTCAGAAAAACATCGCTTTATTGGATAGGCCAGCTCATAGTCCCGATTGTAATCCAATTGTAAACTTTTGGGGGATGCAAGTGCATCAAATGTTTATAAAAATGGAAGACAATTTGATAACATTTTCGAGCTTGAAAAGAAATCGATCCGGAAGTTTCAAAAATACTGACGCATTCAATGAAAAGAGTTTCTTAACTTATAAAGAATAAAGGTGGCAATACAATTTGCAATAGTAATTAATTTTGTTATTTAAAGTAATATTTTTGAAAAATATTAAGTCTTAGATAGATGCATTTAAATGAAGGTTTTACAAATTTTTACTTTTTTCCAGTTGTTTGTTATTTTCATTTCATTAAATTCAATATTCAAAATGTCTATAACATATATCTGAGTTTATGAGCATCACAAACTAAAACTCGCTCCATTACTAATGCTCTTAGCCAGCCCCGTCGAGAGAGGGGGGGAATGGGGGGGGGGGAACCCCCCGGGCCCGGGATTTTCTAGGGGCCCGTAAAATTGAAAGCAATGAAGGGACTCGGCAACTTAAAACAAAACACAAATATTTATTTCGGTTTCTCTTTTTATAAAGTTTCTTTTCTTCTATTTTTGTTTTTGCTGGGAACGAAATTTTTGATTCGGTTTCGGGGGACGGGAAAATCCCACGCAAACGTTTTTCAATTGTGGTTTTCGTAATATTAATTAATTAATATTTTGAATAAGTTGTTTACTGAAGATTTAAAGGATATCAAATCACTTCAAAGTGTGTATATAACAAAATGTTGTACTGCCGCAATCACATGTTTTGGTGTTGTTCAAAAGTGTTTCAACTTTTTTAGCAGCAGTGCCCAACGTTGGAAAATTCTTTAAAAAAATGTGCCCGGATCCCTTCACAAACTTTCCGATACAAGATGGTCAGCTAGAATTGAGGCAGTGAAACCATTTGCAAATCATCTGAAAAACCTTAGAAAATCATTAGAAGCCTTAAGTGATATTAATTTAACTGCTGAAGCTCGAAGAGATGTAAATGGCGTTTTAAAATATATGCACAAATTTGAATGCATCCTGATGTCTTCTATTTGGTGCAAGGTTCTTAGCGCTATAAATGAAAGAAGTATCATTCTTCAAGCCAGAAACATGACTATTGACGTTGAAATTCGAAATCTCGACAACTTGATCTCCGATTTGAACATTATTCGAAACGGACGGGATCAAATTTTATCTGAATGCAAAGCAGTTGCTACTGGATTGGGGGATGTTCCAGAATCGTTTCCATCGAACTGAAAAAGGCAATTAAAGAGACATTTTGTAGAACATCTAGGAGCCGGAATGCAAATTGAAACAGACGCAGAAATAAATTTCAAGAGAAACACCTTTTACGTCATAGTTGATTCAATTATAACTGGAATTTCTCGTCGGTTCGATACGATGAAAAATTTGAATTATTTTTATGGCAGTTTTCAACAATGGATAAAATTGAGATTAAAAACTCCGCTACAAGGGTTATTTAAAAGTATAAATCGCATGTGTCTCAAGGGTTGAAAGAAGAAATAATTCATCTGAAACACATTTATGAAGCCAATTTTGAAGCAGAAGTTCCGCCATTGAGTTTGTTCAATTCTATTTATTCCCAGAACTTGGAGACGATTTTCCCCAACATTTGTGTTGCTCTCTGTGTGTTTTCCACCATACCTGTAATCGTAGCTAGTGCCGAACGTTCATTTAGCGTCCTTGCCAGAACAAAGAATTTTCATCGTTCGTGCTCATCACAAGATCGTGTTTCTGGACTTGCTACACTATGCTTCGAAGCACCTTTGGCAAGGAAATTGAATTTCGATGCAATTATAAGTTGTTTTGCTGCTCAGAAAGCTAGGAAAGCTCGTTTTCAAAAAAAAAATATTTCATTGAATGCAAACTAACTTTAATGAAAAGATTGTGATAATATTTTAATATAAAGTAAAACAATAAAGAGTATTTAATGCAAACCTTTTAAAATACATATTTTTTTTAAAGACAAATTTCAAATACTTTTATTTCGCTCTATTTTATTTTCATAGCAGGTAATAGATCTACATGCTAATTTTTTTTAATAGTTAATCGACCGTATTATCAGTTACTAACATGTCGTTGGCAATATCGAATTGAATTTATGATTCTGTTCGGAATCTGATCTACTCGCATGTAGAATAATTTTCTATCCAGCCTCCATTTCAACTAAACTGGACGATACCCGTGAGATTGATTTGATGATTAACACTTTTTTTCGGTTCACTTTGCAAACAAAAAATTATTATTTCCGTCAATTCCAACCAAAAAAAAATTTCATTCTATTCGTAAATGAAATTAGAACGTACCATATCAGTAGGCATGAACTTTGAAAAAAATGGTAAATAGGGGGGGGGGGCGAGATTTTTCCGTCCCGGGCCCGGAATTCCTCTCGACGGCCCTGCTCTTAGCCTTCAATCCGCAACCTCAACAAATATCTAATAAAATCTACTAATAAATAATAAAACAACACATTTTTATGTATTCTTAATTTTATTGTAATTACAAAGCTTTAAAAAATTAACATTACTATTTTTTATCATTGCATTTGTTTATTTTTATTAACAATTTGAAAAAAAAAATCCATTTCAATATAAACTTAGATAATATTTTGTTAATTAGATATTTTATACATTAGGCTTATTAATTTGTGTATGTGTGTAACTGTAACTGTGTTATGATGTGAGAAATGTTAAGAGAAGAAGATTTGTTAAGATTCATAAAGTTGTAAGTTGTAACGATTTAAAAAAAAAATATAATATAACATATTATTTATTTTGCTGTTGTTCATTATTGGGAATGAGATCAAATTGGACGAGTTCTCTAGTATACGGCAGTGGTCTTCTTGGCCACACTTGACGCTGCAATAAGCTATGAGCTTTTTCAATATGTTTTCGAAGTGAAATAATTTGCGGGTAAATATTTTGTTCAATAAATTCTGCTATTGTATGCTATAATGAAAACAAAATAAATTATTTAAACCTTGGAACTTTTTTTTAGAAATAAATTACTTCATCAAAGACATCAGCCATAACACTGTGTGCTTCTTTAGCCATTGTTGTTAAGTCATCAATAAACGATGGAGTGTTTGCTGTTAGCTCGTGGACACGCAATGGAGAACTGAAATTGTGCCGAACATTATAGTCAGACATCCAAGCACTTTTTTCTTGAACATGGACTAAATAGTTTTGAACTTCGATTTGTTTGTCGTAGAGGCGTAAAGCAAATTTGTATGTAGGACTTCCTGGATACGTGCATGTAGTAAAAAGCTTACAAAAATGCGATTGGCTCTGTAATTCAATCCATGGATGTCCAGAACGACTGAAAACAAATAAGTGTACACAAATATTTATTAATATTTTTTTTCCAAAACTGATAAGTTTACATAAGTCTGGATATAGAATTGTTAATACCTACTTTTAATTGATATCATTCGGTTTTCTTTACTTACCGACTATCTGCATGAAATGCACATTCTAGCACCTTTAGAATATCATTTTCTTTCGGATCAACTTCAAAGTAACCTTTAGATACTGTTGCCAGTGATATTATCAAACTGGGAATACCAATTGGTAAGAGCTCACATAATGTTGCAAAATGATCATAACGTTGCCAACCAGTCAATGCCAATCCCTTAAATCCTTTCGAAAACCTAGAAACATAGAGTTTAAAAAATATGCTTTAAAACAAAAAAAACATAAAACAAAATAAAATCACCTTCCACCCTCTCTGGCAATTACAGCTAGCCATCGCATATTATTGTCCAAATGCCTTTGTAAAAAAGGAATCATGAGGCTTTCGCCAAATGCACCTTTGAAAGCCGATGCTCCCCATGCAGTTGGGAAAACTTTCGAGTACATATCCCATAATTGAGGTTGTATAAATCTATAAACATCACTGGCATAGACCCAAATCATCGGCTCTACATATTTTCCGATATGCGAATGTTGCATTTCACTTAAAGTCATATCACGGAGCATATCGTCCCAGATAACAACTTTCAGTTGTGGCCATTTCGCTCGCACAAAGCTTGAAACAGCTGTCACATGTGATAGGAAGAGTTCGTTGCGAGAATGTTGTCGACATTTATCACACTCGCCCATGCGGGCGACTTCATCACACCCGATATGAATGTGACTGAATCTCAGTGGCTGAGTTTGATGTTGATGATGATGTGATGCCTGCGGACGTTCCCGTTGATGCTGTTCGGGCTGATGAGACTGGTTGTTGTTCCCATGCAAATTACTGTCTCCAACAACATTCATATGAAACTCAATCACTTGTGTCAACATATCTTGAAGGAAGGACATTGATACTTTTTGGCTGGGACAAATGGATTGCGGCGATTCAGGAATTTCCCGCATATGTTCGAATCCCTGTAGCTTAAGAGCGAATTCCATATGCCCGAAGGTTTGAACTAGCGGCATTGCTGTTAAACCATGCATCGCAACTGATTCCAGAAAATCCTGCAGTAATAAAAAAAATATAAAAAAATTTGTTTGAACTATATCATATGCCACTTACCTTGAGTTCATCAGCTTTGTATGCATTTAGGGCGGCCAAGGGCTGCAGAGAACCAGTATAGGGAAACATATCTTCATATTCAATGAGAAGGCCAGTTGCTCCTAGTGTTTTCACAATTGGCAGGAGACGTTTGAGAAAAGATAACTAAAATAAAATTAAAATAAAATTTGAATAATTGGTGTCAAACAAACAACACAATGCCTCCCTCAACAAAACACAAACTCTATCATCTCGAGACATTGTTTTTGCAAATATTTACACATCATAATATATAGTAGCTTTTAAAAATGTTTTATTCATGCGAAAGGATGGATATGCTTCTCATACAAAGGGGGGGAGGGATGGTGTTTAGAAAGTTGCTATAACTATATTGTATATCATTAGCCTTGGGCCCTGGAAAGGGAATTGAATTGCTATTGCAGTATTCTTATTTTGTTTGCTATGTATTTGCACAAATAAATGGAGTTATTCGATTGAAAGGATGAAAAATTAAATTAAGGCATTCCCTTGAACAAAGCACAGGTCATTGAGCAAACTTGAATCGATTTGTATCATGGTTTTCAGGAGTAGATAGAATATTATGCATATTATAAGGTAATATAATACAAAAAGAGTCACAAAGGTGATTTCTTTTAGGCTTGAAAACATAGCCATGAAATGAATTATCGATTTTTTTTGTATTCATAGTTTGAAGTTAAGTATTGAATTGTTGATAATGCATCTTCATTAGAAAACATTTTAAGAGATTAATTTTTAAATCCTTTGATTCATGACGTGAATGAAAATAATCCATCAAAGCAAATTCTTTAAAGTGAAATATAAAATCTAATGTGACATGTTGCAAGTTAAGGGTTTAGGGTAAAGTGAAACTTACACACCTCGTCAACTGAATACGCACACACATTTTCGAAGATACTTTATCAATTTTTTTTTAAATATTGATGATAATTGTGCCATTTTTGTATGCCTATTATTCCCTTTAAATGTTAGGTTATTGGGGTGACGTTTTGTTATTAAAGCGCAGTGAGCGCATTCTTACAAGGCGATCAAAACGAAGAGATTTTTATGGTACAGCCAGAAGGCTTCAAAAACAACAGCACAAGAGCATTTAAATTGAAAAAATCTCTTTATTGTCTTAAGCAAGCTAGCCTAGCCGTGTTTGAAAACAAAAATTGGATGCGGCACATCAAGATCTAAAGTCGATCCCTGTATTTATTAAAGATATCTACGGAAAAAATGTTGTATGTAGCAGTTTATGTAGATGATCTTCTCATATTTACTAACGATAAACACCAGAAGTTAATATTGAAAAAGATTGCAAAACTCTTTCAAAATAAAAGATATAAGAAAGGCCCGTTTTTTCTTGGGCATTCAAATTAACATGGTTCAAAAAAAGGTTTAATTTGATTGGATTAAGAGTTATATGTACATTAATGATATTCTTAATTAATTCCATATGTTTAATTGTAACTCAGTGTGCTGAAATGAAAGATGTACCCTAGCAAGAAGCTGTGGAAAGTATTATGTTTGCAGATCAAGTTTCACGTCCTGATATCAGTTTTGCTGTAAATGCAGTCAGTCGATACAACCAGAACCCGGGAAAAGCCCACTGAACAGCAGTAAAACAATTTTTTCGTTATCTAAAAGGGACTGAAATTATTTTACACCGCTGGTGAAGGCCACGTTTCCAGATTTTGGGACGCGAATAGGCTAGTGACACAGATGAGAGACGATCCGTTACCGGTTATATTTTTTTGCTCCATAATGGTGCAATCTCATGGAATTCGAAAAAAACCAACAGTCGCGACAGTATCAGATTATATTGCTCCAACTGCAGCGACTCAAGAGGAAACCTGGTTGTTAAGCTTACAGAGAGAGCTCCAAATTCACCAGATTCATCTATCATTCTTTGTGATAACAAAAGTGCTTGGCTCTAACCAGTACATACCATGGAAGAACCAAACACATTGATGTTAAACATCACTTTATACGAGACAAACATTACGATTGACACTCGTATTTTAATCCTTAAGATTATTTTTTGTAGTCAGAATTAAAGAGGGTGCCTGAAATTTGTAAGGGCTGGCCTTAATACTGAGGTCGGTCATGTTGATTGAAAGTTCTTTTTATATGACAAGTATTGGAACCATTAATAATTAATAATAATAATTAACTATTTCGAATTCGAAATTTTAATCAAACATGACATTACGATGGTAGAGAAGTTGAAAAAAGTGGGTCCCCCGATTCTGTCCGTCTGTCGGTTTGTCCTGGTCCCTGCAACCCAAACCCTTTGGTCGATTAAGTTCAAACTTGGAAATTAAGGTTTTAAGCCTATTCTTGTTAGGACTATTTTCTGTTCTTTTTCTTAGACTGAAAATAACAGTTAGGTTAGGTTAGGTTAATGTGGCTGTGGATACAAAAACCACACACTTAGGCCAGAAGAAAGGCCCATTGTGATACCACATGAATCTAGAGAATTACTTCCCACTAGTGGAACCATTTTGAGCTTTTTATAAAGCGAAGGAGATATCTGATATCCTTTTTAGCTAGTTCACTGGGATCATCAAAAGAGTATTCTCCCAGATGAAGTTTGCGTCTTCGTGAAAGAGCAGGGCAGGTGCAGAGGAGGTGAGAGATTGATTCTTCTTCTTCCTCGTCCATGCAGCTCCTGCAGAAGTCATTTGAGGCTACACCAAGTCGTATTGCGTGTCTGCCTATAAGACACTGTCCCGTAAGGACACCTATTAGGGAGCTAATATGAAGTCTGTTTTGGGATAACAAGTCTTTAGAGCGCTTTAGGTCCAATGAAGGCCATATTTGTTTTGTGGCTGCGCATGTTGGTAAATTGTACCACCTAGAGTTAATAACAGTACTCGCCATACAATTTTTTTCGTCAAAATCGAAAATTCGAATTTTCTAAAAAACGAACCTACAGAATTTTAGTAAATTTTCTCCTATTTTTTTTAAACTTGGCTAATTTCAAAAAAATGTCTCCATAATGTTAAAAAATTTGTTGAAACTTAACTTTTTTTTCTTATATATTTTCTTATTATGCGAAGAAAACTACAAAAAAACACTACTGGCAAAAAGCCAGAAAATGAGAAAGTATGTCAGAAAAATGTAATCTTTTAAAAGAATGGCTTTTTTGTCATGTTTTTTTCTGATGCAATTTCCGGGAATCTAGGTTATTAGTATTATTTTCTATCTGCTTACTCGTAGGTTGGACCTGATGTTAGAAGGAAAAATTTTGGCCGGAAAATCATCTTTAGTGACGAGGCGCATTTTTGGATGAATGGCTGTGTTAACAAGCAAAACTGCGGTTTATGGTACGACACCAACCCACGCGAGGTTCACCAAGTAATAATGCATCCTCAAAAAGTTACCGTTTGGTGTGGGTTTTGGGCCGGAGGCGTAATTGGTCCGTATTTTTTTGAAAACAACGTTAGTGAGGCGGTCACCGTCAACAGCGAGCTCTACATAACGATGATAACTAATTTCTTATGGCCCAAATTGAACCATATGGACCTAGACGACATGTGGTTCCAGCAGGACGCCGATACGTGCCACACAGCAAACGCCACGACATCTACAAACAACATCTACCCGCCCTTATTGAAAAACCCTATACAACTAAACAGTATGAGCTTTATGGCTTATATGACCTGGATCGTTAATTGGTTAAGAGTTGATGAATTTGTGCGGCACGATTGGAATATGGCTCGATTTTCGATTAATGTTGTGTTATTGGACCTGGACTAAGTTAAAAGAAGCGCTTTTAGCCACAAAGTGGAAATACTAAAATACAAATTTAATTTTTCTATAAAATAAAAAAAATATAAACAAATTAAAATATTAACGCAATATGAGTAGTTTTGAATTAGGTAGGTATATTATCCCCATTTCATTAATGACTTATTAGCTATGTTAAGTAGAACCTAATTGCATCTTCTGACTTTCATTATGATTTTTACAAACACGCAACAAAACAACACGTGCCACATTTTATTAAAGGCAACATTTTAATCCAATTAAATAGGGTGGATGATAAAATCCGATTACATAAGGCATAAAAGCTGAAGCTGCTATGCTATATTAAAGCCTTAAAATACCATGAAAATAAGAAACCTACATAACATAAAGCGCGACCATTTAATATTATTTGCCCGGCAATAATATTACAGGCAGGTCAACAGGAAAGGAGTAAAATGCAATTCAGTCACCATAACAAGTAGACAAACAAATTATCTTAATTTGCATTTAATGATGAATATAATGTGTTTATTGGATAAGTCGACTAACAACATTATAAACATAATTGAATCATATACATAATTCTAATTGGTCATAGGTATATATGTATAGTCAAATGCTGTTAGGGGGTAACACCCTGGGGAGAAATATGAATTTATTGGGATTCAAGAGTGAGATGATGCTTCGTTTTCCAACGAAAGATCGCAGACAGTTGGTTTTGACAAAAAATAAAAAATTATTTCTTGCTTTTCTAAAGGGTGGGTGGTTAAATTGTAAGGGTTTTTTTAAGTGATTAATGTGAACCACATTAAAATGCATTTCATTTGACATTTCTCAATTTCAGACTTATTGGCTGCGTTCAATCTCAGACAGATAGGGTATCCGGATACCTTTTTGTTAGTGTTTTACGTGTAAAATAACAGCTGATCAAAAACAGCTAAAAGGTAAAAAAAAACGAATCCAAAGGTATCCAATATTTTCTGGGGTATGTAGGTATCTGACAGAACAGCTGATTCAACACATGGTTGAATTTCAAGAAACTTGAAAATTGATTTCAGCTTTTTGTATTTGGTGGTAAACAAAAAGATAGTAAAATAGTTTTCTATTTAACGTAAATAGTTTAAAACCGGAGATTTCGCAAGTAAATTATTAATCGTATAGAATTCCAATTGAATTAAGAGGAAATTTAACATAGATTACAGATTAAAGTTATCTCTTATTTATTAAATTGTTACGCACCTATCAATTCATCATCGTCCGACGAATCAGTTGAATTATCCATTAAATGTTTTATCTTACAACAATTTTGACTTCGAAGCTTGAATGTTTCTCTGCTTTTTGTGAACAGCTAAAAGTTGTTTTTATTTTTTGACAGCTATCTCAATAAAGCTATCCAACTCGTTCAACAAGGTATCTAAAAATCCACCTATCCAAGATACCCTATCCAACACGAGATTGAACGCAGCCATTCAATTTGACCCATGTAAAGATACACAATCGAGCAACGCGTTATTATGAAAATGGGCATTCAAATCAAAATGCATATTAATGGTAAGGTTAGGTTAAAGTGGCTGTCCTTGATGGAGTAGGAGTAGGACACACTTAGGCCAGTTAAATGGCCCATTGTGATACCACATGAATTTTGAGGCTTTCTTCTTAGCTCAATGAAAACAGTTTGAGTCTCCTACGAAACGTGAGAGGCTGATTATGTTAATATGCTTTAGATCGTTATAGAAGAATTGCGTTTTTGAGATAGATCAGGGCATATACAGAGAAGGTGAAGAACTGTTTCCTCCTCTTCCTCATCGATACAGCTTCTGCAAAAGTCATTTGAGAATACGACTAGCCGCGTGGCGTGCTTTCCTATTAGACAATGCCCGGTTATGACACCGATTATCGAGCTTATATGCGATCTGCTTAAAAATAGCAAGCACCTTGATCAAAGCAAATCATCTTCACTGATGAGGCACATTTTCACCTCAGTGGATTCGTCAATAAGCAGAATTGCCGCATTTAGGCGAATAATAATCCAAGAGTGATTGTCGAAAAACCAATGCACCCACAAAGTGTTATCTCAGGTGGTGGCGATGTTAGTTGGCCGCCAAGATCATGTGAATTGCCACCGTTGGAATGCTTTCTTTGGAGTTATTTGAACGAAAAAGCGTACGGAGATAAATCAGCAACAATTCAAGAGCTAAGGGATGGGATAATTCGGCACATGAATGGCATAGAACCTCAATTATAACTCAGCGTCATCGAAAATTTGGACCATTGGATAGGGGTATACCACCTAGTTCGTGGCGGCCATTTAGCATATATTTTGTTCCATACATTATTGAACCATGCCAGTATTATCATAATAAAAAGAAATGACAATAATTTAATAAATAATTTAGAATCAACATTGGCCCTTAAAATTTAACCACCCTTTTTTAACTAACATGAATAAAGCTTTAAATGCGAGCTCATAAATCTATTATTCTAGGGATTCTTATAAACTCCAAAAGAAATTATGAAGGTTTTATGGACGCTCATCAAATAGATTAAATTTCCTGTAGGTTTTATCATTCTTCCTAAACTTTATGTACATATACATACAAATTTATTTATGAATACAAAATTGAAGGAGGTAATAAAAGAAACACGGTAGTCAAACAAAAAGGTTTAACATTCGATTAACCCAAAAATCATACCACGCACTCTGACGCCAACACTGAAACATCAAATTTAATTTGAAAAATTCTTCATTCCAACACTCAATTCTTTCAACATAACAGAGATTGATGAAAAAAATATATAAAAAGAGAATCACAAAAATAAACCATACCTTTGGTGGTGCCCCTTTCAAATCTAAATGCACCAAACGCTCGTTAGGCGGATGAGGTCCACCAGGACCGATACCAGCCATAATTGGTACTCCCATTCGCTGTAGTTCATGTTCGTATTGGGATTGACGTTCGGCAGATGATAAAATTCTTTCGTAGTCCATGACGTTATCGTCGTTTTGTACTTTTTGTTTGTTTTGTAGGATTTTCAAACGTTCTTCCTCAAATAGAAAACTTTCACCCAACGCAGCCCCCCCAGCTGATGATTTCTTTCTTCGTTCAACCAACGAAGTTGACACTGGATTTTGGGTGAATTTCACAAATTGTACACTACCAATTTTATTGTTATTATTTGATATTTTATTTGCCTTATTATTTGACAAAGACGACAACGATGAAGAAGCACTATTAGATGATGATAAGGCAGCTAATTCAGATGCTGAAAGGTCACTTGTTTGTTGTCGTTGATATCTCAGAACGCGATTAGCTTGTGAAATAAGTTTTTGGATGAGATATTCGTTTTTATTAGATGCACCGCTATTGAATTCCTATGTATTTAAAGAAAAAAAAGAAAATAAGTTGTTGTTCTTAAAGACGTGGAATAAATTTAAGTTTGCTTACCTTTATAAAGAATAATTTGTCCCGACCGTTTGGCTCAGTTGTTGAGTAGGTTCCATTAAAAAGTGCCCATGTCCAGAGGCCTAGTAATAGTAAACTGGATGAGATAAGAAGCACCGACAGTTTTCTTCGCCAAAGTAGAGTGAAAAAATTGGACTGCATCTAGAAGGAAAGACAAACAAAAAACAGTTAAAAGGTTTTACGTTTTCACACATATTTAAAGGTAGAAAGTATACATATAATTCCTATCTGATCCTAACATAAGTTTGTAAGGTACAGTTTAATGAATATAGTAGTTAAAAACGGATCGTAGTACCCATTGCTTGATGGTTAGAGTATAGGACTGTCATGCCAAAGGTCTTAGGTTTAATCCCTGCCTGTGTCGTCTAAAGTTTTTTTGACGGATACTGCCTCTTGCGAGGGACTGACAAATCCTCCAAGACTAATTCTTGTCATGAAAAAGTGCATAAAGCTTAGGTCCTCTCTATCCCTGACATTACTAGCACACAGGAATGGTTAGAAGTTGTACCCACTAGGTCCTGGTTCTCTAGCTATTGCGTCACTTAATTTATTCATTAAACGGATCGTAAGATTCAGCAGAGTCGTACATACATTAGTCTGTGATGAACTGTCATGCGACTTATTCAATATTGTTCGGGAATGACTTTTGTAAAACTCAATATAGGCACTAAAGGTTCGTTCAATCACTCGGTACGCCGATGATATTGACATATTTGGAAAATCAAAGCGTGATATCAGTGGAGCGCTCTGCGTTTTTGAGCATTGCGACGGAAGTGGAGAAGATGAGTTTAGTAGTCAATGACAGCAAGACCAAATAAATGCTGTCATCAAGAATAGGACGGTTGCACACAAAAGTCCATTAACGGTTTTTAGTTGTTGTAACGACGTCACGAACATTTACCAAGTTTATTAAGTTTATAATAAGAATACAAATTGTACCTACTTATTTTTTGAATTATCGAAACTTAATATTTTTTTTTTGTTTCTCTCTTTGAATGCGGTAGTCTCAGGAACTGCTATTCATGAACCGGGGATTTTGAAATTCTGATTTAAAACTTAAAGACCAATGGGCAGATCTACAGAAGTGTTTCTAAAGCTAAAATCGACTGGATTAGACACCAATATATAACCGGACGTGCAGCAGCTGATAAAATTGGCGAAAGTCTTAATGGCTTTTATTTTTACTTAGAAAGTAAAGATTCGTACAGTTAAAACATAAAGGGAGGTAAAAAGAATTGCAAAAACAACAGCTTGAAGATGCTTGTGATTCTGGTCCAAAAACAAAACAAAAAAGAGGCTGAGATGCGACCCACACTGATAACTTCCCATCCCGTCTGTCGATTTGTCTTGCTTAAAAGTTTGTAGGTTTTCGTGTTTTGTTAAAAAAGTTGTCAGTGGAATTATTGTTAAACATTTTTAAATTACCAACAATATTTTGCATACTCGTATAATGAAATAGTTTGATTTCAAAATCTATTATTGTTAACGAGATTTTTAGTCGAAAGACAATTTTAGTAGCGTTTCTTTCTCAAAAGTTTTTATTTCGTATATAAACAAATACAAATTAGATGAATGAAACTAATTTGAAATTAATATCTTCAATATCTTCTTCTTGTTCACGAGATAAAGAACACCGAAAATCAATTTTTACCAATTTTGCGTACCATTTTTTGTAGATTTTAATTTTTTATGAAAAAAATTGACTGTTGGATTTTTATAAAAAATTTACTGAATGTCGAAAACAATATTTTCTGTGAGATAAAATTAGTTTGAAGCCAATTATATTTGAGCCGAAAATCAATTTGTACCAACTTTTAGTAATTTTTTTTAGGTTTTTATTTTTTATAAAAAAAAAACTGTCAATTCGATTTTTCTCAAAATTTTGCCCGATGTTCAAAACGTTATTATTCGTTGCACAAAATTGTTTTGGAGATTAAATCATTTTTTGTTCGTAAAATATTCGAGGTGACAAATATTTTTTTCAGTTTTTCCGATTTATAAAAAAAAACCGTTAATTGGATTTTTCCCAAAAGTCTCTAGCGTTATTGGTTCGTGAGATATTTTGGGTTAACCAAAATGTTTACCTTGTTTTTAAATTGCCATACTAAAAAAACCACCCACTCAATTCTTTTGAGAGTTCTTTCTGCATCTTTCTGCATTACTATCTGTATAACAAAATTTATTTGAAATCGATTTCTCTACTGGTTCTTGAGCTATGGGAGACGAACAAAACTTCGCAAACGTACGGTCGTACGAACTACGTACACACGCACGCACAGGCATCTCTCTAAAAATCTCTTATTTCGAATCTAGGGACCTTGAAATCTCGAGAAATGTCAAAATTATCAATTCGACAAATCGGACCGATTACAATAACTTCCTATGGGAAGTTAAAAATTGGCAGAGGCGCAAGTCTCTCAACAGTTTTAAGAGATTTTTGAATTCGAGCCATTCTAAATGAATTAAACTTAAGAAAAAAACTCTACTTGACGAATAATGAAAAGTTATGCTATTAAAGTTTTTTTACGTAGTTTTTCCAGACGATAAAACGATAGTTAAGGTTGAGGTCGTCACATCAAAAATTACTGCAGCTGGGAAATTTGGAAAGAAATTTTCTTGAATAATATTACATTCTTTGACCCATAAGCTTGGCCTACCAACATGATAACTTCCTTCAATAACCTTCAATAACTACCGTACTCATCTTATCTAAACGTTAATAAATATGTTTGGAGTTGGTTAATATCCACAGTTAATGATGGTGGTCGACAGTTTAAAGACAAAGAATCCTTAATTTCGGCAATAAAGTTAGCGTTTAGCGAAATATCGTCGAACTATATTAAAAGGCTGTACGATTTATACCGGAACAAATTTACGAAATAATTAAAAGTAAATGTGGAAGAACCAACTACCAAACTGAACAAGAAATGGTTTTAGCCCAATCCAATAGTAATTTTAATTTTTGTACCTATTCTGTTCAGTTGACTCAAACAAATATTTCATTTTTCCTAGTAGAAAGCTCTGCAAGTGGGCAAAAGAAGAACTGGTGGTTAATTTGGATAATTCTTTTCTTAACATCTTAAGGAAATAGTTACCACCAACAGATGGGACCATACCTACAATATTTGGAAAAAATGCAGAAACTATTTTCAAACACTTTTTTGCGTATTCAGTTGAAACGGCTGATTTCTTGACCATAAAATAAATGTATATGTTTTATTCCTTCTTGAAGGACACACGTATAAAAAACATCCGTTATTTTTGAAATTTTAATTTTCTGATATCTCAAAACTTATTTTGAGTTCCTGTATTTAAGTGAGAACATCCGATTTTGATTACTAAATCAAATTAAGAACCATTAACATTGCTCCTAGATACCATCAAGATAATAACAAATAACCATTCAACTGCAATTTGTTTTGATAACCTAATTTCTAACAAAAAGAAACTACATCTATCACATACTGTTGACACCAGAATATGTGTAAAGAATGCTCTCAACAAAATGCCTTACTGATGTACGAGTATTTTTCCAAAAAGCTAAACAAAAATTCTGTTATATATTCAACGTTGAAGCGTCATAAAAATGATATTAACAAAAACAAAAACAAGAAAAACGTCCGTCGCCGAAATCCAAACATATGTCATAAATTTGAAAGCTTTGTTGGCAACATCACAACAAACTTTATTGCCAGGATTCTCTTTTATGTTTCATTTTCATTATTCTTCCAGTACTTTGGTATTGTGTTCCAGTTTTGTGTGTGTGGATCTATTTCTCTAGGACGACGCTCGGGTGATTTCTATTAAGAAGCATGCACTTAAATAAAATCACTATTTAACGTGACGTTGGGAGTCGTTAGTTGTTGTTATTATGGGGATGTCACATCGCGGTATAGGTACTTTAAACGGGATTTTTGATTCAAAATTCTGCAACATAAAACCAACATGAAAGTCATGGTTAAGTCGCATGATGATGTTTTATGAAATTAAAGTTGAGGCCTTAAGACAGTTGTCAAAAGTGAAGTTTCGAAAACACCGATGTCCTTCAGTTATCCGTAGCAAACGACCCAAATTAGTCAATTCTATTGCTTTCTTAACAATTAGGCATCTCTGCGACCACTTATTTTGCGTAAGGATCGTGATTTACGCCCAAATAAGATCAATGTAACTCAAGTCGATAGACCATTTAAAACGCCGATGTACATTATATGATTGGGCTCTGGAGAAGTTGCGCAGAGATTAAGTACTTCCCATATCGGTCCGATTTGTCGAATTGAAAATTTTTACATTTCTCGACGTTTCAAGGTTCCTACAGCCTAAATAAAAGATTTTAAGAGAGATGTCTGTGCGTGCGTGTGTACCTACGTTCGTACGTCCGTACGTTGGGGAATGCAGAAAGATGCAGAAAGGACTCTCACAAAAATTGAGTGGATGGTTTTTTTTACCATATCAATTTAAAAAAAAAAGATGAAAACTTTGGGTTAACCAAAATATCTCACGAACCAATAACGCTAGCGACTTGAATTAAATTTTATATTATATTTTAGCCGTTTTTTATTGGTAAATTATTAGCTAGTGCAGTAATGGAAAGTAGTGCAGTAATGGAAAGTAGTGCAGTAATGGAAAGTGTGAATAAAACATATGTTCACTATTATATGCACTCTTATTTTAAATCTCCAAGTTGGTATCTGTGCAATTATACCTATGTCAAAATCAGCTGTCAACCAGTTTTGAAAATACTTACTCAAGGGATGTGTTGAAAAAGTATTGTTGTTTTTATGTAAAGTTGAATAAGAGTTCAAGTTAATGTGTACATGCAGGTCCAGTCAGAATAGAGTTGAGTATGAATTGAAAGATTGAAATGACATAAGAGTGGCTGTCCACATTAAATTTTTAATGTTAGGTGCAAGCAGTGAGACAGGTAGATTATATGTGAGTGAAAAAGAGAGAGATGGGTAGACTACAGCCCAAATGCAAACAATATTCTTGGATTCAACATGAAAGATGTATGAGTGAAAGATAGATAGATTTCAAGGGTGTGAGATAGGGATGTGTAGATTGATTTTCTCTTCATCGTATGGACACAACGAACATAATAAAACCCAGCATTAAAAATCCAATGTAGACAGGCACTAAAAGCCAAAAGAAGGGTGTGAGCGAAGATTTTGTCCTTCCCCGTAAGCCCGTCTTGCCTACAAGCTCCCAGTTGCTGGCAACTTAGTTTTCCTGTGTGAAAGGGGACAAATCAACGCGAAACATTCAGCGCCACAATTAAACTTTCTCTTCTCAAAATAAACTTACACTGCGATAACTAACGCGAAGCGAATCAGGGCGAATCATTCACAATGATAACAAAAATGACAAATAAACAATGCCGCGTCGGCGAATGTGCCACTTTCGCGTTGGTTTGGCAGAGCCTTTAAACCCGACCAATGACGAAAGTTTTGTTTTCGCATCAAATGTTTCGCTTTGGTTTTGGGCGAGTCCTAACACACATCACACGTCAATAAATTTAGAGATAGCACTGTGATTATTGATGATTTTTGGGTGATGTCAAGTAGTCAACGCATTGAATATTTACGTTGACAGTCTAATTGTAGATTAATATTTCAAACCAATTTATTTTTATTCTAGTGAAAACAGAGCACAAGAAAAATACAAACGCATCCCCAAATAATAAAATCCTGCCAACCTTTAAGTAAAAAATATTTCTGGAACTGGATGAAGTGTCATTCTATTCCAAGCATTCCAAAACTTTATCTGAACTATTTATATGCACTATTTTTACTGCCTTATTTATCCGCACTATTTCTTTGTTGTTGTTTAGTGTGTAAGATTTTGCTGCGCTGCGTATAAATTTACCAATAAAAAACGCCTATTGTAACGTGATACCAAACAAGTATATTTTTGGGAAAAAAATATATTTTCAAAAATGTGAGATGTTGGCTCCAATCTAACTTCATCTTATAAAAAATATTGTTTTCGACATTCAGTTAAATTTTGAGAAAAATCGAATTGAAATGTTTGTATAAAAAATAAGTTTTTAAAATTTGATTTTAGACTCAAATATCTTTTCAAAAAATTGAGATATTGACTTCAAATTAATTTAATCTTATAAAAAATATTGTTTTCAACATTCAGTAAAATTTTGAGAAAAATCAAATTGAAAGTTTTTTTTACAAAAAATAAAATCCTAAACAAAACATTACTAAAAGTTTGTAAAAATTTACTTTCGACACAAATATCTTTTCAAAAATGAAAAATACTGGCTTTAAACTAATTTTATCTCACACAAAATATTGTTTTCAACATTCAGTACATCTTTTATAAAAATGCAACATTCCGTTTTTTTATAAAAAATTAAAATCTACACAAAATAGTACGCAACACTGGTAAAAATTGATGTTCCGTTCTCGATATCTCGTGAACAAGTATTTGTATTTGTATACATAAGAAATACAAATTTTTAAGAAATGGTACTAAAATTGGTAAAAACTGGTTTTCGACTAAAAATCTCGTTAACAAAAATAGATTTTGAAATCAAACTATTTCATCATATGCAAAATATAGTTGGTCATTTTTAATTTCTTTAGAATAATTAAACTAACAACTTTTTTAACAAAACTCGATAACCTACAATCCTTTTAAGCAAGACAAATCGACAGATAGGATGGGAAGTTATCAGTGTGTCCAAGAGGCTTAAGTAAGTTGCAGGAGCACCAGCCCAGAGATGGGATTTATACTCTAGCTTTGGATATACACGTTTTAGCCTTGTCTTGTTGATAATAGCTTATTCAAAAGTGGAGAAAAACTTCTTTTATAGCCTTCTTATTCCCCATAGTACATGCCGTGTAGATCGGAATTTAACAAGCTTAGCATATTTTGTCCTTGCAGTTCTAAACCCTAAGAAGAGTCTTAAAACGAATATAAAAAGCTACAAAACAATGTATTGGAGACAGGAGATCATTAATAAAAATTAGAAAGATTGTTGGAGACAGAACAGAGCCCTGACGATGGGATCACCAGTGGATCTATTGCTGCGAAAGCCGTACTGCTGGTCATTAAGAATCCTTCGATCTTCGAGACATCGAGAGTGTAATCTGTCAATAATTAGAGTGATTAGGATTCGCATTTCTTAGGGATGGGCTGGACAAATTCTGTTTTCCATTTACTCGGAACGATACCTGAGGTGTAGGACAAATTAAAAAGCTTAAGCAGCTAGCGTTCAAGAACACTTTTTCAGAACAATAGCGGGGATACCATCCAAATCAGCGGATTTTTGAATGTTGAGATCTCTAGGGACTCTCACCAGAATACGAGTGCGAAAAAAGATTGGTCCCATAGAATCATAACACTCACTAGCATCGTTGAATTATTGGATACGAACTGCCTAGCGAAAATGATAAATTTGATCGCAAAATCATCTTTAGAGACGAAGCTCATTTACTGGTCGAGCGAAAATTCACATTTACTTCAAGAATCACCAATTCATCCACAAACAATTACTTTTTACAATTTGCATGCTGCCGGTGCGGCGGCGTTATTGGGACATATGTTATCATCGACTATAACAATCGTCACGTTACTGTTAATGGCCAGCGTTATTGCCGAATGATTATCGATTATTTCAACAGGATGGTGCCATACAGCAAACGTAGCAATCGATTTAATGAAGAGTAAGTTTGATGAGAGTGTTATCTCAAGAAATGGACCAGTCGATTGGCCGCCTCGTTCTTGTGTTTTAACACTGTATAAAGCGGACTGTAAAATTATAGGAAAAAAAAAGGAAATAAAACACGGCACTTTAGAGTCGGGAAAAGTGGTTAAAAAAACCCGACTATAGATTATCTTTATTAACAATGGTTTCTTTACAGCGATTATATTTTGTCCGAGGCCGGCCTGTACCGCACAAGAGTTAAGAGATAACTAACTCGACAAAGTAAAAATGAGTGAACTTATTTCTCCAAGTTGCACTCGCATACAATGACATTAAGACAAGAATAAATATATAACTTTACTAATACAAAGGAATAAGACAATTGACTTGAATGTGTTTAGCGCGTTCGATACAGTGCCAGCAAAAATTAACAATTTTTAATATATGTATATATATACAATTGGGCTCAACATAGCCGTATCTTATTCACTTGAATCTATTCATGCAATTTTTCGATCTCTACGGGTATAATACAAATCTTCTGCTCTGGTCGCTTCAATCTTCGTGTCTCTGTCTGCACAATCACGGATCTGACGACGGCGACGCCATCTCTGTTGGTGATGAGATCGCATATTCTGCCCAACGCCCAGGATGCTGGAGGGAAGTTTTCGATCGCAATCGTAACTAGCTGTCCTATTCGGAGCTTCTCTTTCTCTCTACTGAAGAAAAAATAAAGATAATAATAATAATAATAATAAATGGGACTGGAAGTATGGCCGGCTCGCCCACTAGGAAATGTGCTGGAGTCAATGCCTGTACATCGGACGGATCGTCACTTAACGGATGGATTGGCCTTGAATTGAGGATGGTTTCTATTTGCGCTAGAAGCGTCAGGAGTTGTTCATATGGTAGCACTCTCATACCAACTATCCTCTTTAGATGATACTTCATCGATTTCACGGCTGCTTCGTAAATGCCACCTTGATGTGGTGCGGCCGGTATCATGAACCGCCATTCTGTACTCTTGTTGTTTAGATGAGATATAGTCTGCTCTTCTGACCATTTCTGTATGGCTCTCTTTAACTCTTTATCTGCCGGCGAAAGTCGTGCCGTTGTCACTGTACATTCGCTCGCATCGCCCTCTTCGGGCTATAAAGCGCTCATAACATGCGATGAACGCCACGGAGGTCAAATCTGTGACCAAGTCAATGTGTACGGCTCGTGTCTTTAGGCATACAAATATTGCAACCCAACATTTGCTTCTGGTTATCTGATCGCCTTGCTTGTCTATCATCTTTACTTGTAATGGACCCGCATAATCTACCCCGCAATGCAGGAACGGTTTCCTGATCTGTACTCTGTCTGCTGGTAACTCTGACATTAGTTGGTGTTCTAACTTTGCGCTGTATCTGGCACATATTACATATTTGTGCAGGTAGCCTCTCAGCTCACTACGCTGCTTCGGGATCCAATATTTTTGCCTGATGAACTGCATCATAATCTGCACGGCCCCATGTTTGGTGCTACGATGTGCATGGTCTATCACTAGCCACGCCAATCTACCATTCGGTATTATTTCGGGATGATTCATTTCGTACGAATTACTGCTTCGGTCTAGTCTGCCACCTACTCTCAGAAGTCCCTTGGCATCTAGGATTGGCTTGAGCGGCTCTAATTTGCTTTTCTCGGGAAGGTTATTGTACTTTTTTATTTCTGTCAATTCTGTACCATAGTAATGTCTTTGCAAATCTCGTAAGAGGTAAGCCATTTCTCTGGGTCTCTCTTCTATAGTTGGCTGCTGAATTTCAGGCTTACGCCTTTTGGCTATTATTTTGAAAATTGGATTGGTTGACCATCTTTCTATGAAACGCATTGTATAGCTTAAGATATCGATTAATCTTTCAAGTTTACTGGAATATTCTAATAGAGGAACATTATCCCCTTTCTTCTTTAAACCCATACATAACGCTGGCTTTACTCGTGTAAGCGCAACTATCTTAGTTCATCTTGTACCTGTACCAAATCGTTTGTACCAAGACCGGCTTCCGGCAAATCTGTACGTGGTCGTTGCAACCATGCTGGGCCTTCTAACCATAGCCTGTTGTCTACTAATGCGGACGCCTGCACGCCCCTGCTCAATAAGTCAGCAGGGTTGTCTTTAGTGTTGACGTAGTGCCAGCATTTTATTTCTGTGTTCGTCTGGATGGATGAAACACGATTCGCCACATATGTCTTTAGGTTGTATGGCAGCTTATTTAGCCAGTGAAGTACTACTGTGGAGTCTGACCACAAGAAGTACGGCGTGTCGTGATGGTCCATGGAGTTTCTTGCTTCTACGAGCAGCCTCGCCAATAACTCGGCTGCAGCTAGCTCTAGCCTCGGAATCGTTATTGTCTTCAACGGAGCCACCCGTGACTTTGACATCAATAACTTGCATGTGCCTGTGCCATCTGAGTTTTCTATACGAACATATATTACTGCACCATACGCTGCGCTGGATGCATCTGAGAACCCATGGATCTGAATATTTGCTGAACCGATGGTGCCTAGCCATCTGTGTATACGGAATTTTTCAAGAGATGTAATATCATCCCAGTAAACTCGCCATCTTTCTTCTACTTCTGCAGGAATTTTCTCATCCCAATCTGTACTTAGCCTCCAAATGTCTTGGATCATTATTTTGCCTATGACCGTGACTGGAGATATGTAACCATTTGGGTCATATATATTTGGGTCATATTCCTCTTAGTCAGTGTGCCAGCTAACTTTGGTGTTTTTACTTCGTATGTAAACTGATCTGTCGCTATCAGCCATTTCAGACCTAGAATGGATGATTTCTCCTCCCCCGAAAACACCAAGGAGGCATCCACTGAACTAGGATTCATTGCTTTCATGAACTTGTTGGAGTTTGATTTACATTGGCATAATTCGAACCCAGCGCCTTTTAATATTCTGTACATGTCTTTGGCTAATTCGATGGCTTTCGTTTCATTGTTTTCGCCTTTTACACAGTCGTCCATATAGAAGTCATTTCTGATTGCTGTTGCTGCTCTTGGCAGACTATCTTGTGCTTCTATTGCTGCTTGCATTACTGACCTTACCGCTAAATGAGCTGATGATGTTAGCCCAAAGGTAACGATTGTGAGCCAATACTCGCATATCGAATCATTTTTGTTCTCTCTCCAGAATATGCGCTGAAGGCCCCATTGCTCTTCATTTAGACGGACCTGATTAAACATTTTCTTAATATCGGCGCATATCTCTATGCGATGCCTTCTAAATCGCATTACCTTCTCATGTAGGTCTCTCTGGAGCTTTTCGCCTAGCATTTGGATGTCGTTCAGCGAAATACCCATGTCTGTACAACAGCTTGCATCGTATACGATGCGAAATTTATTTTCTATACAATGTACTAGGATTTCTCTTTACTATCTGTATATGCCCTAGTTCAATGCTCTCACGCATCTTTTTTACGTAGGCCATTCTCATCTGTTTGTTCTTTTCTAGCCTCTTCTCTAGGCACAAAAAGCGTCGCAACGCTGTTTCACGCGAGCTACCTATCTTTGTATGATTTGCCTTTAGCGGCATTTTGACAACAAAAACGCCGTCATTGTCACGATAGTGGGAGGACACAAAATGCTGCTCCACAAGTTCTTCTTCTTCTGACCTCTTTGAGCATGAACCGATCTGGTCCATTTGCCAAAGCCTACTAATAAGCTTGTCTAATTGCTTTCCAGCAGTATAGGCTATCGCTGGACGATCATTGCTTGTTTCTGGGTCAATCGTACGATTCGATCCCATCATCACTAATATACCAAGTGAGGATTCTAGTAGTGTGGTGCCAGACAGTGTTTTGCCAATCACTGATTTGATTGATTTTGCAAAGATGCTTATGCCTAATAGTATTTCCACCTCCCCCGGTTTGTAAGACTCAGGATCGGCATACCTGTATGAGTCTGAATACATGGGTATTGACAAGCCTGAGTGGCAACCTCGGCTGCCACTTACAATTTTCTGGTAAAAACCAGAATGATTCTGCTACATTATGCTTACTTGCTTCGGTAGCATACCATGGCAAAATCTTTAGCATAGCTTGCCTTTTGACTAGTAATGGTACTCCATCAATACCAACCAGACTATTTGATACTTGCCTGGTTTGAATTCTGAGTTTCTTTCTCAGTTTGTCCATCATTAAATTAAGATGGGAGCCTGTGTCAAGCATTGCTCTATATCTTTATCATAGCAATCAGTATTAAATCTGTAATACTCTCTACATAATTAATAGTCTGTATACATATCTTTCATGAAATTTTGTTTGGAAACACATCTTTTGCCATAGACCATTTCCTCTTATTGTACAGCGAAAGCTGTGGTCTGGACTCTCTTCCCTCTTTGATAGCAGGTCTATTTCGCTGCTAATAAGATCCAACTTGTTGGAAAATGAGGCGTTACCTGATGATTTTCTTACCCTTGCGGGAGCTAGTTCTTTACTGGTTGTTGTTGTCTTTCTGCTGGTCTTTATGGTTTGAATGTTCTGTACGTTGAATTTTGACTGCGTCTTTTCGTGGTTTCGATTTTTATTTTTTATTTTACGTCTGTGTGTTGTACGACATGTACGTGAGGGTTTGAGACGTTTGCCTCTAGTTTCTAGTCAATCGGCATTGTTCTTGGTGCGTCGCCTGGCTACCGATCCGGAGGCAACGTCATCTGTCACCACCGTGAGCGCCGGCTTGTTGACTTCTCGTCTTGGACAGAGGTAGATGTTATGCTTCGGAGCCCCCACACATCTGACGCAGCCGCCATAAGGCAGTTGATCTCTTTGTGCCCGTGCTTTAGGCAGTTTGCACAGATTGCGCGCCTTTCAATGAATCTCTTCTGCTAAATTTTTGTAGTTTATATTCTGTTAAATGTATGTACTTTAAATTCTGTTACGCATCTGTAAAATGTATGTACTTTAAATTCTGTAAAGCATCTGTTAGATGTATGTATGTACTTTAAATTCTGTTAAGCGTCTGTTAGATGTATGCACTTTAAATTCTGTTAAGCATCTGTTAAATGTATGTACTTTAAATTCTGTTAAGCATCTGTTAGATGTATGCACTTTAAATTCTGTTAAGCATCTGTTATCCTCGTTGCGAACGCACACTTGAATTTAGAACTGGTGCCATGTAACTTGCAACTAATGTTCAAAGACCAGTACGATCCCAAGAGAATATGATAGCTTAATCTGCAAGTGGTTTAAGCAAGTGTTTGCGTTCACATTAGTAACTCAATGCGCTCAAACTAAACACTGCCCATAGCCAATCGCATTGTAAAAAATGTTCTAAGCTGCACTACCCTTTATATACGCATTAATAACAGATGCTAGTTTGGCAATAACCTATCTCTACCTTGTATTTAAATTCTGCACTACAAAATTCTATTTATACTACTAAATTGACGGCACAGTACAATAAGGATTCTTCTCCTATTTAACAGGGCTCCCGTATAAATGCCTCGCGTCGCTCACCCAGATGCGCTGACTATATTCTTTTCATATACATGAGAGAATCTTTTAATACATTCCCTACCTTTTATAACTATACTGCGCATTATGGGCGTAGCTATCTACTTGCCATTCGTCTTTGCATGCGTGCATGTGCCAGCGGTGGTTGTAAGTCACACACATGGACACATGTGAAAGAGCATACCCATCTCCATGCCGATGCTGGTTGTATGCCCTCATCGGCATAGAGGAATTTTTATTTTTATTTTGCCAGCAATTTCTTTGCAGCTGTCTGTCTGGCTACGAATAAATTTGCAACCGAGTAAGTATGCATGTATGCATATAAAGCCTGAGACGGTTTGCTCAAGTTGGGGTATATACAATATACGCCAACGAAACCTAAACTCTAGAGGGGAATTTACGTATGTAGGTATATCTATATTTATATTTTTCTGCGCGTATGCACATGAAAACTTCCAGAGTTATATCTTTTGCTGAGCGCGTATGCATGTATGCATACAAAACTTATGTATATTTATATTTATATTTTCTTTCTGCGCGTATGCGCATGGAAACTTCTAGAATTATATATTTTGCTGCCGTGTGAGCGGCGCGCGTCGTTTAGACGAATAAACAAATAATCATAATAAAAAATTGCAATACATGCTATGGCACGCGACGCGGGCTTTGTTTTTGCTCGTCTTATTTGTGTTTTGGCTAGTTTCTGCCAACCGAACATCCACACAAAAAGAACCGTAGCAAAGGAACAACAGCACGTCTTACCACCCGGCCCTGCACAAAAAGCTAACACTGCCCTGAGCACTTTTAAATTTTGGGTTATTTTATATTTTAACGACTCACCTGTACCAATTTTTCTTTTCGTTCTTACTCTGTACTTTCTTTTATTACTTTACACTTCTAGAACTCTTTGCCTTTCTATACTTTTTCTATTTTATTCTTGAAACTTATTATTACTATTTCTTTACTTATCTTTTCTTTTAAATGTTATTTGCTCCTTTGAGATTTCACTTAAACTCTTCAAATCACTCTTCACAACTTCACTGTTCGATGGTCGAAATTAAAGGTGACGCTATCGCATTGCGCGGAGAATTTTCTCTCCTTTTCGTCTGCGCTTGTTGCTGCCATGTATTTAAGTGTATATAGGCACATCGCAGCTGCATAACTGTTGCACTGGCTTGCCGTTGATTTAGCATATGCCGTGTTGCTGTGTGTTTTTCGTTTTTGTTCTTATTTCGGCACGACCCCGTTCGCGACGGCGCTTGTTGAGGCGACAAGAATCAGCATGTTTGAGTTCGCTCTTTTTCTTTTTTTTTTTTTTTACTCGTTTTCTGTACTTTGTTTTCTGTACAGCACTACACGGCCCGGCACCAAAAAGAGGGTTTACGGACACAATACATTACTATAAGGCGGATTAAGACTGACAATGGGGAGCACTTTTACCGTTATATTTTTACCCTACTGGCGCTATCCGGTCTCGACGTGGACCAAAATGTATAAAGCGGACTGTAAAATTATAGGAAAAAAAAAGGAAATAAAACACGGCACTTTAGAGTCGGGAAAAGTGGTTAAAAAACCCGACTATAGATTATCTTTATTAACAATGGTTTCTTTACAGCGATTATATTTTGTCCGAGGCCGGCCTGTACCGCACAAGAGTTAAGAGATAACTAACTCGACAAAGTAAAAATGAGTGAACTTATTTCTCCAAGTTGCACTCGCATACAATGACATTAAGACAAGAATAAATATATAACTTTACTAATGCAAAGGAATAAGACAATTGACTTGAATGTGTTTAGCGCGTTCGATACAAACACCTCAAGACTATTTTGTTTAGGGCTACGTTAAGTCATTGGCTTATGCCTCCAAGTAGGGATGCAACATCGTTAAAAAAAACATCGATGTTTGAAAACATCGATGTTTTATTTATAACATCGATACTAAAAAAACATCGGGTCTATCTTCGATACATCGATGTTTTCCCGATGTTTTTGTTGTTGGATATAAATGCGATCTATTTTATCTAAAGAACAAAATATTTATGTCTTATCTGTGTAAAACCCAAAAACCTAAATCGAATTGCCATCAAATATAAATTTGTGAAGATGTAAGTTGTTGTGTTCAAAGACAAGTATAGTAAGAGCATCATGGATTTCTTTGTATAAGTATTACACAAACACAAGTAAATTTTATAGGTGCATTTTATAGGTGCATTTAAACGTTCAGGGTTCTGAACGGAGCCCACAAGCATGTTAATGTTGGTCGCGTTCTGATTTCTGAACACTAAGAAACAGTCTTTTGAATGAACACAAAAAAAACTCTGAAGCTTTGAACTTTGAACACTAAAAGATTGAGTTTGAGAGTTCAAGTTCTGTTCTGAATGATGTCGATGTTTTGTAGATTAAACGTCGATGTATCGGCGATATATCGGCTTAAGAAACATCGATGTTTACATCGATGTTTTTAACAAAAACATCGATATTTTCAAAACATCGATGTATCGTTTGCATCCCTACCTCCAAGCCGATGAAACGTTGGAACAGCTCAGAGCCAATATTGAACGCGAAATAGTGGCCGAGTCATCAAAAAAGAATGGTCCGCTGCAAACGTGCCCGCGGTAGCCTTATAAGCGATATGTCGAGTTTCATTCATAAATGTTTTGATTATAAATTCGAAATAGCTTTACGGCTTTTATTTCATCAAAAATGTGTATATTGGCGTTTCGTCCTCAAATGGTCTGCATTTTATTTACAATAAAAAGATGTGTCAAGTCCTTATTGTGTTATACAGTGTTTCCTACATTTTTCATAATCTTGATTCTTATCAATATTAGTCTGAGGAATTCTAGATAAAATATAACCTCCAAATAATTAGTTCATGATATCATCCTAAGGGAGGTGTAGATGAAAAACACTCTTCTTTGTCTTTATTGGCAAATTTTGAATTTAGTTATTTTAATCAAAACTTTTGATTCTTGGTTGCCATATCAACTTAACATTTTACACAAATTTTATGTTTCTATCAAATAATTGGAAAATAGTATGGCAATTGTGGTACACATATCTCTCTCCATAAAAAAAAACACCCTTTGACCTCAATTAATTTCTTAATTATCCAAATAATACATCTGCTTCAATTTTCATTAAGATAATATTATTTTAAAGGTAGTTTCCATAATACCTTACCTGTTGTTCTCAAAAAATAAAATGCACACTGGGTCTTACGCACTTTCCCAAAGAGTCTGTTTAAAAATATTTCCCTTATTTTAAGATTTTTAAATGTATCTGCAAAAAAATTTTGTTTTCAAAAACTTAAAACGCATTTAATTTTATAATAAACTAGCAGACCCGACAGACTTCGTCCTGTCATAAAGATTTGTAATGTGACAGTTTTTGCAATCCTGGCAAATCCAGCGAGTTTAAAAATTCCGGTGGATAGTTGACTACATCATCTTGGTTAGTAGCCGAATCAACTGATTTAAGTATATATACTCGATTCGCCTGTAATTTGTTCTTGAATTTTGAAATTTAATTCATTTACATACGTCTATGTTTTTGCAGCCAATATAGCTCGTTCGCTCAACCAATCATGGTTTCTGTAATTTTGAGAAACATCTGGAAACACCTTCTGAATAAGTTCATCTTTTGATTGCGTTAACTGACAAAAACTTTGAGGAAAGTTAATGCAGCCAGTCAACATGTCTATAGGAAATTTGCCATTACCAATGTCAATGAGTTGTTTAGAGAATATGTTTCCAGATTGGTCATTTTGCAACTCGACACGCATATTCTTGCTTAAATGAAGTACTTTGACATGTTTCCACAAATTGGAGGACTTTAGACATGCATTGATTTCATCAGCTGGCGTTGATGGAATCACTGCTATAATAAAATCATTGCACCAACAAATCTGTTATTATTTCTTCGTAGATCTTTTAAGGTTCTGTCTAAAGCCTCCAAAGATTTTTTATGTGCCATCGTACATTCATCCTAAACAATCAATTTACATTGCTGCAAAACCTTTGCTATTGCAGAGTTCTTCGAAATATTGCAGGTTGAGTTTCATTGCTTTGCATATTTAATGCCAATTTTAGTGCTGAATGGGCTGTTCGACCACCTTCAAGCAAAGTTGCTGCGATTCCCGACGAAGCTAGTGCAAGTGCAATTTTATTTTGTGAGCGAATTGTTGCTAATATTCAATTGTTGCGCGATTCAAACTTGCGCGATTATTAGTTGAATGTCGCGCTCGCGCTTCACGCGTTTGTGATATCCGAATTCTTTCACGTTCAATTTGGTCGTCACGTTTTTGTGCAGTACGATTGGATCAGTAATTAGCTTGGTTTGTAGCATTTCTGGTTCTTCTACCTAAATGGCTTTGTCTTTAGGATGCATATCAAATATATATTATTTTGTCACTAAACACTAACTAAACAAACACTAACTAAATAATCACTCTGCACAAAACACGATATACGAAGTTGTTTCAGTCGTTTATCAGTTGACAAAAGCAAACTCAGTAGATTGGGTAACAGAAAATCCAAGACCGGCAAATCGACATCAACACTTTTTGTTTTTTTTTGTTTTTTAATTTGACATGACTTGAAGTCAAATCCTTTAAGCCGACTACGTTTTAGTTAGAAAACATTTGTATGGGAAAAAGAAAAGGGCTGTTCTTATGGTTTTTCCGGCAATTATTTGAATTTTTCTCGCCGTAAAAACCATCCTTGAACTGCAACGAACATTTTAAAAAAAGATTTGGGCAAATTGGTCCAGGCGTTGTTGAGTTATGCGCTTACCAACACATTTTGCGATTCATTTTTATATATAAGATACTTAATAATAAAAACTTAATTTTTCAAATTTTGTATTTGAAAATCGTTAGAGCGCGTTTTTAAAATTAGTTTTGGATATATACAATTTTTCAACTTTAGTTTAATAATATTTTTGGTATGCAGTTTATTTAATTTCGTAAAAAATTATTGAAATCGGTTAATTAGTTCTTTAGAAAACTTAAAAACAAAATAACGGTTTTATGGAGGGTATTCTTCTGGAGGAATACAAAAATATTTGTTTTATATTGAAATAAGCCAAATTAATAATCTATGTTTGTTTTGAGAAAATTCGAATTATTGATTTTTGAACAAAAAATCTGTATGGGGACTACTGTTATTTTTAGTCTTAAATGCTTTGGGCTGTAGAGGCCAGGACAGACAGACAGACAAACGGAATCGGGAACTCACTTTTTTCGACTTCTCTACTATCGTAATGTCATGTTTGTTTAAAATCTCGAGTTCGAGTACGAATGCAGTAGTTCCTATATGTCGAAAGTAAAAAACGTAATTTTATAACAAGGGCTATAACTATTTGATGGATGGTTCAATTTCTTTGGTTTAAGGGGACCTTTTTGTCGAAAGTGAAAAACGTAATTTTATAACAAGGGCTATAATTATTTAAAGGATGGTTTAATTTGTTTGGTTTAACGGGACTTATTTTCATGATTTTTGTTGCCATTCAAAATTATAAAAACAAAATTTCAACTTTTCGGGCTAATTACTACGTTTTTTGAGCACACAAAAAATTAATTTTAAAAACTGTTTTATTATAAAAATGACGCTAAAAATGACTCCAAAAAGGGGACCCTCACGGCATAGTTGATTTCAAGATTTCTACTCATCTGAAACACAAAATTCAATAAGATTCTTAATTAGAAAAAGCGAAAAGAGAAAAAATGACAAAACGGCGGCGCACTTTTGAAAAAATTTCGTAAAATCGGGAATCACTAAATTTTTAGAGTAAACAATACAAGCTCATCCTAACCGAATTGCACGTGGCACACGTATGTAGGTATAGTGGAGATGAAGGCACTGGCAACTGGCAAGGAGCTATGTTTGGTGGCCGCGGGCATAGAGAAGTTGGTACGCGAATGCCTTGCATGCAGAAGTGTTATGAAGCAGACCATACAAAAGGTACAACACCCATGGGAATACCCAACTATTGCATGGAAGAGAGCCCATGTAGACTTCGCGGGACCATTTATGAACAAATATTTTTTGATCATGGTTGAATGAGCTTCAAAGTGGCCGGAAATTGTTCCAATGACGTGTATTACAGCATCGAAAACAATAGTTGTTACGTGAGATATTTGTTCGTTTTGGTCTACCATTGGTTCTACATTTACTTCGAGGGAGTTAAAGGAATTCACCAGATCAAATGGAATCATCCACAACTTTTCTGCGCCATACCACCCCGTCACTAACGGCCAGGCGGAGAGATTCGTGCAGATTATAAAAGTGGCACTTCGCAAGATGGTAAAGGTTTCTGGAGATTTAAGTTTGAAGCTTCAAACTATCAAACACCATATGCTACCACTGGGATTGCTCCATGTGTTTAATTCGTGCAGAGAGATATTCGTGTTCGACTGGATTTGATACGTTCTGGAGAAAAAGAAACGGTTAAACAGAAACTGCAGAATGCGACATACGAAAAGGGAATACAGTGCTTTTCTGGTGATACGGTACAGGTGAGAAATTATACTTCCAAGGATAAGAAGTGGTAGTTCGGTAAGATAGTACGCAGAGATGGATTACTACACTACTTTATTAATGTTAATGGTAAAGCTGTGGCGAAGACATGTGGACCAAATTATGAAGTGCAAATTCAATCCATCAGATATAACGAAGGAATCTGATCTCGAGGTAGCACCTATAAGAGAATCAGAAAGCATCAAAACGAATATGGAAACCTTCTGAATACACTGTTAAAGCTGTTGAAGATTGCAAGCCAAGTATAGAAAATCAAGCAACTGTCAGACGGAGGACCCGCAACCCGCAAGCGTATAGATCTTCTAGGTTATGCATCGTTTTAGTGGTGAGGACCGCTGCCGCTACATTGGACTGCTAGCTGCGAACGTGACGGAAATATCTGACATCCAAAATATATCATCCTTTGTGTTAAATACCCAACGTGTTTCCTTTTTTTACTTTAAACTTCCGACCCTTTTGGTCTTCATCTTTACATCCAGAAACTCAACAGCCATACATGTTGTGAACAACTTAACCAAATTTCAAGAAATAACAGGATTCCCTACTTTTCATTTTTGTTGTTTAAATTTTTAAATAAATAAACTGAAACTGAAATATTCTCCCATGGTCTTTCAAGTTTCTTAACAATATCAATAAATTTTTAACTGGCTCAACGCAGTCAATCTTTACTAAAAATTGATTTAATTTATTTTTTGCTTATCCCTCGCAACTTTATTTTTTGGATGTAGTGTAACATTTTAAAATATAGATACTGTACGATTAAATCTACAGTCCACCACCACCCCCATCCAACAAGACTTTTATAAACAATAATATAACACCTGCTATTTTTTAATATGCTTTCACTTTGGATCCGAGATCCAACATACAGTGTTGGAAAAAATAATAGAAACAAGCTTCGTGTTCATTCTTTTTAACACATAAAAAGGTATTTGTGAAGAGTAGGAAAATAAAAACTACACAGAAAGATAACAATTTATTGCTTAAATACAACAATTTTTTTTTAAATATAATATTGGGAAATAATGATAAAAAATAGACTTCTGATTATTATGTACTCTTTTTGTAGCGAGAAAGTAACTTAACGGTAAAAGTATTTCAAATTTTTTGAGTATTTTGTAGTGGCACTCGCACTCTTATTATTAATAACTGCCTACACTGTTCGCCCCATCGAATTCACCAATTCGGCACATGTCTCTACGGGTATGGAGTACCATTACCTTTGAATTTTCGACCACAACTCGTTTTTCGTTTTGGTTTTACAATCTCCGATCCTTCGCTTTAGGATGCCCCATAAGTGTTCAATTGGGTTTAGGCCGGGGGATTGTGATGGCCATTCCATAACATTGATTTTGTTTTGTTGTAAGTATTTGTTAGCTAATTTTGAGGGGTGCTTGATTGGCACCTCCTTTTCAGTTTATGTTAGCGTAACTGAATTTAAGATGTGGATATAATCCACAACGCCCATCTTATCTTCTTATATTCTGAAAACCGTGTTTCACTGTCTTCTTTGTGTATTTTGAGTTAAACTTCTTGTTTTTTGGCCTTCTCACATATGTACATTTTTCCATCGGAAGCAAACAAATTGATCTTTGTTTCATTCGACCACAACACGTTATTCCAATAAGAACAGCTTAAGTGTTTGTTTGCAAAGGTAAGTTTTTGTATAATGTTTTTCTTAATTAAAAAATTGCACTTTTAGTGGACTTCTACCAGGAAGACTTGCTTCTATAAGTTGGTTTCTTATTGTTTTAGCTGTCACTGATCCGTTTAATTCATGTTTGAGTTCTCTTAAAGAAAGAAATGGTTTCTTCTTACATATTCTTACCAATAGTGAATGTGAAGTTTGAAATACTTTTTTCTTCGAACAGTTTAAGGTTTTTGCAATTTCAACCATTGTTTTTGCAGCTTGTCTTGGTTTTATCATCACTTCGCGTTCAAAGAGAGTATAATGTAATGCACGACCCATATTTATTAAAATTATAGACGACTTTTAAAAATTTTGTTTATTATCGAATATAAAACATCTGACAAACTTTTAAACAATCTCAAAACGCCTATTTACATACAAAAAACATTGATCCTTACGTTAGAATAACAGTTAAAGTAGCTTGTTTCTATTATTTTTTCCAGGCGAAATCATCATTGGCCTCAAACTTTTTAACGTTAAGTGAAAACAAAAATTTGTTTCCACAAAACAATTTTGCCACTTGAAAGCATTATTAGGTACGATTAAAATATAGAAAGACTAACGAAAAAAAACTTAATTGCTTAAAAAAATAAAACACTTGTTTCTATTATTTTTTCCAACACTGTACATACAAATTTAAAATTGCTATCTTCCCAGATAATATTTTCGTATTTAAACACCAAAGATTTTCGACACTTTTTTGAAGGGCTTATTATTGTAAGCCCATCGTCGAAAATTTTTGTTTTTGTTTCTCAAATTGCTATAGACTCCTATTAATTTTACTCCTGGGAACTGTAAAGGGTGGTAAAAAATCGACAATGTGCTTCCCGAAAACAAACAAAAAGAATCCTTCCAAGTACACACAACTTTATGGAGCAAACTAGGTGAATTACGAGTACGAGTATGTACGCTTAATATAACTTGTGCACATATTATGTTACACACAAGTACTCATAGTAGTAACTGCTTGTAAAAGTTTTTAAGCTGGAACAATGCCAGACAAGCTATATTATAAATTGAAGTTGGAAGTTATAAATACGAGTATAGAAATAAAGGAGGAGGAAGGTTGCAAAAAAACAAAAATACCAAAGTTGAAGAAGAACGTATGTCTTTGGTCATTATTCAACATTTTCTTGTTCAAATTATGTTTTGGGGAATTCGCTATACAGCCCTTTAGGTATTACATAAGATATATAAGTAACTCATTTGTTATGTAAAATATTTTGTTTTATTACTTCTCCATAGCCACCACATAATATATTCCTCCATCCAGAAAAATGGAAAGCATTTTCAGAAGTGTTGTTTTCATACCTTACATCTACATGACAATTTAATGTTCTATGCATCTAATTAATTTTCCAAAATTAGATAGGTAGCAGAAATACGTGTTTGGTGAAATGCTTCAAAAACAAAATTTTCTATATTTTAAACTAGCTGCGCCCCGTGGCGTTACTCGGGTACAGAAGCATAATGATGATGATATCAATACAAATAAATTAAATTTCTAAAGAAAATGTAACACATTATCCTTATTACATTAGCTTCCAGTGAAAGTCCCGTCAAAATAGGTCCAGCCAATAATTTAAACTAATTACTTGCGAATAAATAAAAGCTAAAGCTAAAGTTTCAAATATTTTCAAGTCAAAGCTAAGTTATGTATGATTAAAAACAAGCCTTTACTAAAAACTATAAGAAGTCTATGTTGAGTCTTAAATACACCTTATTTAAATACTCTAATATCAAATACTCATTTCAATATAATTTTACTCACTTTATTTAATTTAATTTAACTTAACATTGCTTAACATTTCCTTTAATTTTGAATTATTCACCACATTAAATAAATTTAAACCCCTGTATATTCTGTGTTTTGGAGTTGTTTATAGATTTTTTGAAATGTCAAAGCTATAGAAACCCTTCTGGTTGTCAAATACCTAATTATATTCTTCTTGATAGAGATCTGAACAAGTAAGGACCGTGTCTTTAATCTTAATCTAAAAATTTTAAGACAATCTATCAAGATCGTATCTTGTATTGGATTTACAAAACAGGGAAACAAAAACGCTTGCTTTCTCTCAACATTATTTGGTGACCTCGACGCACGGGATCGTATCACAAATTTCAACGTTTATTAAACAAAACCTATTTCACTTTTGACCATGGCTGAAGACGACACAAGCGAACCTGTGGCTGCAGCTATACTTTAAAGGCCCTACAGAATAAACTCAAGGGTTTAGAGCAGCCATACTCAGCCTTTTTTAATGGGTCACATTGATAAATTTGTAACGCTACTCATTTTAATTTAGATCTGGCTTGTTGCTGCATACCAACCTAATGACATCATCTTGGAGGGAGTATTCCCCTTTTCCCTTTTTTCCTTAAACAAAGCTTCAAGATTTGAATCGTTTTTAAAAGCGATGAACTCATCAAAAAACTTTGCCTGATGCCATGGGTTTAGTTTTCCTGTGATATCGCATAAAAATGCTAAAAGACACCACAATTGATCATCTTGCAACTCTGGGTAATTTTTTTATTTTGTTGTAAGAAGAGGATTATTTCGTGGTGCAAGGAAAAAAAAACCTTTCCAAAACCCTTCCCCTACTAAGTCATCGCACAGAGTTATGCCAAAGAACGTCATAATACTCACTTGCCAATTCTTCCAAAAGGCAATATCAATTACAATCTTTATCACAGCATCGATTAAATTGATAATCCGCGCAGCCAAGTTTTCTTGATGAATAATGCAATGAAATGTAATTAAATTTGTCAAATTATATTTTTTTTTTTAAACAAGATTATAAATCCATTTTAAGATGGACAGCCATCTGTACATACACCCACGATTTTTTTAATATCAATATCATTCTGCTCTAGAAAACTTTGAAATTATATTAAGATTATCTATTTCATGGGTATGACCTTTCATCGGAAGGAATTTAAAAAATACTTCGAAGATTAAATTCTGTTCTGTGCAATATCTAACAAACACCGAGCATTGAGATGTTTTTTTGAAATATTAGTGCTGGAATCGAAAGCCAAGCTAAAAAACATACAATTCCTTAAGTTTTCTATTAAATTGTCACGAATATATTTGGAAATGTCTTCAATACGTCTTACACATTTTGCATCAGACAGCTGTAGTTTTTTTTATTTCAGACAATATTTATTTTTTGTTGCTAAATTTATCAAACAGTATATCGGCAGCATTTACGAAACATTCTTTGACAATTTCTGCATCGGTGAACGGTTTCATGTGCTTACCAAGAGTATAGCCAATTTCATAAGATGCCTTAGTTACTACAGCGTCTTGAGATAAAGGCACGGACATCACATTTTGTTGCTGTTGTAATACCTCTTTAAAAAAGTTAATTTCACTTCTTAATTGTGTTCCAGGAGGATAAGTTTCGTTGATAGATTTGTGTTTTGTGTTAAAATGGCGAGACATATTATACTTTTTTTAAAATTACTTTTTCACGGCATATTAAACAGGTAGCCGCGTTGTTTTTGCTTGGCACAACAAAATATTCTCTTTCCCATTCGTTTTAGTTTCGGGAAAGTAGTTTCCTTGACTTATTATGCCTGGACTGCTGTGTTTATGAATTTTCCATTCAAAATTTGATTAAAATGATTCCAATTCAATTTCGCAATGACAAGAAAAGTAAGGAATACTCAGCGACATCTTTTTTTCATTTAGTTGTGCAAACCTTTCCTGGCGTAGAAAGGAGTGACATCTAGCATCATTTTTTGAAAACACACGATGTCCACTTTTCCACTGCTGTACGTTCTAGTGTTGCTTCCATTTTGAAAACTCAAAAGGATATTTTTTTCTCACGTTTTTCTGCAGTCACTCGATATTTTAAGAAATTATTAAACCACGCTGCGGGCCAACTTTTATAAGCTCAGGTTGAGTGTAGCTGGTTTAGAGGCTCTTAAAACTCGACGATTTGTGGCCATGGACCAGATTGAAAGAGTAAGGTTATTTTCTGTTCAAGCCAAAGATAACCCTGCTTCCACGTCTGTGCCCGATCTACAAGTTCGTAATGAAGCTCTAGAGTCTGCTTTTAGCAATTTAAAGGTGGAACATTTGATAATTGAAGAAGCTGACTACGAGGAAATCTCCAATCCAGAGCGTTCCCACAACGAAGAAGTATATTATTCCATGCCACACAAAGTTTTTTTTGAACACCAAACATGTGAGCAAGGATAAAACAATTGACGTATCCCAATCAACTTCTAATAATCATGATTCAATCAAATTGCCAGTAATTGAACTTCCTTCATTTTCAAATGACTTGACTAAGTGGAGGGTTTGGTACAATCGCTTCGTATCATTGGTACATAACAACCCCAAGCTGTCTAAGCAAACTAAGTTTCATTACCTTCTTTCGAAGCTTAGCGGAACGGCGACTGCCCCAGTTGAAGGGCTCAAAATAGAAGAGGGCAACTACGATGTGACATTAGCAGGACTAAAGGAATGTTTCGAAAACAAGAAAATAATTGCACAGGAGCACCTTCAACGCATATTCAATCATCCCAAGATTCATAAGGCATCCGCAGCAGATTTAAGGAGCCTCTTGTATAAAATCAGCAACCATCAACTCAGTGTTTCCCAACCTTTTATCTGCTATTTCCCATCACAACCTTTCCAAAATCTTCATGTCCCCCTTAAATTATAAATGTAGACCTCAACAATTTTGAACATACAAACATCTAAAATGTTGAATAAAGAAATCCATAGAAAATAAGTAAACACAAGATTGTTTTTAAAACATATAATCTAAAACTGAAATTCAAGTAGTAAAAAATAATTTAATAGTAATGTATTGTTTTAATTTAGTGAGATCCTTGTGCTTGATGCCTACTGCAAATGAATTTTATGTCAGGTTCAAGTTTAGACAGCTTCAGTCTCAAATCTGCTCGTTTTGTTATATCAAGACGATTTCTTTCTTTTATCAGCAAGTCATTTATGGGACTAAATCCGCATTCCGTTAAATATGAAGATGGAAAAGGTAATAACAGTTCTCTTGCATATTTGATTGTATTGGGGTATTTGATTTCGGTTTCTTTAGAAAGCCATGCCATTGCTCCTTTTATGTCGAATAAAGGTTTAATTGACTCATCATTTTGTATTTCAGCGAGTTCTTCTTGATATTATACATTTGAAATATCAGAAAGATTCACTAACATTGGTTGCATCATCCAAGTTGGGAAATAAATTTCTTTCAAATCAAAAAATGTTTCTGTTAAATCAGCCGATACATTTTTCAGATGATCGACAATTACATTTTTAGCGGTATCGGTTACTTCACATTTTTGGAGCCAAGGAAACTTTTCAAAATTTGTATTGTAAATATATGTCTGACATAATAATTCAATAAAGATAACAAACCCAAATATCTTCGTTTTTGCTTCAACGAGAGTTTTATTTTTTCCTTGAAGATATCAGCTGAATAACTCACAAATGCTTTACCATCAATCGTCATCAGATTTTTCATTTCTGGATTGTCGTTTAAAAAATCACAAAGAGTATCGAAAACTTCCGTAAATCTTTTCAAGCAGTTCCCTTTCGAGAGTCATCTTACTTTGGTGTGAAGTATAAGTCTTATATAATCCTCATTTGGTTCTTCACAAAAAAGCTTAAAAAGACGTTCACATTTGGCACTAGCTTTAATAGAATCGATACACTTTATAAAAGAATTTAGAACTTCATTCAGAACAGGCGAAATGTTTTTGGCAGCCAAGTTTTCCCTGTGAATAACAAAATGGACAAAGCATTTTTGGGTTCTCATCTTTCATCAATTTTAAGCAACGATTTTTCTTCCCCATCATATTAGGAGCACCATCTGCAGCGCAAGCTGATATATTTTTCGGGTATATTATTGAATTCTAAATAATCGTTAAGCATACTAAATATATCTTTGGCAGTAGTAATGCTTTCTAAAGATTTGCAGAACAGCATTTCTTCATGAAAATTACATTTGTCAATATCTTACATAAGTTAAAAGTACGGCCTCACTCTGTCTTAAAGTGTATTCAACCAATCGCACCGAGAAATTTCTTGTTTTTAGTTTTTCAACGAGTTGCCCTCAATCATTTCGTCTATTCGTCTGCAAACAGTATTGTTACTTAGTGGCATATTTTGAACGTCTTTGTCATCTTTTTCCAGAACTGTCTTAATAAATGTTGATATTGATGGTTTGATTAAATTCTCTCCTATGGTATGACTTTTTCCAGATTTAGCGATGAGTAAAGAAATTTGGTAACTTGCCTCAAGAGTACGATTGATATTTCCATGTTAAGTAGTAAATAGGGACTTGACTGTTCTTCTTTTTTCAAAATATGTCTCTATAGCTTGTAAGTAATTCGAATTTGAAATTACATATATGGGCTTTATGTTTCGCCTTCAAAAGTGTTTTAAGACGACCTGATTTCATTGATTCGTTGGTCAAGCATTGTTAGCTTAAAAGACAAAAATAAGCTAGTCATCTTTATAAAAATACCTCAACAAATAATGTCATAAAGGACGAATATCCGTTTATTCGTTCTCATGTGAATAGTCCTTAAGTCAACTCATTATAATATGGCTAACCAAACTGAACATACATCAAGTGACAGCTGTCAAAATTCAACTCTGACAAAAGTCTTTTGACAGAATGCAAACCACACGTCTAAAAAACACCCGTTAAAACAACACCAAAACTAAAAATATTCACTACTATTCTTTTTCGCATTCTGGGTTAAGAAGTTCTGCACATTTATAAATCTCAATCGAATAGGCTATTAAATATTTACCAAAAAGGACCGTATGCATATTAAATACAGCTGAGCAAAGAATAGAATTGTATTTATTTAAGAGATTGAAAGAGGTATAAAAGTACAATGGATTTCTAACTTCACACATTTTGTCCATTCAGATACACGAAAAAGTCACCTTTTGGAAAATTAGTTATTTAAAATGCCGACTAAGGATTATCCAAGATTATTTTTAAATCTATGCAAACAAAAATTAACTATTTACAACAGTTTGAATTTTTTTTATTTGAAGTTTGAAATTAAAGTTACATTTTGGTGACAGCTGCTCAGGTGTATATTTTATGGGGGGAATTTTGTGGAATTCAAAGCAAAAATAAACAACAAACTTTTCAAAAATTTCATTGGGAAGTTTTCAACCTTACATTATATAAATGGTGAGTGTTTTAGGAAAGGGAATTGCAATAAGAGGTTTCATTTTGATTTGGGCAGCTGTCACTTTTGAAACTGTCATCTTAAAAACTACGAAATCCAAGAATCATTGTCGAAAAGCCTCTCTATCCTCTTCGCATCACTATGTCAGTGTGATTGGACCTTAATTATTCAAAAATGATAAATAATTTTGTACGACCGGAATTAGAAGGTATTGATGTGACCAATGTTTATTTTCAACAAGACGGCACGCCCGATGCGGCTGGTTTTAGTAATCCCTTGTCAAACGCCAAAAGATGACAACTTCAACAGTAACAGCTGTCACCTCTCCTCTTTCTTATATCAATGTTTGTTATTATAAAAGCACTTCCTTCCTGACGAGAGTCGATTTGCTGTTGTTTTTTTTTTCTTTAATGATACTCGTATCATTAATTTTGTAGCTTCTAAAGGGTGTTTGTTTATACATGTTTTCAAGAAGAAATAAAACGCATATATTTTAGTCGAGAGGCATCATTTTCTAACACTTTAGGAAGTGACTTCACATAACCGCACAAAAAATAGCCCAATAGGGTTTAATTGCATGGTCTTGGAGGCCACGACATGCCACAATCCCACGCCGGCCGCGATATAATGCCTTCATCAAAATTTCTGAGAATAAATCATGTGGCAGCTGTCAAAAAGACCAACTCCGGAAAAAAGTGTTGCCAGATTAAAAAAGACACCCGTTACTACGCGCCTATAAGCAAACTTTCTATCGAAAATCTTACAGAAACAAGTCATTGAGAAAAAATAGTACATCTTTGAAAAAGAAAAGGGGTTAGGTCACCTGCTTTCAAATTTATGTTTGTTTTAAAATCTTCAAAATGATATACATTTGCGGGGTAAAACTAACGAAAAAAAGTTCTTTTTCTATATATGTATGTATGTAAATACAATCTCTTTAGATTTCCTTTTAATTTCTTTCTCATTTTGTCTTCAAACATAAAAGCCCTCATTGAAAGACTATACAAGTCTATACAAACATACAATACACAGCCTCCTTCATCGTATACACAAAGCATACATAATAATATACTCGTACTTTTATAAAACACCAAAACAAAAACAAAAACAAAAACAAAAACAAAAACAAAAACAAAAAACCTATTCACTCACGAGTGAGTTGAGAAAAATGGAATAAAAGAAAAACCCTGAAAGAAAACTCATTTGAAGAATATTTAATAATTCAGAATTTTCAATTAAACCAGTGCACAGAGAGCATGTGTGGCCACAATTTTACACAAAACACAAAAAGAAATTTCATTCACCGTTAAACACAATCATGTCAATTTGACATTTAGTATACTCAACTCAACTCAACACAACTCATCATCATCATCCTTCATCCTTGCCCAAGCTAAAGCCCAGCAGGGCAGCAAGAATGACTTCAAGAGATATGGTACATTTTAAGTTTGTATTCTTTGTGTAAACTTAGAGCACACACTTGACAGGGTGTCAAGAGGTTGCACATAAAAAGTGACAGATCCTCCACTGCGCCATCTATCTACCGTACATTGAAATGGATATGTATGAACTGTCAAAGAGACTATAAAATGTCATTGTTATGTTATACGATTTGTTGACGATTCTCTATCCTTCGCGTTTATTTGTGAATTCCCACGCGATTGCACAAAGCGAACAACTACAACACCAACCACTCAATATTTATCTCATTCGAATAATTGCTTATCGTCAGCATCGGTTTCAGTAGGAAAACAGCCAATTCTCATAGCCCTAACCTTACACGGTTTGGCAAGTTTCCAACCATCTGTAACTTTTTGGAAAATACTTCACTTGTATCAAATGCAATTCGAGTTTGGCTGACTCCCCGTGTTGAGCGATTCTTGGCATTAGACGATGCCAGTTGCCAGTTGTCAGACAGTAGGGAGCCAAATGATAAATATTTTTATTTTCGTTTTTGGGAAACCGTCTTGTTGGCATTTTCTTTATTTTGCTGCACCACTATTATACTGGATGACCGAAGAAAACGACGACGACGCCGATGATGACGCGAAGGATTTTTCTTCGAAAACAACTTTTTTATACATATGTACATAAGTATCTTCTACAATGCTCAGTGGTTTGTCGTTTTTGGGTCACTTTCGAAGTTTTTATTGATGATGACACAAACCTATATGCCTTATACCTACTTGAATACAAACAACTTAAGGGTATGCTGTCACTTTAGGAAAAGAAAGATGTCTGGATTAAAAGTAGGTTCAAATAGGTATAAATCAGAGAAATGTGCCGTTCCTGCCATGCATTTAATCGGTTATTTGGGGCGTAACTAAATGGGAATAAATGACTCGTAAAGATTTTGAACAGATGTGGGCTTTTCAAACAAAGATATTTCGAAAGTGCTTCTGCAGACAATTGGTCTATCTATGTTTTTCGGATGATGGTGAGTGTGAAATTGTTTTTTGTAATGCAATCTTCTTATTATCTTATCTTCTTTTATTCACAAAAAGGTCTGTTTACATAAAGAATAACAACAATAAAAAGTTATGAGTGGTTTAATTAAAGTTATATTTTATTAGAATTTTCAAAATTCATCCAACTTCTTTTGCATAAAAAAGGAAACTTTTGGAGTTACATATTTGTTATGCGATTATTATGGATTTCAACTCAACTTGGTTTGGTTGTCATTATTACAACTCAACTATTAGTCAACTGAATAAATTATTCATATTATGCAAGACAACTAAATTCTGTTCTGATGTAAAAATACGTTGCCGTCTTTTAGGCGTCAGGTAGCTGTCAAAATCAGCTGCTGAGCATGAAATAAAAGCAAGAATTAGAAATTGTTTGGTGAACATTTCTGTTGGTTTGTTTATTTTTCGAGTTTTTGGACGGTGAGAACTTAAAAATAAGAAAAATTATCTGAGATAACTATAATCTATTGGAAGTTCTAAATACTAAATAAGGTTGATTTTGACCACTCGTGGCAGCCATATTGTTTCTTTACTTCTATCAGTCACTTGAGATTGTACATTATAATGGCAAGTTACAACGTCTAGCAACACGTCCAAATGATATAACTTTATAATCAAAATGCTTTTGGAAATTGATCCCAATTTGGGTATCTACGTGAATAAGCAAAGTCGCCAAATTTGGAATGACGCCAGTGCATGCGAGATTTTCGAGATGTCAATGCACCCAAATAATGTTACAATTTGGTGTGAATTTTGGGCCAGAGGCGTCAGAGGTCCGTACTTCTTCAAAATTGAAACCGAAGACATATGGTTTTAAAACAGGATGGCGTTGCGTGCCAAACAGCTCAAGACACAATCGATATTCTGCGCAAGCGGTTTCATGGCATAGTTATCTCACGGCGCCGAGGCAACGTGAATTGGTCACAACCACCAAGATCGTGTGATTTGACCATTTTAAATTTTTTTTCTTGTGGGGCTTTCTTAAATCGCGGGGATATGCGAATAAGCCGTATATTCGATGGCATCGGCCAGCCTGATTTATGCCCGTTTTTTTTTTTTTTTTATAATAAGCGCACACTCAAAGGGATATTACTACCCTTATTATGTAGACACAGTGTGAGCACTAGGAAAGGGAGAGAGGGGTTGAAAGGAGGTGTCGGTGCACATTAGTTTTGAATTCCTGAATATTGCAATGGCTGGGAAAGACAGAGTGTGGCAAGGCATTCCACATTCGCATAGTACGGCTAAAGAACGAATCTCTGTACTTGACAGTACGACCGAATTTGTAACTGGACCTTTCGAGTGCGAGTCATCCAGCGAAGCTGCGGCTGCCATTTAAACGATATTAAATTTCACACTTAATGTCATTGATAGGGCTGTCAAATAGAGATTAAACCTTACTGATATCTAATAAACAACTTATTTTATTTAACCCGACTCTATTATTCTTATGTTTATACTTCTATTAGTAAAGTTTTTATTTGTCGAATGCAGATCCTATACTTACTTTATAGTTAATAAAGGAGCATTCGTGTACTCGTATATCATTAATGAAATAAAGGATTTTATAAAACAACCACAACGTTCCACAGCGATTCCACCAATTTGTAAACTTTCTACTGCTCTTCGTTTCATGGGCGAAGGACGTTATCAAAAGTGTAGTGGCAATTAATTTTTTTTAATTTAGGACTGGCTCCACCTAACAGCGTGAGTTGTATCAAGGGAACTGTTAGATGTAATTGAGGAACGCATTTGTGGAAAATGGATTAATGCGAAGCTTAGGATGGAAGAATCAATGCACCAAAAATTCAATTTTACGAGAAAACTAGATTTATGACCATGATTCATTTGTTTAGAACCTAACTTTTTAAATGGGCTGAATGATAAGACATGGGTTTTGCGGACAAAATATTGTTCCACACAACTAAAACATAAAATTAGTTGTTTGATTATGACAAAAAGACAACTGAAAAGTCAGCCAATTTTTGGTTGTCTGCTAAATGATAACTGGTTGTGCTTTGACAGCTAGTTGTCATCGATAATACCAATTCTTAAAAATGACAACTAAAGCATAGTTGAGTTGCCTACCAAAATAGGGGTGTACTGTACATACATACATATGTATATATTTGTATTCTTGTTTATTCAATACTTCGATATTTCAAAAAAAAAAAAACAATCAACAAACATTTAGAACAAAATATCATAGGGTTTTCAATATGAATGTTAATTATGATTAAGAAACGGCTATTTTTTAGAAAAATCAATGGTTCAGTTGAAACCTGGTATCCATCAACCCTTGTCCTGCTTTCAAGTATTTTGGAAAATCAACCCAACACAGGGTTGTGACCAGGGCTGTCGTTTCACTTTTTGATCCTGCAGTACTTTCAGAAAAATATAGCAGTACGGGGCAGTACAGCAAATAAAACAGGAAATTTTTATACATTTTTTGTATTAAATAATAAAAGATTAAAAAAAGGTAACAAGAATTCAGTTTTTTGGTTAAATTAAGTACATTATGTTTCAATTTTAAAACAAATACCTTATGTATAAAGCTTACAATTTAAAATTAAATAAAAGGAACAAGTTTTGACAAGGCTTTTAAAATGTTTTACATTTTTTTAAAAACATATATATTAATATTATTTTTAAAAACATATATATTTTTGATTAGGTACATACATACTAGCGCATTTATTAGGATTTTTGTATTCTTTGAAAAAATAAATACAATTGTACTGCAAAACTCAGTAAATTACTATATTTTTTTATTTCATTAAGTTTTCGAATATTTTTTTAATAAATTTGATGAAGGTTGCCATTGATGTGTGCTATAGTCACCTAACAAAGACTTTCGGGTTTTTGTTTTTATTAAATTAACACTTGAAAATATCCGCTCGCAGGTTGCACTGCTGTGTAAATTTCCAACAAAAACCTTTAAGTTTGGAAAACAGAGTTCTCCCAAGCCATTTTTTGCCAAAAATTCATCGTGACAAAACTTTTTCAAATCATGTTCTTTTGACATCTCATTGCAGTTTAAAATAGCCCTCCATTCAGAGTCCAAATCTTCTACTTCTAGATCTCTAGCAATGTTTGGAAATAAGGCTATTAAGTCAACTAGACTTTCACCTAAATTTTTAGGGTTAAGTTTTTGCACTTTATTAAGCACTGTGTCATCAAAATCAAACCGTTTCTTAATAGCTTTACAAAGACTTATATAATAATTCAAACAATTAGATTTCTAATCTAAGAATTTTCAATGAAATGTATCAAATAATATATAAAATACAACGAAACTTACTTGTCCATGATATTTTTATTTTAAATAGATATAGGTCTAAGTAATTATATATAAGTTTTTTTTTCGAAAAATTTGCAAAACAATACAAACAATATGCAATGGACTTGAAATTGAAAATGATAATGAAGTTTGTGTATTTAAGTTTACCGTTGCAGAAAATCCCAAAACAACAAGGAGATAGAACGGAATGACGATAGCTGATAGGTATGAATAGTGATCGGACTTCTCTTTTTACTTAAAATGTGGGATTTTTTTTGAGCGTTCCGGGTTGAAAGAAAAAAATTCTGGGAATTTAAGATGGATGAGTTCAGCAATCAAAGCAATTTGGTGAATTTAAAAAAAGGAGTACTTTTGGCATGTGAGCAGCAGGGCTGTCGTTTCACTTTTTGATCCTGCAGTACTTTCAGAAAAATATAGCAGTACGGGGCAGTACAGCAAATAAAACAGGAAATTTTTATACATTTTTTGTATTAAATAATAAAAGATTAAAAAAAGGTAACAAGAATTCAGTTTTTTGGTTAAATTAAGTACATTATGTTTCAATTTTAAAACAAATACCTTATGTATAAAGCTTACAATTTAAAATTAAATAAAAGGAACAAGTTTTGACAAGGCTTTAAAAATGTTTTACATTTTTTTAAAAACATATATATTAATATTATTATTAAAAACATATATATTTTTGATTAGGTACATACATACTAGCGCATTTATTAGGATTTTTGTATTCTTTGAAAAAATAAATACAATTGTACTGCAAAACTCAGTAAATTACTATATTTTTTTATTTCATTAAGTTTTCGAATATTTTTTTAATAAATTTGATGAAGGTTGCCATTGATGTGTGCTATAGTCACCTAACAAAGACTTTCGGGTTTTTGTTTTTATTAAATTAACACTTGAAAATATCCGCTCGCAGGTTGCACTGCTGTGTAAATTTCCAACAAAAACCTTTAAGTTTGGAAAACAGAGTTCTCCCAAGCCATTTTTTGCCAAAAATTCATCGTGACAAAACTTTTTCAAATCATGTTCTTTTGACATCTCATTGCAGTTTAAAATAGCCCTCCATTCAGAGTCCAAATCTTCTACTTCTAGATCTCTAGCAATGTTTGGAAATAAGGCTATTAAGTCAACTAGACTTTCACCTAAATTTTTAGGGTTAAGTTTTTGCACTTTATTAAGCACTGTGTCATCAAAATCAAACCGTTTCTTAATAGCTTTACAAAGACTTATATAATAATTCAAACAATTAGATTTCTAATCTAAGAATTTTCAATGAAATGTATCAAATAATATATAAAATACAACGAAACTTACTTGTCCATGATATTTTTATTTTAAATAGATATAGGTCTAAGTAATTATATATAAGTTTTTTTTTTCGAAAAATTTGCAAAACAATACAAACAATATGCAATGGACTTGAAATTGAAAATGATAATGAAGTTTGTGTATTTAAGTTTACCGTTGCAGAAAATCCCAAAACAACAAGGAGATAGAACGGAATGACGATAGCTGATAGGTATGAATAGTGATCGGACTTCTCTTTTTACTTAAAATGTGGGATTTTTTTTGAGCGTTCCGGGTTGAAAGAAAAAAATGCTGGGAATTTAAGATGGATGAGTTCAGCAATCAAAGCAATTTGGTGAATTTAAAAAAAGCAGTACTTTTGGCATGTGAGCAGTACGGCAGTACGCAGAAACAAATTGCAGTACAAATACTGCTATTGCAGTACTTCGACAGCCCTGGTTGTGACAGATAGTACACACAAACACCAATTTAGGTGACAGACAGGCGGTGTTGTCACACTAAAGCCAAAATAGAACGGTCGACATTTGATCTCTGAATACTTACAAGAATGTGAATGCTTGTCTGTACAAGATGGAACGCTGAATGCACCCATTGAATTGCCGCCCACTGGAAGTCATACCAGGGGTCGGCAAATTCAATGACGGTGGTATGGCAGTGCAAAAAGCTTGGATAAATGTGCGAACAGGATAGGTGGTGGGATCTCAACTGCGTTCGCTCATTTTCGCAAATATACGGGGTGTAGCTGAATGATTACGCGACCAAGATCCATAACTGCTGATTAGTCGAAGGCATACTATGGAAATTGCTAAAAGAAAAGGACATTGTGGCAAGGTGAAAGTTTTAACCAAAACAAAAAATAAATTTTGGAAAGAAAAAAGAAATTCAAGTGCAAGAGTGTTAATTTTGTTTGAACAAAATGTTGAAAATTTGAGGAAGTTAAGACAGGTGTCAAAACAAGCAAAAAGGAAAAAATTCCATCATTTAGGAGAGAAAAGTTGGCTAGACTTGAATAGATAAAATATAGTAATTATTATTTTATCTGATACCATCTTCTTAGATGGTTCAACGTTTGTCTTTTGTTTTGAGAAAATTTCGATTAAGCGGAACTCGCGACCTGTTCGAAATAGTCTTCCCTCAAACTGTCCATTTTCTTTGGGTTTTAATCATTTTCAAAAAAATTAAATACAATTCTTTGTTATTAAATTTAATTCACACAACTGTGATCATTTGTTCCAGACATAACACGGTCCGGAAGCTTTCCTTGCAAAACTACGAACTGTGAATCGTTTTCGTAGTGAATTTACCAATTTCAAAACGTTATTAAATCGTGTATCGTTTTATTTAGTAAAGGAGCAGTTTTAACTTTTAAAATGTCTAAATGTGACAGCTTCAAAATTGAAAGCTGATTTAGTTTGTCAAATATAAAAATATGACGGCTTCAAAATTGACAGCTTAAACCTTACATTACTGTCCGTAGCATACAATTATTCTGCTGTCAATATAGTTTTTTGAAATTTCTTTGCTTCAATTTATGACAGATTCAACCAGAGGTTGAGCAGCGCGTTAAGAACGTTGATGGATTTTAACTCAAAATTTACTTCGTGTACTGTTGGTGTTGGGCGTTCAAATCAAAATGGAATTTGTGCACTTCGTAATTTTGTTGGTCAACATTAAATATTATATTGTGTCTTGTGGACCACCAGAAAGCGTTTTTCTTTTTAAGATCAGAGCAGAGCACAGTGCCTGAGCGCGTCAAGTAAGCTCTGAGAAGAGGTTGATCACAGCTCCCCGACTTATTTATGAAACAAATTGGAGAACTTAGCTGTCAAAACGCTTAGAATTTTTTATCTTTTTCAGTCATACCACACATAATAACCGTGATGTTAGCCGAGCTATATTTAGCTTGGTTATCTTATTCAGAGCTCTTAGAGCTTGCTCCGAGCAAGCTCTGATTCTACTTTGATATGGTTAAGCTTAAAAGGTTTTTTTGGCAGCTTAGTATTCTGCTCTGAAGAAAGAAAAACGCCTAGAACTGCCGCATTTGGAGAAATGAGAATTCACAATGGATTGTTGAAAAGTCAATGAATCTACGAAGAGTGACTGTTTCTTGTGCTGGCAGCGTCATCGAGCCATACTTCTTCAAAAATATGTTATATAGCAATTAGTTACTATAAGAAGTATAGTGCGTCGTGGCGATGTGAATTGGCCACAACGATCACGTGATATGACAACGTTGGACTTCTTTTTTGGGAATATTTAAAAGAAAAAGTGTATGTAAATAAGCCAAGAATAATTCAAGAGGTAAAGGATGAGACAAATTCATAACATTTAACACAAGCGCTATTTCAAACACTAACTTTATCGACTGAATTTTGCAATTTTTGTTGACAATTTCTAATGGTTCACGCTCTAAGACCCATCTTTCTTTGGGTAGTAATAAGTTGCATATATATATTAAGGAACTTTATTGATATACTTGAGGTTGAAAGCTTATAGATCAAAAAAGATCTGTTTCCAGTGTTAAAAGCCGCCCTAAAATCTACAAAAAGCATACATTTTTTTCCTGTTTAAAAATATTTTGACTTTACTATGATCTATTAAAAAGGTTGTTCTCTTGAACCCATCTCGTCAACCCTTTGTATAAAAGATGGGTGAATAATATTCTAAAACTAGGTAGGATGTAATTGTAATTGCTTGGAAGCTGTAAATCACCTAAATAGCGAAAACCCTTGATTTTAAAACGATTTTGGAATTGTTTCCTCTTCTAGAAGACTGTTAAAAAAAGTTTGTATTATTTCCAAGAAATTCAGTGCTGAAATCTTATAGAATTCAAAAGGAATGCCAACTTCTCTGCTGCTGAATAATTGTTCATTGATTTGAGAGTTACTCGTATAATTCTATTTCTGCATTTTTCCCGTCAAGTTCAAGGACTAAAACCAGATATAATGCATACTGGAATGATAGAAGCACTTCAAAGTAGCCTGCAAGTTTTTCAACTTCAATAACTGAAGATGATAAAGTTTTAAAGCCACCAAGCAGTCTTACCTTTGACTAGGAAGCTTTTTTTTTTATTTTTGAAAACAAAGATTTTTATAAAGCTTATTTGATTCTAAATAGAGTTTTAAAAAAAGTTGAATTAGTCTTTCTGAAAAGATAAGAGAAAGGTTTTTCACGAAGTTTTCGACATTCCCCGTCAAACAACTCAGCAACAAACATATCCCTTAAGCTTCACATTAACCGCTTTTCTAATACACTGTATAATATTTTAACGGTTTGGTTACAATTCCGATTTTCTTGAGCAGGATGGCATATTAATTGGGCAACAATTCTTCGCCTAAACACATCATCACGATTAGCTATCCATTTTACACCTCTTCGTTCTTCGGCAATAACGACAGATTTTTAAACTTAAGCGATTTTACTCTTGGTAAATGACCCGAGTAATTTGTAATTTGTACTTCAAAATCCTCAATAACAGCAATCCAGTTACCCCTCGCTTACTTTCGTTTCGCCTTTACCCGAAATGAAAGTAAGTTCCGCATCTAAAAATTTAGCAGAGCCTTCTTATTGTTCTTCGAGTCTCTTTTCCACCACATCTGTAATCTGATGTTCTATTGTCGATCGTGGAATGTTAATGTTTTAATTAGCCTTGTTTTTTCTTTTATTTTGCTTAGCTGTTTCAGTAGAAGCTTTTCGAAAACTTTTGTCATAATTGTTATAAGCGATATTGGTCTGTAAGATGTTACTTCTATTGGTGTCTTACCCTGTTTAGGTAAAACAATTATTTCTGCAATTGTTCAATCTCTACCAATATGAAGTTAAAAATAGAATTTAAAGTAAGAAATTTGAGGCGAATTTTAAGAATCATTAACGGGTTGGAAAATCCTCTTTTACAACTCCAAACAACTTTTCAACTAAAATTTTCAAAAATGATCCATAATTTTTTAAACTTTTCGAAAATATTGTATGCACACAAAACTTTGTAATTCATATATATGTATTTGGAATGTGTTAACATATGAACAAATTAAAAATTCAACGAAGTTTCTCATAAAGAACAAATGGCTCAAAGAGTTTTAGTTTATAATAATGCAAAAACTATACGTATGTTTTGTGTTGTAGATTCTTCTTCCTCACAACAAGCAAACAAAAGTTTACTCATAAAGTGCAACTGACTAAATATTTACACGTCATGTACACTTCGTGTCACATGAATAGGGACAAGCTTTTTTTGTTTTATATTTGACTATTTTTTAAACCCTTAGATTTTTTGGAAAAACCCAAAAATGGAATGAATGTGGTATGTATTAAGTTTGTATTGCAAACAAAAATGTTGGATTAAGTTAATAAATACAAGATTTTTTGTGGTTTTTCCGAAGAAGGTATTAAAAAGTACCTGTTTTTTTGTGTCACATGAATAGGACAAGATCTAAATTTACCTATTAGCGTCTTTTAAATCATGTAAAAGGATACTCTGATTGTGTGGAAGCTGAGTACAAGTATTAATTTAATAGAATCAAGAAGTATGAGTAGAGGTAAGGGTCTAACCAAGGAGGAAATTAGCCAAATTCGAGCTTACCGTGATCTCGGCAAAACCATCCGTTTTACAGCCAGCAAAGGACATAAAGAGGTATGGAAAAGCCAAAAAGGAAGAGTCAAGAAAGCCACATCATTTCAGAAAAGTCGGTCGATAGTGAGAGCTGCTTGAAATTCAAGGCTTTCCATTAGTAAAATCAAGGCAGATGCTGGGGTAAATGCTAGTAGATCGACTGTTACTCAGTGCGACATAAAAGGCAGACCATGTATGATACCAAAAAATGAAGAAAAAAAAAATACCTTTGAATGCTGCACGCAAGAGCTAACGCCTTAATTTTGCAAAAAAACGCATCAGGTGGAGTCGAGCTTGGCTGCTTGGCATACTCTTGTCTTTTCCAATGAAAACAAATTTAACTTCAGGGATATACCTAGCTGTTATTTCCATGATTTAAGAAAGGAAGAAATCTATCTTCAAAAACGACACTGCAAAGGAGGTGGAGTAATGGTATGGGGAGCAATCACCTATTACGGGACCGTAATAAAATGACGGCAATCACTTAAAAATCGATACTGGAACGAGCTTTTTCCCAGTTTTCTGAATTATTTGGTGGACAACGATGTACTCTCCAACAAGATAATGCACCAATACCTTCAGCACGGACAACAAAAGCCTGGATTCAGGGACAAAATGTGAACCTTTACCATGACTTCCGTATTCTCCTGATCTGAACATCATGGAAAACGTGTGGGAATGGCTTTCAAGAAAAGTCTACAAAGGAGGACGGCAATACCAAAAAACCGAAGAAATTCTTGAAGGCATAAAACTGTCCTGGGCCCAAATTGCGCTCAATTATCTGACAGCACTCTATGAATCCATACACCACAAGTTACTTGAAGCAATTCAGAAATCAGGAGGCAGCACACAATACTAAAAATTATTTTAATCCATTTAATAAAACCAGTATTTAAATAAACCATAAGATTGTTTGTTATTTTCTTTACTTTAAAGGGTCTTACAGGTAAATTTAGATCTTGTCAATATTCATGTGACACAAAAAATACCTAGGTACTTTGTATGACCTTCTTCGGAAAAACCGTCATAAAACTTGTATTTATCAACTTAATTAAACAGTTTTTTGCAATATAATCTTAAAACATACTTTATTCATTTCACATTTGGGTTTTCCCAAGAGACCTAAAGGTTTAAAAACTACAGTCAAATAAAAAACGGATAAAGCTTGTCTCTGTTCATGTGACACGAAGTGTATGTTTTTTTTTTGGAATATAGATAAAAGGTATATGTATATAGATACGTCTAAGCCAGCATTCGATTGAAAAAAAAAAGTGTAAAAATGTTGTTTTGAAACTATTCAGAACAAATAACACAAAAGCACTACTTGTTCATAAAACTTATAAGCAATTGCAAAACATGCTTTTTCACTAAACTATGTAGGTACTGAAATTTTTCTTACGTTCGAAAGTTTAAACATTAAAATAATTGCAAAAAATCAGGAGAATTTTTGAGAAGTTTCTTTTATTTATTTTTTTTGCTTTGCAGGTTTTATATAAGAGTATATTGTGTGTACGAGTGGAACTAAATTCCAAAATACGAAAAACAAGTAAAAAGGTATTTTGATGGTTTTCAACTCATGCCACCTTGTGCACTGAAGACATGTTTATTTTTAAAGTGTTAATACATGCCAAGAATATGTATACATTCTATAATATAAACAATATACATACATATGTATAAGAAATTTGTGTACTAAATTTGGAAAAATTCAAAACAAGATTATATTAATACATATTCTAGTCCAATTAAAACTTAAAACATACATATATAACATTTTATAGATTTTAATTGAACATAACATTTTATAGATTTTAATTGAACAACAATACATAGATTTTAATTGAACAATTAAATTCAATGGACATTTGCATTAAAAGCTTAAGTGAATTGTTGTAAGAATTTACTTTGAATGCTTTTCTTACAATTGAACATCATCGGTATAAAGATGCAAAGTCACACATAATGAACATGCAAATAGTATGGGACCCAAAATAGAGCCTTGCGGAACACCAGCAAGCAGATTCTTTAAATTAGAAAAACTTTCACAAAATTCTACTCTCTGACTTGGGTTAAAATAAATAGCTTTTAATTAAGTTTATAGGTCTACTACTGACCAAAGTACAGATTCAGCTTAATACACATAATGTTGTTGTTAACTTTGTCAAAGGCCTTGGAAAAATCAAGCAGACATACTACTGTCAACTCATCTAGATCATACGAAATTCTATGAATAGCTATGATTAGGACGAAAATCCGACTGTACTGAAGAGAGTAGATTGTGATGGCAAATATTTGTCGGTATTTGCTCTGCGAATATTTTCAAAAACCTTTGACAGGCAGGCTCAGAACAGCAAGAAAGATGGGGCTTTTTGGGCTTACTTTTCCTAGTTTCCATCAGGAAATGATGAGTTAGTTATACAAACATTTATTATGTGGGTAAAAGTGGATATTATTTAAGGTATTTTCATTTGTATACATTTAATAGGGACACCTTCATCACTAATGGATTTAGACATAATTAAATTAACCCACCACCCCTTTATGATTTCAATAGAGCTTTTGTGAGTATTGAGGCAGAAGCGGCAAAAATGGGCTACATACGTTGTCATCAAGAAAGGACCTACAACACCGACGACGCACGTCTCGATAACAACGTCAACATCGACAGACGTAAATTTGAGGTTGTTAAGGACTTTGTCTACCTAAACTTCCCTATGAACACAAAGAACAACACCAGAACTGAGATCAAAGGAAGAATTAGCCTTGTTAACCGCTGTTTCTTTGGGCTAAGAAAGCATCATCCCCGTCCTGCTAAACGGTGCAGAAGCATGGACTATGGCAAAAGCGGATGAAAGCACCTTGGGTCGTTTCGAGAGAAAAGTTCTTTGAGTTATCTACGGTCCCGTATGCATAGAAGGTGAGTGGAGGAAGTGGTGGAACGTCGAGCTGTACGGGCTGAACAGCGACGTAGACTTAGCCAGAAAAATAAAAGTCCAACGACTGAAATGGCTGGTTCACGTAGAGCGCATGGAAAACAACCCACCGGCACGGAAAGACTTTGAATGTATGTCCACAGAACAGCGCAATAAAGGAAGTCCTAAAGATCAATTGGCGCACATGAATTGAAAGTTACCTCACCCACATTGGCGTGCGCAGCTGGAGACATCTAGCTAGGGTCCGAGGTACAAGGAGAAGTTTTTTGGGTAAGGCCCTAGTTCGCACAGGACTGTAATATAAAACCTTATTGATATCTCATTATACAACTTGTTTTATCCAATTTAAAAATCAACCCACCTTAAATGTAAAAACCCTTTATTCAAGTAGAGTTTTGGATGGTCTCTCGAATTAAATTTCAACCTTTAATGGATCTTGAATCGATGAGAACTTTTACCTTGTTTTTGTTTTGGTGCTGCTCTGCAAAACGTTTTCATTTCTTTTTTGGTATTCCTTCTGGACTTGATTTGACAAATTTAGTCATTTGAAAGGTAAACATTCATCGTATAATTTCTTTACCTGAATTTTTGCCAAGAGCAAGATTCCTCCGCAAAAGAATTATAAATATCAAAGAAATGAAAATCAAAATGCACCGCGTGGACATCATTTGATGACAACACAGAAAACACCACAAAACTATCTTTTTAATAAAGGTTTTTAATTCTCTCTTTGGCATAGATACGAACACGCGAAGCCGACGACGTTAGCTAAAGGTATATTCGGGAGTTATTCCTTGTAATTAAGTGTCCTTTAAGTGTGGTTCCATGCGAAAGAAGTTTCTGATTTTAATTTAAGATTCATGCTGTTAGGATTTTTATTTCAATGTAAATCGGACAGACAGCAGCGGCCGGGCAGGCGGGCGTCCGGTGGTTTGGTTTTGATGGTTAGGTTGGTTTTTAATCGGGAGGGTATAACCTGGTGTTGGGTGAAATTATCTGAGATGATGGCAGATTCATCTCCAGTTTTATTTTTGTATATATGATGGAAATTTTTTTAATTTGTTTTTGATTGTTTTATGTTTTTCTACGTTGATGTTCATTTCTGACATTTCCCGGTGTCTTTAACACAGCGAGCGAAGCGGTGGATTTGTTTTAATTAGTTTTACATAATGGCCAAGCAATTAAGATAATTAAGAGGAATGTTTTTTGTGGCTGGAGTAACGGTGTCTAAGGGTATATTCGTGTAATTAGTGATGCTGCTGAAAAGTGTCATATATTTTATATGAAAAACGTGTATGTTTGGGTTGAGTTAAGGGGAAGGACAATTTTTCATTTTATTTTCCAATTTTCTTCATCAACTCTAATGATGTTATCATTTTTAATTGCGAAACACAGATACAGACATATGTATGGGTAGTTGTCAAGAAACGGTTCTTTTGACATAAATATATACACCAAGCTGATATAGACTCATTCATTTCCTGGTTTTAATTTTGTAGAACTGTCAAACTCAGCTGTCATTTTTGAAATCTCATACTAACAGGTGTTTTGGAAAAAACGTAAATTTGACGAATATTTAGCTAGTATGACCTTGCAAAATTGTTCTAGCTATCTTCCAGAGTTGATTTTGCACATGTTCCCAAATTATTTTAGGACTTCTTTTAAAGATTTTTCTTCTGCAAGTACCTACATCTAATCTTCTTTATCCTAACAAACAAGAATACAGTCAGCTTATATTAATCAATTTTTCGATTTCTGAAAATTAAATGATTGTTTGTAATCCTGGTAGTGATGGAATACCATCATTTATGTAGAAAAAATGTGAGTCATATGTGTGAAAAGTTCCAAGGTCTTTGGAAATATTCATACCTAATGCCAGTCCACAAAAAGGTTCTAAGAATTTAGTTACATTATCGTCCTATAACGCAAAATTGTCTTCTGTTCCAGAATTGTTTTAACTCCACGTCTATGGCATAATTTCTGTTAATTCTTCTTCTGTTATATATGAAAAAAAAATCTACAATTACTTATTAATTATAATTCACTGGTTTTTGTTTAGATACATTCGAAAAACACTCCCAAATCGATTGCATTTTTACAGAATTCAGCAAGGCATTTGACAAATTAAGTCATGAAATTCTTCCAAATACATAAATTAAATTAAATTGGATTTAAGTACCGTTTCGTTTTGTGGACTTCGTCATATCTTAGGGTTTGATAGATGTTATAGCGACATTTCACGAGTAACCCTTCATGTCAATTTAAAATCAATTCTGGTGTACCTCAAGTTAGTCACCTTGGTCCAATGCTGTTTATTTTATTTATTAATTATTAGCTGTTACCAGCGTGGTAAAAGAAAATCAAAATTTCACAGAGACATTCCATGGGCAAGTATAACAAGTGTAACATAAGTTAGTTGGTAAGCTTTCCTTAACCAAATGAAGCAAAGCGTAACCAGAGAGAAACGTAGTCTTAAGTTTGCACTTGCACCTTATTAATTGGCATAGCGAAACTAGCTTTAATGAGGAATTGAAGCCTTTTGAATTGGAATGGTAAATCTGTAGGAATTATTAGGATTGGAGGTTTAATTACATTTTGACCTTTCGCAACGACGACAACGTTAACATAAGCACTTATTATGTTCCGCCCAAGTTGTGTGAAACGTCTTGCAACGTAATATAATAGAGGGTCATCTAAATTTTTGCATAAGTATTACTAGCACGCCTAATTTTAATGGAATATTTTGTGATGGCACACCGAACACCTCAAATGAGTTAAGAAACTCTACCGGGTATAAAGTGCTCTGTTCTGATTCCATGACAGTGTCTTTTGACAAATACTTCCGTATAGCTCCAGCTAATTCATCCAATATATTTGAGTTTATTTTCAAAACAACACCGTTTCTTGGTGCTAGAATCGCTTTTTGACAAAAAATTGATCGTCGTTAATGTTATTTTGTTAATCGGGGTAAACACTTGCAATAAGTTTAGAATTAGGTTAGGTTAGGTTAGGTTAATGTGGCTGTGGATACAAAAACCACACACTTAGGCCAGAAGAAAGGCCCATTGTGATACCACATGAATCTAGAGAATTACTTCCCACTAGTCGAACCATTTTGAGCTTTTTATAAAGCGAAGGAGATATCTGATATCCTTTTTAGCTAGTTCACTGGGATGATGATGAGATGAAGTTTGCGTCTTCGTGAAAGAGCAGGGCAGGTGCAGAGGAGGTGAGAGATTGATTCTTCTTCTTCCTCGTCCATGCAGCTCCTGCAGAAGTCATTTGAGGCTACACCAAGTCGTATTGCGTGTCTGCCTATAAGACAGTGTCCCGTAAGGACAATTTAGGACAGTAAGGAAGTTTAGACAGTAAGGAAGTTTAGAATTACTTTCTACAAAAATCTCGGTCAGTCGGTTTTTAACCACCCATCTCCCATTTTTAAAAGTGTTTCAGCTTAGTTTATTGTGTTAATGTCATATGAAACGCCTAAACATAGGCAACGATGAAAGGTATGAGAGCACGCAGCACCTAATGATATGCTATTTACAATTAGTATTCTAAGAAAAAGAACATATTATTTATATGTTTTACCGACATATCTGCTAAAATAAGCTGTTAATGAGATATTTTACCGCGGTAAAAAGTAGCTGAGAACACTCTCCAGCCTCGCAACTACCTCCACACAAAAAATCATGTCATAATATACCTTTGTTGCTAAACGAAAGACGGACAAACAAACAAACAAACTGACTTTCGCGTTTATAATATAAGTATAGATTTACCTTCTCTTGCAAACAATTCTGTATCGCTAATCTATGCAGGTAGTGTTAAAATATTTCGAATTATAAACTCTATCAGGGACAGCAAAGTGCTACAAGCAGATCTAAATTAATTGACAGTTTCAATTATTTTCCAAACTTTTGCTATTACCAAATCGACGAAATAAACTTGAACGAATGTCGGTAACATACACTGCACTACCGACATTTTGTTTAACTTATTTGGAATAGAAACCTCTTCGCACTCCATACAATTTCCTATAACAATTTCCGACAATTTCGAGATGAATCTGAAGTGAATTTAAAAGTTAAATAAAAATAAAACAAAAGTACCTACCTACACAATGGAATGTTAAAAAATGAAAGTTAAAAGTTTAGGTGTTTTCTCATGATCGAAAACATCAATAAAATCGAAAAATGTTTTGTAGTGTGCCTGGCCAACAACTGTAATCATACTGAGATAAATAAATAACTTTTTCATTGACTGGTTTTAAAAAGGTTTAAAACCAATGCGATTTCCTATTGGCACTTCTTTATTGAGGCAAAACTAATGAAAACTCAAAAAGGTCTTAATTCAAACGGAAAGAAAACCGTATATGCATTTTATTAGGATTCTCTACTTTTAATTTCTCGAAAGTGATCTTAATAAACATAATCGCGGTAAAGTTATAGTCCCTAGAAAACAACAGAAAACAGAAAAATGTACGTACAGAGTATATGGGGTGTCGTAGATGCTTTGTATATGTCAGAAACTGACAGCGTCGGTAAGCAAGAAATGATAAGGTAGTCTTAGGATTCGAAAATGTAGTTCATCCAGCAAATTTTATAATTAACTTTTCCAACGAATGTGAAAGGTCGGTGGATCTGTTTGTTTTACCGTGAGTAAAAATCTTGGAATTTTGTAATCGACATGATTATCATTAATATTAACTACCAAAAGTATTGATTCAAATGTAACCACTTTTCGTATACTACGCTACGCAAGAAAATTTGAAGAGAGAAGAAGATTTATACGAAAATAATGCTTTTGCAAGTGCAAGTGTTGTCGATCATCGGAAATAATCTAGGTCCGATTCGTGTTAACGCAAAGAATTAGCGAACTCTAGGCGCATTAAAACACACATAACTTAATTTATGCCCGAGATACTATTCGAAATATGTGAAAAAGTGGTTAAAAAGTACCTCACAAGTATCGAATGCTACAAATCTTCAATGCATTTTTCTAAACCGAAAACTTAATGACCCTATATTTTCTATCTCTTGAAAAACTGTGAGGCTAGTATAGTATCTTTAAAGATACCTGAATTCACTTTTTATTTTATGGTACGAAAAGTTTTAGATTCAAAAATTCATAATTCAATTTTGAATAATAAATAGTCAATACAATTATCACATCTCCGTCAATGTCAATATAAAATAAAAACTGCTTTAAAAATTCAAAACCGAACATAAAATTCAACCAAACGAGTGACCTGACCTGACCATCCATGTGGGTTAGCTTCTTAAAGCCACAGAGATAGTCAACTATATGTACATACATACATACATACACATGTATGCATATATATAATGTACTTCTTCCGGTGTATAGCTATTCTCATTTTTGTCTTGTCACATTACATAATCTTAATCCAATTCGTTTTAAAATATGGACTTTTCCTTTACCCATCACATACTGGTTGGTCTGTATGCTGTTCGGGTTATAGGTCAAACAGTAGCACGGAACGCCATTAAAGTTGGAATAAAACCATTCATTAACTCAAATTAGATATTCTGATTTTTCTAGGTTTTTTTTTATATGTTTCCAAAATATGAATTGTTCCGAGGCCATAAGTGAAGCATTATTCAAAGAGTCTCGGGGTTATCTGAGTAGACAAGCGACATCACGTAACTCTACAAAAAATAGTCCAGCTTTGTTTAATCAATCGACCTTAAAGGTCACAGGCCCACGACGCGATATAATGTGCTCACCAAAAATGTTCTTCAATAAGTTGAGCACGCCGCCGTGTTGTTGGAACCAAATGTCTTCCACATCAGCATCATCTAATTAAGCCACAAAAAAACATGACTATAGCGTTTCCCATAGACTGTAACCGGCTTCATTTTTGAAGACATATGATTTCCTTTGCCCATAGAGCACACCAAACAGTGACTTTGTGAGGATAACACGGCGGCATCTCAACAATCGTTTGTAGATTATGATCACTCCAAATACGAAAATTTTGCTGATACAAATGTTCTTGAGAAAACCGGGATCGGTTGCCAACTTGTTTTGTGACCATTCACCGAATGCGCTTGATGATCATTCGGCTTCTATTCTTGCACGAGTTGGATTTTATCTTTTATAAGGTGGTAGGGCTAACAACCGACAAGAGGCTAAATGACAAGAATGTGAATATTTATTGTCTTAATAAACGTAAATGGCATTCACTTCTTTGTGTGTTGACGTTCTTGACAAATTATGCCTGTTTTGACCAGTCTTCATTATTCTACGAAATCTATCTGTAGAGTTTTGACAGCTTATAAGGCTCTTTATCTTGACTCTTGCGAAGAATTGACAAATATTCCAAGAATAATTCTTTCCATAAAAAGTGCTTTCTCAACTTAGCTGTTCGAATTTGGCATACAAACATTAGCTCCCCTCCATCCTTAAAATGCCTCGCACACGGGAATGGTTGAGACAACAATTCCTAATTGTTTTGAAAAGTGTGTGTTTTTCTACGAAGAGAATTAGTTGGTGAGGAGATAATCCCCGAGCCTGCTATACCAGATGATTTTTAACTTTCGATAGAAAGTTATTGTAAACGTTCAGATTTGTTGAATTGAAAATTTTGACATTTCTCGCGTTTCAAGGTCTATAAGATCTATGTAAATCAAAGATTTTTAGAGAGATGTGTGAATGTGAATGTGTACGAACGTTCGAACATTTGCGAAACCGTTTTTCGTCAGCCATATCTTAAGAACTAGTAGCGATATCGACTTCAAATAAATTTTGTCTTACAATGACATTAAGAGATGCTGAAATTACTTTCAAAAAAATTGAATGAGAGGTTTATTTACTATAGCAATTTAAACAAAAAAAAGTGAAGATTCTGTTTGACCCCAAATATCTCACGAACCTACATATGTATGTATAACGATAGCGACTTCAATTAAATTTTTTAATATATAATGTGACGTGATACAAAATTTGTATAATTTTGAAAAAAAAAAACAATTAAGTTTATACTACACAAAATTGCTAAGAACTGATGTTCGATTACAATATCTCGAGAATAGAGGAAGGTATTGACTTCAAAACTATTTCATTCTATGCAAATTGTTGTTAATATCGTTTTCGTGATTGTCGGTCACGGTATCGCGGCTTCCTGGAAGCTTTACGCTCATCAGGAAAGCCACCGTTATTGACTCTCAGCGAAACTTTGCTTTCACACACACAATCACGGTTTCGACAAGTTGTTGGATGAGTTTCCAAAACTTGCCGAAACATAATGGTGAGTTCAGACCCCTTCCCAACTATTCTTATTTTTCGAGAAAGTTCAAAGAAAAACAAAAATCGAGAAGAAGTCTCAACTAGGCATTTTCCTATTAGATACTACTAATTTAACGCGCGAGGTTCGAGGTGTGAATTTTGTACAGAATATTAAATTACGTTAACTTAAAAACGCGGCGTTAAAAACTTATTTTGTACATACATAAACAATTTAATATTAATTTAATGAATCTACGTTAAAAGTTAAAATGTTACAATAAAATCTGTTGTTGTTGTTGCTTAAGTAAGGGTCCGCCTGACCTCAAACTTCTTCGGCTCATCCGCCGGCATTTTCGACCTTGTCGAAAGAACTCGTTCCCGTTCTCGAACTCGATCACCTGCTTTGTTGCTTTTGCAAAATAAAGGCTAGGTACACCTGTGGTTGATGAGACCATGGTTGCCCTCAACTTTGCCGATATTTTGCAGCCACAACTAGGAAAAATAAAACAGCCAAAGGCTGGTTTTTGTTGCGGTAAAAATTTACCGTAACAACATAAGATAATGTTCCAATCGACATTTTTTATAAGAAATACAAATTTAAAAAAAAAATGGTACTAAAATTGCCAAAATTAAACCTCGTTAACAGAAACAGATTTTGAAATTAAACTTATTTTATCGGGGAGAGTAGGATAACTCAGGCGACAAAGTTTAATGACGGATTTGTATAGAACAGTTAAAAACAAGCATTTTTTACTATAATTAAAAAATATTGGTAATACTTACAACTAAGTTTTATACATTTTTTTAAAGCCGACACTTTCGTCTATTAGCTTGTTTTTAAATCAAGTCGAAACTATGCAGTTTTTGAAAAAACTTGTTTTAAATTCAAAATTTGTGCAAAAAAAGTTTAAAAAAAGGTTTAAAGTGTAATTTTTCAAAACTTTAAGATTGTCTACTATTGTTTTTTTAGAATTCATTGCTCTTATTTGTTTTTGACCAAAAACTGAAAACTAGATGATTTAATGTCTTCTAGTTCTTGAGAAAAAAAAACTACAAAAACAACAAAAAATTGTTAAGAAATGGTTTTCGAATGTTACACATAACGTTATTACGAGTACTATTTTGTAACTCTTTTAGAAATATCCCACTTCTTTTTTTGGGAATAGAATCATTTCGAATGACTGTCATATTTCAATTTTAGATTGGCTTAGCTCTAAATCTTTATTTAAAAATAACGAATTTAGAAATTTCAAGTCAGATTTCAAAAGTTAAAAATGTCTTCTATATTTCTCCAATTTTGTCCAGTTTTTTACTTAAAACGTTCTTCTGTGCAATCAACCAACGACTTCTACGACGAAGCTTCTTACACCCAAGTAAATATTTGTTACATAAATAAAACACAAGATCCTAAATCGAACACTGATTTCATTGAAAATGTTCACTTTATTATTCAAATACAAACACAATCATCACAAAACAGAAATGTTTACCTGCATATCAAACCCAAAAAGAGTCAATTTGGAATTGCAATTAGCTTTTTTGAAAAGAAACACCATCAAATCAAAACAAAAAGCCAAGAACGGAAGATGATATTACTTTTGGTAACCAAAATAGCATTCGTTTACGAAAAGGGACGCCCGTGTCAGCCGGGGACCGGCTTTAACTAGGCTGTGACTGTGAAAATAAAATAAATTACATCGATGTCAACGTATAAAGTTCATGTGTCCCTGATGTACAGTGTACGTTGTCATTTGGGAGTCATAAAATCACCAGTGCACCTTTCTTTTTTATTTTTATAATTCAACTTAATTTGCATAAATTACCTTGAACACTTCTGTATGTTTCTTTTTTATCTCTCTCTCTCTCTCCTTTTCTTTTTGACTTTAATTGGGCTTCTCTTGTTTCGGGATTACGTATATTTTCGTAATTTCGACGATTTTCAAAATATTTACATCGATTTACTTGGATTATTTACACAAAACCAAAAGCACTTGTAAAGCAGCACCTTGTCCAACAACATATCACAGCTATAGATGTAACTATTACATATCACATCACACACACACTCATACACAGTACACAGTACAGACGTTATACGCACTGACCATGGTTGGTTACTACAGATGATAGTCTTCCTCCACCGAGATAATCAACCCTGCAGCAGGGATTCTCATAATTATTTAACATTAATTAATTGTTAAAAATTCAAGAACCAAGCGAATACCCTATATACAAATTACGAGGAGTTTTAATTAAAAATGATAACGATGATGATGATAATGCACTGCAGCAGCTTCAGCGATTGGGGTTGATTCACTTGAATTACTCATGAAGAAGCATATATATGAGTAACGAAGGAATCATAGTAATTAATATACATATCTCTCGAGCATCACCGATTCACCGACCAACGCAACGCAACGTAAATCACTGTATCATCATCCTTTTTGGAGCACGCGATATATTCCTTCACCATATACATATGTAGGTAAAGCGCTCATACAAAACGCTCGACACGCTCAACGCTTCATGTTGAGGTATCTCGCCTTTCAATTAAAAGAAATTCCAGTGAGCTGGTACTTTGTTAAACACAATACGTTTTTTAATCCATGTTTTTCATTTTTTTATTTTAGTAAACTATAATCCACAACACGGCAAGGCACGGCAAGTTGTGGATCCTTAACACGATACGATTTTAGGTTTATCCGTGATGTAGGTATACATATATGTACGTATATAGGTTTAATTTAATTTGTTTTGTTTTTATTTTAATTTATTTCTATTTCCAGGATGCAAAGTCTCGATGTTGTGCACGGAAGGATTCACGAAACAATCTAAACTGTCCAAGGATGTTTTTGGTGCTGCTTTGGGTACTTCTGTGCTGCGAGAAGTTGAGACTGGGGATGATGGTATGTTCTGTTCTGTGCTGTGTGGATGGAGAGCTTTGCCTGGAGAGTCAAAAGCATCTCTATGTGCTATAGAGTATGAAAAAAATTAAAGAGCTTCAGTGTGTAATAGTTGTTGCGCAGTGTTACCAGATAGAAATTCTAATTTAGAATATTTTTCAATATGCTGTCTCTGGGAAAGTTAAATAATCAACATTGAATTTGTGCCGCAACAAATCTTTGAGAATTGAGATCTTTTGAATATTTTTTATTTAAAACAAAATACAAAGTGTTTTACTAGCAAAAAGGCTGTAAATTAGTAGTGTGGTGTGGATTGTTAACCCGTCTATGCTAAATGTTAACGTTAAAATTACAATATTAAATTAAATCTTAAACTTGAAAATAGCAGAAAGCTTGCAGATTTGAGATTGTCATCTGAAGAGTCAATGAGTACAGAAAATTTATTGAATTTACTGATTAATTGATTAAAATGACTGTTTGACCTGTTAAAAACAGTCCTAAGAATAAATTTCGTCAGGTGTTCCTCAAGGTTGCATTATAAGTCCATTACTATTTGCTTTATTTAGTAATGATATTTTATATTTTTAGTTATTAATACAAGCAAGACTAAGATGATAAATTTTGAAGCGCGTGAAAGGAAAAGGTAGCCTGGTGAAAATTGGTTCCTCAATAATGTGAATATTGAAGTTGTGTAAGAATAAAAGCACCTGGGTATTTAAGTTACACATAATCTTAATTTTTCAAAAAAAGCAACAGTCAAGTGGTAAGGTGCCCAGGTTTTTTTTTTGAAGTGTTTGAAACGTTGCAATCTATAGGGTTTTTCAATAAGGACGGGTAGATGTTGTGTGTAGATGTCGTGGCGTTTTTTTTGTGTGGCACGTAGCGCCGCCGTCCTGCTGGAACCAGATATCGTCTAGGTCTATTTGGTTCAATTTGGGCCATAAGAAATTAGTTATCATTATCATCGTTATGTAACGCTCGCTGTTGACGGTGACCGCCTCACTAACGTCGTTTTCAAAAAAGTACGGACCAATTACGCAACCCGCCCGCTTGTTAAAACAGCCATTCATCCAAAAATGCGCCTCGTCACTAAAGATGATTTTTCAGCCAAAATTGGGGTCCTCTTCTAAACGATTCGAAGACCAGTCAGCGAACAAATAGCGTTGTCTATGGTCATGAACTTTGAGCGGCGATGTTCTCGGCCGGTCTTGCGTTCCTTGAACGTACGAGTGTTAGCTAATTGTTTACAAAAAACGTTGAAGAGTCGACTGTGAAGGGACACCACGTCTACCGTAAAATGGGCGCAATGCGCGCAACGTTTGCGTTAACGAACACTCATTTTGATAATAAAGTTTTATCATTTGAACGTGCTGTTCAGTCGTGTAACTTGTCATGATGATTTGGCATAAACAAGTGAATAATAAACAAAAGATTTGACAGATGTCACCAACATAAAATGGCCGGCACGGCTAGTCAAAATCTACCCAAGCCAAAAAAACCCTATTGAAACCAACTATGAAAATATAATAAATGTGATGGAAAGAAGTGGTACAATTCTTCACAAGTCTATCGTGGTAAGACTTCTGCAAATAAACACCTCTCCTTTCAAGGAATGCAATGAAAAGAATGACAGAACTTGTTTGCAGATGTCACGGCAAAATTGATGAGAAGGTTTACACATATAATCTATCCAGAGCAACTTCTACATCGTCCAGAAATACATACAGGAACCTTAATCACCAGATATCTTCAGAACCCTATTTCAGCACCGTTTACTCTTTTGAAGCTATTAGTTGCATTTTTAGACCACGTGTTGAATTTTTTAAATTGAGCTTTATGCCTCATCGAGCTGACTTACCTCAAACCTGTAATCTTTGCAACTTACTTTTCTTCAAAGTCGACTTTATGAAATACTAAACAGAGTATTAGGATGGTCCACTTTATATAAGAATTGCAAACACGTCTTATCTTTTCGCAACAGTTTCCCGACCTACAAGTTTAGTTCAACCATCTACTGCAGTTCAAAACCCCATATTTTGTGTTTCAAATCAATCGAAACAAAGTAAAATGTTTGCTTCAAAAACGTCCGAAATTGTAAAATTTTTTATATTTTAAATCATCTTGATATTGGTATCTTTTTGTGTTTCTTATTATTTTAAAATTGTAACCTTTTGTGTTTTAAGTCATTTTAAAATTGTTGTAACGCTATTAATTAATTGGAAGAAATTATTATAGCCATTTATTATTGAATAATTATATACTTTTATCTAATTTTATTTCTTTATTAATTTGCCATATCGGGCAGACGGCAGAAGAGCCATATTTTCATTCTTAAGAATTATTGCAAAAGAAATTTGTATCCTACAAAAAGAATCTATCTATCCATCTGCTTTATGTTAATCCAGAATTGGCCTGAAAAAATTCTCGGACAAAAATTTGACTAATTCAACGTATAGCCATAATTTATTGTTTTACGTTTGCTTGTAAAACACATTGTCTTAAATGTATCAATATTTTAAATGAAACGATTTTAATTGAACTATTCCCAAAATTGATTTTGAACTTCTTGAAGCTCTTTACAATTCTTGATGGAGTAAATAATTCGAAAAGTTTTAACATCATATGCATAGATAAGCAATATAGAATAATTAATAAAAGAAAACAAATCATTAATAAATAAAATAAACAGTAATGGACCAAAGTGACTCCCTTTAGGTACACCAGAATTGACTTTAAATTGACATGAAGGGTACCTCCTGAACATGACGCTATAATGTCTATCTTTAAGATATGTCGAAATCCACATAACAAAACGTTTGTTAAGTTTCATGACTTAATTTGTCAAATACCTTGCTAAAGTCTGTAAAGATGCAATTGACTTGATAGTGTTTTTTCAAATGCATTCAAACATAAATGATAATATTCCATCAGGACCAGGACTGTAGCATTCATTTAGCTTTAGCCTCAGAAATAGAAAAATTGATTGATGTAAGATACTTTCAGAAGAAAAATATTCAAATGCTGTCTTAAGATAATCTGCGAATATGTATGTTCTTAATTGACTCTTCAAGATAACCTGACGAATTTTGAAATAACTATTCGAAATGAATTGAGAGTACAAACAGTTTAAACAATTCACAAAGTCGTATTGCAGTTCTTGGTAAACTCTAAGTGTATCTCTCATCACTCTTTTATAAATTGAACTTCAATTAGGCTTTATTGCTTTTATTTTTTAAAGTTTTTAATTCTTGAAACCACATATTTTCCTTGTATTATGATCTTAAATTGTCAGCCAAAAAGATGGTGTATAAATTAAGATCATTAGCATACAATGCGGCTTCCAATCTCTTCAAATATCTTCACAAGTCTACCGAATACTTAAGTAGTCGTTCATCATCATCCATTATAGTAAATTGCAAAATATTCAAATAATTGTATGAAATTTTAAATGACAGCTGAGGGCTTATCAACTTTAAACCCTACACAATTGAAATTACATTACTACAAAATATTGTACGTCTGGGTGATATTGACGGAAAAAAGCATGTTTTTTATTATCAATACTTATTTTATAATGCTGAAGAGTTTATTTGCTTGTTTGTTTGTTTGTTTGTTTGAACGCGCTAATCTCAAAAACTACTGTTCCGATTTGAAAAATTGTTTTAGTGTTAGATAGCTCATTTATTGAGGAAGGCTATAAACTATATAAGCACTCGCCAAGACTGATACGAGCAAAGTACCAATAAGGAATGTTTCAAAATTGGGGATTGTTTCTATTTTGAGAGCTTAAACTACGTGCGTTGCGGAAACGGTTACAGTTTTGCTAAAATAAGGTATGACATAATTGTTCCCCTTTAAAAGTTCGCAACAGCATACATATGTCTTTCTTTATATATTGGCTCTCTATAACCTTCATATTAATTCAAAAAAAGAGTATGCGAGTAACAACGCAGGCCATAGCTAGTAACTTTATAAATGCTTTTAAAAAAACATAAAAATAATTGTGGAAATTTAATTAATTTGTATACTAGGTACGTTATTTGTTCACAATAATTTATTGATATGCGTGAACTATTTGTAAACTTGGTAATATTTTTCCCAAAGATACTCCTTTTCCATATGGCAACACTACTTTTCGACGCATTAAAGTAAACTTTTCCTCAATGGATGGTATAGAATATATAGAGTACCATAACATAAAGCGTTCACAAAAAACCGCAACAACCCACATCCCACATTTGCCCAAAAAGTTACCATCATATTAGAAAGCACCATCCATCGCCACACCATCCCCAACATATTCTTCTTTTATCCCTCTTTGCATCTTTAAATGTACCAAGAGCCTATAAAAGTTCAACCACGTTCCGACCATACAAGTTTCCTAGAAAAATATTTCCCTGTAGAGTGTAGAGAGCATGGAGCATGTGCCGCTTAAAATCCCTACTCCTTATCCTTATCCCTATACTCACAACAAGAGGCGCATATATTCGACACAAAAGCATCAGCAGTGTTGGCCAGCATCAGCATCAGCTTCAGCATTCAAAACCAATTTGGTACTTCTTGGCGCTCATGCAGCAGTAGCAGGCTGTAGAAGCAGAACAAAAACAATATACCTACAATAGTGGAAGGAAAACAGAAAACAGTAAAACACCACGCGCGTCGCCCCACGCCACGCGCGCCGCAACAACAAACGGAACGTGAGTAACAACAACACTTCTAATTCTCTCATCAGTATAGAAGATGAAACGAGTGAATGACTTTATACTAGTACTATACGAGTATACAGAAACTATACTACTTCAAGCTGGAGTAGTTTTTGTTTTTGTTTTTGCTTTGCTGTTGTTGGACTATACTTTTTTGGCGGGGATGAATTTACTATAAGGGAAGGCGCGAGCTTTAGTCTCAAAGTATGCAGGTTATGAGAATAATTTCATTTAATAGGTATTATCGGTTCGGTTATGCCGGGAGCTCACCTGATTATTAACTATATCAACAATAACAAATAAATTATAATGAATATTGTATCATTTTACCAAGAAGCATGCCGCAGGAGGTTAAGCACTTTGAAACTTTGAGCTTAATTTATCTTTGAAGTTTATCTATCTCCCTTCGAAACGGTTATAATGAACAACTAAACAAATATTGACCTTTTTTAAACTACATCTAAGGCCTAGATTCATGGTAAGCTAGGGTTAACTCATCAAAATTTATAGTCGTGACGCCTTTGACATATTGAATAGAAAAAATGGACTCTTATGAGGTAATTTTAAATTTTACATCAAGCTTTGTGCACGCTTTAGTAAATATCGTAAGCTTGAACTTAACCCCCGCATACATCTATTTTCTATTGTGTCGCGCTTTGCCAGCTAACAACTGTCTTGTCATTGTAATTTTGTTTGTTTGGTTTCAGAATTCTTTTGTTTAATTTATAAACAAATAAAAGCAAAAAATTAATGTATTACAAAATCTTAGCTAACTTTAGGAAACTTTCTTCTTACACAAATATTGTTTTAATGTGGGTTTTTGTAAAGGGGGGGCTGGGGGTGTTTTTTTGAATATAGGAATTAAAAGACATCGAGATTATTTTTGAAAGTTAGATCATCAGCGTAAATAATAGTTTATAAGCCAAGTTTTGATTCCTGTACATATGCTTATTCATGTTTAATTAAAATGTAGGCTTAAAAAAAAAATGAAGAGACGTATTTTGTATTTTAAAAAAAAAATTCGGGGGCAATATCTTTTAAAATATACATTTCACGACTTTTAGTCGTGATAAGAACACTTTTTAGAATCTCGAAAAAAGAAAAAAGAATTATTCCAAATTTTGCCTTTATCTTTTAAAACTTTGATCATAGAGTTCCAAAAATTTAGACCAATGTTCAGAACAATCTGGAACAATTTTCAAAAAATCGATTTTCGAAAAGGGGGTGGGGCTAGGTCAAAAACAGTTTTTCGGGTATAAGACCCTCATTTTTGGGTGTTTTTCAAAAAAAAAAACTTTGGAACAATGCGGAACAAACCGGAACTTTCCAAAATAGGAAAATCGAAAAAAGGGGGGCTAACTTCACGCACTCACTACATACTCCCTTTAAAAAAAAAAATAAAGTAAAACAAATTTTTGGAATTGTTTTCTTTCCACAACTAATTTTAAACAAAAAGCTACAATTAATTGCATCGTTACATTTTCGAACATCCTTGTTTTATGCCTGGACTCACGATGTCAATTTAGCACTACATACCCCCTTTTTTAAAAAAAATTAAAGTAAACAAAATTTTTGGAATTTTTTTCTTTCCACAACAAATAATTGTCAATTAATTGCGTACTTAGTTTTAACAAAATCAAAAAGTGTCGTGCTAACTTGACATCAGCCTAGCACTACATACCACTTTTTTTAAAAATCGTCGAGCTACAAATTTTTTTTTTCCACAACTAATTTACAACAAAAAAGCTACAATTAACTGCATACTGAGTTTTTGTAAATTTCGAAAAATGTAGTGCTAACTTGACAGTCGTAAAAACTACGCTATTACTAAAAACTATAAAATTGTTTAAAGCTCTCTACAAAAATGGTGAAAACTTTGCAGTGACAGTTTGTAAAACTGAATAAATTTTGGATAGGCGTGAAGCACATTTTCGGCCAGCGATAGAAAAACGACGGTTGTTGAAAATGTTGGGAGTTCCCATAAATAATTGACAACTTTGAATTTAATTTGTGAACGCACCCTTTTAATAATAATCAAACTGTCATTGTCAGTGACATTTTCACCATGGTAAAGTGACCACTTTTTGGTCGCCGTGAAGCATTATCTCGGCCAGCAATAGAAAAACGGGGGGGGGGGGGTAAGGTAATATTGGTGTTTTTAGTAGGTAGGTATTTGACAATCTGTTGTCTATGAATGCACCCTTTCATTAATCATAGAACTGTTTGGCCAAATGATTCGCCAAAAAGGAAAATTTTAAAAAAAGCCACGTTAGTTCGACGCTACCAGAGAGTGTCAGAAGTCCTCCTGAACTTGAGAGCGTAAACGATTTTATGGGAACAATTTTCTTTCGTATTCGTGCAGTTGCAAGAGTACTGAAAGACCTTGACATACACAAAACCTATTGTTTCGAAGAGAGGTTATTCCAAGCTGGCAAAACCACGGCCTAAGCTTTGTATTTGTCCTATTCGACACTTCTCTTTTTTTTATTGCAAATAAATATTTGTCCAACCTGTCCCTAAAAAAGGCGAATTCTCACTTACGTCCCTTCTTCCCAACGTCATGGAAACGCAGATTAATTATCAGCTTAAGAAATATCTCGAAGAACGAAAGCTCCTTAATGACCGGCAGTATGGCTTTCGTAACAATAGGTTCACCGGTGATTTGATGGTTTATCTAACCGGACACTGAAGCAAATCTTTCCATAGTTTTAAAGAAAGTAAGATTATTGCACTTGATATTTCAAAAGCAATTGATAAAGTTTTTGGTATTGACGCATTTTTACTTCGTTGGATTAGAAACTCCCATTATAACAGTTCAATACAAATTAAATTTAATGATTTCAAGTAAAATTCATAAAATAATTGCTGGTGTTTTCCAGGGCTCTATTTTGTCTCCGACTCTCTTCCTTATATTCATAAACGATTTCTTGTCTGCCAATTCAGCATTGTCCAATGGGAAATTCTGAACCGTGTAGAATTTAATGCTTAAAAAAATCAATACTGTCTTCTGTCGTTATAGCAAAACAAGTTTAAAAGTTTTTAATAGGATCAAAAAAAGAGTTTATAATTGAAAAATTAACATCTCTCGAAAACCGCCTTTCGTTTTTTATATTTTTATAAACAATGTTTTGTCGAATTAGCAAGTTGCATTCCTCCTCTAAAACAATTCAACACTTCAAGGAATGCTCATCACTTCACCCTTGAGCTGAATTTTAGACGTACTTTCAAGTACACGGAAAGAAGTGTAGGGCATTTATGACAATGCTAGTATGGCCTGGAGACCCATACTAAAAAAGGAGCTGTGATACTCCTACATTGTCTTGCAACAACTCCTATAAGTATGGGATTATGTACTATACTGTATAGTACCACAATCTTTGCTTGTAACACAAGGGTGCATAGTACGTTTGACGAGACAGCATTGCCTTCAGCCCCATACTGTACCGGAGATGTCGCAATGCTACTAATTTTTCCCGCGATAATTTATGGCGTAATAATCGATACCCTTATTGGATTACTTTCAATAGTTATTACTTCAATGTAAGTATAAGGGACATAACAATATTGTATAGACTTTTCTGCTAGGAGCGTTGTACATGCCACCAGTCAGTATGACTTCCATACTGGCATTGGCGTATCGGCTATAACTATTGTCGACGTTACTATTCTCAGTATGGCCAAATTAACTATGCCTACAATCTTTTTTCCAATGGAAATCTTCTAAGCCATACAGTATTGTGTTCACACCCGTACTGACGTTGTAATATTCGCAATGTATTTCTTTCCGTGTAAAGAGATTCTTTTTTTAACTAGACAACGAGAATGTGCTCAGATTCAATATTGAACGCGAAATATCGGCCGTTATGGCCACAATGTATGAAGTAAAGTAAATATGAAATAAGTAAATTATAATAAATTATGTTAAATATATTACTTGTTTAGTTTCAACATTAACTCAAATCTTTTATGAAAATATTACTTGCATTTCATTCAGAACATATTTTTACTTCATTCTGATTTTTGTTGTAAATGTACTATAAATAGTTCGATCATGTTTAGGCAAATAAAATGCGCTCCTGAATATTTGTTTTGTTTTCATTATTCTCCACACTTCAAGCCTTTCGGTTTTTAAAGCCCATATACTCGTATAGCTTTTCAAGTGTGTTCTCTGTATAGAAACAAACTTATGCGGTGGTTCGTATACACAGTCCTTGGCTATCCCATTCGCTTAACCCTCAATGGAGCTCGTAATTCCGTGGAAAAACATTGTTGAGTAATTTCAAAACTGTGCCCTATTCGAAAAAAGAATATGCTAATATACGAATGCATGTGTATCTATATATTTAAAAAGATACAATACGAATACATGTAAGCAGTGAGTAAAATACATATATAAAAAACGCAGTGCAAATTGTGCATGTGTGTGAGGGGGTTTCTGTGGGATATTACTATGGTTTGTGAACTTCGAAACTTTATGGACAGAATTACCGTTGAATATATTTTTGAGTTTTAAAGAAAACATTTTGAAAGAATTTTTAAACAAGAACAAAAATAAACTTTACATAGCTCGACGGAGCTATTAGTTTTCAGATATTTCCAACTTTAGATAAGAAGTTATTGTAATCGGTTCGATTTGTCGATTTTACAGATAATAAAAGCGAAAGATACAGAAAGGACTTTCAAAAAATTCAGTGGGTGTTTTTTTCTCACTGGAACAATTTAACAATAAAATACACTACTAGGTCGCACGAACTTGCTCATGTAACCAAAATGTCTGTTTAAAAATATTTCCTGTATTTTAATATTTAAAATGTAACTGAAAAAAAGTTTGTTTTCAAAAATTTAAATGACATTAGATTTCTGAAAAAAAAAAATATTCTGTTAAATTTTTACTTGAAAATCGTTGGAGCGTTTTTTTTTTAAATTAATTTTGTATATACACATTTTTTCAATTTTAGTTTAATATACGTCTGCTGCACTGGACAGTGGACACCCTACTCGACCTAACACCTTTTGATATATTAAGCAAACAAATAGCTGCAAGCTCTGCTATTAGCCTCAAAATTTCGTCGCAGTGAATTAACAACAACATTTAAATCAATTTCAAAGCACACAGACTACAGCATCCCCCAACTGCAATTCGACAGAAACTTCCAAACTTCTATGCCTTCCAGATCTTTCTGGGAGGATAGGGCATTCCTGGAAGACGAGTCAGTGCACTTTTATACAAATGGATCAAAACAAATGAAGGCGTTGCGTTGGTGGAGGTGTGTACTCTGAACTACTGAAATTAAGTCTCTCAGTCCGCCTTCCCAATCATTGTAGCGTGTTCCAGGAGGAACTTTTGGCGATAAGAGAAGTCTTGTCCTGGCTTAAAGACAACGTGATATTAACATCTGATATCCGTATTTTCTCAGATAGTCAGGACGCTATCAAATTTCTGGACTCTGTCTCTACAAACTCTTTAACAGTCCATAACTGTCGATCATCTCTAATGGAGATGGCACAACAGTTTGCTGGGTGCATGCCGGGCCAGATGAACTCGCCAAAAATGGTACAGTACAACCCATTCTACCAATAGCTACTTACGGATCTTTCTATCCATAGAAAAGACTAGTTGACTAAAAAAAAAAAAATAAAACATAACGGGTTATCCATTTTGCGGTTTCAAAAGTATAGGGCTGGAATCCGATATCTGTCAAACTAAGTTGTTAAACGAAAATGGATCGTTTAACTATCGCACAACGCATAACAATTGTTAAAACCTACTACAAAAGTGGTGATTTTGCCACCGCTACATATCGTGTTTTGAGAGGAGATTATGGTTTACATAATCGTTAAGCCAGCAATTGGCAAAATTTGAAGAGACTGGATTGGTTACAGATATTGTAAGCCCTGTGCGTGTGTATCATCGTTTCGCTGGATGGAACAACTATCACCGTCAATTTGGAGCATTATGGTCACATGATAACCGACTTTTTGCCTGCTTTTGAAGAATACGACTTTGAGAATATGTGGTTTCAAAAAGATGGTGCCACATGCCACACAACTCGAGCGAATATGGCATTATTGCAAGACATTTCCTATTTTCCTAACCACGTAATTTCTCGTTGTGGCGATATCAACTGGCCACCAAGATCTTGCGATTTTGTGGGGCTACGCGAAAGATCGTGTTTATGCAGATAAACCTTTAACTCTTGAGCACTTAAAAACCAACATTCGTCAAGTTATGGCTGAGATACCGCCTAATATGTGTCAAAAAGTGGTCGAAAATTACCTCAAAACAATCGATGCTGGCAACAATTCGCCTGGTGGTCATTTAAATGATGTAGTGTTTCACACATAATGTCAACGTTCAAACTTTATAATACAAAAGAAATGTCATGAAAAAAAATTGTTTATATGTGTTTTAATTACAATAAATTGATTGTGACATTCGCTGTGTGTTGAAACCACATGTCCTCCAAGTCCATATCATCCAATTGGGGCCAAACATATTCGGTTATCATAAAACGGTAGCGATCCCCATTCGCAGTAACGTGCCGGTCTTGATCATCACGGAAGAAGTATGGCCCAATGACGCCGCCGCCGCCGCCGGCCTATAAACCACACCAAATCATAATTTTTCGGGATGCAATGATGACTCATGGAGTACGTGTGGATTGCTGCCTGACCAATACCGCATATTTTGTTTATTGACGAAGCCATTCAGCCAGAAATGAGCCCTATCGCTGAAGATGATTTTTCGATGAAATTCCGAATCATTTTCAAGTTGTTGCTCAGCCCAATTCACGAACATACGACGCTTCTGGTGGTCAAGCAGATTCAGTTCTTGCGTCAATTTAATCTTGTAGGGATGTAGGCCAAGATATTTTCGCAAAATTCGACACGGCTTTCTGCAACTGAAGCCTCAGCGGCAGCAATGTACTCGACACTACGGGCACTTTTTTGTCTCACTGGCACGGGAACATTTCGTACTGTGCCTGTGGATTCAAATTTTTCCACTAGACGCTCAATTGTTGATCTGCTTAGGGTGATTATGATGACCATAAATTGGACATAGCGCTCTTAGCGTTGAGGCCACTGACTCCCAATTTCGGTAGTAAATTTCAATAATTTGGACTCGTTGATGGCTCGTATATCTTTCCATCATGAAATGGCAAACCTTAATGCAGAGAAATGTCAAAAGAGCGGCAAGAAATATGGCGTCGTTTTCTGTCCCTGTCGCTCTACTTTTGTAGCGTCCCTGTTATAAAACCCGGTATTAGGTAATTGATTTTTTTTTTCAAAATTATACTAATTTGGTGTCACGTCACATTATCTTCATATATATAAATTACCTGTCACGATGTTTGTCCACGATAGACTCCTAAACTACTTAACCGGTTTTAATCAAATTTGTGAACCGTGTGCAGTTTGCTCCAACTTAAAAGATAGCATAGCTTACATCTCAATTTACATATAATCGCAATATTATTTCATTTCAAATTATCTGTCTATTATTTGAAAGTTACAATTTTCTGTTAGCTCCAAACGAGTTTAACAGATAGCGACATCTGTTGACTGGATTGAGTAAGCATTCAATAGATGGAGCTATGTCAAACGTTCCATATAAGCTACAATTTAATGGCATAACCACCACATGTTACTGAGGCTAAAGTATATGTTAAATTAATTTTGCAGTACACGAAATACAGTGAATTTTACTTTTTAAATTTTTGGTGTTAGCAATTTTCCGAATAATTACTAGATATTGGGAACGGTAAAATATAACTGTAACCAAATACCCAATGTATTAAACTGTCATACAAAAAATTACTGCACTGTTCTTCAGGAAAAAAATGAATTGATTCAGAGTATTTTGCCGGATATACAGAGTAATTACTTGAATCGTAACTTGCTCAGTCATCGGGCTATTTTAGCAGCCACAAATGTTGATTTTGAGGAAATAAACTTATTATCGATACTGTTGTTAATGAAAATAATAGTGTAAAATTTCCAATTGAATTTTTAAATTCACTAGATATACCTGGAATGGCACCACATAATCTTCGATTAAAGATTGATTCACCTATTATTCTCCTGCGTATTTTGAATCTACCTCAATTATGCAACGGTTCAAGTTTGGTCATCAAAAAGATCACCGGAAATATTCTCGAAGCAACCATTTTAACTGAAAAGTTAAAAGGAAAAGTGATCCTGTTGGCACGTATTCCAATGATACCGTCAGATTATACCATAACCTTCATAAGGTTACAGTTTCCAATTCGTTTAGCTTTTGCCATGTCTAAAAAAAAAGTCTCTCACGTGTAGGAAAACCGTCGAACCTATTTCTGTTAGTGAAAGACAGGTTAACCAAACATATTATGCAACGATTAATGTATAATGCATAATTAAATAGATTTCAACAATGTAATATGAAAAAAAAAAACGTTAGACACGACAACGTGTGTCTGGGTCAGCTAATATAATATTAAATTATATTATTATATTAAATTGCTATAGTAAAAAAAACACCCACTCAATTTTTTGAAAATCCTTTCTGCATCTTTCTGTGTTTTTATATGTATAACAGAATTTATTTGAAGTCAATATGTCTACTGATTCATTAAATATGGACAACGAAAAAAGCTTTCCGAACTTACAACTATTGTAAGGCGTGGCGTGTAAAAATGTATTTAAAATTCATTGTAAAAGAAAAATCACGTATACGTCTCAGTGAACCGCTTTATACTTTCCATTGATAACCATGTTTGAAAAAAAGAGAACTTATTTCTGTAACCTTCTAAAAAATTAAGTGCTTAATATGGAAAATTCTGTCGAAATAATTCCCGAACTTGTGGGCGGGGTTTAAAACGAAAAATCACAATTTTGTAAAATTGAGTTAGCTTTTTGTTTTCAATCCAATTCAATTTTAGATTTCGTTGCAAAGTAACAAAACAAAATAAATTACAATTATTAAATACCACATGACGGCAACACTGAATTGTGGTTAGCCAAGGCATTATTATTATAGCGATATGGGGTGACAAGTATTGAGGGTAAAATAAGTGCCACTTTGCAGAATTGTGAAAGGGGTACCACAAGGTGAATTGCATTATGTTTATGGTGGAGCACTGCAATTTATTTCCTTTTCAAATAAAAAGCCAGCCAACTCGCTTATGATCGCTGAGGGAAAATATACTCGTATAAGAAGCGTGGGCTTTGCCATTACAAAGGTCCTGCCTCCCTATACTTAAATACCACCTAGTCCTCGTCGTCGTTCAAGTTGTTGTCGCTGTTTTGGCTTGGTAGGATGCTTGAGTGTGTTTAAAAAAAAAGAAAATTTAAAAAATAACTTTTATGTGTGCATTGTGCGCGCTTTATTAATGTTTGGACATAAATAGCTGGCCCATTAAAAAAAAAGGAACTAGTGAGAATAAGAAGAAAAGAAAATAGACCACAGCAAGTTCAAATGATTTTAATGTGGATAAGTCGAATGGAATTTTAAGAGGAAGTTGTTTGATTTTGTCATAAATGAAATTATTTTTAAGATTTCTTAAAGGATACAAACTTGGAATTAAAAACAGTGGCGATAAAAACGAATTTAATTGAACATGCAATGTGGTTGGAAAAATAATGTTAAGTACCATTAATCTGATCGAATTATTTTTAACTAGCTGTCACCCGCGACCTTTTCCGCGTGGTGAAAGAAAATCAAAATACCATATTGTGACATTCCAGGGGCAAGTAAACATGAGTTAGTTGCTAAGCTTTTCACAATCAAAAGAAACAACCAAAAGTAACGATGTCTATTGAGTGATGAAGCACGGCTTTCCTAGGTTCACCCATGCTACTTTTAGTTTTTGTCAGTGCGCCTTATTAATTGTCATAGCGAGACTTACTTTAATAGAGAATTAAACCCTTTTGAATAGAAAAATTGGAATGGCAATTTTGTAGAAATTATTGGGGTTCTAGAAATACATATTAATGTTTTTATCTTTTCCAACGCCGCCGATTAAGATATTAGTAATAACATGTATGTTGTTTTGTAAATCAGGGTAAACACTTGCATCTCTAGCCTCGTAACTATGTACCTCCATGCACAAAAATCATGTCATAATATTGCTCCGTTACAACGTGAAGGACGGACAAACAAACAAAGAAACAAACAAACAAACAAACAAATAAATACAAACTAATAACATTATGACTACTATTCGGAGAAAACATTCGTTAAGGCCAGGAAAACCAAATAGTCACTTCGAAAAAAATTCCTATTTTCTTATCATTTTGGACCGGATTACAAAATTTTAGGGAGGGTAAAAGGGGCCTCAAATACATTTTTGCAAATAGCTCGAAAACTATAATTTTTTTGGAAAAAAAAAACAAAAATTGTAGTATATTTATAGCTAAACTAATTCTTATGGTTAAGAAAGACATCCACAAGCTTTAGAGCAACAAATCAACACCCAATAACTTTGTGTGAACTTGAATCATCTCTTCATAAGATGAAAAACAAAAGCGCCTGGCATACGAGATGGAATTCCAGTAGAATTATGCAAAAATAGTACTAACTAAATAAAAAATTATCTTGTGATATACTTTAACAACTTATATATCGAATCGTATGTTTTAAAAAATATAAGGAAAGTATTTACCTTTGCAATTTACAAAAGCGTAAATGCAAACCTATCCGAAAATAACAGATGAATTGCTATTCTAAACAGTTTAAGGAAGATTCTTACTTTAATACTCTACTCTACGATAATCTTACAAAATAGATCGAAGACAGAAACATTTTGAGCATGTTTCAAATAAGTTTTCGGTTTTGTTTCTAAACGATAGACCATATCTTTGCATTGACAAATATTGCTAAAAAGTCAATCGAAAAAAGGGAAAAAATAATACGCTTTCTTCGTCGATTTCGAAACGCCAATCGACTTTGATGCACAAGCTTTCAGCGCTAAGAATCTCTTGGAAATTCTTAATGATGTACTTCAGGTTTCTTGCTTCATCGTGTGCCTCTATATGGGATGGATGAATTTCTCAGAAAGCGTTTTGAAACATCTTCAGGCAACCCCCAGGGCTGTATTTTAAGTCCATTACTTTTTGCTATATTTATTGATGATATTTGTGATTTACTCACAGGAGGAATACTTTTTGCCGATATACAAGTGAAAGTCCTACTTTACGCTGATGATGTAATATTATTGGCGTACAACCCAAAGAGGCTAAACTGGTTCTGAGCATAATATGGCCTAAGTTCTCTGTCTACCAGGATATCGATTTCGCTTCAAAATTTCGTGTTTTAAAAGCAACGGTCAACACACACTATGGCTATGTGTTATGGTGCCTAGGTTTTTTGATATTATGTTGTTTGAAACGTTGCAATCTAAAAGCCAACTTTTATTATGTGATAAGGCCATAAGGGTGATGAAAAGAAGTAGTAGAAATCTTTTAAAATCTAACAAGGTAAGACTTCTGAAAACAAAACGCCTCTCCATTGAAGGAATGGAATAAAATACCCAATTTCCATGAAGTTCATAAATAATTTATGGAGTCGTTGATGTTTGCAGATGCAACGACGAAAATTGATGAGAAGATTTACGCGCATAATCTTTTCAGAGCAATTTCTACATCGTTCAGGAATACATACAAGAACCTTAATAACGAGTTGCTCTGTTGAAGCTAGGTAGGTAGGTAGGTAGAAATGGCGATCTCAGGGCAGACCTAGCCTGAGATCCAATTAGCGCTGTAGTGCGCCGTTTTGATACCAAAACTCGTTTGACCTGCGAAATAAAGGAGAAGATTTATAGCGATTAAGTTAGAGCCATTTTGTCGCATTGAGAAAAGAGATTAGGTCTCTAATCTTTGTCTCAGATAGCTCATTCAGTTCGTGAAAGAATGCTTTCCCAAAGCATTTCATTCTAGTGCTTGCCAAGGCAGGACATTTGCAGAGGAAATGGATTATCGTTTCACTTTCTCTTTGGTCGCCGCAACTACGGCAAAAAGTGTTGTAAGAGATACCCAACTTCTCTGCATGGACTCCAATGGGCCAGTGTCCGGTACAAACCGCAACAATCCTGGCTATGTCTTGCCTTGGCCTGCGTAGAAGATCGTTTGTACGGGTTTTATTATAGGTGGGCCATATCTTCCTAGATATAATGCAGTTGGGTAAATTGCTCCACCTTCGGTTTGATTCAGTTTGGTATACGGAAAAGATTTTACCCTTCATAGCACCAAGAGGAATGTTAACCTTTTCCGCAAGAGAGCTATGAAGGGCCGATCCTTGCCTGGCTAACTCGTCAGCCCGTTCATTTCCCACGATACCACTATGGCCCGGAACCCAGATCAGGGTGACACCGAGGTTAATGTTCAGGCTCGCAAGCTCATCGCGACATTGCTGGACCAATTTAGATGAGGATGTAGCCGAGTTAATGGCTTTGATAGCTGCCTGACTGTCTGTGAAGATAGCCGCATTTCGGTTTTGGTTTGGGCTTTGTTTAAGTGTTTTACATGCCTCCCTAATTGCCAGCATTTCAGCCTGAAAAACGCTAGCAAAGTCAGGAAGCCTAAAGGATTTAGCTACATTTAGGGACTCAGAAAAGATCCCAGAACCAACTCCGCACTCCATCTTTGAGCCGTCAGTAAAGATGGTTGTATCGAAACCTATCGACACGATGTCATCCTCCCAATCTTCTCTGGATGGGAAAAAGACCTTAAAACCCCTACTAAGGCTCAAAGTAGGAGTGCAGTAGTCAGTGTCTACCGAGATAATATCTGAGGGAATCAATTTCGCTGTGTTGCTGTGACCATAAGGTTTTGACAACCAGCTATTTGATTCCTTCAGCCTAATAGCGCTGCAGATAACTATGTATTTAATAAAAAGGTCGATTGGTAGAAGATCCATAATAACGTTTAAGGCGTCCGTTGGGCAAGTACGCATGGCCCCTGTGGCGCCCACGTAAGCTGTTCTCTGAACCTTCTTTAGCTTATCGATATTATAGGCTTTGCTAAGAGCAGGCCACCACACAATCGAACCATAAGTTAAGATTGGACGTACTACGGCTGTGTACGTCCATAAAATCATCTTCGACTGAAGTCCCCACTTTTTGCCGAAAGTTTTGCTGCAGGCGTAGAAGGCAACACAGGCCTTCTTAACCCGCACTTCAATATTTCGTTTCCAGTTTAATTTAGGGTCGAGTATAACTCCCAAATATTTTGCACTGGAAGACAATGAAAGGATTTGACCGTTGAGTCGAGGTAGCGTGAAAGGCGGTACTTTAGTTTTGGTGGTAAAGAGCATCAGTTCAGTTTTACTTTGGTTAACTCCTAGACCACAACTAGTGGCCCAGCTGCTAACTTTCTTCAAAGCTGACTCTGTGATTTCACAAATCACAGAGGTGTACTTTCCTGACACCAATAGCACCAAATCATCCGCATAGGCTACCGCCTTCACTCCACATCTCTCTAAATTAACGAGAATTGTATCCATGACTAGAAGCCACAGAAGAGGCGAAAGGACACCACCCTGGGGTGTTCCCCTACTTACGTGTTTTGTTGCGGTTGTATTGCCTAGAGTGGCTTGAATCTTCCTACCACTGAGCATGGAGATAATCCATTCTCGAATGAAGTATTCTACACCGAACTTCACGAGCGATTCTTCTATGGATTCGGTAAGGACGTTGTTAAAAGCACCTTCTATGTCTAAGAAGGTGGCAAGAGTAAATTCTTTATAATGGATTGTTTTTTCTACAGTACGCACTACCTCATGGAGGGCAGTCTCCGTAGATTTTCCCTTAAGATAAGCATGCTGAGAGCTTTCGAGAGGTCTTCCATCTAGGATTTCTCTAATATGGTAATCAAGAATGCGCTCCAAGGTTTTAAGCACAAAAGATGTTAAGCTTATTGGTCTGAAATCCTTCGCGGATTTGTGACCACGCCTACCCACTTTCGGGATAAAAACTACCTTGACCTGTCTCCACGACATGGGCACATGTTTGAGAAGGAGGCATCCTTTGAAAATTAGTTCCAGCCATGGAGCTGCCACATCATGCAACTTTTGAAGCATAACTGGCAGTATGCCATCCATGCCTGGGGATTTATATGGAGAGAAAGTATTGATGGCCCACACAATATTTTCTCTGGTTATAACGGAATTGATTTGCTCCACATGAGCTACGTTTAGCTCTGTGGTTTCACGCGGTTCGGGGTTAACGCTCTCGCAACCCGGAAAGTGCGTCTTCATCAGTAGCTCAAGAGATTCGGCTGGAGAGGTTGTCCAGGTTCCATCAGGCTTTCTAAGAAATGAAGGATTACAATGTTCCTTCGATAAAACTTTGCTGAGCCATGCGGAGTCCTTTATGTCTTCGATTGATTGACAGTAATCTCTCCAGCCTTGTCTTTTGGCTGATGACAGGGCTTTCTTATAAATTTTAAGAGAGTCTTTATACGGTTGGTAAAACTTATATTTGTGGCAGATGTTGAAGATTGTCCTCGTCATTTTCCTAAGACTGGACAGTTCTTCATTCCACCAAGGAAGGGTTTTACGGCTGTATTTAACTGGGCAAGAGACTCTAAAAGCTTTACTTAAAGAAGTTTCAAAGGTTTTCACCTTTGATTCAAGGTCTACTATCGATTCTGCGAGATTCGGTAAGTTGCTCAGTTTGGAATTAGCAATTTCACTAAATTTCTTCCAGTCAGTTCTTTTGGGATTTCTGTAAGGCGGAGGGTTTTTCGACTCGAAATTAATTTGAAAAAGAATCCATTTGTGATCCGAAAACGAATTCAAAGGGGAAACTCTCCAATTCTCCACTAATAAATTACGGTTGTTTACTAAAGTAACATCAAGCACATCCTCCCAACCATCATAATTTTCCGAGCTCGGAAAGACGAAAGTGGGAGTATTGCCTCTGTTACAAATGGTCATATTATGTGCAATAATAAAATCAAAAAGTGACTCACCTCGTTCGTTGATTTCAGAGCTTCCCCAAAGGGTATGCCGAGCATTCGCGTCGCCTCCGATCAGAAGGTTTGCCTTATCAATCATAGCTTTGTGCTTCAGATTAATCTGGACGACCTTCAGCGCGTTTTTTAATTTTTATTTTTGGCTGCAGAGCTAGGGCCCGGCAACTCGCTGGGGACCTCGCCTCCGCTAACAACATCGTCAGCCTCGACGTTGTCATCAGCTTTGTCGGTGTCTGCTCCCTGACTCTGCAGAATTTTAATTTTGGCATTCCTTATGCCAAAACTAAGCTTATAATCGGCCTTTTCGAGAGCCCCTAGGCTTTCCTCGCTAATCCTCAGAAGGTAAGAGGCGCTGGTCTTCTGTGGTTCTTCTGCTTTAATCACAGCCCAGTCGTGCATGGGGACCAGCGGATTTTGCCTCTGAAGACCGCGGATCAAATCCTGTCCGCTTGGCTTTATGCTCATGAGCGGCAACCAAATGCAAGCCTTCGGTTGTCTAGGGATGTCCTTAGCCGGGATAAGCTTGAGCTTCAAGCTTCAAGTCCTCCCAGGCATTGCTAACCTTAGCAATGCTTTCACTAAGGAAATCCCTAGAAAACCTGTCTGCACACTTAATTACCCTATACCCCCTGAGCATCTCGCCAGAGTCGAAACTAGGGTAGGGGCCCTCACTGTTTTTTATTGTGTATGAAAACACCATCTCAGAGAGCTTGCCCTCGATAGAGTTCCACACGTTCAGCAGACCTTTGCTGTTTGTGGAGAGCTCATCCACAACTGCTACTTGGAGGTCATCCCTGACAACCTCACTAAGAGTACGCAGTTGCGCTGCTCCAGAAGATGGTGCTTTCCCTGGCTTTGTCCGGCCGTCGAGCTTGCTCTTTTTCTGAGCCGGACAGATCTCTTCCTGAGATCTGTTTCGCTTAACGGCCATTTCTCGGCTGGCCAGAAGGTTGTTGTATTCATCAACAACCTTCTGGTACTTTATTTTATCTTGGGCGTTCTTCTCATGAGTCACTCCGGCCTCTTCATTCTTGGCAATCTTGGCAAGAATAAAAGAGGCCGTTTTGAAGCGGTTCTTGAGGAGAGCGCCTTCCGATGGCTTTTTTGTTCCTCGAGTTGCACTGCTACTAGAGGGTTTCGGATTGGTATGCGGTTTAGGAAGTACAGGAGTGCTATGAATAGCACCGCCTATACTTCCTGTAGTTTTGGGTTGCTCACAAGCGCTGGAACTACCAGCGCTAAATGAGCTCCCCTTTACGGTCTCCTGGCTGGAGGCCAAGAGTTCACCCTCCAAGTCTGCGGATGGTTCTGTGTCAGTCAAGTCTAGTTCGTCCATTTTGTATGAGTTATTTGAATGTTGGTCCCACGAGTAGGTCGGAAAAAAAGAGGTCAGCCCCGGCAGAGCCGATATACCGGGGTAAGGCAGAAAAATAAGACGGACCCTGCCAAGGCATCCGAAGTTGAAGCTATTGGCTTCATCTTTAGAACACGTATTGAAGTTTTTAACTTAAACTTTATGCATTATCGAGCTGACTTACCTTAAATCTGTATTCATAGCAACAGACGGGAAAATGAAGATATAAACTATTTTATATCGACTTGTCAAATGGTAGACATGTGCATTCAAGAGGACATAAACGTCCACAGGTTTTTCTCAAAAACCACTTCCGTCTATCAACTCCTACTCTCACCTCCCCGCAGTGAACATCGGGTGCCTAGTACCTAAACTGGAGATTGGGTTCTAACCCCAGTGGAAAGTTGTTGGGGCAGCAAACAAGAGAGGGGGAGAGGTGTTTCCACTAAGGCACCTGTCCTTATCCAGAAGGCAGCTGACGAAATCCTTCAACACTTCTTCAAATTCTTCAACACTATGATCGGCACGTACCAGTGTAACTTCAGGCCAGACAATTCAACGATAAACTAAATATTCACATCGACTTTCATCGGCTCAAAAGCCGCATTTGATAGCTATAAGTCGCTAAGAGCTTCTATTAACGATGGCGATGTCTGAACATGGGATCTCGAAAAGACTAATCCAGCTATGCCGCATGACGTTAAAAAATACTCCGTGCAACGTGCAAATGGTTAACAGCTCATCCGAGCTATTGCAGACATGTTCAGCGTTCAGGTAAAGAGATTCGCTATCATGTGATTTTTTCAAATGAAGTTAATGAGGTTAAAACTTAAGTATATGCAATTAACAAACAAAGCCTCATATGCCCATCGCCTGCGACAAAATGTCACTGTTACTGTTTTCAGTAGTAATTTGGAGGTAGTCTAGGAGTTCACCTACCTCGGAACAAATATCAATTCCAGGAACGACACCTTAGTGAAAAACCGACAAAAAATTACCTCAACGAACTACTGCTAGTTCGGTTTGGACAAACAAATGGGTTCAAAATGCCTTTTTCGAAAGACAAATTGCATGTTACACAAAACTCTAATTTAACTAGTTCTACTCTACGGCGCTGAGTGCTGGACGATAAGTTAAAAAGGGGAATTAATACTGGCCACTTTCGAGAGAAAAATCCTTCGGCGGATATTTGGTCTAATTTTGGATATGCGAAGAGGGTAAATGGAGAAGAAGATTATATCGTGAACTGTACGAGCTGTATCAAGATGTAGATGTAGTCTAAGGAGCCAAACCATGCCGACTAAACTGGCTACGATACATCAAACAACAACACTCCTGTAATAAAAACCTTTGAATCCCAGGACCTAGGTTCGAGACGACGAGGAAGACCCAAACTCCAATAAAGGGACCAGGCGGTTATTGACGCAAGAGCGTTTGCTCTCGGTGACTGGAGGGAGCTTGCAAAGCACATTAAAATACAGGGTCCGACAGAGAGGGTAGTATGGGTAGTATCGACTCGTTGCGAGATGCCATTTCAGTAACCATAAAGCTGTGGTCAATTGCAAATCATGTGTTTGTTTACAACCTGTTTATTGAAACGGGCCGTTCGGTCATTGCAACACAGATACGATTCCGGAATCATTTTAATATTGGCACCTACAGTCGTGTTTCAAAATTTAATAATATTATGAAGCTTTCACAGAACTGGCGCGAGGAGGTGATTAAACGGTAAGGACTCCATAACATATTGAAAGAGTGCATCAAGCAGTTAAAGTTTTTTGAATATTGTATGGTTTCATCAAGATGGGGCAACTTGCCATACATCAAGGGCAACAATAAGTTTTTTAAGAAAACCATTCCCTGGACTTCTGATTTCATTGCGAGGGGCTATCCTAAAGCAAGAGTACACATAAAAACTACGTACACTCGAAGCCCTAAGTGAGACAATAATACACGGCATTCAAGCAGTTCCACAGCACTTGACAGATGTGATTTTTCGTCCGTAATTTTTTGGATCTAAGGAATAAATGTATAAATAAAATATGATTGGTGAAAAAATGAGTGTGTAACTTTTTTTTTTCTTTTTTTCTCTGCTGGACCCTGTACAATGTTGCGATGCAAAAATATAGTAAGCCTCTTAAAAACTAAATTTCTTCACTGATAATTTTCCTTAAGATTGAGTCAAATCTTCACACAGTCTTCAAAGAAAAAAAATCATAACTTTGATTTTCATTAATTATGTAGAGCCAACTTTACTCCTTTAGAATTCACTAAGTTTATATTTCATTAAACATATGGGTGATTATACAAAAGTTGGGTAACTCGATGTCATGAACCAATATATGGGTGATTATACAAAAGTTGTGTAACTCGATGTCATCAACCAATATATACAAAGTCTGATTATATTTTAGGTCCCTTCCATCTCTGACAACATTACTCGCACACAGGAATGGTTGAGAGTTGTAAGTCACTAGGCCCTGGTTCTTCATGGACTGTTGCGCCACCTAATTTATTTATTTTCTATACACGTGCTTAGCCAGTCAACACGTCAGTTTTATGGTGAGTCGTTATTTTTTTGTTAATGTAAAGTTTATTTTTATTTATTCGTATTAGACTTTGATTTGTTAAAATGTAGTTTGTTGATATTTTAAATTACCAAAAAAAAACATTAGTCCAGATTATAATCTCAAATTTCGTCTTTTTCGTCAGTAGTGTGGCGTCAGTTCTGTGTCAGGTAAATTGTTATTGTTCTTCATTTCTTGATCATTAGTACTTTTAAGATGAATATTGTTAGATTTTGTTTGTTGATTACTTTGAAATATTTAGTAAAAATATGTGAAAGTAGTAAAAGATGAGTGAATAACGTTACGTTAAATGTCAAAAGTCTGTTTTGAAAACTGATGTAGTATTTTCTCCTAGTGTTACATATTAATAATTATTTTTAATTGTTTCTAAGTGATTTTAAGTGATCATTATTAAATTTTTACTAATTTGATTTAATTTCATTATGATACTTTCAAAACTGTGTATACTCGTCAGTCCTCTGGCAGTCAAATTCTGAAATTTTTAAATATCTTACAATGTACTCAAAAAAGTGACTGGCCCGATTGGGAACAATATATTAATTAGATTAGCTATCATATACACCCGAATTTATAGAAGTTTGATTTAAAAACTATCGTAAACAAAATATCCTCAAAAGTTACCCAACTTTTGTATAATCACCCATATCATAACTTAAGTATGTATATTCAACCATAGCTATGAAAATTGCAGGTCTACATTAAACGCAAGTTTTATAAAACACATCCGTAATATTAATTTTGTTTTCTCTTGAGAACTAATATCTTAGATTCTTAAATATTATGTTCCTTAAAATTAAATTCAACAAACAAACAAACATCAAGTGCAGGCTTCAGCTTCAGTAGTGAAAGTGAATCAACAAAATTGGTAAGAATTTAATGGAGGTAAAGTGCATCATAGACATTATTTAATCAACATGAGTACGATTTACGTTTGCCACAGGTGTTCTTATTTTCTATAATACTACCCTTTTGGTTGCTGTACTGCATCCCTTGACATTTAGAATTGATGGAGTGTATTTTGTTTGTAATGCTTTCTTTGTTTAAATAGTTTTGCACTCAGGAATAAGCTATAAGTTACGAATGAACATATACATACATTGAAACGATGTTTTTGAGATAAAAGTTAAATTGGTTTAGTGCAAAAAGATCCAGGAAAAAGAATATTTATAAAAGGATCTAAAATGTATGACACATTTCAGAACTATGTAGCTGTTACTAGACGTTACTCGCATGCTTTATTTTAGGACAAATTGGGTTAGCATATAAAAGGATAAAGTGAACCAACTTTAAGAGATAGACATATATGCTGCTACGCACTTTTTTTTGAGCTATTAAAGGGAAACAATTCTGTCATACATTATTTAAGCACTCTTATCGTTTCCATAGCGTATGCAGTGGAAGCAAAAGCGAAACAAATCACCGATTTTGAAATATTCTTTAATGGTGCTCCGCTCGTATTAGTCTTTGTGTTATATAGCCTTTCTCAATAAATAGGCTATCTAATACTGAAAGATTTTTAAAATCGGACCAACAATTCCTGAGATTAGCACGTTCAAACATACAAACAAAAAAACTTTTCAGCTTTATAATATAAATAGCTGGTTTACCCGGCATCATCCTGGAGGTATTCAACTATTTTATATAAAAAAAAAACGAGGATGAAAAAACTATCTACTATTTTCTTATATTGTACCTTTTTTATTTATTAATTTATATATTATATCTGTACATATTTCTATTAAGGTTATAATACTTCTTTGTAAACAATATTTTTTGTTCTTTGGTGAGGCGCATACACATATAGATTTTTTGCCGAGCTCAAACGGGAGCAAGCAACATAAAATTGTCCGTGGGTATAACAGGGATTTGTGATGTCAAGGCCTGCAGCCTTCAGTGTCTGTCCCTGTACCTTATTGATAGACACATCAAAACAAAGCTTTATAGGAAATTGTACTCGTTTAAATTCGAACGGGTATTAATTAGTAATCATCGGTATCCTGGGAATGAAAACAACTTGACCTTGGGCTGAGCCGGAAAGAATTTTAGCTTCAATCACGTTCCTCTGCATAGTTACTATCCGTAATCTAGTACCATTGCATAATTTCGGTGCATTTAAATTTCTCATAAGTATTATTGGAGCCCCAATTTTCAAGTCCAATTTATGCGGAGGAAGTCCTGGTGGATTCAAAGAATTCAAAAATTCAATTGGAATATCAATAGCATTATCTTGATCATTGAAAGAATTTTATTATTTATGCTTGTAACAGAATCGTTTTTAGGCGGTAAAATCCCTCGTTCGCGTAACCAATCATCCGTTTTCTCTGAAATTTGGGCGACTTGCGGGTAAACATTAGCTATTAATTCGTCTTGTCCAGGGACGCTAGTTGCAAATGTTGGTTCTATTAGTACTTTACCATCATTATTTAAAATATTTCCATTTTCTACATCCAAAAGAGTTCTTGAAAATGGAGATGCATTATTATCACCACCCAAATGTACGCGCATATTTGTGGTCAATCTTAAAAGTTTGACAGAAACGACGATTTTAGGCAAGCATTTATTTCATCACTTTTTGTACCTCTTGGCACAACTGACAATATTTGCCGAAAATCACCAGCGAACAGTATCACAACACCTCCCATCGGACGTTCATCATATCTCTAAGTGTACGATCCAGAGCTTCAGGCCCACCTTTATTTACCATAGTCGATTCGTCCCACACAATAAACGTCGTTTCTTTAAGCACTTTAGCTAGTGAGCTTTGTTTCGAGATACTACAAAGTGGACGCTCCTGTTTGTATAGATAACTAATTATTGACTAACATTATCGCACCTCTTTGACAAAGATTTCCTCTTTTGCTTGATTTCAGTTTTATATATATAGATTATACATGATTCATTAATTGCAGACAACTTAGGGCAACGTAAGGTGAAGTCTAACAAAGACGCAGCATCAAATGGCTATACTGTCGAGCTTTTCAAAGCGGTTGGAAATGTTTGCTAAGAAGCATCCATAGAGCTTATCTGTAGAATATATTCGGGTTAAATTATTTCCGATGAATGGAATTGTTTTCTTAATCTTGGAAGAACCTTAAAACTACACTAACTATAGAATAAATAGTCTTCTTTACATCGCAATATTATATCGTCGTAATATATGAACGTCTTAAGCAGCTCATGAAATACTAGATACGTGACTTTAATGGCGGCTTTAGACCAGGAAAAACCACAGTCGACCGAATATTCCCGTTTTTTTTTATACTGTGCGTCAACTCAAGGGGTTATGACTACCCTTAAAACGATTAGGTAAGGAGGACAAAATAAAGAAAGGAGATACCGATGCATATTGGTTTTGAATGTCTGTACATTATAATGAGTGGGAAATATTGAGTCTGGGCAAAACATTTCACATTCGTGTAGTGCGGCTAAAAAGAAGAATCCCTGTATTTAACAGTACGTCCGAAATTGGGCTCAGAGGAAAGTTGATGAGCATTCCTAGAAGCACGTGAATTACGGCTGAATTGCTTGAGGCGGGGAATGCAACTGGTTATTTTACCAGAGAAAATAATGACAAACATGAGATCTAGCGGTGGCGGTGTTCAACAACAGCAAATTTTTCCGTAAGAGAGATCGATCGCCATCATTTTTAGAGCTCTCTTTTCAATTCTATCCAAAAGGCTTACGTACGATAGTTGGAGCACCAATCCAAATATGAGAATTATACTTCTTGCATCATCGCAGAAACACTTATCAGAGTTCTTGGCGATGTGAAATAAGTGATCACTGTACAAGAGATGGTTGTGATGCACATACTTAGAACTGAAAGCTGTTCAGTTTTCTCAATGCAAGTGCCACCAATGGATAGTGATTATGGGGGTGGGTTACGCTTTTGCAGCATTGGGTTTCCGAAGCATTTAATTCTACAGAACTTCGATGCCTGGGTCATGTAGAGCGATTGGACATCAATGCTCCAGCCCGGAAGGTCTTCGAATACAATCCCGAGGGACGGCCGGCGGCGGCGTAGTAGAGGAAGACCGCGACTCAGATGGCGCACGCAGGAGGACCCCAACCAACTTGGCGTACGAAATTGGAGACAGCTAAATAGGGACTGAGCTGTCTGAAAGCGCATGTTGGTTGAGGCCCTGGGTATTGTCATCAGCGAAACATTTAAGTGTGTTAGAAGTTTAAAAAAAAAAACATCATTTATAAAAATAAGTTCTCTGAGGCACAATAGCGATTATTTTGAGGATATCACATTTCTGAATCGTCACTGAAAACGGTTTAAAACTATAAATACATAAAATACTTTAAATGCGTATTTTTAGCACACAAATTGACTCTAAAAGTTATGTTTCAAAACCATACAAATATTAGATCATATGCTTCTCAAAAGTTGTTAGTATTAGCGGGAATTAAGCAAGATACTGAAAAGACTATAACTGTATCAAGAAGATAAATGTTTGTTCTTTGAAACTTCATCACACAATTTATTGTTAAGAACTGTATTTTACTTTCTATACCGTCTTTCCCAACCCGTGTGATAGTTTATGTACACAAGTATTATTTAGTACTCACTCGTTTCGAATACTTTTAAGTCATTTCGATGAAAAAACAGAGAAATTTATCTAGATTTTTGTATGAATGTTTTCACAGCCAATTATGTTGAACAATGCAAATATCGGCAACCAACCCCAAGTGCCCGGGTAGCTCAGTCGGTAGAGCGTTGGACTTTTAATCCAACGGTCCAGGGTTCAAGTCCCTGCTCGGGCGAACTCCTTTTTTATTTTCAAATCATACAACTACATTTTTAAAAATGTATTTTTGGTTGCACGAGTAACATATGGAAACTATTTTAAGACTCGGAGCGTTTTCCAGTCCTTCCTTTCAACAAATATCTGTTCATATTAAATCCCAAACCAACGTTATACAGTTGCAAGTCTTAAGGCACACAATTCTCAGTAAGACTTTTCTCAACACACTAAGTAAAAGGTAGGAGAACCTCATACTAAGTACCCAGGTTAGATTGAAGTAGATTGACTTATAGACCAATTGAGAGTATTGGTGTTAGAGAACCCTAAATCTTCGATCACGGGCTAAATGAATTCTTAATCACGTATACTACGAAACTAAGCAATATCGAAGCACTAACTGGCAAACGTGCAATAGGGAAATTGGAAACCAAATAGACCATTTAGACTCGTGAAATATATCTGCGCCCAAATGTTTAGATCAAAAATCAAAATCACAACAGAACTAACAGAAACAGAGAAGTGTTTCCATCTTAAAACTCCTACAAAGACGACCAAAAAACACCTTGGTATTCTCACGAGCTCACCAGCATAAGGAAAGAAACGTAAAGAATTTTCAACGTTGCCAAGCGTACCAGACTAGACAGTGATTGGAACTCTTTCAAGACAAGATAAGTCTAGCCAAAGAAATTTATGGAAGAGTTTCAACCAAAGCCAAATGTAGCTTTTGCAGAAATGTATGTAATGAATTAGAAAGCATCAATAAGTAGACAATACTTGGAAAATCTTTCCTATACCCAAAGCATTTGGGTCACTTAGAACATCCAATGGCCAATGGACAGAATCTTGCCACAAAAGTTTAGAACTTATACTAAAAACCCATTTCCCGTTTCTCAAACAAGATGATAACAACGAAGCAGAGCTATCAACTCACTCAGAAACAAATGAATTCCCTACTTGTATTATATCGTTAGACAGGATAAAATAGGCCTTAAGCTCCTTTAAATCTCCAGGCCCTGAAGGCATCTTTCCTATGATGCTAGAAAAGAGTGCTGATTCCATCATCCCACACCTAAACTATAAATGTATAAATGGGGATATGTTCCTTTGTGGCGTGAGGTCAGAAGCTGGTAAAGCCAGCAACACTAATGGTGAAGACCACAGACCCATCAGTCTCATATTCTTTACTTTTAAAACTTAAAGGCTTCTAAACATTGAAATCGGAAGCAGTCTTAGACCTAAGGTTTTATCTCCCACACAGCATATCTTTTTTAAAAGGCAATAGTGTACAAACTGCCTTAGACTGCTTGGTATAATGATTAAAGTACTCGTACCAACAACTAGAGGAACGCCTTAAAAAGTTAACTCTCTCCAGTTCTTTTTGTAATGAACGAATATAGTGAAGTCGAAGTAGTCGCTTTTGTAAATGACCACAGGGAAATTCCTAACCATTCTAAACGAACAACTGGACCACGCTCTGTCTAGGATCTGCACCTGAGCAAAGAGCTCTGGCTCTATGATTAACCTCCTAAAAACAGACTTGGTACTTTTTAAAAATGGGAGGAAAATCCCAAATTAATGCCTCGCTTAGACAAAAACCCACTCAACTTATCAGATCAAGCCAAAGGGGTAATCTTAAATAAAAGGCTTTAATAAAACATTGGGCAGGTTCAGACAACATAAGGGACTTCATTCGCAGTCAACTGCATTCTTTGAACGCAAAATAAGACCAAGGCTGCTAGTTATTATTTAAAATGTCATTTATTTTAAACTGCGAACGTAAAACTTTAAATAAAATTTTGCACTAAGTAAATAATTCACAAAGTTATGAAGCTTTTAGTTAAATGAAAAAAAAAAAAACATGATCAGCTGACATTTTGACATGTGACAACTTTCCAGTCAACATTCTAATAAAGTTTCCTTAACTGGATGGCAATTTTTTGGCAGCCGGCCAATGAGATACTAGAAATTTCTCAAGTTTCTTATGTCGTCTGAAAACCCGTCCATTCCCGATAGACACAAATAGGTGAACAATAAACCAATCACAAATGAGTCGACGATATATATATAAATATATGCTGACGGCTCGAAAGCAGTTGTTGGAGTCGGTGTCGGGTATTTTAGGGAAACATTTGATCATACCAGCGTAATCAATCTTCCTGATTTAAGCATTGTCTTTCAAGCCAAGACATTTCTGCCACAAAAATCAAATGGAAGCTTGTAAATCACTGTTGCCAAGCATTTACGGTTCTCAGCTTATAGCATAATATAAGATGTGCCTCAGAAGAAAAGAGCTGATTAGCTGACGAGGAAAAGTACAACACTGGATTTATCCTATATAGACTCCATTATAAGCACTCCATCCTGTAAATCAGATCGTTAGTAAAACCAATAATAGATGAAAAATCCTGGAAACTGTACAACGGCCAGGTAACCACGGTACACATTTGAAAAAACCAGATCCCAAATGAATATTAACCTCGACGAAAGATCTCTACAATTGCGTGTAAGGATAATAACAGGCTCCCAATTTCTTGGGTTATCACAGAAAGAAATGCGGTTTGATACCGATGACACATGCAATAAGACAGTAGCGATAAGGAACAACACCAAGACACTACTCACTTCGTGTGCAACTGCCCGGCACCCTGCCACATAAGGTATACATTCTTAGCCAAATACTTCTTCAATAATCTTAGAGAACTCGACGACCTTTCAGAGAAGAGACCCTTAAGCTTTATCAAAGCTTCTAAATGTCTAAATGAATATAAATCGGTCATAGGTGCAACCAATACGGAGGTAAACAATTCATATCGAAAATCAAATTATCGCGTGATGCATTTATTTTTGGTATACAATTCCTGCCTAATGAAAATTGTTATCAATTTTCAACTTAACTTATGTTGCAATCAATATTAAGCCACCAAAAACCTACACAACTTTGGCGTTGGGAAGTCTAGAACGTGCCAGCTGAGGTTAGCGATGATAACAGCCTTAATAAAACATTTATTTCTGTCCCTACGGAACGGATCCAATCGTACCGCGTCGGAAGTTTCCTTTAATTTACTCATAAGCACCTTCGTGTATACCCTTGTTTTGGTTTTTCTGCAGTAGCGAATACATACGTTGTCGAAAGTTTGCTTTCTATAGACTAAAAAACCGTCGGGCTAGATCAAATTCATCTTTCTACCGATTGTGTTGCCGGATATCACTTTTGCTTTTAATACCATTTTTATGATTGGAGTGTACCTTAACTTATGAAGGGCAACCAAAATCATACCACTTCCAAAAATTGAATTCAGACCCATTTCCGTATTGTTCTTCCTGTCTAAGGTCTTTGAAAGGATACAACAAAAGCAAATCAATGCTTATCTCACTGCCAACTCAACGCTTACTCAAATACAATCTGGTTTTCGTAAGAAACACATTTGTATTACTGCGCTTTTAAAAGTCACTGATGACCTAAGGCAAGCATTGGATAATGATTAGGTATAGTTTTTAATTTTTCTCGACTTCTCAAAGGATTTTGAAATAGTCAACCACCTCAAAATATGTAGATAGCTTATGGAAAATTTTAACTTTTCAACTGTTGCCACTAAGTTAATTTTGTCTTGCTTGACAAATAGAATGCATGCAGTAGTAGTTGATAGCCTATCTAACATTCTGCCAACTGTGCCTGGAGTCCTCAGGGCTCTATTCTCGGAACTCTTTTGTTTTCAAAATATGAATAATGAACTTTTATCTTAAATTTTCAATTTTTCCTCCCATATGTACGCAGGCGATTCCCAGCTATACTTTAGTGGCTCTCTTGGCTTAATTGAGCATGGAGCTTTTTGTGTCAATGAAGACTTGGACAGAGGGGTAAATTGGTCTGATTCAAATGGATTTATTTTAAGCCCTAACAAATCTTGCCTTGTCATATCTAGGAAATCTTTTGTCCTTGATCATTTTCCACCGATTGTTTTGAGCAACGCTCCAATCAACCATAAGTACCTTATGGGTAACTTACCCTTTCACACCTGTTGAAACGCTATTGCTTCTTTCGAAGATCCTGGTCATTTTTTTTACTATGTAACTACTGGATATGTATTTTAAAAACTATTTGGAATTTCGAAGTTTAATTTTATTTGCTGATTAACTCCTCACACACCAAACAAAATACTGTTTTGAAAAAATAAAAACTGCATCCTCCCATAGATCTCTTCAGTTAATTGTACCCCGCTGATTATTCTTAACATCTCTGAACATCATTTTTTATTAATTTCACCCGTCTTTGGAACTCATTATCTCGAAATAGAAAAGATACTCAAAATGCAACAAGTTTCAAAAAAGTTTTAAAATTTTATTTTTCATTAATTTTGCAAATGTGAAGCTTTGTTTTGATCAATTTTATGAAATTAGCTTACTACTTTCTTATAAGATTAAATATTTTACAGTTTGTTAAGCCATCACGAATAAACAAATAAAAATAAATAAAGGGTGTCCCAAAATTAACGCAAGATTTGAATTTGCCGCCATTTGTGCAGTGAAGTGTTGGCAACCCTGAAAAAAAAGCAATTTGACAGCTAACAGTATAGGGTTATTAAAAATGGAGCGTTACACGAGAGAACAACGTGTCTTCATTATTAAAGAATATTTCAAAAATAGTGAAAGCTTGGCGGCTGCAGTTCGAAAATTTCATACAAAATATGGTCGGAATAGTGTTTTAACTTCGTCAACTGTGAAGAGATTAATTGAAAAATTCATGGAGACTGGATCCGTTGGAGACGCCAAACACACTGGTCGTCCAAAAACAAGCCGTTTAAATGTGAATGTCGAAGCAGTGCGTGAGAGTGTTGCTGACAATCCAGGAACCTCAATTCGACGTCGTGGACAAGAATTGCAAATTTCAAGAACCTCTCTACAGCGTATACTCACCAAAGATCTGTCTTCATGCTTACAAAATTCAATTAACACAACAATTGAAGCCTAATGACCATGGACAGAGAAGAGAGTTCGTTGAATGGATTATTGAACATCAACAAATGGATCCTGATTTTTCGAGCAAAATCATCCTAAGCGATGAAGCACATTTTCATCTTGATGGCTTTGTCAATCGCCAAAATTGCCGCATTTGGGGTTCGGAGAACCCACATGTGATTGTCGAAAAACAAATTCATCCACAACGCGTGACTGTATGGTGTGGATTTTGGGCTGGAGGAATAATTGGGCCATATTTTTTTGAAAATGATGCTGGTCAAGCAGTGACTGTTACTGGTGCTCGATATCGCGACATGATTACACAGTTCTTTCTGCCAAAATTGGATGATATTGATGTGTCCAATATGTGGTTTCAACAAGACGGTGCCACATGTCATACAGCCCGTGAAACAATTCAATTACTGCACGAGACATTTCCAGGTCGTGTACTCTCTCGTTTCGGTGATCAAAATTGGCCTCCTAGATCGTGTGATTTAACACCATTAGACTTCTTTTTATGGGGTTATTTGAAATCACAAGTCTATGTCAACAAGCCCACAACCACCCGTGCATTAAAGGAGGAGATTCAACGCTGCATCAACGAAATTCAGCCACATTTATGCAGAATGGTCATGGAAAATTTCAACAAAAGAGTGCGCATGTGCATGCAAAGCCGTGGAGGCCATTTGTCCGATGTGTTATTCCATACATAACCCTATCCTATCTACTTTAAGAGTCAATAAAAATATAACTATCAAAAGACTAAAAACGGCGTTTTCTATTTAATTCAAATCTTGCGTTAATTTTGGGACACCCTTTACAATTTTACGTTTTCGAGCTTTGAGCTACAACAGGACAGGCATAATACAAACATCCACTGTTTGTGGAGACAGAGCTCAGAGATTTAGTAGCATCATGACTATCTGAGATGATTCCGACATTAGATGTGGACCCCATTTTCTTTTAGATGAACAAAGCTTATTTTATCAACAAAAGTTCTATCTGGCACAAGCTGAATTGTTAGGAAGGTGGTTTGGTCTGGAAAAAGATCTCGAGTATCATTTAACATAATCAGACGCTCTAGAAGTAGAAGTTCTAAGCACCTAAATCTTCTTCAATGTTATTACATTCTGCTTCTAGGGACACAATACCTAAGACAATTTTAGGTTTGACTTTAAATTTAAGAACTGAACCAACATTAAACATGTTTAATAGTCATCTAAAAAACAAAAAAGTGTGCGTCGGCCGGGAATCGAACCCGGATCAACTGCTTGGAAGGCAACTATGCTAACCATTACACCACCGACGCCCTATGAATGATATGTTTTTAAAATACATTTAGTCAGGCATAATTAATGATACACTATGGCGTATACATATTTTTGTTGTATAAATTTTATAAAATTTTAATTCATAACATCCTAAAACATTGAATGGGATTTTATGGGATCTAAGACAAAAATATATTTACCACAAATAGTTGCAGATGATACCATCATACTTTGCACTATAGGAAAAACGAAAAGCCTATATGGAGCTGGTTTTCTAATAAAAAAGTATTAAAAATCACATGTCTTATGTATGTTTCTTCAATTAAAGGATTTGTATTATTACTCTGCAAATGAACAACACGAAACTGACCATCATACAAGTTTATGCTCCTACAAATAAAGGCACCGCCGAAGAAATTGACACATTCTAAGACAATCTTGAAAAAGTGTACCATACAAGAAAACCGGAGGTAATGTACATTTTTGGTGACTTTAACGCAAGGATGTGAAAACAAGACAAAGGAGAAGAACATATTATTGGAATATTCTTATGTGGACAAAGAACACAGAAGAGAAGTAAAACTAACGAAGCTTGACCTTTCCAAATCCGTATTTAAAAAAAAAAAAGCCAATTATAAGTGGGCATGGTTATTGCTAGACGGAAACACGAAGCAAAACTGAATAAATCTTATATTGACAAATACAATTATTCAAATTCAACAGGGACCAAAGGATGGTATGTGTAAAAATAAGAATTAACCATTGTACAACGAATAGAAATCAGCAAAAATACTTCACACCAAAAGAAATAACAATAGAATAGCCAGAAAATAAAATAAGAGAACATATTGATACAACATACACTGTAGAAAACATTTAACATACTCATGATATCCTAGATAAAGGCATAATCACGAAGAAAAAGATTAACAAACATTTCACAGAACACACAAATATTGATCAACAATGGAATTGAGAAAAGCTATAAAAATAAATTTTTGAAATGACATAATTACATACATATAATGAGATAATTATACCTCATCAAAGGAACAAAATCCATTCCAAAGTCTAGAAATTTTCTATGTGACGAAAGAGATTGAATCATGTGACTAAAAAAATAAATTAAACAGATAACAAAGAGGATGAACATCAACCAAGCAGCAACAGAGTTTTTTGAAAAATTATTCAGATCAATGGACCTTCCAATGGAAAACATATATTTGGACAACAATTTCAAAAAAAGTATATAGAATACATGAAATAACTTTACCTCTTATTTTTTGACTTCAACAAGTTCTTTGACAGTGTAGAGCACAAAAGTATATACATATGTATATAGTGAGGTACAGAGTAACCTGAGATATGCAGGTGACATTGTTTTGCTTTCCGAAACACCAGAAGACATGGAACAAATGTTGAACAAACTTCCCATGGAATGTAAAATACATGGACTAAAATTAAACCTTAAACGCTGCCGTTGATAGTCCATATCCGAAGAACAATAATGAGATTCTAAAAACGAATATGAAAAGCTGAGGGTACTGTCATCAGCGAAACAATTTAGTGGATTAGAAGTTTTAGACAAAAGATCATTTATAAAAATAAAGAAAAGCGTAGGAGACAAAACGAAGCCCTGGGGCACACCAGCGTTTATTTTGTAGATATCAGATTTGAACCCAACAAAGAAGAGATTCATCAATACTAAAAGCACGCATTTTCGATAAGAGAGCTTTATGCCAAACTATATCAAATGCCTTAGAAATATCAAGTGCAATAATCATACTTTCTCCAAAACGATGTAAAGATTTGTTCCACTGTTCGGTGCGATATAGATAAACCATGAGATCACCAGTGGAACTATTGCAACGAAAGCCATACTGCCGGTCCTTAAGAAGCTTTCGTTTTTCAAGATAGTTCTTAAGCTGAAAATGAATCAGCGTTTCCATGACCTTGGAAAGAAGGGACGTAAGTGCAATTGGACTATAGTTAGAGGGGGAGGAGGATTCGCCTTTTTTAGGGAAAGGTTGGACAAATGCAGTTTTCCATCCACTCGGAAAGAGACCAGTACAATAGGACAGATGGAAAAGGTTACGCAGGTTACCTCTTCAGAACAATAGCGGGGATACTATCCGGGCCAGCAGATTTGTGAATGTCAAAATCTTTTAGTACGAGTGCGAAAGAAGATTCGTTCCATAGAATCGTTTACGCTTTCAAGTACAGAAGGAGTCATGTCACTCATTGGCAACATCGAAATAACAGCAAACTGTGCCGCAAGCAAATTGGCTTTATCAATCGAGCTTACAAAAGGAATGTCATTAAAGACAAGCGTAGGAACCGACGAAGACGTAGAGTTGCGCGCATTTTTAACAAATGACCAGAAATTGTTACTACCTTTGGGACATTGTAGTACTTTTTGCCGTAATTTCTGGTCATGCAAAAATTTAATGCGTCGAATATGTCCGTTAGGTACAGGTCTTTCTACTTTGTTTAAACTTATTCCGGTTTTTCTTAGTGGGGTTGGCTTGGTATATCCGGAAACTTACGTCTTTGATCCTAAATGACTAAAAACTAGTTTAGTCAATCATACATCTACTCACTGTAAAGAGAGTTGCCAGGTATGTGCAAAGTGCGGAGAGGAAGGTCATTCGTTTAAAGATTGTGTAAATGAAAATAGAAAGTGTGTTAATTGCCAAAAAGCAAAAGATAAACTTAATTTAAATGACATTGACATTAACCATGATTGCAGAGACAAATGCTGTCGTACGCTTCAACGTAAATTAAAAATTGAAAATGAAAGAATAATTTATTAGCAATTAACACCATCTGTTAAGTGTTTTTGTTTAAATATCGGGGGAATGAGAACAAATTTAAATCAACTAGAAGTGATAACGGTTAAAAACGATTTCGATATTATATGCGCCACTGAAACTCATTTAACAACGGATATCGAAGACTCCGAGATAAAGCTACTTAATTATAAAATCTTTAGATGCGATAGTGTTTCTAGTCATACTGGTGGTGTTCTATTTTTTGTTAAACCAGAATGGCAAGTCGAGGAAATTTGCAAAATGGCAATTGGTAAAATGATTTGGTGGCTGGTAATAAAAGTGAGCTTAAACAATATAAATATGACTTTAGTTGCAGTTTATAGATCACCACATAAACAAAACTCTCCCGAAAGAATTTTTTGTGATTTCTTTGGAGATAAAATAGAAGATCTCTGTTCTTCACCTGCAGACGTTATAATAATGGGTGATTTTAACATCGATTGGTTTGTTAATGGGACTTACAGAAAAAGAATTTTCGAAAGTATATCGGACATCTCATTTAAACAAATAGTGACTGAACCAACAAGAATAACGCAAAACTCGACTACTTTAATAGATTATGTAATAACAAATATTGAAAACACAAAGGCAAAAGTGAAAAAAGAATTTAAAATCAGTGACCACGAATCTTTAGAAATCCTTATCGAAACAAGTTTTATAAATAAAATATCTACTAAAAAAATTATTCGGACATTGGCATTTAAAGAAAACGTTTTCCGTAGTGAGCTTATTGATAATGAGATAACAAATATAAGTTGGAATAATTTAAATGATACAGCTAAATCTTTCAGTATGAAATTAAAACATAGTTTGGAAAAAATGATAATTTCAAGATTTTGATTGGTTTAATCAACATTTGTCTAACATGAAGCAAATGAAAATCCAACTGCATCAAAGAGCTGTTTGGACCAATAACACCGGTGACTGGAGTATGTATAGACTCTATAGAAACAGGTACGCGACTGAACTTCAAATGGCAAAAAATAATTTCATTGCTAGAAAGATTGATCAATCGACGGATCAAAAAACCATGTGGAGAACAATAAAAAATCTAGTCCTTAATCAAAAGAATAGTGAAATAGAACAAATAATCTGTGATAGTGAAGTGATTAAGAATAAGTCTGATATAGCTAATAAGCTGAATACATTTTTTGTTAAGAGTGTATTGGAATTAAATGACAAAATACCATTTGAACATTATAAAAATTTAATAAATATAAACCCAGAAATAAGTTTTAAATTTAAGCGAATTAATATGAGTGATTTAACACAAATAATGAAAAACATGAACAATAAAAGGGACTTCAATGGTTTGTCAACTAAAATGATGTTGTGTACTATGGACATTATTGGACCTTGTTTTTTGAGTATGATAAACGAATCTCTTCGTAGTGGTGTTTTTCCTAGTTCCTGGAAAGAATCAATTGTAGTGCCAATAGATAAAGTTAAGGGGACAGTTAATCCGGCTGAATTTCGTCCGGTCAACATGCTTATGACGGAGAGTAAGATTCTTGAAAAAGTTGTACATAATCAGCTGCAGAATTATATGGAATCCAATCATTTCTTAACGGATTATCAGTCTGGATTTAGGCAAAATCACAGTTGTGAAGCATTACTTAATCTGGTAATAACGCAATGGAAAACCGATGTTCACGACAAGAAAGTTATTGTTGCGGTTTTTCTGGATCTACAAAGGGCATTTGAGACAATTGATCGAGTTATAATGCTGAAAAAACTGAATCGATATGGTATTAAAGGAGTGGAACTACAATGGTTCAAAAGCTATTTATCAAACAGAACTCAGAGAACCAAAGTGTCAAGTAATCTATCAGAAGTTTTGGATGTAACGCTGGGATTACCTCAAGGAGCGGTGTTGGGGACACTTCTTTTTATAATTTACATAAACGACGTGGAAAATGTATTAAGACATGCGAAGGCTAGGCTGTTTGCGGATGATACCTTGTTATATGTGTCTGGAAGATCTGCAGAGGAGTGTATCGATCAACTGAATGCTGATTTAAAAAACATTGAATCTTATTTCAAAATGAATAAATTAAATCTTAACACTTCAAAAACAAAAGCTATTATAATTAATGGAGAATCTGTACAAAATATTATTATTAATGAAGTGGCAATTGAAAAGGTTGAAGAAATTAAGTATTTAGGAGTTATTATTGATAAAAAATTAAGTTTCGAAAATCACATTAACAATATATGTAATAAAATTGCTAAGAAAATAGGATTTTTCCAAAGAATAAGAGGTAAAGTATCTATGAATTGTGCAATTAAAATTTATAATGTAATGATCAAACCACATTTTGAATATTGTTCAACAATACTGTTTCTGGGTTCTAGACAAATGTCAGAAAGGTTGCAAAAATTACAAAACAGGGGAATGCGCTGTATTCTCATGTGTAATAGGTTAACACCGATACAACTTATGTTAGATACTCTAAAATGGCTAAGCATTAACCAAAGAACATTAATGAATGTACTAATTTTTATCTTCAAAATGAAAAATAATATGTTACCTAATTATCTTTATAATGAAATAGTTTATGTATCTGATGTGCAAACACATAATTTAAGAAATGGTGGTGATTTCAGGCTACCATTTTTTACAACAAGTAGATCGCAGAATATATTGTATCATAAAGGTTTTAAATTATTTAATAACTTGCCTTTTGACTTAGTCAGAAAATAATTTTATTGTTTTTAAAAGAAAAATGATATTATATGTAAAAATGAATTATATTTAATTAAAAATATTAGTTTTTATTCTTTAATTAGTTTTAAGTTAAAGATTGTAAAAATAGCGGAAGCTAAATAAAGAATCAAATCAAATCAAAAGTAGATGTAATTGTTTCCAATTTTCTCGAAAACTAAAATATATTCTTAGAATTAGATTTTTGGTGTTTAACCAATAATTGACAAAGACATTTTTTACTGGAAACAAATGTTACTCAATAACATACAAAAATGAAATTTTGTGTTTAAATAATTTGTCTGTTGTTTTTAACTTTGAGATTTAAAATAATTATTTTTTTCTGATACTATGGAAAAGCAACATTTTTTAAAATTACTTCAAGAATGGATTTCTGGTTTTGAGAAAAGTTTTATCAAAATAATGTAGGTGTTGCTGTTGTTTTCCAATCTTTGATTTTGTAAGTCAACCTACTTTTTTGAAAATTACAGGGGGATATACACCCCCATCCCACACAATAGCGGATGCAGACTTTTATCCGGAGGGGAGGGGCACACACACTTAACATAAAGATGAGTTTTGAGCACCACTTAAAAATATTCTTCAATTTTCTCTAAAGAAGGCTGACAATATTTAAATAACATTATGTGTATCTTAACCGAACATTTACATATTTCAATAAGTAAAGGGACAACTTTAGTTATTAGATTTATTTAGAACACTGTTGTCCAGCAAGATTTGGTCTAACTATTTAATTTGGATGACTCCCTATATATGAAAGTATTCCAAGATTCCAAGAGGAGTCTAAATATGCCATATTTAAGAGCTAAATTACAATAGTTTAGATGGTTTTTCGTCACGCAAAAATGTAAGAAATTGTTTTGAAACGTAGATTTTTTCCAAAAATAATATATTCTGTTCTTGTCAGCATTTCTATAAATGCGAAGAACGCTTCAAAAATATAAATGCAGAATCCCAGACAATGAGAATGCTCGCCAGAAAATTTGATCTTTTTCGTAGGAAAATAAAACCTTTAAAAAATATTATGATTTAAATGTTGGGTTCTTGAATTTAAGGAAATAGGTTCATTAAAATACATAGTTTCTCTAAAAAAATAAATACAAACAAATTAAGGTAAACAAATAAGTTGGGAGGAAACATAAGTGTGCAACTCACAAATTCAACTTTGCAGAATATCTTTTCACTTCAGTTCTCGAGAGATTCAAAAATTATTAAATTAATACCTAGATTTGAAAGGTTTTTTATGTTTTTCAATTAGCCTTAAGTTAAGACATTTATATTCTTAAAATTGTTTAAATCTCAGTTCTAGAGCATCCAAAGTAAATTCACTTCAAAAAGTAATTTATCTAATTTTTTAAAATCTTGTGTCACTAGGGAAACTATATACAGTGGAATCTCGCTAACTTGAACACCTACGAAACGAGGCCTGTTTAAGTTACTGGATTGTTCAAGTTACTGGAAAAAATAAAAAAGTCTTCGTTTTTATACGTTTTCATTATATTATTTTAAATGTTAGTAATTGACACAAAACACAATTGTATTTAAACCAACTTTGGAAAAAAATTTGTTATTTTACATTGCTTAGTTTTCTGCAAAACATTTTTTAGCGCACTTTCTCTGAGGTTTTGGAGTACTGTAAATTTAGATGATGTTCTGTTATTTTGACTGGCCCAATCGATCACTTTATCGATTGATTCGATGGCTTCGGTGTCAGTTACAATGTTTTGCACCATTATAACATCACTCGGGTCAGATTCATTTTCCGAATCGATGTCTTCATCTTCAACACCATCAGGAACATCTTCATCGCGTAACCATTCGTTTACTTCTTCTTCGGTGTAATGCTGTTGGATTGAAAAATAAAAGTTTGTTCATTAGGTACCTACTGTTTTGTACTTAAAGTCAAAAAATGTTACCTGATTATTGTCTATTTGTTCGAGCAAATATATCAAGGGTGCTGCTTCCCCATCTGCAATCAAGTTTTCCCTCCAGCGTTCTCTGAGGGACATCATCTTCGTCGTTAAAGAAACTGTTATCGACATCATTAAAAATGGGGTTCCAGCATTTTTCAAGAATTTGAGAAGTTACTTGATCCCACGATTTTGACATCAATGTAATGGCTTGGCGCAAATTGAAGTTCTTTAGGGCAGAAATTATATCTTCATTTTTGTTGGCAATGACCAACGACAGCAAGTTTGACTTATAATGCAGCTTCGTAATTCTTATGCCATTTTGATCCATCGGCTGAACTAACGCAGTGACATTCGGTGGTAAGAACATTGTGCAAATGTCTCCGTTAAGATACCTTAACTCTTCTGCCGATGGATGGCATGGAGCATTGTCTATAATCAGAAGTGCCTTAAGTGGGAGATTTTGTTCTTCGCAGTGTTTCTTTACTTGAACTACAAAGCTCTTGAAAAACCATTCCTTGAAAATGTATTTTGTCATCCATGCATTCATAGAACTTTTGTATTCTATTGGCATTTCAAAATTTTTAAGACACCGTGGATTTTTTGACTTACCAATTATCATAGGAACGAGTTTGTGGGTACCTGTGGCGTTAGAACCGAGGAGTAAAGTCACTCTTTGCTTAGGAATTTTTCCTCCAAATGCACTTTTTTCATTAAACGATACATAGGTTTTTTTGGGCAACAACTTCCAAAACAGTGCAGTTTCATCAACGTTGTAAATTTGTTGTGTTGTCAGCTGAAGAGCGGCGATTTTATCTTCAAGTTTTTTTTTGAATGGCTCAATAGGTCCTGGATCAGCAGCTAATTTTTCTCCACTAATAGTAAGCAATCGAATACCGAATCTTCTCTTCCATTTCTGAAACCACCCAGAACTAGCATTGAAAGAGCTACCTTCTTGACTCTTATACTTTATAAACAACTGTTTGGCTTTCTCTCTTAAAATGTTTCCGCTTATCGGAACATTTCTTTTGCGCTGATTCAGGAACCATTTGTAAAGGATCCTTTCCATTCTTGGATGCTCAGCTTTTTTAATTGTGCACATTTTGCCTGGTCCAGAAAAAGTATTCGCGATCCTTGCTGTGATTTGTTTCTCATTGCGCTTTATATTGCATATCGTACCTTTTGAAACACTAAATTCCTTTGCACAAACCGTAACGCTTTTTCCTTTCTTTATTTGTTCAATAATTGCTGCCTTTTGTTTAAGTGTCAACATTCTAATTTTTTGTCCTTTTTTTAAACCCATTTTGAATCTTTAAACAACTTAAACTTTAAACTTAATTTCCAAACACGCACTTCAAAATATTGCACAAAATTTACTGGAAAATTTTATTATCACGTTCCTGCTTGCACAAAACTTACTGCAAAATAAATAAAATCTTAAACACATACAAAATAGCAAATTCCGGGAATTCCCCTTGGATGAAAAAACAGTTTACAAACGTAATAACCTGCAATGAGGAAATTCAAACTCCTGTTGATATAAAATTTATTTGTTCAAGTTATAGAGTCCAAAATTTCTTAATTATTCAAGTTATAGAGTCAGCAATAAAAAAGTTTAAGGTAAAGAGCCTTACAAATTGCTTGTTCAAGCTACAGAGCACATAAAAGGGAAAATATCATGTTCAAGTTATTGGACTGTTTAAGTTATCGTATGTTCAAGTTAGCGAGAGTCCACTGTATTGTCATTTTTCCCTGCGAGATAAGATGAATTAGCTTATTTTTAAATAAATAAACGTTAAGACTCTCCAATGTTAATTTGGGATAAATTTTAAGGATTAAATCCGTTTTCAAACTGTTTCAATTATACTGTAACTAAAAATTAGTACATACTTACATATTTAGTAATCCTTCGAAGAATCATGAAAACCCTTAGGGAGTTTTTTTTTTTGTATTCCTACTTAATTGAAAGCACTTTCTTGGTCGTAGTTTTCACTAATGTTACGCTCCACCGTTGAAAATCTCACCGATGGCCTATTTGGATTGTTTAATGAATAAGTTTGAGAATTGATTGTGTCGTTCAAGCAAATGCTATTCGCTCGATTTGTACTCTGAAAAAGAAGACAGAAAAAAACACAAAATTAGGAAATATGTTCGTGTTGAAAGGCTATCAAAAAGTAATTTTTGTCCTCCTCCTCCTTTTGTTTTTGTTCATACCCATCGCTCCAGATCACAGAAACTCAATTCGTACGCAATACTCCTGCAGTTATTGGAACTACTGGCGGCGGTGGCGGAAGCGGCACCAGCCACAGAAACGGAAGTGGCAGGTGAAAAACTTCTATTGGCCTTTCGAAGAAACAACCCACGATTTGTTGAGTATAGAACTGGAGTTTTATGGCTAACAATAGTATCGGTGAATGAAATAGGACTTGGCTGATTTGATTCAAACTTATCACTATTATCACGAGATGAGTCTTTTTTATCACTTGATGCTGACAAATTTTCTGTTAACATTATTGTTTGAGGGGTTTAGCTGGTAGGGAAACATTTGATAAGCAAATTTGTATGTTCTTATTTAGTAAAAATAAATGAGGAACTCAAGTTGTATTGATGGGCGTTTCAACAAGTTTTCTCTGTGATTTATTTGTCTGTTGTTCTGTGCTAACCACTACGAAAACATTGTATTGATTTTTTCTGCGACAGCAATGGAAGTTCCAGGTAGTTTTAAAATTTGATTTAAAGCGGAAGTATAAAATCAATTAATGATTACGGAAGTACGATTTGACCGCTATTTATATTATGTTCTTTTATTTTTTAATTGGAATTATTATTGTTTTTGTTGTTGAAAAGAATCTAGATAGACGACTACGACTTGCCTTTGCTTCAGCTAAGCTAACCGGGGAAGAATAGAAAACAACCAAAACAAACGAAATCCGGTAAAATATGTGTTTGTAGTGTAACGTAATAGTTTACTTTACTTGGAAAATCCAACGTTGTGTTACGTTACGATACTGTTGTGCTACAAGTGATGCCAAGAATTTTAAACATCTACAAATTCAGTTTTTATTTAAAAATTGAGAATATTCGACAAAAATTGATACATTCAGGACCAGTTTTGAGTACGAGATCATCGTAGTTTCAGAGTTAAACTCGAGTTAACTCCTGCACCAGTCTATTATAATCTTGTATTTAACTCTGAGTTAACCCTTCAAATTTTGTGAGTTAACTTTGGATTAAATATAAGGATGGTTTTGAAAGATACTGAAATTGCAATGGTAAAATTATTTGTATTTCTTTTTGTGGAACAATGAATAATTCTTTGTTATGTTCAGACTGCGATGTACGCAATGGGGATTTATACGACATTTTCATTTTAACTCTTTTGAGAAGAAAAAGATTTATCAGATCGCGACCAATTGATTTTAATTCGTAAAAAAAAACAACAAATGAGATTAGAAACAACGGTTGGTTACTGTCAACCAAAATGTCAAAATCTATCGATTACGATAGTTTTTTGACAATTGAAGTGATAACTTTTCAGTGATGCCAAAGTCTAATATTACTCATAAGGTTAACATTAGGCGTGTACCATCAACTGAGCGCTCAGTGAGCGCTCTATGTCAGATTGACGGAGGCAGAATCGTTTTGTGGGACAAGAATCTCCGTACAAACATAAGCTGTCAAAAACATATGTTGTCAATTGTAGTTTTTGATGTGAATTTATTATTTTTTGCTATTAATAATTCTTTGTTACTTTTGGAAAAAAACAAGAACAAACAAGAACAAGTTGTGCTTCAAATTTTAAGTAGTTCATCAGATAAAATAAGAAATAAAAAAAGGAATGAGGAGCATGAAAAGAATAATTTAAATTACGCGCCATACCAGACAAATGACAACTGAACAGCTGTTTTGGGTGAGCAAGCAAATTGAGAAATGAATCCATGAATTTTTTGTCTCAGAGATCTCCGCAAAAAATCTCAGTGCTCAGCTGAGATTTTTTGTCTCACTTAAAAAAATAGTTGAGCGCTCGGAGCGCTCAGTTGATGGTACACGCCTATTAAGAATCTGTTCGTGAGTTAACTCTGAATTCAGGAATTAACACATCACTAAAAAATTGGGCCTCAAACATTAATAATGTTAATGCGGATTACAGATTCTGGTGAATGAGTCGCAAACGGATTTCAGCATAGCTTTCGACTCTCTTAACCACCAAACACTTCTCAAGAAAGTGTCCAGCCCATCAGAGTCTACCAAGATTTATGTAGCTTTATGGCTATATCAGTTTCACGGTATATTTCGTACAACTCATTTTTATATGTACTTCCTCCAGAATTGACCTTCCTTACAAATGGGACCAACTCTCGAACGCAGATAAGAGGTTAAGGTGTGTCTGACTGAACATTCAAGTCTCGCATCCATACGTTCGTGCTGGTAGGACCATAGTCTTATACAGCAAAAGTTTGGCATTTATGGTGAGATTTTTGGATTAAAAGAGTGTAAATAAAATGTAGTATGTTAATTCTGTTGCCTGCGTATTTCTTCTTTGTTATTTTCGGCCGCTACTTTTGACCCATAATAAGTGAATGACTGAATTACTTCAATTTATTTCTGTTAGGTTTCCAACGTGCCCCGCAGACAAGACCACGATATGTACTGTGTTTTTCCTTAATTTATGTGAATTGCCAGGTTTTCTTTGCTCGCTCGATCGGGATAAATGAAATCTATATACAGCTTGTTGGCTTCTCTTCTGAAATATCTACTAGGGGACAAACGCCTTGTTGGCGATTGTCTCTCTATTAAATGTTTCAGCGAATCTGGATTGTCTCTCTCTAACACCAGGTGGAGGAGGAAGCAGGCCAGCCATGGCCATGGTCACGTCCTACATAGCCTTATTAGTTTATTTTTGATGTTGTCCTTCAGCCGCTATACAGCCTTTTGTCTTCTTAAGATGATGGAGTAGTCAATTCTTCTTTGAGATTAATGTTAAGTAGTTCACTAAAGTGAACTTCTTATCGTTCCAGTATGCCTTTCGAGTGGATGATCAGATTTCCCTCTCCGTTCATAAAGTATGTGCAGCGCGGTTTATACTGCGTCATGTTTCGAACGGATTGGTAGAACTTCTGCGCCTGGTGCGGACTTCGCTCTCTATCGATTATCGATTAACACGTAGTCTTTTTGGTTACGAGTCACTTTATCAGGAGTTATCCAAGTCATCTTGTGGATATCCTTATGCGGGAACCTAGTATTCGCAGCGATCAAGTTCTTGTTTGCTTCCATTTCTATAAAGTGTTTTTATGTAAGGTGTGTTAGCTAATGTACTGCCTGGGCATTAGGTCTCGACCTATTTTGGCATTGTACTTAGCATGAATGATTTTAATGTCATAGCTTGGGCAGGAATTAAGGTTAATCTCTATGAGTTCTTAGTAGGCACGCGAAGAGTGCATAGCCTTTCATTTATCGCGTTGAAGCCGATGATGGTAGGTTTTATTCTTTGGATGACTAAAAACCCTACCCCGAGAACGTGGTGATTTGAGTGACAGCTAATAGTAATATATGTACGTCATAATCTTTTTTCTACAAAAAAAAAAAACAGTTCCCAGCCTAGCGGCCGCTGAGAGGAAGCTATGATAGCACTATTAGTGCGTGATAACCGCCATAACCAACGCTAATTGCTGCAAGCATCGATTTTTTTAAGGTAATTTTCGACCACTTTTTGACACATATTATGCGGTATCTCAGCCATAACTTGACGAATGTTGGTTTTTAAGTGCTCAAGAGTTTGTGTGTTTTCATATACATCTACCTAACTTGGACCTGCGTCAAACGTGTCAGATTTGCGATCGAACAAACGCAGATGAATCATAGGTAAATTACATTAGCGTCGTCGCGCAGATTGTGCATCCATATTTTTTTGACTGCAGAAGAGCAGGAGTTAAAAGTAAAATATAAAGTGGAAAAAATGCAAGTTTCATTGGAAACTACTGCTTTCAATTTAGCTTATAATCGAAAGAAGAATTATCATGGAAAAATAATTGAGGTCTGGAAATTAAGAAAGTTGAAACATTGTTTTCCTTTGACATCTTGATTATCAAAAAAAAAATATCTTTCGGTGGAAATTTTCGATTTTTGTGTGGCGTTTATGAACATTGGGCAGGTTCAGACGACATAAGGGACTTGAAAGTAAGGCAAGTTTCTAGTATCTGATTGGCCAGCTGCCAAAAAATTACCTTCCAATTAAGGCAACTTTAATAGAAAGTAGACTGGAAAGTTAGTCAAGAAAAATCTCCCTGACTATCAAGTCAAGTCTACTTCTGTCAAAATGACAGTTGATCATGTTTTTTCGTTCAACTGAAAGCTGAACTTTATTACTCTATGATTTATTAATTTTCTGCACAACTTCATTCAATGTTTTCTATAAAAGGGTTTCTTGACAATTTGGAAAAGAAATAAGTAATATTTCTTTACAGTACAAAATACAAATCATGATGTACTTGTAGCGTGCCTGAGAAGTGTTTTGTAGACAATAATGTTTTTGGTAGTTTTTATACTATGAACTTGAAGTAGAGGTTTGTGAAGTAAAGTTCTGAATTTGAAATTCGTGACACTTGGAAAACTAACTAGTTACCTAAGTCAAAATTTACGTTCAAAGAATGAAGTTGACTGCAAATGAAGTCCCTTATGTTGCCTGAACCTGTCCATTCTGTGACAATTTAAAATCGTATTTAAGCAGGCCTGTACACATTCTGCAGAATAAGTGTGTTCATTTATGCAACAAAGTAGAAAGACGATTGGACTAACGCAGATTTTTGACGTTTATGAAAACACCCTTTATCTGTATAAATACGGTCCCCACGCGTAGCCCCACAAAAAAGTCCATCCTTGTCAAATCGCATGATCTTGGTGACCAGTTGATATCGCCACAACGAGAAATTACGCGGCCAGGAAAAATTCTCTTGCAATAAAGCCATATTCGCTCGAGTTGTGTGTCATGTGGCACCGTCTTGTTAAAACCACTTATTCTCCAAGTCGTATTCTTCAATAGCAGGCAAAAAATAGTAGGTTATCATCGTTTTAGAAAAAATAAGGTCCAATCACACCTCCGGACCAAAGAGCGCACCGAACAGTGACTTTTTGTGGTTGTAATGGCCTCTCTTCAATTACTTAAGGATTCTCAGGATCCCAAATACGACAATAATACAAAAATCATAATTTTTTTGTAGTAGGTTTTAACAATTTGTATGTGTTGTTCGATAGTTAAGCGATCTATTTTCGTAAATGTCAGACTTTCAACTGACAAAAAAACTGGTTTAACAACTTAGTTTGACAGATGTCGAACTCCAGGCTTATACTTTTGAAACCACAAAATTGGATAACCCGTTATATTTAAATTTAGCTATGCTGTAAGGTATGATCCAAGTGTAAAGTCCAAGCAAAACAAGAATATTAAATTATACCATACATTTTTTTATTTAATTAGATTTAATAACATAGTATGCAAAAAATCGCATCAATTAGATTATTTTTTTTTATTTTTTGTTTTTATTGTTTAATAATAATACATAATTAATTATTTTCATGCAATTTATGAAAAAAGGGATCGTATAAAAAATGTAGCAGAAATAAAGAAAATACAAATTACTGAAATTAAAAACAAAAAAATTGAAGGGAACATTAAGAGTTGTATAATGTAAAGTATATTTTTGTTTTTGTTTATTGTAGAATTGTATACATACATACATCATACACTCATAGTTTATAAAAATTAAAAGAAATTTGTTTATGTTTCACTTTATTATTATTATAATTTTAATTATAATTATTATTTTAATGAAATACATTTTAAATTAATAAATACTTTTATCATCCTTTATGAGCTATTAGAAAAAATATTTTATTTTTTTTAAGATAGAAACAAACAGTTAACTATGTATTTTTTAAGATTTCTTTTTTTGTTTTTGTAATTTTAGTTATGGCGTTGTTATTGTATTTTGTTTTTATTTCTGAATAGCAAAAAATTTTAAAAAGCTAGTTTATTTATTAAATTTTATGTATACATATAGATATATATTTTGTTTAATGAATATAAATAAATATATGTATACATATTATAAAAATGTGATTACATAAAATATACATTTATAGTTCTTGCGATTATAATTAATAGTCTTTTTAATTATTTTCTTCTTTTTGTTTTTTTAAATACGCAAAGCACATTTTTTTTTCTCTTCCCTGTTGCACCATGGAGCAAACAACGTTAAACCAAGAATACAGAAACTAATTGTACTATTAATACTATTTTTTGTTAAGGCCGTAAGTGGCTTCATAATGGTAAAACTTTGAGAGATCCAACTAAGAAACATGATGGACCGAAATCTATTACTTCTTTGATGCCAACCAAAAATTTGTATTGAACCAACCAATGAAGAGAAAAATGGAATCTCGCTGCCTACCAAAAGTCACCAATTCTGTCGGTCTGTTAGGCTCGACATGGCCTAATGTGCCACAGTTGAATATGTTATTTTTTAGTAATACTATCTTGCGCATAGTTTGTGCGAAGTTCAATTTATAAAGAGATAAACTTGTTTTTGTTGATATTATTTTAATCATGTTGTGATAAAAAAAATATGTCAGGTCGGTATCATTTACACCATTGTATTTAAGTTTTTTGATGGTAATTATAACGTGTCCAAAAGAAACTTCTTGAAAAAAAGATAGATTTATTATACGTATTTCTATATATATTATTTTTCCTTTTTTGTTCTTTTACTCTAAATTCTTAGGATATTTTTTGAAACAGTGTTTTTCGAAGGACATAAATATACGCACCAACATAAGTTACCGAAGTTTTATGCGCTCTCCGAAACAGTATAAACCATACTTTTTTCAAGAAGCCCTCAAGTCTTTAATGGATGTTGACAACATTTTTGCAAATTGTTTTAATAGAAAAACAAAAATCACATGAGTTACATCTAAAATTCATTTAAATATTTTGTTTAATCCATTATTATTCAGTTTTTAGTGATATATATCTTTTTGTTTTTGTTTGTTGTTTAAAATTTATCTTTTACAATTGTAAAAATATTATATATTTATACAATTATACAAATATTATATTTTTTGTTTTGTTTGTTTGAAATGTATACATAACGTAATAGTTTTCCAAAAATAAATTTAACTCAAAAGAATAACATAATTAAAAAAAAATATTTAGAAAAGGAGTCTATGCGTTTTTTACCTGTGCGACTTGGTTTTTATTTGTTTCATACATACAAAATAAATCTCTTTCCAGTTTAAACATCTTAAATAATAAATTTCGTTCTTAGAATTAAAAAATGATTTTGTTTTTAATTTTTTTTTGTTGATAAAATTTAAGTTACAGAGAAAAAAAATAAACAAATATTATTTCTTTTCTTTATTTATATTTTTTGTTTTGTATCATTTTAAAGTTATTTAGTAAAAGAATATTTTTCTTTTTGCTGTAAATGTTCTTTTTTTTTGTTTTTGTATTTGTAATTTGTTGTTTTGTGAGTAGCTATGGTTATTTTCTGCTTTATTTTTTGTGTTTTAGTTGATTTTAAAATGATTTTTGCATTGAATTGTTTGCAATGATGATTTACTTTTCGCTTTAATTTTAAAGAAGATCGCATTTAAATCGGCGATGAGGCAGCTTGTTTTTGTTGCGATGTTTTTTCCCCCGGTGTTCTTTGTCCTTGCGAATCTCGCGCACCAGTGTATAAAATGCATCATCGACACCCATACGGGTTTTGGCAGATGTTTCAACAAAAGGAATTCCATATTGTTTCGCGACCTGAAATTCAATGTAATAAATTTTATTAAAATTGTTGTGGTTTTTTTTTAAAGATTTCAAATTTAAATTACTTCTCTGGCTTGACTCATGTCAACTGCCCAAGCTTGTAAGTCGCATTTATTGCCAACAAGTACCATAGGGACTTCTTCGGCGTCTTTTACACGCTTTATCTGTTCACGGTATGTTCCTGTAAAGAATTTATGTATTGTTTTTAGTATAGAATATTGTTAAGTATTAAGTATGATTATGATTTTCACGACTATTTCAGATATTCGATATAAAGTGTTCAAAATCACTTATTGCTTTTTGTGGACTGAATATAAGAAATATAAAAATTAATTTTAGTATTACTGATTCTTACAAAATACCAGACTTACAAAATACTGAGACTTTAAAGACTTTTTCGTAGTTAAAGGTTTGAAAAGAAAACATACATATAATTGTCGATGTTAACTACGATTTATAGTCAGATCATACTCCAGTAATTCTATCACTAAGTGAAGCGGTAATAGAATACATGTGTGCAATTAATGTCAGACATGGAGGTTACCATCGTTTATGCCGAATCCTAACGGCTAATTTGAGAAAGTCCTTTTTATGATAAGAATTAATCTTGGAGGATTTGTAAATTTCTCGCAAGCCACACTGCCCATGAAAAAAAAAACGTTTTTTAGTTGGAAAAGTCAGGGATTGAACCTAAGACATAACATGAATTAACTATCTATCACGCCACGACATAAAGGAATTGATTTTGAAAAAAAAGAACAGCCCGGAAGAAATGACAAGATAAGAGATTTGTAGATGATAAGACAGGTTTTGACCGTCACAAAGTAGATTTCTGAAAAGTCTGATGAAAGATGCTACAGAATAATTTTAACGGAAAGCAGCAAAGCGTATAAAAAGACCTTACACAAAAAAATCGAAAATAAAATCTCAAGATGGCAAATGGGTCGAAAACCCTTAACTGAATATCGTTTTTGAATCATTCCCAGCAAATACGGCTACAGATCCCTTTTAGTTTGTTGACAGGATCGACGAATGCGTGACAAAAGACGCTTAAAGAAATAAGAAGCATGTGTCAACATAAGTTATCAAATATAAAATCATCAGGGTTCGATCAGGTTTTTAAAGAAATGCCCTCAATAACCTTAAAAAAACTCCATTTCATAATAAACGCATGCTTTAAGCTAAAATATATAAACAAGGGTAGCCGCCAACAGAAGTAAAATCTTACTCTTATAGCTTATACAAATCATGGCAAAAGTTTTCGAAAAACTTCTACTGGAAAGGCTCTGCAAACAAAACTAATTTCGAACCATCAGTTTGGATTTACAAGTAAACGATAGACTAAGTACATCGAAATACGGATGCGGTGGAAAGGCACTTGAAAAAATTAAAAGTACGCTTGGCTATATTCTAAGATGTTGCTGCTCAAGTCTTTGGGAAGGTTTGTCACTTGGGATTTGAGTAAAATTACATAGGAACCTTTCAAGGCAGCACTACGAAATACTGAAGTCTTACGAACCGACTCTTTACAGTACGTTACGACCAAAATTACTCAGAACTAAAGAAAATAGAAAAATTAATTGGGATGTACAAAGAAAACAAATGCTGAACCCATCGAAGACAAATTCCTTCGTTGAATAAGAAATAGCGATCTTCATTGTAATCTTTAAATTGAAATGGTTACAGAAGTGGTTAAAAAACACGCTGTATCACACAATCAAAAACTGCAGTCATACCAACTCCGAAATGTAGACCTTCTTAAGTGTAGGCGACAATTAGGGGCGGAGTGCGAATATTCCATCATTTTTGACAATTATGCGCTGTATTTCTTCAGAAGTTGTCCAATAAAAATTTATTATGGAATCTGATCGAAAATAGAAACAATAAAATTGTAAGTAAAATATTAATAATTACTTTCTTGCATTAACTAATATTTTTGTGTATTAATTAGAAAAAAAAACATCATCAAAAACATCAATGGCCGAAAAAGAAAACATAGCGGACGAGGTCACTCTCTTGGAACGATAATTCTTAACATAATTGGTTGAAAAAAAGTTTTGAAACTTAAAGAATAACAGTTTTAAAATGGTACCAACAAATTTTTAATTCAATTTTAAAGTCCGGAGTGAATATAAACCTTATTTAAAAAAGAAGCTGCCCAAAAACAAGAAAGAAGCCGAATCAAAAAAGATTTAAACCTGTCGAAGAAACTGTTATTATTATAAACTTGAAAGATACGACGGATAGTATTAGAGCAGGGGGCTCTTGGGAGTATTGAGGCAGAGGCGGCAAAAATGGGGCAAAACAAAGTACATGCTGTCGTGAAGAAAGGACCTACAAGACCGACGTCTTGGTCAAAACGTCACCATCGACAGACGTAACTTTGAGGTACTCAAGGACTTCGTCTACCTAGGCTCCACTGTAAACGCAGAAAACAACACCAGCGCTTAGATCAAACGAAGAATAACTCTTGCTGACCGCTGTTTCTTTGGGCTAAGAAAGCAATTGAGTGGTAAAGTCCTATCTCGAAAGACCAAAGTGTCGCTGTATAAGACCCTTATCATCCCCGTCCTGCTATATGGTGCAGAAGCATGGACTATGCCAAAAGCGGATGAAAGCACCTTGGGTCGTTTCGAGAGAAAAATTCTTCGTGTGATCTACGGTCCCGTATGCATCGAAGGGAAGTGGAGGAGAAGACTTAGCCAGAAGGGTAAAAGTCCAACGACTAAGATGACCCGGAAAGTCTTCGAATCCACACCCACAGGACAGCGCAGTAGAGAAAGACCGCGAATCAGGTGGCGCGCACAAGTAGAAAGTGACCTCACCCAACTTGGAGCGCGAAACTGGAGACATCTAGCTAGGGACCGAGATAGATGGAGAAGTTTATTGGGTGAGGCCCTAGTTCACACAGGACTGTAGCGCCACCTTAAGTAAGTTCTTCCGAACGTGTTATAAATGTTATCTTTCTTCAGTCTGTTTAATGAATATAAGTCCCTTCAGAGTAACACATGATTAATATCAGAACACGTTTGGACAAAACAAATTAGTCTTAAAATTAACATAATGTGGTAATTACACAGTTTTAATAAAAGTCATATATAAATCAATAATGGTGAGCGCATTATCTCTCGCCGTGTGCCCGTAGCGTCCAAGATCGTGCGATTTAACACAGCTGGATGTTGGGTTACGTTACGTATACGCAGATAAGCCTGAGAAGATTGACGCCTTGGAAGAGAATATTCGGCACGTTATTGCTGACATACAGCTTCAATTCTTGGAAAAAGTATTTGGCCTCTTGGCTGGAATTTATTGAAGTCGGCCTCTGCAGCCACTCGCCCAAATAATTTTTAAAGAATTATAAAAAAGCTAAATTAGTGGCCATAACATTAAATTATATGCGTTTTGTTTTTTCTTGAAAATCAGACGTCTACAAAAATACCCTGAACATTCCCGCAAATGATGAAATGAAAGATCCTTAGCGGCTTCAGAAACCGCCAGTACTTCTGCTTGAAAAACACTGTAGTCTGGTAGATTTATTGATCTTTCTAGGAAGGATTATATGAAAAGATACCAGTATCTACCTCCTCCCCCGTTTTGGAACCATTCGTAAAGACAAATACATGATTTGTTTTTATGACAGTGTTTTCCATTCAGTCCTTCTTAGTGGTGTTTTCTGTTAGTGCTACTGGGTCAAAATCTATGTAAGTCTATAAATAGTAAGTTTGAGTGTCTATGTTTATGTCCATAGTATTCTTTATAAGCCCTTTTTTAATTATTACACTGTATTAGACGTAATATATCAAGTGGGGCTAGCGAGGGGCATATCTCTAGGATTGCAGTCGGTGTAGTCTTCATGGCACTTGTAGTACCTATAAATGCAATTCTGGCTGGCCAACATATATATAGAATTGTTTTGGAGCTTAGATCCCATTCCAACAATTTTGCTGCAGATATAGAAGGCAACTGAGGGTCTCATTTTTGACGTTTTATTTTCAGTTTTATTTACGACTAAGAACCAGTCCAATATTTTTCGCCATATCAATAATGTGTAGGGAAACAAAATTAATAGTAGGGCAGTCTTTAAATGGAACGGTTCGTTTTCTCGTGAATAAAACCAGCTCTGTCTTAAGTGGGTTGACGTTGAGTCCACACTTACTGGCTTAATTACTAAGCATGTTAAGACCTAATTGTAGAAGATCACAAAGTGTAGATATAAATTTCCCTGAAACCATTATAACGATGTCGTTAATTAAACTTAATACTTTTAAAATTTCGTTTACAATAGCCAGAGAATGGGAGATAATAGCACACCTTGCGTAGTACCTGTACTTATCAGTAATGCTAAGCATAATTTTCTTCAATGATATAAGAAAGAAAAACAATAAAACCAACAAAACTAGGGTCATATTAAATTTAACTTACCTATATCCTCGAAAGATTTGGCACTGTTTACTGCAAATACTAGGAGAAATCCTTCACCCGTTCGCATATACTGATCTCGCATCGCTGAATATTCTTCTTGACCAGCGGTGTCCAAAATATCAAGAAGACACGTTTCTCCATCTGCAAAAAAAAAATCAAAATATGTTTGAATAAAACTGCAGTAATCAGAATTTAAAAAATACATAATTAATATTTCAAATAAATACAAAATTTAAATTTATTTGAATTAATTTTTGTATGTTGTTACTATGATAATCGTTAACTTCTTTCGATTCTGGCGATAAGATTAATTAATTAAAGATAATTAGTTTCTTTTTTGACTCTTAATTTGTTTCTCATCATCATTAAAAACAAAAACTAAGTTGCTGCCATACAAAATACCAACAAAATAAAATACAAGTCGCAAAGAAGGGAAGAGCTCTCATATACAAAAATTAAAAGAAAAAAGAACCACAAAAACGTTCGCCGTTTGTAAATATTTGTTTAATAAACATCAAAAAATGAGTTTTGGATGAGTAATATGCAAAAGATTCGTTATATAGGCTGTTGACGATGATGATGAAGCACAACTCTTCTACGGCACAGCCAGCCGGGAAAGCCAGTCCGCCAGTCAGCTAGCCAGCTAGCGAGTCTCAGCAACACACATATGTATCTCGCCTTTAATTGATTCCAATAAAATTTTTGAATTAGAATGAATAATAAAAATAAAAAAATGAAAGGAACAATCATACTACGAAATGAGAATATACAAAAATGCTGACAACAATAATGACAAATAACTGAAATAAATACAGAATAGACAGAACGAAGGGAAGAAAAATCTTAAGCCAAGGGCGGAGTGTAGAGTTCATCTTAATTAATGAATTCAGATCAAAGGGATATGACCCAATTGGTTTAGTTAAACAGACATAACGTTTTACGAGTGTATGCATTGCATAGGAAAGGCAGTAGACACAGCAAATAAAGTTCATATTTGCATCGAGTGCTGTGACGCTGTGAGCGATGCTGAATATTGCAGCTGTACATGGTACAACATACAATACATTACATGTAAATAAGAATGTAAAATTAAACATTAAAGTAAACATTCTTCCAGTCCTAAGTTGGTTTAGGATATTCAATACATTTGTTCTACTTAGTTCATATTTTTTCAAAGGGTAGCTTAACTTCGATGCCTGAAAATTGGAATTTAATTTTCGGAATCCAAACCCTTTGTATTACATAGATTTCAAGATATTACATCTTAAACTTAATTGATAACATACAAAATATTATTCGCGATAGTTAGCAGTTAGTCTGCCAGTTACTATGTCATTTTTAGGTTTGAAACCCTTTTTAACTTACAAATATTTCATCTCTAGAATACAATTGATAAAATACTATGATACATTCGCAATTTTATCGCAAAATTCTATATTTTGTAGTTTGGTTAAAACTTCTGATAGTTGAACTTAAGTTTGTTTTGGGATTAAAAATCTTTAAATTAATGTATATTACAATTGGTTGCCATCAAAAACCATTTTAAAAAACGCCAATAACACTCGTAAATTAAATCGCGACTATCAACAGTTAAGCACTACTTTAACTTCTGTTGCTATTTTTTTTTATTTTATTAAAGTTAATATCTTTTTATTAACTTATAGCAAAAGTGGTTCCCTTCAAAATCCCATAGCTAAAACTTAAATAGAAAAAAAGTTGCAATTTTATCGCGCTTCCCAGCTGTTAGACACTTATTTTTTTTTTTAATATGCATATTCTTACTCTGGTATCCAAGAGTTTCCATTGGGATATATGTATTTTATTGGAAATACATCTGTTATCCGAAGATTTGTTTAAAAACCTGCGATTTTAATCGCGTCTGTCAGGAGAATGCGACCACCAACACGTCTGTCATGTAAATATTCAAACTCAAGAAGTCGAAGGCGTCCGGATGAGACACTTTTCGGACCTTTGCAGAACAAATACGGAGGGACAAGATAGTTTTTTATTTACAAACTTTTCGGAGAGATTTAGTCATTAAGTCTTCTGATTCAAGCTTAAGCTAAAACTTGTATTTTTAAGTAAAATTTTGGGAGTTGAGTAATAACCAAAATTCCTTTATATGAATTTGTAAACATACGCACCATTTTATCAAATTCAAGCTTCTGGCAGGTGTTCGAAAATGTAATTTTTTTCTGATTTTGATGTCGAATTGATTGCCAATAATCTACTGATTATAAAAATTTGCGTCCAAGACGTTTGAATTTGATCCCTCTGCTTGACAGACGCATTTTAAGCTTTTTGAAATGCATTTTTAAACTAAAACCCTGATAACTTTTTTCCTATAATATATAACCATAAGAATAAATAAATTAGGTGGCGCAACAGTCCATTGAGAACTAGGGCCTAGTGACTCTCAACCATCACTGTGTCCAAGTAATGTTGCCAGGGATGGAGGGGATCTACAGTTTTAAGCCAAATCCGAACGGCTAATTTGAGAAAGCACTTTTCAATACAAGAATTACTCTTAAGGCAGTACCCGTAAAAGATGGCACAGGCAGGGATTGAACCGAAGACCTCTACGAAGACAGTAACCATAAGAATGGAACACCAAAATATTAGAAAACTTCTCATTACAAAAATGTGTGTCCAAGAAAAATGGTTGCAGCCTTGTGCTTGCCAGACGCATTTTAATAGTTTTTTTTTTCAAATGCGTTTTCCAATTTAAAACCCTAATAACCTTTTTTCTATATCAGAATACTTCTCCTGATTAGAATGTGCATCTTAGACGATCTTAAAGGACGCATCTTTAATTTTAGGCATACAAATTGAATTACAAAAAATCACATTATATCATCAAATTGAATGAAAATCAAAAATTCCACCTTAAGTAAGTAGAATAAACGATTAAACGTGAAAATGAATAGCCTTAAAAGAGTCAAGTTATTGCTTCCACCGTATGCATTTGATTTTACATGTTAAAGCTGTCATTAAGCTGCACACACGAGAACAAGCCATTTGTTTATGATTTTCTGAAAATCCAAATGGCTTTCCAAAAACCATTTTAATCAATCCAACGTATTGGATTTTTAACAATCTAGAAACCCAGATTGCTCTGGATGACTTTTTCGAAGTCAAATCATACTAAATTTACTTTAACAAACAAATTGTCCATTAACTTAGAATTTCTGTATTTTTTTCCAAGATCTTGCCGAGTTTGATACGACATCTTAGATAGGAACTATATGATTATTGTCTTATAGCTACTAGTTGCACCATTTCTGATTACTTAATGAAATCTTTATGTGGCTCAGTCTTTTGATCCGATAAGTAGCTGTTTCTTTTAGAATACTTTAACTGGACTAGCTTCTTGGACAAGTTGTTTTAAAACATAAATCTTATCACTCATTGAGTAATAATAGTATATTCAGTTAAAGTAAACATAGAGATTTTTGTTTTAAATTAATTTTGAGCGAATTGTGTTGATATTCAATTTCAATAAACTACAGAAATTTCAATTCGTTTAAATTTACATATATTTTAAATATTTTACATTAACATTTACAATGGCGGATAAAATTAATGAATCTGAAGCCGATTATATCAACTTGAAGGTTTTAGGACAGGATGATTCGATTGTTGAATTCAAAATAAAAAAGCATGTCTCGCTTCGAAAACTTATGAATGCTTATAGTGCACGAGCCAATCTTTCTATGCAGGTGCTACGCTTTCGATATGATGGTCAGCCAATAAATGAGAATAGCACACCGAAGTTACTCGATATGAAGAATGGAGATGTAATCGAAGTATATCAACAACAAACGGGTGGAAACCTGAATTTATAAAAAAAGATTTATTTGTTAAACTCAAACTTAAATAATAAAAATTATTGTATTTTAATATTCTTTCATTTATCATTTTACACCGCGAAGGATATTTCGATGTAAACCGAAAGTTTCGAGCGTTCAAGATATCTTTATATTCAGAATATATGTAAATTTGGTTCACAATGTTTTAAACAGATCAGCTGTTTTGGAACTAAGCGAATGTTCCTTCATCATGGTCTAGCTGTTTATGGAAAAATTAATGTTTCCATAAGCTTCTAACACAGTATCAGGTCAGTGTATTGACACAAATTTCAATTCGAACAATACCATATTCCCGACTAAGACGAAGTAAAGATTGCCATATATAAGCTGAAGTCCAACAGAACCGCTGGAGCAGATGGCTTGAATGCCGAGTTTTTAAAAGCAGCTGGAGATAATTTGGTTAGGAGCATGCACCAATTTCTCTATAAAATATGGTCGAAAGAAACCATGCCCGATGAATGAAACCTCAGTATTGTTTGCTTGAAACTAACAAAGGGGACCCCCTAAACTACTACAAATATAGAGGAATCAGTCTTCTTAACATTGCATACAAAATCTCTTCAGCCAGCCGTTATATGTGAACGTCTTACGCCCGTCGTCATCAACCCGTTCTAATCAGTGTGGTTTTAGACCAGAAAAGACCACAGTCAATCAAATATTCACATTACGGCAGATCCTGGCAAAACCCAAGAACATCAAATCTACACCCACTATCTCTTCATCGATTTCAAGGCTGGATATGACAACATCTACAGGGACCAACTATACAGTCATATTTTAATTTGACATCCTGCCAAACTTGCCCGTTTGCACAGGATGAACATGGAAAAATCGCATTGCTGCGTAAAGGTTGCAAACAACTTAACCCAAATTTTCGATGTCAAAAATGGTTTTAGTCGTGTGATTTCTTTGGAAGAATAGTGCAGAGCTCCCACGTCAACACTAGACGCATTATCTTTCAAAATCTGTCAAATTACAAGCATATGCTGATGACATTCACATAATCGGAAGGACTTAGCATGATGTGTATGTGGCAAAAATGGGTTTAGCGGTTGATGAGGACAAAAAAAAGTACATGCTATCATCAAGAAAGGACCTACATCACCGACGTCTCGGTCAAAATGTCACCATCGACAGACGTAACGTTGAGGTAGTTAAGGACTTTGTCTACCAAGGGTCCCCTATAAACGCAGAAAACAACACCAGCGCTGAGATAAAACAGAGATTTCTCCCGCTAATCGCTATAGTAAAGATTTCTCTCGAGCAACCATAGTATCGCTGTCCAAGACCCTAATCAAATCATCCCCGTCCTACTATACGGTCTAGAAACTTGGACTATGCCAAAAGCGGATGGATCGTTTATGAGATTTGGCTAAAGACTTTTACCATGTTCCTTGAATAAAAAAAGAATATCAATAAGGTAAGAAAAGATAAAAAGAAAATAAGAAATAATATGCTTATACTTAAAAATCTTATTACAATTATAATTATTCAACTGGGAAGAAGCTGAAAATGTTAAGTTTCGTACGAAAATGAACTGTGATTTGCAATTTCCCTATGTGCACTGGTAAGGATGAAGAACTGACGCTCCGAAGTTAGAAATGAAAGACAAGGATGAATAAGTTGGAGGTTTCTACTAGACGAGGACATTCATAGTCTGTCAAAGAGATATTCAGGCTGTTTGCATCAGGGGTTTGCATGATATTAAAAAGCAAGATAAGGGTTTTGTATTGTAGCAAATTATCAAAACAAAAATTAAAAATTTTGCTTGAAAAGGGGGAGACATGATCATATCGATTCAGACCATAAACAAAGACTACAGTGTTGTTGAACCCAATGTTCTGCTATTAGTCGCATTTAGAATATAATTCTCGCCCGTAAGTTAGAGTTGGCAAAAGTAAGGATTTTGCTAACATGAGGCGCATATTAAGAGGTGTGGAATGTTGTGACAAATGTAGTTGGCGGAGTATTCCATAAGTTTCCCAATGGATTGATTGATGTGTGTTTCCCAATTTAATGTCCTGGTGAAAGTCATGCCCAAATTTTGTACTTTTTCGATGTGTTCTAAGACTGATTCGTTTAAAATTACGGGTGAGACCCTAGTTCACACATGGCTGTAGCGCCACCTTAAGTAAGTGGAATGGAATTATTAGCCTCAAAAGAGTCAAATTATTACGTCCACCTTATGTATTTGATTTTACAAATTAAAACTGTCATTAAGGTGCACACACGAAAACAAGTCATTTGTCAAACAAATTGTCCATAAACTCTGAAATTCTGTATTTTTTCCAAGATCTTGCCGAGTTTGAAATGATACCTGTTGCATATATATTACGTCTTACGTAGGAACTATACGAGTATAATTATTGTCTTATATGTAGCTAAAAAATAATTTATCTTTTTCTCTTGTCAATGTTAATACCAGTTGCACCATTTCTGATTACTGAATGGTTGACGCATGAACGCTAAAGCTTGGACAGATCTTTATGTGGCTCAGTCTTTGGATCCGATAAGTAGCTCGTTTCTTTTAGAATACTTTAACTGGACTAGCTTCTTGGACAAGTTGTTTTAAAACATAAATCTTAGCACTCATTGAGTAATAATAGTATATACAGTTAAAGTAAACATAGTTTTAAATTAATTTTGAGCAAATTGTGTTGATATTCAATTTTAATAAACTACAGAAATTTCAATTCGTTTAAATTTATATTTTAAATATTTTACATTAACATTTACAATGGCGGATAAAATTAATGAATCTGAAGCCGATTATATCAACTTGAAGGTTTTAGGACAGGATGATTCGATTGTTGAATTCAAAATAAAAAAGCATGCCTCGCTTCGAAAACTTATGAATGCTTATAGTGCACGAGCCAATCTTTCTATGCAGGTGCTACGCTTTCGATATGATGGACAGCCCATAAATGAGAATAGCACCCCGAAGTTACTCGATATGAAGAATGGAGATGTAATCGAAGTATATCAACAACAAACGGGTGGAAACCTGAATTTATAAAAAAAGATTTATGTGTTAAACTCAAACTTAAATAATAAAAATTATTGTATTTTAATATTCTTTCATTTATCATTTTACACCGCGAAGGATATTTCGATGTAAACCGAAAGTTTCGAGCGTTCAAGATATCTTTATATTCAGAATATATGTAAATTTGGTTCACAATGTTTTAAACAGATCAGCTGTTTTGGAACTAAGCGAATGTTCCTTCATCATGGTCTAGCTGTTTATGGAAAAATTAATGTTTCCATAAGCTTCTACCACAGTATCAGGTCAGTGTATTGACACAAATTTCAATTCGAACAATACCGTATTCCCGACTAAGACGAAGTAAAGATTGCCATATATAAGCTGAAGTCTAACAGAACCGCTGGAGCAGATGGCTTGAATGCCGAGTTTTTAAAAGCAGCTGGAGATAATTTGGTTAGGAGCATGCACCAATTTCTCTATAAAATATGGTCGAAAGAAACCATGCCCGATGAATGAAACCTCAGTATTGTTTGCTTGAAACTAACAAAGGGGACCCCCTAAACTACTACAACTATAGAGGAATCAGTCTTCTTAACATTGCATACAAAATCTCTTCAGCCAGCCGTTATATGTGAACGTCTTACGCCCGTCGTCATCAACCCGTTCTAATCAGTGTGGTTTTAGACCAGAAAAGACCACAGTCAATCAAATATTCACATTACGGCAGATCCTGGCAAAACCCAAGAACATCAAATCTACACCCACTATCTCTTCATCGATTTCAAGGCTGGATATGACAACATCTACAGGGACCAACTATACAGTCATATTTTAATTTGACATCCTGCCAAACTTGCCCGTTTGCACAGGATGAACATGGAAAAATCGCATTGCTGCGTAAAGGTTGCAAACAACTTAACCCAAATTTTCGATGTCAAAAATGGTTTTAGTCGTGTGATTTCTTTGGAAGAATAGTGCAGAGCTCCCACGTCAACACTAGACGCATTATCTTTCAAAATCTGTCAAATTACAAGCATATGCTGATGACATTCACATAATCGGAAGGACTTAGCATGATGTGTATGTGGCAAAAATGGGTTTAGCGGTTGATGAGGACAAAAAAAAGTACATGCTATCATCAAGAAAGGACCTACATCACCGACGTCTCGGTCAAAATGTCACCATCGACAGACGTAACGTTGAGGTAGTTAAGGACTTTGTCTACCAAGGGTCCCCTATAAACGCAGAAAACAACACCAGCGCTGAGATAAAACAAAGATTTCTCCCGCTAATCGCTATAGTAAAGATTTCTCTCGAGCAACCATAGTATCGCTGTTCAAGACCCTAATCAAATCATCCCCGTCCTACTATACGGTCTAGAAATTTGGACTATGCCAAAAGCGGATGGGTCGTTTATGAGATTTGGCTAAAGACTTTTACCATGTTCCTTGAATAAAAAAAGAATATCAATAAGGTAAGAAAAGATAAAAAGAAAATAAGAAATAATATGCTTATACTTAAAAATCTTATTACAATTATAATTATTCAACTGGGAAGAAGCTGAAAATGTTAAGTTTCGTACGAAAATGAACTGTGATTTGCAATTCCCCTATGTGCACTGGTAAGGATGAAGAACTGACGCTCCGAAGTTAGAAATGAAAGACAAGGATGAATAAGTTGGAGGTTTCTACTAGACGAGGACATTCATAGTCTGTTAAAGAGATATTCAGGCTGTTTGCATAAGGGGTTTGCATGATATTAAAAAGCAAGATAAGAGTTTTGTATTGTAGCAAATTATCAAAACAAAAATTATAAATTTTGCTTGAAAAGGGGGAGACATGATCATATCGATTCAGACCATAAACAAAGACTACAGTGTTGTTGAACCCAATGTTCTGCTATTAGTCGCATTTAGAATATAGTTCTCGCCCGTAAGTTAGAGTTGGCAAAAGTAAGGATTTTGCTAACATGAGGCGCATATTAAGAGGTGTGGAATGTTGTGACAAATGTAGTTGGCGGAGTATTCCATAAGTTTCCCAATGGATTGATTGATGCGTGTGTCCCAATTTAATGTAAATATCATGTAAAAATTACATGAAGAAATCAAGAGGCTTAACACTGATCACTATACATTTTGACGGGTAAAGAAACAATCCATTCTTTTTAGATCAAGTACCGATGAGTTGTAATTCTGATTTTATTGAACTTACTCAGTCTTCGATGGGACCAATGGGAGAGTTTTTTGTATAGTTAGTTGCATTCCATCAGCATACATGTGCAGTGTGCACAGAGAAAGACAATATTTGGTTAGGAAGCTCATTAATATATAAGGAGAAAAGCAAGGGGCCTAGTATGGAGCCTTGCGGTACACCTCTTACGGCATAGAGAAAATTAGAGAGTTCTGTCCCTGCAAAAACAGTCTGTTATCAGTTGCTTAGATATGAGAAACGAATTTTTAGTTAGGAGTTGATGGCAAAGGATTTAATGGTCAAGGGTATCAAAAGCTTTAGAATAGTCTAGCAGTACGACAGTAGTTGCATTTCCTTTTTCGTGAGCCTGTCTTATATCAACCAGAGCATTGTCATACGCTGTAATGCAGCAATGTTTAAAACGATTTTTTTTTAAGATCCCTGATCTTGGAAACTACCTACTATATTATCAGGCTCTATACAAATAAGCTTGATTACGTAGTAATAAAAGCTGTCGAATTTCATTTGTGAACCAAGAATGCTGGTCGAGTCGTACTACTTTAATTACAAGAGGGATATATTGATTAAACAGATTTAAGATATTTGAGTTCAAAAGCAGAAGGCATATCGTAAATACTACAAGGAGGCATACTCAATTTAACTGTAGTCCCTGTATTGGTGCTATGCAGTAGTGCAAACAATACTAAAGTCAAAAAGTAAAAATAAGATCGTGCTTTTAAAAAGTTGGTGCAGCTAGTTGATCATAATGAAACATATTATCTGAATGGATGACAAAAAAAAGATCCAAAATAGTATTTACAGAGTGCGAGGAAAATGTATAAGAGAATTGTCTTCCAAAAGGTTACAATTTATGTCACCAGTTAACACAATTTGTGAACAATTTAATGAAATTTCCTGAAATACAGTCAATATACATAGCTTTGGAAGGCAGTTGTAACATTTTCAGTAGATCAAATTACGATGTCTTTAAAATCTTTTAATTAATAATTACAATAATAGTTCATGTATGACAATGACAATGTAAAATCACTTAACTTAAGATTAAATTCTAAATAATCCATAATTTAGATTAGATGTAAGTTTGTCTGTTCTTTTTTTATAATTTTAAAAAATATGTGCCGTTAGTACTAAACGAAAGTAAATAAATACATAAAAGAGAACATCATTTTATTTTTATCATAAAATTGAACATGAAAACATTTTATGAATCTCAGCATGCTAAATTATTTCTTACCGGTACATCACATCCCTACCTAACCTTACGTTAAGGCTTCCAATTTTGACACTTTTCTTCCTCTGATTTTCGTTACTTTTTCGTGCAATAGCATCTATGAATATGACCACTATAGCTATGTACATATGTATATCTTAGAAGATATACTTATACATGAGTTGTCGCTTAATTTCTCAGAATCATTACCGATCATCTTCTACAATGAGCAATGCGGTGTTTTTATTATCAAATTTGTATTTCAGATTTCTTGGGGTGTCGTGTGAATATATTTATAACTAAAGAGCTACAATTGAAACAAAAATATGATGACTAACAATAACTTTTAATTATTGTTTTAAATACAAAAACAAGAAAATAACAAAAATATGCATTCGAGTAAAATTTAAAATTTATATACAAACCTATAACAACTTGCTTCCTGTAAGAGTCCTCAATCGTTGGATCGTATTCGTCTACAAAATGATTTTGTATTAATTGAATGGTAAGTGCAGATTTTCCCACGCCACCGGCACCAACAACAACTAACTTGTATTCGGTCATTTTGAGTTTGAGTTATGTGTATAAGAAAGATTAGGTGTAAAATTAAGGTAGGTACTGTACCCTCTGGCGATGCAACACACCACTTGCACAACTTGCCTTCGTCGTCGTCAGGACAAAAATATTATGTTCTTTTATTTTAAAAAATGGTGTACCTATCTAATTCAAGAAACTTAGTTAGAAAAAAAGAACACACTTTGCAAAATAACACTTGTTCAATTTTTATTATAAATGTGGAAACTTTTAATCGCGAAGCAACACCCGAACCGAACCCGAGTTACTTAACTCGTTTTTGATTTTCTTTCTCTTCTTCTTCTTATTCTTCTTTTTTTATTTTTTTTTTAAGAAAAGAAGTCTTTTCTGTTTTGTATTTTTATTTTAAATTACTTAAAAAAGAATTGGAGAGAAATCACTTGAATTTACACTCAAACATCATTTAATTTGATTGATCATGACTCATTTGCTAGATTTCAATTAAATTTAACAAACTTTTCGCATATTCCTAAAAGAAAAATTTACCAAGGTACGCCCGATTTCGCGTTTTCTTTTCTTTCTCTTTGTTGCAAGCACCAAACACCAGCACACTGCTCCTGCTCTGGCGATCTATCAATAAATACGTTTTGTGCTTTTTTTTAAAGTTAAAATAACTTTCTTTGTTTTTTTTTTTGATATTTTTTGACTCGTTGTTGGGTAAAGAAAGAGGTTGAATCCCTGGAGCTAGACAGTGTTTTTTTTGTTCTTTTTGTCTGTCAATCCTGTCAGCGCAGACTGGGACTGGGACTAGGTACTGGGACTGGCTTTTTTCTGAAGAAAATCCGGCTTAGGGCGGTACCACGGGATCAATATTCTTTAAATTGGCTATTGAGTTTGTAAATATAAAAACAAAAATGGGCTCGTTCGTACGTGTACGTGCGACGGGATTAATTTGTTCGGGTTTAATTAAAAAGTTAAAAATTAACAACACAAAAATCACAGTCAACTAATTTTCGCGATTAAAGAGTAAAGACTCGAGACGAGAAACGAGAAGAATTTTTATTTGTCTGTCGCACTGTCGCTGTCGCCCTTCTTTTTCTTTTTTCTTTTTTTATCATCAGCACAAGCAAATCGCCTTTTCTACCGTATGAGTAAAAGAAGTATTCGGAAACAGGTTCAGTAGTTTGTGTAGGTTAGAAGAGGATGGTTGGATGTACTTTATTTAACTAGGTTTACACTTGGAAACAAAATTCATCAAACACGAAATGCAGTGTTGTGCGATATGTTTTTGAAATTTGGAATAATATTAAGATAAATCAATTCAGATTTATTTGAGAAAAAAGTATCCTTAGAAGAATAAAATACACTATAACATAAACATTTCAAGTTATTTTTTTTCTACACTTTTAAGGACTATTCACATGAGAGCGATAAACGAATGAATGAATATTTGTTTATTATGACATGTCTTGCTTCGACAAACAGCAGCAAGCTCTGCTATTCACATCAAAGCTTCGTCGCAGTGGATTAACAACAACATTGGCCACTCCGTAATTCTCAAGCATTTAGAATCAATTCCAAAGCACACAGAATACACCATCCCCCAACTGCAATTCGACAGAAACTTCCAGATTTCTCTACCTTCCAGAATAGGGCATTCCTGGAAGACCAGTCAGTCCAATTTTATACAGATGGATCGAAAACAAAAGAAGGAGTTGGTGGAGGTGTGTACTCTGAACGACTGAAATTAAGTTTCTCATTCCGCCTTTCATTGCAGCATGTTCCATTTGGAACTTTTGGCGTTAAGTCTTGTCCGAGCAAAAGTGATATCAACATCTGATATCCGTATTTTCTCAGAAATTCAGGCCGCTATAAAATCTCTGGACTATGCCTCTACAAACTCTATAGCATTCCATAACTGTCGATCATCTCTAATAGAGATGGCACAACAGTTTAATATTCACCTTTGCTGGGTGCCGGCCGCCGGGCCATAGAGACATTCCAGGAAACTGTAAGGCAGATGAACTCGCCAGGAATGGTACAGTACAACCCATTCTACCACGTTTGGCAAATGCTGACATACAAATCACTGCATGTAAGGCGCCAGTTATAGCTATCATTGGTTTTCATCATTTAAAACAATCATTGGAATTTTTTTGACAGGTCGTTTATAGCTATCATTAAAAATTTCTGTCATTGAAAAATTTTTCCTGATTGAAAGCCACCGAAAAAATTTTACTGACAGAAATCTGTCATTGGAATTGTGTGAAATTGGAACACAAATCAGTGGAACGATTCGTTTCACTTTTGAACATAAAAGAATCAGCTGTTCAGGAAAATGAATTTCCGTCCGGAAAATAGAAAAATACATTTTTAGAGAAAAATAAATGTGCAACTAAACTTTTTTTTCTTAAAAAAATTCTTTGTGTGATTTCCGATCGATCGGTATATAATTTTCATTTCTAATCAAAGGGAAACACCGTCAAATATCGATTCAAAAATTTTTTCGGATCGATTTCAATGATAGCTATAACTGGCGCCTAAACTATTGGTAATGCAGGACGCTTTAAAGAAACAAACACTGTCTAATAGGAAAGCACGCCACGTGGCGTCAGGAAGAAGACGTGGCTAGGCGTATTCTCAAATGAATTTTGCAGAAACTGTATGGATGAGAAAGAGGGGGAAACAGTTCTTCACCTCCTCTGTGCATGCCCTGCTCTAGCTCAAAAACGCAAAAATTACATAGGAGAATTCTTCTAGAATGATCTAAACGATCTAAATCATATTAACAAAATCAACCTCTCACGTTTCGTAAATGATTCAAACTGGTTTCATTGAACTTAGAAGAAATCTTCAAGATTCATCATGGTATCACAATGGGCCATTAAACTGGCCTAAGTGTGTCCTACTCCATCACGGACATCCACTTTAAGCTAACACCTTACCTAACCTTGTTTCGATTCGTTATTACAGATTAACGACCAAGACTAGAATAAAATGTTTAGGTAAAGACGCTAGCGAACATTTTATTTGTTGAAGTGGGGATTGTAAGTGGAATGCAAATTGAGTTTGACATTTCGTTACAATCAGTGTGCAATTCCCAACAAACAATTTGCTTACTTACATTTTTTTTATTTTAACAATGAATAACATAAATTTATTTCTTCCGAAACACTCTAGTAAAGATATATAAATCCTCGGTAGCCATATTGGTTTGCCTACAAGCTAAACCGGAAACTGGCCTCATAAAGTATTTCTTGGTGTGCGTGTAATTTCTCCTCTAATTTATGAAATTTCCCCTAAAAACTCAGTAAATGTGTCTATTTATGCGTGAAAACACGTCAATTTTACTCGTTGAATTCTTCCACATTACAAATACAACAATGTAAACAAATGGGTTTTGAAGAATGATACGTACGAAGGATTTATATCTTCATATAGTGTTTTTGTAGCGAACATTTTATTTGTTGAAGTGGGGATTGTATGTGGAATGCAAATTGAGTTTGACAGTTCGTTACAATCAGTGTGCAATTCGCAACAACAATTTGCTTACTTACATTTTTTTTATTTTGGCAATGAATTACATAATTTTATTTCTTCCTCTTTGTTTGCAATTTGCACAAAATTTATGTTTGTTAATCGTTTAAAATTACATCAATTCATTCATTCGTCTGTCGTTGGTCGCTTTCATATGAATAGTCCTTTACTCTAATAGAAATGTCAAAATTGACATCTTTGTTTTGTATATAAAACATATAGTACTATTAAGACATTAGCTATTGCAGTTTTTTTTACTTAGCTTTTGTATATAAAATTTCCAACTCCATCTTGAGGCTACGATGAACGTAAAAAAAAACAGCTCCATGCTAATACTATAGATTTTTGTACAAAGTTGACATTTGATTCCTTCTGTAATCGTTGCCATTTTATACGAAATTATTTCATGCATCAGTTAATCTTATAATTTTTAAGTTGGAAGAGTGCAATGTGTAAACCTGATCAAGTCAGAAAAGTAATTTAAAATGTTGTTGTAAGCTTTCACCAATTTTAAAATTTCAAGAAGGACTAAAATGAAACGAAATTCAAAAATTGAACAAAACATGCATAACTAGATATAATAATTATAATAATAATATTTTTACATTGCCGCAATTATTATCTTAGAAGCGTTAAAGCAAACGTCGCTGGAAAAATACCTAGGTATATCCTTAGTAGTTCTCCTTGGAGATATACCCTTCTTAGTCCGGTATTAGTCGGGTATTACATAGGACACAGCGCATGTTTTTCCTTGCATTAATGAAGTGCGAAAGAGAAAGGAATAAATAAAAAATCAAATAGAAATAAATCTGTCTCGGCATGCACGTACAAGATATTCCTTGCATGTTTTTGACGTTTGTCTTTCCTTTTCTTCGTATTTTTTCGCATTTGCTTCACTTCGTGTTCGTTTTTAGTAGAGCTAATACCTAAACATGGGACACGAAAGTGAATTCAAGTGGACGATAGGTATATCCACGGTTGCCACTACTGGAAAAACAAGTTTGTGTTCAAATTTGAAAATAAACATGACCACTTGCAGGTAAAAATTACAAACATAATAATTCAAGTCCGAAAAATTTGTAAACACAGATTATTGAATTCATCACATTTTGTTTAACATATTTTCCATATTATGCAGATGAGATTTATTTATTTTTTTAATTACGTACAAATAAACTCACAAAATCCCTAACAAACTTCATTAAATTAGATAAACTTAAATAAAGATGACGAAATATAAAAACAAAGCGTTTTAACATGAGATCACAGTATATAAGTTCTTACAATAATTTTATTAAAAGTAGTAAGGTTCGATTTTGAGAATTTTTACGGCTTGTGTAATGCGTAGATAATTCTCTCTGCTCCCTAAGTCCAATTCAGATCAAGAGTTTATATTTTTAATAAAGTTATTATTTACACAAAGTTGCTTAAATGAGTTTAACCTCTGTTTCTGTTTAGCCAAGTGAGTATGTTAAAAGAACGTTTTCGTTACTCAAATTGTCGAATATATTTTTTCGTCTCCGAAAAATATGACCAAATGGAATTAAAAATTAAATTTGATCACAAATGACCAATGTGGCAAACGTGAGTTGGGTACACCGAGCGAGGAACGAAAGTAGAAATAAAGCATCATTCACATGAGCGCGACCAACGAACGACGAATGAATTACAAAATGTGAGTTTATATACGTTTAAAGACATATTTCCACACAAATTCTTAACAAAACGATAGCAATATAGTTTCTATTTGATTTATGATGCATACTTTTACTTTTCAATATCATATATTAATAAATTTATTCGTCGCGAAAAAAATTATAGTTGATACGAACTGTCAAACTTTATTCGCGTTCCACATTATCCACACTCGCAACGAATAAAAAAATCGCGCGTACTTAACCTAAAAAAATCGTTCTTGTTTTGGTTTCGGTGGTGAATGTCAAACTTCATTCGCGACGAATTAAAAACTCTCATGTGAAAGAAATGTCAAAATCGACGAATATTCGTTCATTCGTTGGTCGTGCTCATGTGAATATTGCTTAAAAGATATCTGTCAAAAGAATGCACCAAAAACACTCTAATAAAGATATAAATCCTCGGTAGCCATATTGGTTTGCCTACAAGCTAAACCGGAAACTGGCCTCATAAAATATTTCTTAGTGTGCGTGTAATATCTCCTCTAATTTATGAAATTTCCCCTAAAAACTCAGTAAATGTGTCTATTTATGCGTGAAAACACGTCAATTTTACTCGTTGAATTCTTCCACATTACAAATACAACAATGTAAACAAATGGGTTTTGAAGGAACATCACTAGAGTAGTATCTATATATGTATATATGTACATATATACAAAATGTAAAATATAAGAATATTAAACTAATAATATTATATATATGAGAAACAAAAAATAAAGTAGTTTTTTTTTATATGGTAATCATGTCTTGACATTTTTGGAACGATTCATCAATAATTTGGTTACGATTTCTGTTATTTATTTGCATTTGTGATATATGCAAATAGCAGTCTTTCCAAAATCTTGTTCGACTGGTAAAGATAAAAAACTTATTTCTTTAGAAAATAATATAATATTGGATATTTTCAAATCGAATTTTCAAAAATAATTACTAAGGAGAATGGGTATTTTGGTTTACCTATTGCATTGAGTTACATATGTCATTGAAAAAATTTTTGTATTGGCACTGGGACTTTTGTACCAATGGTTAATTTAAAAAAATAACATCATGGTAAGCGAATTATTCTTAATTCGATTTAGTGAATAAAGTTAATGGTAATAATTATGAGCCTAGTGCCCACAGTTTAGTTCAAGAGCATACTGTAATGTGTATACACTCTTTACCTCTTTTAATATCGGATTAATAGGAGAACTAGTTCCTTTAAACATCGAGAAACATCTAGTGGCTAAGAGGGGAACTCAATTCATTCAGCGCATACAAGAACCTCGAAAGGGGCAACATCTAGTGGAGAGGAGAACTAGCTTCGTTAAGCATCTAGTGATGAAGAGGAGAACTTCGTTAAGCATCGAGAACAACCTCGTAGATTCTCGAACCGATTTGAGGTATATAAATAGGCGCTCGGAAGCAAAGCGGATTATTATTGGTTGTAAACTGCGATAAGAAAGACTGTGTATAAAAAGTAATAATTGAAAGTAAAGACTGTGTTTGAAACGTAATAATTGAGTGTTCAATAAATAAGTGGAACAATTTAAATAAAGTAAAAATCGTGTTTTATTTACAAGTGCGAATAAGTTTTAATTGTCGGACCAAGTCGAATATTACATTGGTGTCAGAAGTGGGATACCTGTGCTGCTACCAAAGGCCCGAACAAAAAGAACCACAGCCAAATGCAGCAGTATAATGTCGGAGCACCCTTCGAAAGGATTGCAGTAGACGTGGCGGGTCCATTTCCGGAAACAAATAATGGAAATCGTTATATTCTGGTCGTCATAGATTACTTCAGCAAGTGGCCTGAAGCATACGCCATTCCAAACCAAGAAGCCAAAACAGTCGCAGACCAAATTGTCTTCAACTGGGTTAGCAGATTCGGCGTTCCATTAGAACTGCATTCTGACCAGGGAAGGAATTTTGAATCAAACATATTTCAGGAAGTTTGTGGGCTTCTTGACATCAAGAAGACAAGAACAACACCACTTCACCCACAATCTGATGGCATGGTCGAACGATTCAACCGAACCCTGAAGGAACATCTTTGCAAAGTTGTGGACGACAACCAGCGAGATTGGGATCGACACATTCCACTGTTTTTGATGGCGTATCGAAGTGCAAGACATAGCTCAACTGGTCATACTCCGTCTGAGATTTTGATGGGAAGGAACATCAGACTGCCGAGCGAAATAAAATTTGGATGGCCCACATCGGAGCTGCAAGCCGAGGATGACTACAACTAGAAGCCCAAAGGAATGATGTCCTCAAACAACTAGAAGCCCAAAGGAATGATGTCCTGAAACAACTAGAAGCCCAAAGAAGCGACCAAAAGCAAGAACAGCAGATTATTCTAGAGCGATTCGACGAACAGAGAAATCTTTTAGAAGACAGGTTTGCGGACTTCGAAGAGAAAATCAAAACTGTCGACGAGCGACAAAATGCACGTTTCGAGAAAATTGACGAACAAATCGAAACCATCACAAATGAACTAGAAAAAGTGCGAAAGATGAAAGTGAGTGCTCAAGGAAGAGAGAAGTGAATCCTCCAAGCTTTGACGGGCAGATTCCGTGGTCAATCTACAGGAAACAGTTTGAAGCAGCAGCGTTAGCAAACGTCTGGGACGATCACGAAAAATACATTGCTCTTACGCTTGCTTTAAGAGGATCTGCTGCTGAACTGCTACAAACCATCCCAGCAGAGAAGAGTGGTGACTTCACAGTTCTGGTAAACGCAATCGAACAGCGGTTTGGGGATATGACAGACATGACAGAAGTCTTCCGAGTTCAGCTTAACAATAGGACACAGAAAAGAGGTGAAACTCTGCAGCAGCTTCAGGCAGATATCGAGCGATTGGTTCACCTGGCATATCCAACAGCTGGGAACGAGATAATAAATCAACTTGCTGTTGAAGCCTTTGTGAGAGCTGTGGGCGATATAAATCTCCAAAGGGCTATCCGAACTGCCGGAAAGCGAACATTACCAGAAGCATTGGCTTTCGCTCTGACGATGGAAGCTGCAGAACAAGCTGCCCAAAACGTGCATCGCGTAAGAGAAATAGAAGTCCAAGAATGTTCTTGCCAGAAAGCTACTGTGGAAATGAGTCAGCGAGACGGACCAGCACGATGCAGGAACTGCAATAAGACTGGTCATCTACAGCGACAGTGCAGATTACCACGAAGAAGAACCACATGCCAACACTGTGGAAATAGAACTAATTCAACCGTTCAAAGCAACACCAACAACGTTGCTTCCGAAGTTGTTTCCCACCCGGGAAACGAATAAGAACCAACTTCGAGGGGCAGAAGTTGGTTTCTGGTATCGATGGCCCCAGAAACAAAATCCAGGTTTCTCAAACGAAACGTGAAAACAAGAGCCTGACCGTGGAAGCAAGTATAAATGGCAACAAATGTGTGACACCGGTGCCACGGCATAAGGACTGCAACTGGAGAGGCCGCAAAAGTTTATGGTGAGGTACGTCTTAAGATCCGGATGGCAGAGTTGGAATTCTCTCACCTGTTCCTGGTAGCAGATATATGCGATGAGTGCATTGTCGGCGTCGATTTCATGAAAGATCACGGAGTGATATTGGACATCGGGAACCAAGTCCTGAAATATCGAAACATCGAGATTCCGATGATCTATGGGACTAACTCGTATGAGACCTCGCCATCTATGAAAACCGTCATCAAAGAAGATCTCACCTTGCCTGCTTCTTCAGAGGTATTCGTGTGGACGAAATTGAAGGGTAAGCCTGGCAGCCATCGATACCTAATGGTTGAACCAGCGTCTGAAAAGTCCTCCCAACACGTCACTATTGGGAAGACTCTTGTAAGACCTTTAAAGAACATGGTTCCGGTAAGAATACTGAACATCAAGCCGTATGAAGTTAAGCTTAGAAAAGGTGAGATTGTCGGACAATGCGAACCTGTATCAGCGATAACAAGGATCAACGAAGAAGAGTCAAAGCAATCCTTGAAGTCCGAAGAGCTGAAATCCATAAAGACGAACATTCTCAAGTCATCTAATCTTGGCCACCAACAACGAAGAACTGCAGAAGGTCTGCTCGAAGAATTTGCAGACATCTTTTCGTCATCGAAAGGGAAATATGGCAGAACGCAACTGGTGCAACATCGAATCAATACCGGGGATGCAAGGCCGATTCGTCAACCTGCAAGACGCCTTCCACTAGCCAAACAAGGTGAGGTTGAAGAACTGATAACCACCATGAAGGAAGAAGGTCTGATCGAAAACTCTAAAAGCCCTTGGGCGTCTCCAGTGGTACTGGTAAAGAAGAAAGACGGATCAACCCGCTTTTGCGTAGACTATCGAAGGTTGAATGATGTGACCAAGAAGGATAGCTACCCTCTGCCTAGGATCAGTGATACTCTGGACGCAATGGAAGGAGCACAATGGTTCTCAACTTTGGACTTGAAAAGTGGTTACTAACAAGTCAAAATCCATCCTGAAGACAAAGAAAAGACAGCATTCTCAACAGGAAACGGATTGTGGCAGTTCAAAGTGATGCCTTTTGGACTTTGCAATGCTCCAGCGACTATTGAGCGCCTAATGGAATGCGTCCTGCAAGGACTCACATGGAAATCTTGCCTGGTCTATTTGGATGACGTCATAGTATACGGGAAAACATTTGACGAGCACTGTACAAATCTGAGAGCCGTGTTTCAAAGACTTCGAGAAGCCCACCTCAAGCTTAACCCAGAAAAGTGTTCACTCTTCAAAACCGAAGTAAAATATCTGGGATATATCATCTCATCCCAAGGAGTAAAAACGGATCCTGATAAGGTTGACACCGTGAAGAATTGGCCAACACCACAGGACAAACACCAACTCCGAAGCTTTCTGGGTCTAGCCACCTACTATAGGCGCTTTGTGAAGGACTTTGCTGGAATCGCCAAGAGTCTACATCAGCTAACTGAAAAGGGAAAGCAGTTTAGATGGTCAGGTGAATGCGAGCGCAGCTTTCAAGAGCTCAAGCAACGCTTGTGTAATGCACCAGTGCTGACCTACCCAACTCCAGGAAAACCGTTCATAATTGATGCTGATGCGAGCAATGTCGGGATAGGTGCTGTACTATCGCAGGTGCATAATGGCGAAGAAAAGGTGATTGCTTATTACAGCAAGGTACTCTCGAAGTCGGAAAGAAATTATTGTGTGATCAGAAGAGAACTTCTTGCACTGATTTTGGCAACAAAGCACTTCCATAAGTATCTCTATGGACAGAAGTTTCTTCTCCGAACTGACCATGGAGCACTTAACTGGCTTTTGAATTTCAAGAATCCAGAGGGTCAAGTGGCAAGGTGGATTGAGAGGCTGCAGACGTACGATTACGAAATTCAACATCGGAAGGGGAAGCTTCACTCAAATGCAGATGCACTGTCTCGGAGACCATGTAAACAAGACTGTAAGCATTGTAGACGACAAGAAGAAAAAGAAGTGGTTACTGTCCAACGAACCAGAGCCGATCCCATTTATGGCTGGAGCAACGACGAGTTAAGGAAGGCTCAACAAGAAGACTCAGATATCGAACCCATCCTCGCTTGGAAGGAACACCAGGAAAAACCAGAATGGGCTGATATCTCCGATAGAAGTCCGACTCTGAAGGCCTATTGGGCACAGTGGGACTCGTTTCATGTCCAAGAGAGTGTCCTTCGACGTAAATGGGAATCAGCAAATGGAAAGTCTTATGTAATGCAGCTAGTCTTACCGAGATCGAAGGTTATGGACGTTCTGCGAGAGATGCATGGTGGAGTTTCGGGAGGCCATCTAGGAGTGAACAAGACGCTAGAAAAGGTTCGACAACGATTTTACTGGCTACATGCAAGGGAAGATGTCGAGAAGTGGTGCCGAAAATGTGATACCTGTGCTGCTACCAAAGGCCCGAACAAAAAGAACCACAGCCAAATGCAGCAGTATAATGTCGGAGCACCCTTCGAAAGGATTGCAGTAGACGTGGCGGGTCCATTTCCGGAAACAAATAATGGAAATCGTTATATTCTGGTCGTCATGGATTACTTCAGCAAGTGGCCTGAAGCATACGCCATTCCAAACCAAGAAGCCAAAACAGTCGCAGACCAAATTGTTTTCAACTGGGTTAGCAGATTCGGCGTTCCATTAGAACTGCATTCTGACCAGGGAAGGAATTTTGAATCAAACATATTTCAGGAAGTTTGTGGGCTTCTTGACATCAAGAAGACAAGAACAACACCACTTCACCCACAATCTGATGGCATGGTCGAACGATTCAACCGAACCCTGAAGGAACATCTTTGCAAAGTTGTGGACGACAACCAGCGAGATTGGGATCGACACATTCCACTGTTTTTGATGGCGTATCGAAGTGCAAGACATAGCTCAACTGGTCATACACCGTCTGAGATTTTGATGGGAAGGAACATCAGACTGCCGAGCGAAATAAAATTTGGATGGCCCACATCGGAGCTGCAAGCCGAGGATGACTACATTGATGACCTCAGAGAAAGACTCCTTCAGATCCACGACAATACCAGGTTGAAAATAAAGATGTTCAGTGACCGAATGAAGACACGCTACGATATACGAGCGACAACAACAGAGTTCCAAGCAGGAGATCGAGTGTGGCTTTACAATCCCCATCGACAAAAAGGGTTGTCACCGAAACTTCAACGGGACTGGGAAGGTCCATATACAGTCATTACAAAAATCAACGATGTCGTGTACCGGATACAAAAGGGAGTCAGAGGAAAACCTAAAGTTGTACATCGCGACCGGCTACATCGCTACAGAGGTGATGAGAACGATGGATTTGTTCGGGACGATCAATCCTAAGGAGGGGGCAATGTAATGTGTATACACTCTTTACCTCTTTTAATATCGGAATAATAGGAGAACTAGTTCCTTTAAACATCGAGAAACATCTAGTGGCTAAGAGGGGAACTCAATTCATTCAGCGCATACAAGAACCTCGAAAGGGGCAACATCTAGTGGAGAGGAGAACTAGCTTCGTTAAGCATCTAGTGATGAAGAGGAGAACTTCGTTAAGCATCGAGAACAACCTCGTAGATTCTCGAACCGATTTGAGGTATATAAATAGGCGCTCGGAAGCAAAGCGGATTATTATTGGTTGTAAACTGCGATAAGAAAGACTGTGTATAAAAAGTAATAATTGAAAGTAAAGACTGTGTTTGAAACGTAATAATTGAGTGTTCAATAAATAAGTGGAACAATTTAAATAAAGTAAAAATCGTGTTTTATTTACAAGTGCGAATAAGTTTTAATTGTCGGACCAAGTCGAATATTGCAATACATTAAAATACAAAATTGTAAACCTTGGTGTTTAGAAGTCTATTACAAAAAATCTTTATTCCTTTTAATAGTATAAAATTACACTTGGTTTATTCAGCTCAGAAAAAAATTAGTTTATATGGTAGTTAATTCAAACCATTTCCAACAGTATGTTGTATCCTTCATAAAGTTAATAATACTTACATCTTTTAAAGGATGATTTTTGCCAAAAAGCTGGTCGCAGTAACAGCTGCACCATAATTTGTAATTTCATCAACAATAATATTGATCCGAATCTGAAGTTACATAAAAGTACATTTTATAGTTATTTAAAGTATAGTCTTAGATATAGTTGTAAGGGGTACATTTCTTCTTAAGCTTCAGACAAAGAATAAATAGACGCATGAAATCCTTCCATTCAAAACACCACTTATAAAGCAGAACTGCAAATACTCTCTGTGACAATAAAGAGATGGGATATTTATGAAGGGAAGCCTTTGAGTGTATGGAGGTAATACAAGTCTATCAGCCAGGGGAAAAACGATGACAAAATATTAAAAATCTATGTTGAATACTTTCTATTATATCAATACGAACAGAATAATATGGCGCCTATACAACAAGCGTATTCAAGAATCGGCCTGACCACGGAACCCTCGAAATTTTTGTTTGACGAAACCAAGAGTTTTGCCATCTTTTTAAAAATATAATTATAGTGATCAGAAAACGATAATTTTGAGGCTAATACAATACCAAGGCAAAAGAACTGGATTTTTATTGAAACGTGACGAATTTAACTTTCAGTCATAACGTTTGTCAATATTTAAAAACAACGGATTTGTATTTCACCATTCCCAAAATTGATTTAGATCTCCTGGTAGCTCCTTATAGTCATTGATGGAGTTAACAATTCTTAATATTTTAACATCAACTGCATTGATAAGCGATTATTTTAAACAGAAGGAAAATCATTAATAAATGAAATAAACAGCAATGGACTCCCTTGAGGTACACTAAAATTGAATTTTAATTGATATTAGGGGTTACTCCTGAACATGACACTATAATATCTTACATGACAAAATCCTCCTAACGTAACAATCGTAAGTCCAATTTTAGTTAACTTATTAAAAAGAATTTCATGACTTAGTTTGTAAAATGCTTTGCTAAAGTCTGTAAAGATGCAATCGACTTGAGTGTTTTTCGAAAGCATCTAAACAAAAATAAGACAATTGTAAAAAATTAGTGTTTTTAGGTTTTTGCTCAAATCCATGTTGATTTTCAAATATAACAGAAGTACAATTAAGAGAAATTATGTTAAGGGCCTTGCACATGCACAGCGAACAACGAATAAACGAATGGACGAACAAACGTGATTTTACACAATTCAAAAAGTCAATTTCAAACCAAAACACATTTAAATTATAAGAAACCAATTTACACTAATGTTAGTATAATAAAATTTGCATTTTGTTCTCTAAAACAAGAAAATTTTGTAAAAACAATTTGGTAGTAACGAACTGTAGTGTGGTTGCCACGAACTATCAAACTCTATTCGTGTTCCACATACCATCCACACTGCAACGAATAAATTGTTCGCACGCAGCTTAACCTCAAAATTATAACATTCTTGTTTTTTATTTTTTGTGTGAAAGGTCATGCCTGAGGTAAATATGGAAACAAAATTGACAATTCGTCGCTTTCTGCGAATAAAAATAAAGCTCATGTGAAAGAAAAGTCAAAATATGCGAACATCCACAGTTCGTAGCTCATATGCAAGATGCTTTACAGACAAGGGGTTCAAACAATGTAGGAAAAGCAGACAATTTTGCTATATGACGATAATTAGTAACTAAATTTTTAGAACTTTTCTTATACACTGATGGCGTGTACATTATTGAGTTTTCAAAATTTAACAGATTGATAAATTTCTCGGCGCATTGATTTAGAACTAAACTTAGACGGAATATTAAGAGAAGAGAATTTATAAATCATATTTTAAATAGCGTTTTTTTTTAATAAAAATAGTCTCAAAACAGACCCCTTTTTAAATTATGGCTATGTTCTGCAAGTAGGTATTCACTGGAACAGAGGAAATCTTTTTTCTATTGACAGCTTTTGCAGCAATTCGCACAGCCGCACAGGAAATATATTTTTTTAAATTCACCCAAAATCTTTTTTATTTAAAATCAGTTATCACACCAATTACAAAACCCGGTGAATATGCTGTGTAGGGAATCAAATATTAATTTTGACCATTCGGGTTAAGTAGAGGTTTCGTAGCATTCCAACATCCAGCAAAATATCAAAACTTGATCGATGCTTAAGTTTATTGACATTTTAATTTTAGTTTTTATATTTTCAAATAAAATGTCTCACAACGAAATTTTCTCGATTATTTATTTTTGACGTTTTATAGATTCAAAAACGGCTTAAAAATAGTTTCTTTCGTGTTTATTCCTAGACTCCAGGCTATCATTTTAAAATGGGTTTCAATTGTCTATGAATAACATAAACTGCTGTTTAGTTAAGCAAAGAGAAAATCAGAACTTGTTAAAGAACTATGATAATGGCCCATGTTTTGCCAGTTTTTATAAGAGAATAGAAACTCTTGTTTAAACTCTTTAGTTGAGCCTTTTGACAGTTTAATTATTGGTTTAGTTGTGTCGAGCTTTTACAGCTGACACCTGTATTGTCATTGCAATTTTTTTTGTTTTATTTCAGAAACTGTGTATAGCAGCAATGTTTTCCCTTCTGTTGTTAAATTAATAAAAAAAAATAAATAAATCAAAATAATATTAGTAAGCTTAAGTAAACTCTCTTCTCAACGCCCGAGTTTTGAATGTACATTACGCTTTGGAAATTATAAGGTCATGCTTTGTGACAAATGATATCGTTAAATATCTTAAAGTCATAAAGAAACATGTCAAAAGTCCGATCAACCTAACGCGTGATTGTGGTTTACCCATTAAGTTCAAAACTGGTTTATATACCATTTACCCAAAATTTAATATTCTCGGCGAATTGACAAACTATTAACAAATCACCCTATTTGTATCCCTCAGCATGACATATGAAAATCAAATTAGAAAACAAACAAACCTAAAAGATGAAAACTGTCAATTTTTTATCCGATTACTGAACTGACAAAAATTTTTAGTTTTTTACTTGTTTCTTCTATTTTTACTACGAAATTTTATAGTAAAACCTTTTAATTTATCTTTTTAAAGCGAATGGAAAACAAAGAAAAAACATGAGTTTGTGGTATGTAGAAAAAACTGTTTATATTTGTATCATAATTAAATCTATAACATGACTCACCAACTCTGATAAATTCTCTGATCACAATAATTCTTTCCTTTCTTTTATTTTTCATAACTTAAATAAAAACAAGACTCCTCCAAAACATCATGTCTTTTAATAATTTCAATTACATGGATGGAGTGCCTGTCAAAATATCTGAAAAATACAAACCACCTCCCAAAGTAACCATTCCACAGGCGGTTTTAAATCGTCTAAGTAATATAACCGAGGACCAATACGAATCTCCGGAATTCACATATAATTTTCAATTGGAAAAACAAGTGATAAAGAAACTTGCGGAATGGAGGAAAGTTCGTGAGGTCGAACGAGAAAATCGTCGTGAGCGGATACGAATGTATGAGTTGCAAAAATGTCGCGACAACGAAGCCAAACAGAAACAGCTTCTAACAGCAGTTTCATATCCAAGTGCAGAAGATCTCTCCTCAGGCTCAGATAACGAGGACCAAGAAGAAGAGAATAATAAAGTAAAGGATAAGACACCAGTTGCCGACGTAGTCACCACCAACAACGCTGACCAATCAAATCACCATTCACGACAAAGCTACGACACCATCCTGCAACCGACAGTTGCGATCCCCTTAAGCTCATCGTACTCGACATACTCACCTTCCACAGTTTTAATTCCTAGTAAAATTAATTATTCAGATTTTGAAAATGATACATCGTCGCCCTTCGACAATATCGAGCTTAAGACAATTAACGACTTAGATATTTTAGCTCAAGTACTGAACGATACTCAGAAACATTCCGTGAGCAATGGTGAAATAACAGATATAGCTACAGCTGCAGCTACTGTTGTTGAAGAAGATAGTAGCTCGAAAATAACTCCTGAACAATCTCCAACTGTTCTTAGTGAGGATTCTAAAGGCTTTCAACCACCCATAGCAATCACTCAATGCAATTCAACTCAAGAGTCAAATTTCTACTACAATTCGATGGTGTCTCAAACACAAGCCCTTCACCTCCAACAGCACCACACCCATCAGCACCATCAGTATAATATGATGAACTATGAAACTGTTAAGCATCACAATAACATGGAACCTTGTGCGGCCGATTTGTATTTTAATTATAACAACTTGCCAGAAGTAAGTAACCACAATTATCTATATGGAAACTACACAACGCCGTCGACGCAGCAGCAAATACAGAATTCTTCTCCTGTGGTGATGGCGGCGCCGGCGGTAGCGATGGCCGACCACAATAATAAATACAATAACTATCCAAATGGGACGTTTTTAAATAATTATAACTGTGATTCTCGATATGGGATGCAAAATGCCGATAGTGGTACGGTGTGCAGTGCATTCATTGGCAATCGATTGGAAGCCAACGAAATTGTTCCGAAAAGTAAATCCAAAAGTGTTCCGGACATTCTTAAAGAACTGAAGGATGAAATAAGAGATTCTGAAATAAGGAGAACGAGAAACAATAGTCAAACAAGGGTTGATCAATCAAAGAGTGAGTTGGATCTTAATTTTAAATTTTATAAAAATGTCTTGCCCATCAAAGGGTTGGGGGAAACAGTAAATTTACTTAACATTAATTAAGTTTGCCAAAGTTTGTTGATGGTCACCTTTTAAACAAATCTTTGCACATTTCCTTAATTGTAAACTTACCCCAGCCAGTCTTGTACTTCGCTATCTCGTCATTTCACTCATGATAATTCCAGACATTTTAAGTTCATAAATTTTCATCTAAATTATACAACTTCAGCTGAAAACATTTGCTAAAAGATAACACTTTCTTGTCGAAACAATAAGTTTCTATCAAAACATTTCCAAAAACATCCTTATGACATCTTTGCATTGACCGAAACAAACATTTACTATTCAATCCTTAATGAAAAACTGTTTTCTTTTGATTCGTTGTCTTCGGGCTGATGGCGGCAGCGTTAGTAATGATAGTGATCATTCTGAGCTTTGAATCGTTTTAGCTGTATGGAACCAATTAGATGATAATCTCGTTAAAGGATTTGTTCGTCCCTCACAGCCTACCTAAAAATATCAACTTGCTGTTTAAGAAATCACAGATACTCTCGAAGATTCAATTATTTTCGGTCATTGGATAGTGAAATGTCTTTAGTTACTTCTAATTCCTCATCTGAAAAAGAAATCTTGCTAACTGACAAATTCTTTGACTTTGGACTATTTCAAGTTAGTAGCATTAATTCTCTCGTATGGGAAAGTATTTACATATCAACGATCTACTCTTGACGAATTCCATCCCCCTCTTTCCCTAACTTTTCACCCCTCACTGGTATAATAAAAATACAAAATATCAGAAATACATTGTGGAAAACATATTTGAAAACCAGGTCACTTCTCAAACTATCAGCAAGCTCAATGCAGCTTTTCGTCTCTTTGTGAATTCTTATATCTAAAATACATTTGAAAAATTCATGATAATCTGATTGCGGATCCCAAAAGTTTCTATTTATTTATTAACAATAAAATTAGTAAATCCGATATTAAATTAGATAATACCTACCTGCGTAGAAAAACAACATAGAGTTGATTTTTAGGTTCTCAATCTACGATTCCATTTATGCAAACTCAGGAGTTCCTCAAGGGAGCCACCTTGGTTCTTTGAAATTTGCCTTAACTATCAACGACGTTAAATATTAAAAGGTTATTTCTACTTCATCTGTTTCTATTACTCCAAAATGATCTTGACTCATTTAAAACTTGGTATTACAAATTTCTTAGAACTCAATGTTGCTGGATACAAATTCATTACATTATTCCGTAAGCAATCACATCTTTCTTCCTGAACTTACAGTCTGAACGATGTTACCATTAATTCTGTCTATTCTATTCGCGACGCAGAAATTTATTTTCCACAATCAGTTAAGTTTTCAAGCTATTCCTCATTCTTTGGTTTAAAAAAGCGTTGCTCTAAAGAATTTTCTAAATCCCTATTAAATACCTTTGTTAGACCTCTCCTTGAATATGCTAGGCAAGTATGGTCTGTCCCCATCAGAACTGTTACTCTTAAAGAATTTAATCTATATAACGCACTAGCTTTTAGCAGGAAATAAAAACTAAAATTGAGAGTTGTTTATTACTAATGAGCCTTATAGTACCGTCGAAGTCTTGTCTTGAATCAAGTGGTGCGTGCCATCATCCGTATTACCAAAGGTAGGGAATTCCAAAGCCGAATCGCGAATACATAAAAATGACGACTTGAAATAAGGTAGGATCAGTTGAAATGGTTTATTTGAGTGCGGAAACTGAACTTTGTTATAAAGATATTGTGTTTGCAGAATACTATTTAGCATTGTTAGTGTTTTTAAAGCAAATAGATTATCCAGAGAGACCCCATGTATTTTCTTAGAGTTTGCAGAAACATGATCATATCTGCGTAGACCGAAAACATACCTTGCCTCACTATTATGCACAACATTTGAAAATCAAAATTGCTAAAAATTTCACAACAATAAAATAGTAGGGAAATGAGAAGTGATTCGGCTAAAATTATTCTTGTTTTCAGTGAGGTGATGTTTTGAGTAGTCCATAACATTGTGAATAGGAGAGGTCCCAAAATTGATCCTTGGGCATCACCTCTGCTTAGAGGAAGGAATGATGACGTTTGTCTACTACTACTACTGCTTGATACCTTGACGATAAGTAGGAAAAAATAATTTTGGTTGAAGATAAGGTAAACACAAATTTTTCCATCAGTTTAGTACATAAAATATGGTCAACAGTGGCAAATGCTTTTGAGAAATCTAAAAGTGTGAGGAAAGTAACGTTCTCCTTATCCACATTCTTTCTATTTCATCGATAACATTTATAAGAGCTGTGGTGCAGCTATGACCTGGATGAAATTCAGATTGGTTTGGACATATTAGGTCATTCTGATCTAAGTAACGTCTTATCTGCGTATTCAGAATTTTTTCAAGAACTTTCGATGAGAATAGTAAAAAAGGTATAGGTCGATACTCGTTTTTTTGGTATAGGAATGATTTTAGCTCGTTTCCGATTCGCAGGAAAAACTCCAGTCGTTATGATATGGGTAATGGGTTTCAATATATAGGGAAGAGTTGTCTTTAAAAATACTGGATGCTTATTATCGAAACCAATTGAATTTTATAGATTAGCAGAACTTGAAAACATCGTCTTCATTTACGTTGGAGAATGTAAAACCATTCGACTGCTGTTATCTTCCAAATTTCAAAAGTTAGAGATATTATTTTGTTGAAAGAATTAGAGAGATATGGGGTGTATTCATAAACGCAGAAAATCTGCGTTAGTACAATCGCATTTCTTTTCTGATGCATTTGTGAACGCACTCCCAATGCAGAATGACTGCAGTAAACAAAAAGGTCTGACTTAGTCCGATTTGTATGTATACACCCTTCATAAACGTCAGAGAAAAATGGCTGCCAAAGAAATTTTGTTAAACCTTTAAAAACAATAATTTAAATTATTTTTACCAAAAAATTAACAAAATATTTGCCATTACTTACATTCTCTACGAGTCAGTGCCTTCTTGTTGTCGTAAACATTATTTTAATAATTTCCCCTCTTTCTGCAGCCAAGCAAATTCAGCTGCACAATTTGCCCGACGCTGACGACAGTCTGACGTTTATGAACGGTAGGTACTGCAGTTCGACTAGGTTAGTTCGATCGAAAATCTGAATTTATGAATGCAGATAACGCAGTTCTTAGTTAGGCCGACGTTTATGAATACACCCATAAACTTTGCATTCAGTTCGTTACAGTCAATACCTATATTTGAGTTATTTATTCGTTTGCCAACACCTATATCCTTAAGATTTTTCCAAAGCTTATGACCAGCCAAGGAGGGATTCGGTCTAGTAGAAAAATAACGTCTTTTTGATGCCCTGATACAAGTACAACTTCATTTCTTAAGTCGGTAAAAGAAAAATGTTAATTATGTTGCATTATAAACAGCTGTGGAATTACCATTATTGCCAGCAGCCAAATTAATAATAACTAATTATTAATATTGATTTCTCGTTTTTTTTTTTTATTTTTATATGGACAAATCCGCACATCGAAAAAACGGAGAAAAGTTTGTGATCTCTTTTAAGTTTAAAAAAGGGAACGTTTTTTCACCGAATCCAATGTCAGCTGCAAGACCTTGGAAATTTGGTGTGAAGTCATTCGATAATTAGCGATTAATCGTAGAACAGTTCTTTTGTCAATCGTGGTCAAGAATTTGATAACAATTGGTGCGTGCGGATATTTATTGTTTTATTTTTATTTTTTTTTTTTGTAACGGAAGCTTTTGAGTGAATGAGGTTAAAATCCAGCAATTTGTACGCACATGTGATTAAACATCGATTTTAAAATTAAATTTTCGTTGCGTAAATAAGGAACACCCGGAGTCCTGGAAGAAGCGCGTCGCTGCTTATTTCTTTTTGCTGGTATTTTTCTTCTATTTTATCCAAGGCTTTTAAGATATTGTTGATATGTTGGCTGTGCTGGTTAAGTTGTTGTTGTAGTAGGTCGTTTTCTTGTTTAATAGTGTCTAGTCTATGCCATTTAAATTCGTTTTAAATGCCTCAGCGATGTAGTCATCAATTTTTTTGGATAAACTCTTCGGACTCCGAAATTTTCAAGGTAAGGCTCAATTTGTTTAAGAATTACATTCTCCAATCTGGCCCATGCAAGCTCTGCTATTCCCCTCAAAGCTTCGTCGCAGTGGATTAACAACAACATTGGGCACTCCGTAATTCTTAGGTATTTAGAATCAATTCAAAAGCACACAGACTACACCTTCCCCCAACTGCAATTCGACAAAAACTTCCAGATTTCTATACCAGATCTTTCTTTGAGGATTCCTGGAAGATGAGTCAGTCCACTGAAGGACTGAAATTAAGTCTCTTATTCCGCCTTCCCAACCATTGTAGCGTGTTCCAGGCGGAATTTTTGCCGATAAGAGAATGGCTTAAAGAAAACTTGATATCAACATCTGATATTCGTATTTTCTCAGATAGTCAGGCCGCTATCAAATCTCTGGTCTCTGTAACAGTCCATAACTGTCGATCATCTCTAATGAAAATGACACAGCAGTTTAATATTCTTTGCTGGGTGCCGGGCCGGGGAAACTGTAAGGCAGATGAGCTCACCAGAAATGGTACAGTACAATCCATTCTACCACGTTTGGCAAATGATGGCATACCAATCGCTACATGTAAACTATTGCTAATGCAAGACGCCATGAAGAAGGCAAACATCAGGTGGAATACAATCAGGTGTCAGGTGTGTCAGTTCACAAAAAACATCTGGCCTACACTAGATTTAAAGCGATCAAGGTGCTTGCTATCTCTAATCAGATCGCATATGAGCTCGATAATCGGTGTCATAACCGGGCACTGTCTAATAGGAAAGCACGCCACGCGGCTACGGGTATTCTCAAATGACTTTTGCAGAAGCTGTTTGGATGAAGAAGAGGAGAGAAACAGTTCATCACCTTCTCTGTACATGCCCTGCTATAGCTCAAAAATGCAAAAATTACCTAGGAGAATTCTTCTATAACGATCTAAATCATATTAACATAATCAGATTACTTCGTGACATGTTTATTAGTTATTGGTGGATATAAAGAGGCTTTAACTCAGTTATGCTGACAAAACCAACAAAGAAATATACATACAACTCAATTTTAGTTTAGGCACAATAGATTTTAAGTGTTAAAATAAGAAATATTCAGTAAAACTGTTTAAATGTCCAATATAATATTTAAATTCATATAAGGTAGATTTCAATGAATTCAATTGCTTGGCACGTATTTTTATGCTAAGAAACTATACTTTTACGAGGTGCTAACTAACTTCTATTTGTTATCACTCATCACTCACTTTATCACAATGTGATAAAGAGAGTTTCTTCTACAAAAATATTTATGTATGTCAGTCAACATAACATTGCATTGACTGAATGAATCTTCAACACAAAGGAAACTAGGAAAATGCTTGCGAAAACCCTTGTGGTATTAATTTTAACCTATGGTACAAAGCTTAATGTTATATTTAACAACATAATTTTTTAGATTTTCAGACTTAGCCATTATGATCATATGGATAAGGTATTCTTTTGATAATAAACTAAACCAAATCTATAAATAAAAATGTTTAAAATGTACTTATAATTTATTTATAACATTTATTTTAATCAACTTTAGGAAATTCAGCTGATTCAGCGCAATCGCTACCAAGTCCAAATCAACCGTCTCGATCTTCTTCCTCATCCTCGACTAGCTTTATGAAACTTTCACCATCTTCACAAAAATTGGCGAAAAATATCAGTTTTATGGGATTTCCTTTAGAAAGAGTATCCAAAATAGCCGAACTTTATGGTAATGATGATAAAAAAGTAAGTAAATTGTATTCTTTTACATAAAATAGTTCTCTTTTTTAATCTTATTTTAAATTTTAATTTTTAGATAATTGAACATCTTATACCGTTGAGTGAACTTCTTGATTTGGGATTTGATGAATCAAAAATATCAGAAGCCCTTTTTAAGTTCGATAATAATAAAGATAAAGCTCTTGACTTCCTTATTTCATAGTTAAAAAAGAAGAATAAACCTTTAAACTATGAGCAGCTTGTTAATTACTCGTATATATGTATATGTAGTCCTATCCCTAAAACATCATATTTGTACACAAGTATCCCTGTCCCCACTTATAAAATGCAATAGCAAACAACAAAAGAAAAACAAAAACAAAAACAAACACTTTATGATGATGAAATGTATCTATTAATTTATTATTACTGAGAAAAATAAATACTAAGCATTACAATTATAAAAATGTGTATATTTTATTTGGATTATGTGTCAATGCCAATTAACGAGTATCCTGTGTACCCATGATTAGGTTGACAGCATTTTCCACATTTCCATTGGTAATTGTCAAGTAGCTTATGTTTTCTGCATAATTAGTGAAACCCATTTGACTCATGAGTCGCAATTGATCGGCATACTGATGATCGCGATACCTTGCTGGTAGATCATTGATATCGTCGCTTGGGGTGGTCACCTCCAATGGGTCGCTGTCCATCCATTGCATTGCCTCGCTATTATTGGTTGCTTCAGTAGATTCGGTGTTGCTAGTCGGATTTGAGTTATTAGCTCCTCCGAGAGCTCCAAGAGCTCTGGCAAGAGCATTACTGAAAGTAGACGAGAGAATTCGTCCGCCTCCGCTGCCGGCGCCGCCGATGGGGGCTTGTGGTGTTTGTGGGTTAGTTGCCGAGACGGAGTCGTTAGTGCCTGTGTTGCGTTGTGCAATGTCAGACAAAGAGTTCATCGAGGTAGTGCCAGCTTGCTGCAAGGCAGCTGCCAACTGGTGACGACTTATACGGCGGATTCGGGCTTGTTCCGATTGATTAGCAGGCGTTCCAGAGTTTTCCTCCTCGGAACTTGTAGTTGTGTCCGATACTATTTCAGCAACTACAAAAAGAGACAAAACCATTTTAGGTTTTGAAAGAAAGAAATGTAATATAATTTACCATAGTTGGAATTACGAGCAAGTTCCTTCTTAACTGTTTCTACAATAAACGCAGCTGCTTCACAAATAATTGGATACTTCTTAGCGATATTCTTAACAACCTCCGGCTGATGGAGTGTATTGAATAGCACCGAATCCCTAATCAATGCCTGAGCACCAAGATTCCTCCGGAATTCCGGATATTCTGCCAGAATTTTTTGCAAAATATTCACCCTCGAATTAACATTGATCTGAATGTTCGATATAACATTGAAGAGTGACTGAACTTCCGTCTCACAATTCTCAGGCAATTTCGGGACGTATGGTTCGTATCGTTTTGTTCTCTTAAAACAATGGACGGCACCTTCGTGCTCAATGTAAGACAATGGTGTATCATCGTCCAAAATAACACCATAATAAACAATATCTAAATAAAATTGTTGAATGCGAAAAGAAAAGTTTTGAGCAAAGAGAAATGTACGTAGTTTCAGAATTCACAAAAAACACATAGTAGACAAAAGAATACAAAACAAATAGGCACTTACCAAGTTGGTCTGCATTAAGATCAAGTTTTCTGGCAATTACTGTTTTGAGATAATAAATTGTTCCTTCGCCATCAAGATTCTCGAGTTGAAGAAAATCATTTGGCTTATCGGCTATGTGGATTCCTGCAAGAAGTTTAATTGTTTTTTCTTCGTAATCCATTTGTACGAAAATTCTCAAGTTCTTTCTTCTTTGTGAATGACTTTTTGAATAAGTGTTTATAAAAATGCAGTTTCTTTTTCTTTTAGGGAATAATTCTATTTTATTGTTTCAATTTCAAGTCAGATTCAGTCAGACTGTCGACTGAAGATAAAGAAAAATGCAATGTAGAATACTTTTAGAATTTTGACAATTGTTGTTGTTGGAGCGAAGAAATAAGCTCTGTTCGATTGAAATTATGGAAAAAGTTTGGCAATAGTACAGTGAAGCAAGATGTTTTGTGTAGATTTTAAGATCTTACAATTGCAGAAGCATTCAATTAAATATTTATGATTTCTTAAGCTAGTAAGATGTATCGCTAGCAAGTTGGAAGGCTTTGAGTTGACTAATATTATGGTCTCTACTCCCCACTTGAAAGTTATTGCATACATTAGTATTTTTTTGTAATGAGTGGGATTGAGATATATTATCAGCTGGATCTATTAGATTTTTATAAAAGTCTCTTAGCCATTAAGTTAAGTGTGTTTAAATATCTAAGTGAAAAATGACGGAATATAAGTTCTTATCTATGTATAATCGTTTTTCAACCAGTACTTTACGAAATGACAAAATTCTACTACATTTTATACATGTCAGCGGTTTTCTCACAGATTAAATCTATTAACAAATCAAATTTTAAAACAAATAACAAAATCGACACCATGGAACTCACAAATAAAAGAAATGGTGCGGAAATTTGGAGTCTTCTGACAAGGTAAATTAAGATATCTAAAACCAAACCTAAAATTGAAAATACAATTATTCCTTTGGCCAGATTTTGCTTCAACAGCTTCTTATTGAAGAAAAAATACAAATATTTGAAGACAAACGTGTGAACACAAATATTTCAAAGGCTAAGCGGGAAGTTTGGAAGAAAATTAGCGTATGTTTTAATTAAACAAGAATATTATATAGTTATCTTAATTCTTTATTTCCGTCGAAAAGAAACTTTCACTAGATCCATGATTTTGTATTGGGTTTATATATTTTTGGTGTCCTTGTTGTATTGGAACCTAATGTATTAACTACATTTAAGTCGTTGATAAATGAAATTAAATTAAATGCCATTTTCATTTCATGTTTAAAAAAACTGCAGAAATAAAATAATTTTATGTTAAACTTCAAAATTAAAAAGATGACAATCGATATGTCAAAATAAATTTTAAAATTGCTTTAAGTGGAATTACATGTATCTGCATTATGCATAACATAAAATATAAAAGTAGAAGGAGGCAGATATACATGTCAAAACCTGAAATTAGAATCTATCCAACCAGTGTGATTTCATTATTTTGCATGTTCTTTGTCTGCAGATTTATCAAAGCGCAGATACATGTTAATCCACTATATTGGTCTGCTAAGTAAGATCATTTTTTGCATGAACTATTTTCAAATTTCTTTCTTCTAGCCATACACGTCAGACCCAAAAAGATCCAAATGAACTCGGGCCGATCCAAAATAGACGGTGTGAGGGATAACTGAGGTGGCTCGGTTTGGCTCTGTAGATCGATTTGGACTTTCAACAAGTCAAAAATTAACGAGTCCCAGCCAACGAGCCAAGACTCGGCTTTGTCGTGTGTGGGCAATCAACGAGTCAAGTATAGTTCTGCTTGTTCTGGTCTCACCTAAGAACTACAAACTATCTCAGTCTATCTAATACAAAAATTCAAGGAGACAAATCCTTAATGTCTCTTTACTTATTTTTATTTTTTTCTGGTTCAGTTGCCAACTTTTTACAATAGAGGGTTACCATTTTTGGCCAAAAGTTTAGTAATTTTAGCACATTTTTCTGAACAAATGGCTGGAAATTAGGCGTAAGGTCTTTTCACCCAAAACCATAACGCGTTGTTTTTTCAACGGTCACAAAGTTAAAAAACAACGCCAAAAAAATCCAAAGCGAAGGTCATAACGCCCAAATAAATTTTAAATAAAAGAACGCCCAAATTGTCAGTTGTCATTTTGCTCAAAAGAATTTTTAATTTTGAATTTGTGTTTTATGAAATAGGGATTGGACTTTGTGACATCTATTTTGGGCTTTACGACGATTAGTCCAGATAAAGTCCAAAAAGTCAAACGTCGTAAAAAATATCACTAAGAAAATTCCAAAAAGTCCGAATCATATCAACCAAAAAAACTTTCAATTTCATAATGCCCGAATTAAGAAATACCACAATGCCCAAAAGATTTGGGATGGTTGGACTCTAAGACGCGTTTAAACAACGTGCAACCCCCTCCAACCAGCCTGCTTGAGCTCACTATAGGATTTTAGGTAAGTGCAAAGTTTCTTTACAATCTGGATTCAAAAAAACTTTACATATTTCTACGCCTTCTTAACACTCCTAGTTTTTAAGTGATCTGACATTTTTTTTTATTATTATCTAGATAAACATATTTTTGCTTGTGATCGAAATAAAAAAAAATCAATCTGTCAAAGTGACTACACCTCGATCGGGTATACCCGGCAAATTTGGACCGTGTCCAAATATTATTTTTCATAAAAGCGTTACGTTACTTTCGGTTTTACTCTTAACATCTTTAGAAAGATTATTAAAATAGATAATACCGTAATGAAAAATATTTGTTTGCGTATTGTTGAGTCGACATTGTTCGATCTCAGAAAGGTAATTGAATACCTGAATAATTCAGACACTTCCAACACCCCATCAGACAAATATTCCGGGATCATTTCATTCCAGATTTTGAACCTTAAAACCATTCCATCATAAATCAGTCTGTGTTTCACATTCATCCACATCAAGGATAAATCTGAAAAGAGTGTAAATGTTCATCTTCAAGTTACCCTCATTTCCCTATTTTGAAGTCTTTGAAGCCTTGTCTCGACATCTTCATTCGATCCGAATAGCAAAGTTGAACAATAATTAAATAATTAATCGTTGGATTAGAAATTTTCTTTCGAACCGTTCAAGTTGTTTTGGACGGATTCAAGTCTGAAGCTCATAAAATAAATGCTGGTGTGCCCCAGGGCTCCGTTTTGTCTCCGACCCTCTTCCTCATTTTTATAAATGATCTCCTGTCTGCCACTTCTAATCCAATACGTTGTTTCGCTGACGATAGCACTCTTAGCTTTTCATATTCGTTTCCAGACCCACAACCCTCCTCTTCGGATGTGGAACTGCAACGGCAAAATATGATTAGCTCATTAAATTCCGACCTAATGCTTCGAAAACGCAATGCTGTCTTGTGTCGTTAAAGCGAGATAAACCCTCTTTGCCACTATCTATGAGTGGCACTTGCATCAACGAAACGGAAAATCCATCCTCGGAATGTGCATCAGCAACCACCTTTTCTTGAGCGATCACATACGCGATGTTGCCAAAAATGCCGCAAGATGTCTAGGTTTTTTGAGACGTTGCAAGAAATTTTTCTCTCCGTCTGATCTGGCTACAATCTACAAAACCTATATACGTCCGAAACAGGAATATAACTCTCATCTCTGGGCTGGTGCTCCAGTAACTTATTTAAGCCTCTTGTATTCAAAAAAGAGCTTTTAAAATGATTGGTGACATTAACATCATCAACTCGTTTACGTCACTCGAACATCGACGCAAGGTTTCTTGCCTCACCCTTTTTTACCGTTATTTTAACGGACTATGCTCTAGTGAAATAGCCAGTTGCATTCCTCCCCTTAAACAATTTAACCGTAATACCCGCGCTTCTAGGAATGCCCATCAGTTTACCCTTGAGCCCAACTTCGGCCGTACTATGAAGTACAGAGATTCTTTTTTTAGTCGTAATACGCGAATGTGGAACGCCTTGCCACGCTCTATCTTTCCCTGTCATTGCAATGTTCAGAAATTTAAAATCAATGTACACCGACACCTCCTATCCAACCCTTCCCTCTTTTCCTAATGATCACACTGTGTCTTTGGCATATTTAAGGTATACAAAACCCTTTTAGTGTTCGCTAATTATAAAAAAAAAGCATTATATAACAAAGTGGAAGAACCTAATGTTAGTTGGCTTCTTATTCTGCTGAAGAAATAAACCTTTTAGAAAACATTTGCACAGGCATAACTTGCATGCTTCTTAAAATTAAGATTATCATTCCTAATTACATTTCAATATTTTATATTTTCAATACAATTTAGTGACACACCATCCATACGCATATTTATTTCACTATTCACTCTGAATTTCATACATTTAGTTTTACTCACATTCACCTCCAGCTTGTTCATTTTCAACCTTTCATTAACTCTTCTCAAGTACTCATTTAATTTTTAGTAAAATGTTTTAACATTCTCTCCATAAATGTAGATCAGACTATCATCTGCAAAAAGCTTTATACTATGTAGAATATTTAAGGCATTTCTTGAAATCATTAATGTACAAAAGAAAGAGAAATACTAGTACAGAACCTAGTGGAACCTCCAGATCATTATTAATCACATTAGATATTTTATCATTCACTTTAATTCTCTGGCTTCTATTCACCAAATAAGACTTAAACCATTCCAATTCAATACCCCGCACAACGTACAACTACAATTTTTTTAATCAAGATCTATCTATCGATAGTTTGAAATGGCTCTGAGTCAATTGGATCGGTCGTGTATGCTTTATCTTTCAAAAAAAACTTTCAACTTTCTAAAAGTTTTTCAGAGTTGGCGGCAATTTCCGGTAACTAATACGATTTTCTTTTCAATTAATTAATTAATAAAATCAGATCTGCTAAGAATGTCGGACCTATTACAGTTACTGAAGGGATCAAAAATATTAAAACCAAATGGTTTGAAGTCCAAATTTAAAATCCGAATTCGAAGAATTATTCTATTTCAAGCACTGGATGCGACATTGCACTGTCACCGAATAGTTGAAGTAGAAGTACCAAGCTCCTCCTTAAACGGAACATGCCTAATTTTATATTTTGCACTGAATGCATTCTATTGTCTTCGTTTTCAAATTTGTCAAAATTTTACACTTCACTTATTCAGTTTTAATTTTCTTCTCCCTTTTTGTTTCATTCAATGAAAAAAACTTGATTTTATCAATAAATTTAAAGGAAAATAATATAAAAATTATATTTTCATTTAACACATTTAGGACACTCCACAATCCAAAGGTACTTCCATAAATTATATCACAAATAAATCCCAAAAGAAAGATTATAAAATATCTCATTGATTTTATGTAATTTTTCAAACATCTCGTCCTACCTCTCTACACCCACATCTTGCCTTTTATAATGAACAAAAATCCTTTTTTCTTGCACCTTAGAATGTCCCGGCAGCACTTAAGTCGCGTCGATCGATTCGCGCAAATGTCCAAGTTAGAGGAGGTCATTGCCAAAAAACGTCAGGAAATTCTTGAAAAACAAAGAACCACAGAATTAGCTAAGCAAGTAGCAGCTGCACAAAGTATTGCATCTAAACAAAATGTCGAAGAGGCGTGAGTTATGGTTGATTTAAGTGTTTAATTGACAGCGTAGTTTATATTATTTTTTGTTTGTTTTTTTTTTTTTTTTTAGAGCACCCGAAGATGAAGAAGTCATTGAAACAGTACCACCACCAACGCCACAATCATCATCCTCAACAACCATTATTGGATTGAGTAGTCAATCGAAGCTAAAGAATACATTTTGTAATGATGGTTCTTTCCTTACGCATTTTAAAAAGATTTTAGAAAAACACAAGTGAGTACCAACCAACCTACCAATGCCCTGCCATATGCTGTCTTGTTTATAATATGGAAAATTTATCAGAATATCTATGCATACAGCTTAATATAGAGAAATCTCAACATATTGGCATATATAGGGGATCCCATTGTACTGAAAGTTGATGTCTATCGCATCTTTGTATATATTATATTTTTTTATGTTAAGACTAATGGAAATTTCGAAAACAATTTTTGTTTCTCGTGTAGCATAAAGCTACATTACACTTTTCACAAACAGCGTGCGTGAATCTAGCACACTATGGGAGGAATATGATGTGCAGTTCCTTTATTTTTTTTAGAAGAGTTCCGACTGAATGGATCTTCGTTTTGAGGAATTCGTTTGAGTTCCCATTAATTCCAACATTTTTATTTCTGCAGACTTTTATAAAAAAAGCCATGTGTTTACCATGGTAAGATCTAGATAATGGTAAAGTAGTCGCAACGTTTTCTGTCTTTTGATGTTGATATACCACGCGTTATTTGTATCATACCTGCAAACTTCAGATGAAAAATTTTGGCTAGAAAACATGAAAGCTAATGTAACCAATTTTTTGTCTTTCCAAATAACTGTACAGACGTCGACGCCGCCGTTGACATTAGCTACATATTCTTTAGATCAGCCTTGATGTTTCTTCATAACAGTTTTTTTGTATAATGGTATGTAGCACTCAGGTATTCTATTTCGTCTTATGATACCAAGTGCAAGAATTTAGCTAAAAACTCCAAAAGCCGCAAGGAAGTAAAATAATTTATCAAAATAAACCCTATAGTTTTGATGGCTTGGAATTATTCTCGACGATCTTACTACGACAATGGAAGATGCTGGTAAGTCTAGCTCGTTAGATTCTACATTTGTATTGGCAGTTTCGACCTCTGTCATGAAAGCAAAAGCAAATTATCACTATTTTGCACAAAGTTCTTAATGGTTATTATTAACTTTTTTAAATCCTCTCACCCCACAGCTAGTTTACTTTTACCTTCAACAACAACCAATATAAGTTCTACTGATGCCAACAGAACATAAACTTCAAGTCACCTCGGAGAACCTCGCCAAAGCAAGGGCACTGTTAGAACCAGAACCGGAACCGGATGTTGGTCCACGTCCACTGACCAGAAACACTACTCAAAACAAATATTTTATAGCCGCACTTATAGGGTTGTATCTTTTGTTAGTTTATAGCCCCACTTATAGGGTTTCTTAGGGTTGTATATTTTGTGAAGCACATTTGCTCATCTATACAAAGTCTTCATTCTATCAGCTTCAGGAAGAGTTCTGGGAATACGTTTTGAAGGCACTGTCGGATCTTTTCAATTTATGCCATTAGTTTGTTGTATCAGAGGTGTATCACAGACCGGCAGTTAGTTACTCTAGGGAACTAAATCAGTGATATAATGTAAACTAAGCTTATAAACTGACGAATTTCAGTATCTGTTAGTCTAAAAGAGTTATTTGGGTCTTTCTGCACTTAGTATATGCAGATTTGTCTCTATAGAGATCCGATTTATAAGATCTGATAAAAAAGAGTTTGAAAAAGAATTGTATTGGAGCTTCTGGGTCTAATAACTCAGCACTCAAAAACTCGTCACCAGTAAACTCTAACTATTGAGCGTTCAAGTCCAAGTTTTTTTCTTCCATCGCAATGTTAGCTTTCCCAGCTTAAGTCGTTTTGGAACAGTTTTCAACATCAGAACCACAATCATCAGAGTCACAATCTTGATTAGAATATAACAGTGTAGAATTCAGTTTAAAAAATAAAATAAATTAGGTGGCGCAACAGTCCGTAGAGAACCAGGGCCTAGTGACTTACAACTCTCAACCAATCCTGTGTGCGAGTAATTGCAGGGATGAAGTTTACAATACCTTAAAACAAAAAGTAGTAAAGAAACTAGGAGATTAGGGGGATTAAACGGTATGTTGCCTGTGGTCTACTGTTATAGAGGGTTAATTGAGTAGATTGTGTAACAAAGAAAAGTTGAGAAATCGAATCCAAAAAATTCTAATCTTATTATTTGACAGGTATTTTGGTCTACCTATTACCCAAAATTGAGATATACATACATATTTCATTGGAAATCTTAGCTCTTAGTGAACCATGGGCAGTAGTATACGGCAACAAATATTGCAATTATAGATAAAATCAATTGCAGTGTGCCATTAAAATGACAGTATTGGCCACTTTTGTTTCTTCTTGGTTTCAACATTCGAGTCAGACAACACCGGAAGGAGTGTGTGCTGAGAGTGTTGCTGTGTTTAACCTTTTTACGTACCTGATCATCGAGTGCACTCGAATATCAGACGTTAATAGTCGATCAGAAACACTCTCTTGACCCTCATAAGTACACTATCCCTTCTAGACACATATGACCATTGTGTTGTATCAGCTAATGTCTCGTGTCAAAATTGGCCAGTTAAAGAAAGAGCTCCTAAGAGAACCGTTTGGTATTATAAGAAACCCAACTTAGATGGTCTCAATAATTAGTTCAGGAGCTTATACCCAATAAAGGCGAAATCTCCTCATTCTCACCTTCTAATTATTATCAAACGATTACACTTACGTCTCTTCAATCCTCTCAACGTTGCGTTTTTGTCTGCGTCTTATTGTTTTGTCATTGAGAACTTAAGCCTTGCGTTGCCTTACTCTCAAGTACAGTCACGACGCTGTCAGTTGTCTTTTGTGCTGTACTGTCAAAGGGTTGGGCATCTTCCTTTTCAGCTGGTTGAACTGACCTAAGAGACGTAGTGAGTAGCCCATTTGTTGGATGTTTCATAAGAAAGTACGATAAATAGGCGGGAAGGGCTTGATATGCTGTGCTTATCTAGAGATTTTGGTCATTGGTTATGTATGTTATTGAATACATTTTCTTTTGTTAAAATAAATCAAATTTATTATCGGTTTAATCTTTTAAAAAACACCATTGAAAAAACAACATACTTAATATGAATTCATTTATTTTCAGGCCTGAGCCACCGCCGCCACAACCTGAGCCAGAGCCTGAACCCGAGTTAGAAGCTCAAGCTGAACAAGATAATAGAGAGCCAGAATCTATTTCTTATGAATCTTCTATTCTCAATGAACAACAACAGCAACAAGATATGCAACATCAACAAGATATACAACATCAACAACACCAACCACAACAGCAACACCAACAGCAGCAGCAACAACATCTACCACAGCAACAACAGCTACCACAACAGCACCTCCATCAACAACAACACCAGCATCAGCAAGCTACACAACCCATGACGATTGAAAATCAAATGTCTCCAACTGAATTACCTCCTCCACCAATAGTTCCAAGTTCATACTTTAATCTTGTGATTCCTCCACCAATGATGAATTTACAAGTTACAGTTCCACCACCACCTCCACCACCACCACCAGTACCAGTACCCCTGCAACAATGCATTCCACCACTTTATATGATACCACCACCAGAGCCACTGCAATTGAATACAATTCCTCCACCAAAGGAATTCGATTTGAATGCCATTCCTAAGCCAGAGTTTAACTTGGATGCAATTCAGGTGCCAACTGAAACGACAGAAAAAGGTGGGTCAGAAATAAAATATTAGTGTTGAGTGGATTTCGTGTAGTTCTGTTCCTTAAAATTATGGTTTTGACTTTGAATAATAAGTCATTCATATCCTGAATTCTACTCCCTGATCCTGAAAACCAAAAAATGTTTAATTTTCGACATTGGCGTTCCGTTTTTTTTTTCTTAATTTTTTTAATTCCCAATATTATGACCATACAAAAATGCAAGGACACCACACTAGTCCACATCTAACTACTATTTATTTTTAATGTGTTAATTTGTTTTGGTAAACGAGATTTTATGTAGTTTTTTCAGACAACTCAAATGACTCTATAACATTACCGACATCATTAGAACAATTAATCGATTTGGTTGCCGATTTTGGTGATGGTTATGAAGATAAAATACGTTCGCATAAAAACGCTTTACACCCATCCTTGTGGTAATGAATAATACATTTTTTTTTGTTTTAGTGTACATTTTTTAATTCCGTTTTTAGATATACAAAATTTAATTCAATTGAATTTAGTTTTGCATGAAATATTTTATTTTACTTTACTTTAAGGATTTTGAAGATATTGAACTGCTTAAAAGTTTTAAGTTATTTTAGGTAAGAGTTTAGTTTAGGAGTTGTTTTTTTTTTTGAAAGATTTTGTTGACTAGGTTAAAAGAAAACGTTAGAAACTAATATAAACAGACATTCTTATTTGTCTCTCAAAAACAGTCACATGGAATTTTAATTAATTCAATTACTTATATATAAGTATATTGTATAGGTATCGCTCCGTCAAAAAGTGTTCAAAGAAAATAAATATTTTTTGTTTCTCAGAATTCAGTTTTAAAAAAACTAACAAAATAAAAAATGTTATCTGTCGTTTCAAAAGTAATGGAAATAAGGCGTTCGGTCCTTAAAGGAAAATGAAACAAAATAACAAGAAGCTAGCTACTTAGTAAGCTCTTGTGTTGTGTGGATAGTTAAGTTTTAAACTGTTTAAACATATTACGACATTTTAAGTCGTTGAATTTAAAAAAAACTGCAATTACTTTCAAAATGCAATGTTTTGGCATAGAACCAACAAAGTTTAAAGAGGTACCAAATAAAAGGCTTATTTATTACGAGTACATTATTTCTTTTTTTCAAGGCTAGAAAACCCGAAGATATAATATGCACCATTAATATAAATTTCCGGTTTCTAACCTTACCTCTTAAGAGGATAAAAATCAAATAGCATTTAAAACTCAAATAATGGTTTTTGCCTTTGTACCTGTATGGCAAAAACACCTTTCATGTGATATATAAATCATATAGATGCTTAAGTATTTAGTTACATAAGGTGGCTCCACAGTCCTGTGTGAGCTAGGGGCTCATCTAGCAACTCCAGGTTAGCTCAGGTAACTTTTCACTTGTGCGCGCCACCTGATCCGCGGTCTTCCTCTACTGCAATGTCCTGTGGGATTTTGAAAAGTTTCTGGGCCAGAGCATTGGTTTCCATGCGCTCTACGTGACCCAGTTATCTCAGGCATTGGACTTTTATCCTTCAGGCTGAGTCTATGTACGTCGCTGTACAGCCTGTACAGCCTGTACAGCTCGTCGTTCCGTATTCTTCTCCACTCACCTTCTTTGCATACGAGACCGTAGATCACGCGAAGAACTTTTCTCTCGAAACGACCCAAGGTGCTTTCATCCACATTTGTCATAGTCCAAGCTTTTGCACCTTATAGCAGGATGGGGATGATAAGAGTCTTATATAGAGACACTTTAATTGCTCGAGAGAGGGCTTTTCTACTCAATTGCTTTTTTAGCCCAAAGATTCGAGCTGTAAATAGGTTATTAGGATCAAAGTTGCAAGTTTCCGGATTTACAAAGCCAACCCCACGGACGAAAACCGGAATAAGTTCAAAGACGCTCGAAAGACATGTAATGGACATATTCGATGCATTACATTTGTGCATTACACTGACCAGAAAATACTACAATGCCCCAAAGGTAGTGCAAATTTCTGGTAATTTGTAAAAAACGTGCGCAATACGTCAACGTCGATATCGACGCTTGTAAAGACAGGACGAATCTTCTTTCGCACTCTTACAGTTGTTAGAGTACTTAAAGATCTCGACATTTCCAAATCCGCTGACTCGGTTAGTATCCTTGCTGTTGCTCGCAGAGGTGTTCCCAACGCTGGAAAACCGACTTCTGTCCAAATCTCAAGGTATCTTTCCGAATGGATGGAAAACCGCATTTGTCCAGCCTGTCCCTAAAAAAGGCAAATCCTCCTCCCTTCTAACTATCGTCCAATTACACTAATAATACATCGTTTTGGAGAAAGTAAGATTGTTGCACTTGTTGGGTTTGAAATCACCTTTCGGACCGTTCAATTCAAGTAGTATTGGACAGGTTCACACCGATATTCACAAAATATGTGTGCTCCAAGGCTCCGTTTTGTCTCCACTCTTCCTTAATTTTATAAATGATCTTTTGTCTGAAACTTCTAATTTACTTAACTGTTTCGTTGATGACAGTACCCTCAGCTTTTCATATTCGTTTTTAGATTCTCATCCTTGTCCTTCAGATGTGGACTACCAACTGCATCGTATGATAAGCTCTTTAAATTCTGATCTTGACATTGGACAATGTCCAATGGGGACTAAAAAAACCGTGTAGAATTCAATGCTTCGAAAACTCAATGCTGTCTACTGTCGCAAAAGCTTAACCATATCCCCAAATGCCACTATCATTGAGTGGTACTTGCATAGAGGTGACTAAGCAACTTTCAGTTCTAGGTATGTGCATTACAAGCCATATCTTGTGGAGTGATAACATATTTGATATCGGAGAAAATGCTGCTAAGTGTTTGGGTTTTATCGACAATGTAAAAAGTTTTTTTACCCCTTCTGAGCCTATATTCGTCCGAAACTCGAGTACAATTCCCATATCAGGGCAAGACCTCCAATTACCCATATTAGACAGAATTCAAAACAGTTTTAAAAATTATAGGTAACCGTTGTCTTACTGAAACGTTTGCATCTCTTGAGCACCGTCGCAAAGTTTCATATCTATCATTATTTTATCATTTTTTTCATAAAAAATGCTCTAGTGACATAGGCAGTAGCACTCTTCTACTCAAATAAACCAACCGTAATACACGTACTTCTAAGAACGCTCATCATTTATAAATATAGGCATTCTTTCTTTAGCCGCACTACACGATTGCTTTATCAAACTCAATATTTCCCACTCATTACAATGTGCAGAGATTCAAAATCAATGTTCATCGGTATCTCCTTTCTCATCCTACCCTCCTTTTATAACTGCTCGCACTGTGTTTAATTACATAATAATTATATTATTTTTTGGTTACTTAAAGGCCCCTGAAGCAGCTCTTTTACCCAAATCGTAAAAAGTAATGATATTGTCGACAAAAAATTAATTCTACTTACATAAAGATGATTTCTCTGCTGGTCCGGATAGTTTGCCTGCATTATTATTGGAAAACTGTACCACCTCTCTAGGTAAACATCTTTCAGCACTTTTCCGTCTTTCCATTCCTCAATCCATCCTCTCAAAGCTTTGATTTTCTACCCTTTTTTTATTTCATGGATGAGATCTTACCCAGAGAAACATTAATATAGAGTTGTTTTCAGCTTCTCAATCTCAGGAGTTTCTCAAAGAAGCCACCTCGGTCTTTTGACATTTGTCTTAACTATCAACGATGTTATAAATGTTATTCATAACTCAACTATCTCCATTTACGCTGATGATATGAAAATTCTATGAATTCTGTCTTACTCCAAAATGATCTTGACTCATTTCAGACTTGGTGCCATAAAAATTTCTTAGAACTCAATGTTGATAAAAAATGCTAATTCATGACATTCACTCGTAAGCGATCCCATCTTCTCTCCCGAACTTAGAGTCTGCACGATGCGATGTTACCATTGTAACCATTAATTCTGTCTATTTTATTTGCGACCCATAGAGTTATTTTCAACACTCAGTTAAGTTTTTAGCCCATTTAGATCATTTCATTAACAAATCCAACTCCTCCCTTGCTTTTAAAAAATGTTGGTCTAAAGAATTCTCGAACCCCTATGTCACAAAATCCCTATATACTACCTGTGTGAGACCTCTCCTTGAATATGCTAGTCAAGTCTAGTCTCTCGTCATGAGAACTATGACTTTCAAAGAATTTAATTTATACAACGCAGGTTTCTTAGATTTGCACTCCGTTATTTCTTGGAGTGATAATCTATTCTTACTACCTTATAAAGATCGTTTAAGACGTATTAATCAAACCCTCCATAAACGACGTGAAGTTGCTGATATTCTCTTTCTACACCAGCTTTTAGCAGGATTTTTAGGAGCCTATCTCAAGGACGCTGATCATAGCTAACAATGTACATCCCACCATGTTTTTCATATCAGTTCTTCCTCCTTTAGAAACAATCTCTATAATTGGCTTCAAGATATTTTATTTGCTGCTTAAGTTTTTTGTCATCAAAAACTAATGAGTGAGCTTCAAGTCCAAGCCTTGGAATCTGTTAGTTTTACGCTCAACTGCCCTACAAATTTGCCCAACATAAGAGACTTCATATGCAATCGACTGCACTTATATCCTTTTACATATTCTGACTGGAAATAATACAGAATTTAATGTCAAAGTTGGATTTGTCATTTCCTCGCCAATTACGGTCCGTATCTGAGCAGAGAAAGATTTTTAGATTTTTTTTAGCTAATCACTTTAAGCAGTTTAATAAAATTTATAAAACAAAATTCATTTTCTTATTTAAAAACTTATTATAAAAAATAAATATGTAAACCATTACCATAAATGGGTCGTTTGAAATTAACTTCGAAAACAGTTTTTAAAAAAGAGTATAAAAACAAGAGGACCTCATACAGGATTGGATTTCAGAATGATTGATGTCAACAGTCTTCTCGATGATGGATAAAACCTTACCATTGTTCTACTGCAAAATAAAAAACAAAAAAATATCCAAACAAATATTGAGTCAACTGTTATTGTTATTGCAAAAATTAACATTACGCATATACTATAGTTTAATTAAACAAATTAATTTCATTTCATTTTAAATCTTCAGGTTTCTCTTTGAGAAGGATTCTGAGCAATATATTAGTTACCGAAAAGAATTGGAAGCTTCCCGATTGGATCACCAACTCCAGGAGCAGGAACTCTTCGAGCAAGATGAAATGCAACACTTTGACTTGGCTAAATCTTCAAAAACATTTGATGATAAGTATGATCCTGAGTGCGTGATGGATCGCGATGAAGATTCAGATGATGAATACATGCGAGGTATGATGGATCGAAATCGTGACAATCTAAAGCGACGAATCGAGTGTCGCAATGAGATAATGGAAGAAGAGCGTCAGCGAGAAGAGAAGAAAAAGCAACGCAAAAGCCGTTGGGGTGAAAAGTCTGACGAAATACCACCTGCTCTTTGTACGCTGGGTAATCAAAACAAACCGGTATTGTCGGCTGTACAACGAACAGACCCAGCTTTGTTGCAATACGCACGTCAAAACTATGGCACAACAGAATTAGAAGAAGACGAATGGAGAAAGTGTGAGGAGCACTATAAGGTCAATCTGCTTTATCAGGATATGTTGAAAAAACGACAAGAGATCGATCGATTAGCTAGGTCTGGTAAATTTAAGTACGAATATGATTCGGACGAAGATGTGACTGGAGGAACTTGGGAACACAAGTTACGTAACGCTGAAATGGAAGCCACAAACGCCTGGGCATCGGCCCTTACAAAACAATCTGAAGGCAAGCATCATATTGGAGATTTTCTACCTCCAGAAGAACTGAAAAAATTCATGGAACAATACGAGGCTAAGAAGAGCAACAGACAACCGGACTTGAGCGATTATAAGGAATACAAACTTCGTGAGGATAATGTTGGTTTTCAAATGTTACAAAAGCTCGGCTGGAAAGAAGGTCAAGGTTTGGGATCGGCTGGGACTGGAATTGTTGACCCTGTTAATAAGTAAACATGCATTTTTTGTTGCGAACTCTCGTTTTTAAATAAGTATCCTCTAGAGCTCCACAGCGAGATGGTCATCAGGGTTTGGGTGTAGCAAGTGCTGCTGCACCTGAAGATTGCGACAATGAATATGATGCTTATCGGAAAAGAATGATGCTGGCTTATAGATTTAGACCTAATCCATTGGTACATTTTTTTTTGTTTGCCATGAAATTAATATATATTTACTATTATTTTCTTCTCTTATTTACAGAATAACCCACGACGAGCATACTATTAATATTACAAAATATTAAAAAGGATAGAATTATCCTATATTATTAGAAGTAAATAATTTACTTCCTTATAATTATAATATAATAACATGAGTATATGACTATTAAGATAACTACAATAGATGTTGTTTCAAATTTGATTTCATTTGTCTTTTATTTGAATGTTATGTAAAAAACTCATTATAAAATAGATTTGCCTTTTCTTAGCCCCTTACCTAGACTCCAAGGTAAGCAAAATTAGTAGAAATGTTCTTAATTTGTGTTACTGGCCTTGTAACTTTTAAACTATAAGTCCTGTATACATTTTTTTAAGCAGAAAAGAAAGATTTATTATTTTCCCACTAAACATACACATCTTTCTTAAGCTTTTTATGAAAATAGCCGTTCAAATCAAAATGCACTTCGTGATTTGTTCGGTCAATTAAATAGTAAAATTTTTTTGCATAAAATAGGAAAATCGTGCAAAAATTTGATCAAACCGGGTCTGTAGAAGATAGATGTGAAAACAAAAGCGGAGCCTAGGTAGACGAAGTCTTTAACTACCTCAAAGTTACGTCTGTCGATGGTGACGTTTTGATCGACACGCCGTCGGTGTTGTACGTCCTTTCTTGATGACAGCATGCACTTTGTTTTGGCCGCATTAAACTTTAAATCAATTTTTGTCGCCTCTGCCTCAATACTCACAAAAGCCCAATTGACATCAGGATGAGTTCTTCCGATTATGTCAATGTCATCATCATTATGCTAGTAATTGGACAGACGTTTGAAAGATAGTGCCTTAAATGTTGACGTGGGAGCTCTGCACTATTCTGTCTAGTACGATGTTAAAAAAAATCGCATGACAGCGCATCACCTTGTCTAAAGCCTTTTTTGACATCGAAAGGTTCTATTAAGTTCTTTCCAACCTTTATGGAGCAGCGCGAATTCTCCATAGTCATACTGCACAAACGGACTAGTTTGGCAGGGATGCCAAAACTAGGCATGGCTCTATACAGCTCGTCCCTGTAGATGCTGTCATATGCGGCCTTGAAATCGATGAAAAGATGGTGGGTGTCGATTTGGTGCTCTTGGATTTTTTCCAGGATCTGCCGTAATGTGAATATTTGATCGACTGTGGACTGTCCTGGTCTAAAACCACACTGACAAGGACCTTTGAGGTTATTGACGATGGGCTTTAGAAGTTCACATATTACGGCAGCGGAGATTTTACAAGCGATGTTAAGTAGACTGATGCCTCTATAGTTGGTGCAGTTTAGAGGGTCTCCTTTTTTCAGAATCGGGCAAAAAATACTGAGGTTCCATTCATCGAGCAAGTTTTCTTCCGACCATATCTTACAGATAAGTTGGTGCATGCTCCTAACCAAATTATCTCCAGCTGCTTTGAAGAGCTCGGCATTCAAGCCATATCAAACCAGGGGTTCCTTGTCGGTGGCTGATTGAAACCCAACACGTCAGAGGCGGCATCTCTGATTGGGTCTGGAAACCTTGGCTACAACGAGGCAGTGGTCCAAATCGATGTTAGCTCCTCGGAAAGTTCGGACAATCATGATGCTGGAAGCGTGTCTAGCGGCGATCGCAATATGGTCAATCTGGTTGACGGTAGATAGCAGTCTAGGGCTTCCGCTAATTCTTCAGCTGCAATTCGTGATCTATTAGGGGACCTGACATTCCACGTGCATATCCGAAGTTCGTTGTCCTTAATTCGTTTGCGTGGGTTGTCAATAGTAAATCTGTCCGTATCCGAGGATTATTGGTGTTTCGCAAATTGGTTTTCTTTAAGTGGTCAGGAAGTCACCCTGACGCATGACCTTCAATCTGAAGGACCAGGTCCTTGATTTTACTCCAAGGGCGAGAGCCGGCATAACCGCTCCTTACAGGTCTGGGCTTCGAATATGTCGTATTAGCCCTGTAAGGTGTTCACTAAGTAATTCAAGCTAACTGGAACTGTAGACGTCACCGTTGATTCCATCTTGATTCCACTGGGATTGGAACCCAATCTCCAATACGCACCCGATATTCACCACGGGTAGGTGAGAGTAGGAGTTGATAGGCAAAGGTGGGTTTTGAGAAAAACCTGTGGACGCTTGTGTGAATGCACATGTCTACCTTTTGAATATCCTCCTTTGGATTTTGGAAATGTACAATAAATTTTTTTGAGTGTTATACTCCAAATCAAATCATCAGAAGAAGAGTTTGAAATTTTTAATGACATTATTCTGAATTAAAATTTAAAAATAGTGTGAAAATTTGATAAATTCTCACAAGGTTTGCAACGTTTTCATCTACCCTTTTTTCTTCGAATTATCTTTATGTTCAGCAAGTTTATTAACATACAAACAAATTGTCTCTAAAATTGGAATTTCAGTTTTAAGCCCAAGATGGAGTTTTTCAAAGAGACGGTATGTAGCCTCGCATTATCCGGTTATTTTTTCAAGGCAGCCAAATAGTTTTTTTCTTTTTATTTATTTTTTTAGTAGTGAGAAATTCTTCCAAGGCTTAATGCATTTTAGCTTTCCTGAACAAGGCTATTATTCAAAATATGAATTTGAACGGATTCTCTACTACATAAACTTCATTAAAGAGAAAAAAAAATAATTTTTGATGACTGTCTGGCCTTGAAAGCAAAATTATAAAACTGAAGGCTCAGTTATTTTAAGGTCAAATACATCTGCTTATTTATAAATCATATTAGTATTTCTACATACATACATACACTGCCGCTCATCTGAATAGGTTCACACATATTTTCACCTCACTGTTGGCCTCCATTCATATGTATTGCAATGGTCGCATTCGGAAAGCTAGTGGCTACGTAGTCAAGGGATTCTGATTGGCTAAATCCAACTACAAAAGTAGTTGAAATTTCCCCTCCGACGTAGTGTAAAATTTTCGGCTACAAAGTTAGTGCACACTGGTTTTGACGTTTCACAATCAGCTGCTCGGTAAGGACACAAGAATTCAAAATGAAATGAATCTTTCGGTATTTAAATACAAATATAAATCAATCATATTATACTCGTATCTTCTTTTTGGTATTTATTGAATTTAAAAAGAAAAAAAAACTATTTAAAGTTCTGAAAACACAAATGTTTCTTATTTTATATATTTGTATTTGTCATTATTATGACAGTTCCGGATTGACTAGCTTTGTAGTGCAATTTTGCATTCACAAAGCTAGTTGAATTTTGACTACGTAGCCACTAGCTTTCCGAATGCGACCAATGACTTATCTTTTTTATATATATAATAAAAGAGCATCATTATGTGCTTGTTTTGGGAGAAAAAAAATGTTCTTTAAGCTTACCGTTATTCTCCCACGGTAGTTAGACTAAATGCATTCAAAAAAACAAGCATTTTTTTGGCTCATCTGAATAAGTTCAACAGCAAAAATTGCAATTTGCGTTGAGTTGCGTGTTAATTGTAATCGAAATTTTATCTGTCAATAAAATTAGTTTGTTTTTCCTATATTAACGGTGAAATGGGTTGCGAAAAATCTTTAAGCGAGGAAGAAAAAGGTGTCAATTGCAGTTTAGCTACGGTAAAACGCGTAATTAAAAGTGCTTCTCATTTGAAAAGAAAAAAAATCAGAGATTAGGCGTGTACCATCAACTGAGCGCTCAGTGAGCGCTCAATGTCAGATTGACGGAGGCAGAATCGTTTTGTGGTACAAGAATCTCCGTACAAACATAAGCTGTCGGGATTCGTAAAAATTTCCGATTACGATGGAATTCGTGATAGATTTGATTAGTTTGTGAAAAACCAGGCAACCTATTTCACCATTCAATTAACATTTTTGGAAAAACTAACAACTATAGCAGAATTCATAAATTCAATGGTTCTTCTAACAACTACATGCTTACAAATTTTCACTGCATTATTTAAAACATTAAATTGTATAGAGTTACAATAGGGCCCCAACTTTATTGGGGACTCAATGGGAAAGCGCTTTTAAATTGTACCGACCTTCCTCTTGGTAAGGAATGGTGTAATTCCTAGGTAACTTACCATCTTTTTTCATTGACCTAAAGCCCGTCATCAATATTCTCATTACTTTGAAAAAGGTCACTTCCACCAACAACTTACCATCTTTATCCAAACAAATTTATAAATACGGATCAAAAATACTGATCAATAAAACTGCGATATTTACTATGGTGACTGCTACCGAGAAAACCAAGGCGCAGAGACATAAGGCCCAGGGACATAACGCCCAACATTTTTTTTTTGGGGCTTATGTCCCACCCGAGTGGGACATAAAACCGAAATTTAATTTGGGCCCTAAGTCCCACCCAAGTAAGACCTAAGTCCCAAATTTGTTTGTTAAAAATGGGACATTGTCCCCAAATTTTTGCAGAACCAAAAGAGAATATAAAGTTTTTGTATTTCAATACAATGAACAATAATTTTTTGATACGGTGATAGTACAAAAATTAGGAAAAACAAAAAAGTTTATTTTCAACATTATTTGCGAGATCTCAGGATTTTAACTCCCTTGTTCGGGTCACACCCGCTCCGCTTAGGTTTTGTAAAGTCGCCAGGCAGGCGCCTATATCAACAACTTCTTTCAATAAAAGCACCTGTGGGTGGCACGCTTCGCGGGTTCTCAAGATCTTAACTCCCTTTTTCGGGGTCACACCCGCTCACGCAACTCCGTTGCTCCACTTAGGGTATGTAAAGTCGCCAGGCAGGCGCCTATATCAACAACTTCTTTCAATAAAAGCACCTGAGGGTGGCCCGCTTCGCGGGTTCTCAGGATTTTAACTCCCTTTTTCGGGGTCACACCCGCTCACGCAACTCCGTTGCTCCGCTTAGGGTATGTAAAGTCGCCAGGCAGGCGCCTATATCAACAACTTCTTTCAATAAAAGCACCTGAGGGTGGCCCGCTTCGCGGGTTCTCAGGATTTTAACTCCCTTTTTCGGGGTCACACCCGCTCACGCAACTCCGTTGCTCCACTTAGAGTATGTAAAGTCGCCAGGCTGGCGCCTATATCAACAACTTCTTTCAATAAAAGCACTTGAGGGTGGCACGCTTCGCGGGTTCTCAGGATTTTAACTCCCTTTTTCGGGGTCACACCCGCTCACGCAACTCCGTTGCTCCGCTTAGGGTGTGTAAAGTCACCAGGCAGGCGCCTATATCAACAACTTCTTTCAATAAAAGCACCTGTGGGTGGCCCAGGTTCGCGTGATCTCAGGATTTAAATTCCACAAAACAAAGTCTTGTGGTATTGAAGTGCTCCCAGTTTTGTCATTTGGTGATTCTTATTAAGTGGGACATTAGCCCCAACATTTTTATTTGGGGCTTCGGTCTTACTTGGGTGGGACTTAAGGCCCAAACTCAATTTCGGTTTTATGTCCCACCGAAGTGAGACATAAACCCCAAAAAAAAAAAGTTGGGCGTTATGTCCCTGGGCCCTATGTCCCTGCGCCGAAAACCAACAGCGCTTATTTGGATGCGGCTTTGTCATTGGAGCCAGACTCAGGCAACAAGTCTCGAGCTATAGGTACATCAACGAGCGCCTCATGACCATCCGCATAGAGGAAATATATTATCTAGAGTCCCGACTTAATGGGTTTGCTCTCTTTCGGCCTACAAACTAAATTGAGCGAATTTTGCCCATTAGCATAAGCATGTGTTAGTTGTCCCGTAATATATTTCCTCTATGACCATCCGCATCAAGGCTAAATTCAGCAACATTAGCCTGATATGTGCGGACGCCCCCACAGAAGAGAAGGATGACACCACCAAACATATGTTCTTCGAGCTCTTAGACAAAACATATGAGCAGTGTCCTAGCTACGATATTAAAATTGTCCTGGGCCATTTTAATGCCAAGCTCGGAAGGGAAGACATCTTTGATGGAATAATCGGGAAAAACAGCCTGCACGACAACACTTCCGACAACGGATTTAGGCTCATCGATTTTGCTCCCACACCTCAACATCCACAAAGGAACTTGGAGTTCTCCAGATCAATCTACCGTCAACCAGATTGACCATATTGCGATCGACGCTAGACACGCTTCCAGCATCATGGATGTCCGAACTTTCCAAGGAGCTAACATCGACTCGGACCACTACCTCGTTGTAGCCAAGGTAGCACTTCGGGTTTCCAGACGCAAGGTAAAACAGGGAGATGCTGGGAGAAGGTACAACGTCGAACGGCTACAATCACAAGAGATCGCCAAATCCTTCTCCGACCGAGTTACAAGTAACCTCTCTCGAAGTTCTCTGCCGCCAACACAATGTATCGAAAACCAGTGGCAACATTGCCAAGATGCAATCAGACAAGCCGCTTCTGATGTGCTGGGTTGCAAGCAGCCACCAACAAGGAACCCCTGGTTTGATGAGGAATGTTGGCAGGCAAACGCAGCTAAACAACAGGCACGCAAATTGGCGCTGCATAGAAGGACGAGAACTGCTCATGAGCTCTATAAGCAGAAGAGGCGAGAGGAACACCCACTTCTCAGAAGGAAAAAGAGGGAGCATGAGAAGCGTGCGGTCGAAGATGTTGAGAGGTTCAAAAGCAGGAATGAAGTTCGAAAGTTTTATGAGCAGGTGAAACGGAACTCACAAGTCCATAAACCTAGAACCGAAGGCTACAAAGACGAAAGTGGAAACATCATAGTGGAATCGCAGTCAATGCTGAGGATATGGAAGGACCACTTCTGCAGACTGTATAACGGCGACGACGAACCGAATTCCGCTGTCAGGCAGGATGATCCATTCAACATAGCCGACGAAAGCCAACAATCCCGTCCTCCCGATTTAGACGAAGTAAAGATTACCATATCTAAGCTGAAGTCTAATAAAGCCGCTGGAGCAGATGGCTTGAATGCCGAGCTCTTTAAAGCAGCTGGAGATAATTTGGTTAGGAGCGTGCACAAACTTATCTGTAAAATATGGTGGGAAGAAAGCATGCCCGATGAATGAAACTACAGAGGAATCAGTCTCCGCAACATCGCTTACGAAATCTTCTCTGCCGTAATATGTGAACGTCTAAAGCTCATCGTCAACAACCTGATAGGCCCTTATCAGTGTGGTTTTAGACCAGGAAAGTCCACATTCGATCAAATATTCACATTACGGCAGATCCTGGAAAAAACCCAAGAACACCAAATCGACATCCACCATCGTTTCATCGATTTCAAGGCCGCATATGACATCATCTACAGGGACTAGCTGTATAGAGCCATGTCTAGTTTTGGCATCCCTGCCAAACTAGTTGCTTCATAAAGGTTGGAAACAACTTAACAGGACCTTTCGATGTCAAAAAAGTTTTTAGACAAGGTGATGCGCTGTCATGCGATTTTTTTAACATCGTACTTGAAAGAATAGTGCAGAGCTCACACGTCAACACTAGAGGCACTATCTTTCAAAAGTCTGTCCAATTACTAGCATATGCTGATGACATTGACATAATCGGAAGAACTCAGCGTGATGTCAATGGGGCTTTTGTGAGTATTGAGGCAGAGGCGGCAAAAATGGGTTTAACGGTTAATGAGGGCAAAACAAAGTACATGCTGTCATCAAGAAAGGACTTACAACACCAACGTCTCGGTCAAAACGCCACCATCGACAGCGGATGAAAGCACCTTGGGTCGTTTCGAGAGATAAGTTCTTCGTATGATCTACGGTCCCGTATGCATCGAATTGGAGTGGAGGAGAAGATGGAATGACGAGCTGTACGGGCTGTAAAGTGACGTAGACTTAGCCAGAGGGGTAAAAGTCCAACGACTAAGATGGCTGGGTCACGTAGAGCGCATGAAAACCAATGCTCCGACCCGGAAAGTCTTTGAATCCACACCCACAGGACAGCGCAGTAGAGGAAGACCGCGAATCAGGTTGCGCGCACAAGTGGAAAGTGACCTCACCCAACTTGGAGCGCAAAACTGGAGACATCTAGGTAGAGACCGAGCTAGATGAAGAAGTTTGTTGGGTGAGGCCCTAGTTCACACAGGAATGTAGCGCCACCTTAAGCAAGTAAGGATCAAAAATACTTGCATCAAACGCTGATCAGAAATTCGCAAAGACCTGCGATTCAGGAAAGCCACACACAAAATTTTAAACTGCTCAAACCACACGATCCTGGTAGCGAATATGGATTGTGTCTTGAGCTGTGAAGAAGTACGAACCGGCGATGTCGCTTCAAGCAAAGAACCAACCGGAAAACAGTAACTTTAGTTAGAAGCATTGGCACCTCGTGTCATCTCAACATCCCAAATCTGGCAATTTTGGATGTGCCCATTCATCCAAAAACGGGCCGATGATATTTTGATCAAAATTCGGATCAATTTGCAACTGCTCCAAAATCGGAAAACGAGACGCTGCGAATGGTCGTTTGGTTCCTGGGTCAGTTGGATTTTTATCGCCATTTATTCAAATACTTGGGTCTGTTCATTTCTCATAGATTCACCCTGTATGTTTTTCCAAAATGTACTAGAATAAATAAATTGTCAATGTCATTTTTGTATTCAAACTTTCACAGCGCATGAGTATGAATATGATCCCTCCGAGACCATGATTCGAATTTAAAAACTTTCCCAAGCACACCAAAATATTCACCCTCACCCTCAGCAACAGCGAGACAGAGAACAGCAACAACCCCATCAGACACCCAAATCGACCACCATCATGATGAGACCGATATGCGATTAAAATTTGGGAAAATATCAAACTCGGTTTTCTGTGATAACAAAAAGCTCTGCGCACTATACCCCCACAACATCAACGTCAACGACAACGATATCCTTTTTTCCAGGAAAAGCGTTCCATATATTGTTTTCATCTCTTTCTCCCTCTCTCTGACTCTCATCTCAATCTCATTTTGTATGTTGAGTTGGTTCATGGTTGGGTTTTGGGTAGTTGTGTGGGTGTGCATGTTTCTGTGGCTGTTTCATGGAGGATTCTACACTCAATGATGCTCTAACAAACTCATTCCCCTCTTTTTTGTATACATCAAACAGCTCCCACCCCTCCCTTGTCATCGAGAAAATTGTATCTTAAAATATTCATGAACGGTTTTTCATCTCTCTCAAACTGAAGCAGAGCCGAGTAAACGATAACACTTCGACTTTTCAACATTTCGTCAGATCCGCCTTGTAAAAAAATAAAAATAAAAATAAAGTTATTTTTAAATATAATTTTAATAAAATAAAATTAATTTTATCATCTTTATCTCTATTAATATAGGGTCCTTTTTCTAAGGATTCCTCTTTTACATATTAAAGTATTTATATTCAAATCGATAACATATCACACTTGAAAGAAGTTTTTAAAAATATATCTACAAAAAAAAAGGAAGAAAGGAGCAGGATACTTTTATTTGGGTATCAAGTGGAAAATAAAACATAAAAATTCTTCATAAATGTGACCCTAAAAATCAGTGCGAATCCAATTTATTTCTTTCCTTCCTTCAAGTCGTCGCCTTTTATAAATACGGTGTAGAGTCGTCGTCGGGAGAAGAACACATTAATAATGTAATTTAAGGACACTCATAACTAAAAACATATCAAATACATATCATTAGTATTTAAGGATAAAAATAATTATAAGCATCTCTCTCTATATTTATTCTATTTTATAAGCATTATAAAACACATACATATCAACATAGTGTCCTTGAGTAGTTATTTATTAATATTATTAATACAAATTTAATACAAAAATAATCCTTGCGGCATATTACATAAACAAAAGTAAAGGTTTTTAGCTGACTAAAAAATAATAAAAAAAAAAAAACTTTTTAAGTGGAGTTTACACTCACAATCAGTGAAAAAGGATATTTTCCAATAAACGTGAGTGTGTGTACCAAAAATAAATCATAAAGAAAGAAGAAATAAGAGTGACAGAGAGAAAGATAACGAGAACAAAAGAGAAGGGGAAAAAGGAGGGCGGAAATTTAAAACCCTTGACGTCTAGCAGAAGTAATTTGACGTTTGTCATAAGAAGTGAAAAGTGAGGGGAGTTTTAAAATTTTAAGAGAATTTTAATCTCTCTTTTCAAAGAGAAACAAAATAAATGTAATTTAAGTGTGTAAACAGAAAGAGAAAACATAAAAACATTTTTATAACTTTATAATTGGACAAGACTTTGATATTATAAATGTCCTTGCTAATTCAGTTGGATATTCCTCTGATTTAACCACCAAATTTACAACATTCTCTTTGTGTAAGCTAAGCCTCTTTATAAAGACAAAAACGACGCCGAATGATATCATGCTTTGACCTTTCAAATTAAACTAAAAGCTATAAACTTTCCTTAAACCACCTCCACCCCCACCCTAAAGTAAGGGAAGAACATCTAGTCATAGGTAGTGAAGTTGCGTGTGAAAAAAAGATACACTTACGTCCCATGACAGGTGTGGCGATTTGATTCTTCTCAATAAATTTTTGGCACACAAAAACTACAACAACAATAACAACAAGGACTCTACACCGTAATCACCATAATTTTTCTCGTTGTTTTGTTTGTTTTTCTTTTCGTGTGGATATCATTCCCACCCACTTATTTACTACCCACCGTTTCAAACGGCGCGTGTGGAGTTTATGAGTAGGTAGTCCCGTTATTGACCGGTGCGCGGAGAAAGAGAAATAAGAAGGATAAAGAGCGAGCGTGCGTGCGTGTGTGTATGCTAAGCAGGAAAAAGCAGTATTTCACGACGAAAATAAAATAAAATAAAAAGAAAAACTCATAATTTAATATTCATCAAGGATAAAAGTAAGGCACAATAACAACAACAACACTAAAGAAAAAACAAAAAGGGAATGAGAAAAAACAGTTAAACGCTAAAGATTGCCAAATAATTCATATTCAATAATTCATAACGTCGTCGTAGTCGTCGTTGTTCATCATTTTGTGTTATTTGTTTTTCTTTTGTGTGTCCTTTGGTCTTTTGGTCCTTTCGTCCTTGAACAGAACATAAACACATAGAGGAAATCGCAGAGTATTGTGTTTGTTTCCCATAAACCTTTATCTTCTTCGTCTTCATTCATTAAACATTTTTTGATCGTGTCTTGAATTGATGAGATGAGATGTGAGTTGGGAAAGTAAACAAAAGATATCTTTAGATTTTGTCTACGTTTCGTTCCGATTTGACAAAATAATAATCATAAAAACAAAAACAGGAAGTTTAAGGATCTTCAATGTGCTCCATTTCGATATAAAATAAAAAAGAAATACTGTATATTTTAATAATATGTGTGTTTGAAACAAAAACAACAACAGCAAAAATAACCAAACGAAAATTCAATCTTCAAGGCGGATTGAAGCTTAAGGATAAAAGTTGAAGGGTAAGTGCGTAAAATGAACCATTATCTTTTTTCTCTTCTGGTTGACATTTATTCCTTGCCTTGATGATGGTTGGAAAAATAATAGGGAATGGAATAATACCTATACAAAATAATAAAAGGATATACCGTTACCGATGGAGAGAGTAATGGAAGTTTAGTAGACTTAGATGTATTTAGCTTTTTACTCCTTGGGGAATATTCACAAACAATTTTATATTTAAAAATCCTGATGAAGTAACAGAATTAGTAGATAATCGCGCGGAACTATGGATTGTGAATAATTATTCTCAAGGGTGTAGGAAGGTATTTGGATAAGTCTTAAAACTATTGAGAGATAAGAAAGACTTAAGTTATAGTGGGTATTAGTTTTTTGGAAATGGTGTAGGCTATTTCGAAATTAAGGTAGGACAAGTGGTTTTCAAGAAGAAATTGAAACGCATATAATTTAATGTTATGGCCAAGAATTAACCTGTATTATGGGCAAGAGTACGATCACTCCGGCGACAAGATATTATAACGGATTTTTTAAGAACGGTAAAAAACAAGCATTTTTTACTATGGGAGAGGGGGTCTATTTCCTCCCATTTAGGCGATAGGGGCAATTTAAAAAAATTATTATTTAAAATGAAAAAAAATAACGGTAATACTTACAATTAAGTATTATAAATAAATAAATAAATTAGGTGGCGCAACAGTCCGTAGAGAACCAGGGCCTAGTGACTTACAACTCTCAACCATTCCTGTGTGCGAGTAATTGCAGGGATGGAGGGGACCTACAGTTTTATGCCGAATCCGAACGGCTAAAGCACTTTTTCATGGCAAGCATTACTCTTGGAGTTTCTCGCAAGAGGCAGTACCCGTGAAAACTTTTTTTTTTTTAATTAAGGTGGCACAGGCAGGGATTGAACCCAAGACCTTTCGCATGACAGTCCAACGCACTAACCATCATGCCACAGGTACTACTAATTAAGTATTACACATTTCTTTAAAGCCAACATTCTGTTCTATTAGCCAGTTTTTAAATCAAGTCAAAACTATGCGTAGTTTTTGAAAAATTTAATTTTAAACTCAAAATTTGAGTTCAAAAAAAGCTAAAAAAAGGTTTAAAGTGTAATTTTTCAATACTTCAAGATTATCTACTATTGTTTTTATTTACAATTTATTGCTCTTATTTATTTTTGATCAAAAACTGAAAACTAGATGATTTTATGTCTTTTAGTTTTTGAGAAAATTGAAAATAACCACAACTTCTATTTTAAATTAATTATTTTTTTTTTGCTTGAGTGGTCTTATTTTGATAGTAATAATGGTACGTGAGTTTTGGGTGTATGCAACAGTAAGGTGTGCGCGAGTTTAGGTGTATGCAACAGTGGGATGTGTATGGGGGGGGCATGCTGCCCCCCTGCAACCCCCCTCCTAGGGAACACTATAGGGTTTGGGGTGGGTGCAAGATAGGGTGCATGCAAAGTTTCTTTTGCATTTAAATAAGCTGGATTTAGGAAAAATTAATTTACCCTAGGTACGAGTATATATTAATCCATATTCGATTATTACTATCAAAATAAGGCTACGTACATAAATACTCAAGCAAGGAAAAATATTTTTGTTGGTAATTTGCAATTTTCTCAAGAACTAGAAGACATACAATCTTCTAGTTTTGAGTTTTTGATCAAAAACAAATAAGAGCAATGAGTTCTAAAAAAACAATAGTAGATAATCTTAAAATTTTGAAAAATTACACTTTACACCTTTTTTTACTTTTTTTTGCACAAATTTTGAGTTTAAAATAATTTTTTTCAAAAACTATACATAGTTTTGACTTGATTTAAAAACAAGCTAATAGACAAAAATGTTGGCTTTAAAAAAAATTTATAAAACTTAGTTGTAAGTATTACCAATATTTTTTAATTATTTTGTTTCCATTTAACGTACATATTTTTTTAAATATGTAGGTAGGGGCTACCGCCTAAACGGGGGGAAATAGACCCTCCTCCCATAATAAAAAATGCTTATTTTTAACTGTTCTATACAAATCTGTCATTAAACTTTGTCGCCTGAGTTATCGTACGTTTGTCATGTCGCCTGAGTTATAAGCGTTTGTCATGTCATGTTTTAAAAATGATAGCTGACTCGAATAAATTCCATCCGAAAGGGCTAATTTTCGATCACTTTTGCAGCGATTAGTTCCGTATGTCAGATGGCTCTCCAGTTGACTTCACTTACTAGAACTTTTCATTAGATAAAACTGCTGATATCTGTAACACTTTCGCAAACCAATTTCCGAGAATAGCCCTGAAGTAGTTGATGACGTATATTTTTATAATCTTTACTCTTTTTCGCGAACTAGCTGCAGTCATATCCATCCTTAAGCACGGTCCATCAGATGGTATTCCTCTTATAGTATTAAAAAAGTGTAGAAAGGCTTTAGTGGAACCATTTACAAACTTTTCATAAAAACGGGAAAATTTCCAAGTAAATGGAAGAAGTCGTTTCTTACAACAATATTCAAGAAAGGTAACAAGGTAACTACAAGGTGCTACAATGCAAAGCTTTCTTACATTTCTAAACTTTTTAAACAAGTTGTTTGTGAGAGTGTAGCATTTTTTAGTAAAAATCTCATTTGCGAACAGTAACACGGATTCGTAAAAATATGATCAACCGTTACAAATCTCCTCACATTCTAAAACATATGTTCAAACGCTTTAGAACAATGTTATGAAGTTGACTGTATAGAGTGTATGCACTGACTTTTCTAAAACTTTTGACAAACTTAACCACAAAATTATTTTATTTAAACTTAAAGCTCTTAGTTTTCCACCATTTTTCTAAGCTTGGATCAAATCATACCTTGAAAACAAATCCTTTTAGGTAAAATTTTAAAATTGTCATCCAAAACCTTTTGTTGCTAAATCTGGTGTTGCCCAGGGAAGCCATTTTCGGCCTTTTCTGTACATCCTGTCTATTAGCAATGTAAAGTCATGTCTGCACTCAAATGAAGTTCTCATTTTTGCTGATAATATGAAGATTTTTAAAGTAATAAAGTCCAACCATGATCGCATTCTTTTACAAGCCGACATTATTAGTTTTAATGTTGGTGTGCGAAAAATAGCTTTCCCTCTTTTCTTTAAAATGCCGGACGTTAAACTTTTACTCAAAAACGGAAGTGTATTGAATTATTGTATTTCGCAACAAAAACTCTGTCGCGTCTTCCTTTTGAAAGATTTAGGTGTTCATTTCTGTTCCAACTTAGAATTTATACATCACATTAATTTTATTGTCAATAAAGCAAGTTCTATGCTTTGTTTTATAAAACGCTGGACAAAGGAGTTCAATGATCTCTATGTTACTCTTTCTTTCTACGATGTACCATGTTCGGCCTCATCTTGAATAAAATTAATTTTCACGTTTTGAATGAATTCAACATTATTTCATTCACTTTGACCTTAAGGTTCTTCCTTCCTAATGATCTGCCTCCCTATGAACATCGTATTCGTATTAATGTTTCTTTATCAACTTATTAATTAATTTATTAATTTTTAAACGATCGTCATAAGGTGGTAAGAACTGATTTTCACCTAAGGTACACGTAGACAGCGTAGTGCAAATGAAAGAAATCTGCGTTGTTTGGATTTAAATCTTTGAGAGTAATAGTTCTGATGGGGAGAGACCCCCCTTCATAATTTTTAAATTCCTGCCATACAAGCGTAATCTATTAACCGTAATAGTTGTACCAATGGCTCTGAAAATTACCCCAGGCATTTATTTTGGTAAAACGACAATTTCTAGTGCAAGTACTATGATAACAAAGAAAGTGTGTAGGACTGTCATGCTAGAGGCCTTGGGTTCAATCCCAGCCTGTGCCACTTAAAAAGTTTTTTTCATGGGTACTGCCTCTTGCGAGGAATTGACAAATCCTCCAAGAGTAATTCTTGTCATGAAAAGTGCTTTCTCAAATTAGCCGTTCGGGTTCGACACACAAAGTGTAAGTCCCCTCCGTTCCTGAAATGAAAAATTCCAAATTGTGGGTCTTAGAAAATGTGGACTATTTTCTTAGTTTCGGGTACCTTTTATCGAGTGGTTTTTTTTGGACATGTGCTAAATTTTTTTCGAAGACAGTCGTTTTGACAGCTGTCACATGATTTATACACAATAAGATTTGTCATTTCATAATAAATAATAAATGGTAAGGTTCCCGGAAATCATCGAAACAATCAATTTACTCGATGAAACTTTTGTTGAACGCATTATCTTGAGTAGTGGGCCTTTGGCGTGGTCGTGGTGACAAAGATTGTGCGATTTAACAGCACTGGACTATTTTTTGTGGGGTTATATGAAGTCGCTTGTCTACACAGACGATTGCACCTTGGACGAGAATGTTCGGCGTGTTATTGCTGAAATATGTATCTCCCCAAAGTGGACCCGAGGCGGCCACTTGCCTGAAATTATTTTTAAAACATAATAGTAAACATTTATCTTTATAATAAATTCTTGGCGATGACATTTAATTATATGATGCGTTTTATTTCTTCTTAAAAAACTTGCCGTCACACTTCACTTCTGTCTTTGATAATTACTCGTATATTTTTTTAGAGTATCTTGAGAGGGAAACAATTAGCCAGTTTACATTTCAAAGATTTTTGAAAATTTTCTCAGACGGATTGACAATCGTCAATCACAATTCATTATATTCATTCTCACCTCGCAATCAAATTTACTTTGCCTTTCTTTTCATCCTTTTTGAATTGTGCGATAGAGAATTATTGAGGAATCCATTCTATTCTCAGCTTTCTAACAGCAAAAGTGAGAAATGTATGTTTCTGAGAATACGGAAACTTTTGAGATACTGGAAATATAAAATGTGCTATAAGTTTAACGACTTAAACTTAGTTTTACTTTAAACTTTAAAGCCTTTACTGAAAAGCGAATTTATAAACAAAAGTTTCTCAAGTATTAGAGAATACAATATTATTTTATAAAATAGCAAACAATATTTACTTAAGAAAAACGTTCCTACATCTTCAAGTATTTATTTAATAATATTTCAGTGATTTATCTATAGTGTTAACAAAAGTAGGTATCTAAAGGGTGGTTAAATTTTAAGGGCCAATTTTGATTGTGAACCACACCTAAACGTCAAGTTTTTTTCTGCATTTCATTTGACATTTCTCAATTTCAGACTAATTTCAATTTGAACCATGGAAAGATATACAATCGAGCAACGTTTTAAAGTTATTCAGGCTTATTATGAATATAGGCGTTCAAATCAAAATGCATACATATCTTTCACTTTAATCATCAAAAATTGCACCTCTCACGCTCGTTGGTGAACATTTTCCATAAAGAGTTGCATTCATAAGCTTACAATGTGCAATCGACTCAATAACTAAAGCCTCTTGGCCATTTCAAGCGTCGCGTCGACAATGGTCAGAATGGTGGAAAGAAATGGAAAATTTCAAAGAAAATCATATTCGTGCTGTTTATGGGCTGGCGGCATCATCGGGCAGTTTTTTTTCAATATGATGCCGGTCAGGCAGTTACTGTGAATGGTGTTCGCTATCGTGAGATGATAACGAACTTTTTATGACCCGAATTGGAAGATATGGATGTGGACGATATGTGATTTTAACAGGACGGTGCTACCTGCCCCACTAGCTGTGTTAAACAGCTAACAAAACAATGCCTTAATGACCGAGTTATCTCACGTGGTGACGATGTTGGACTTCTTTTTTTGGGGTTATTTGAAAGAAAAGGTGTACGTCGATAAGCCAGCAACAATTCAAGAGCTAACGGATGAGATCGTTTGGCACATTAATAGCATAGAACCTAAATTATTCCTCGGACCATATGGACCATCGGATGGATCAGTGGCGTAGCGTGGGCATTCGCCGCCCGGGCGGAAGAAATTTTTGCCACCCTGACATGACGAACTTCAAGAAAAAGAAATTTAAGTAGACACTAGTCCCTTAAAACTTTTGGTAAAGATAACAGGCCACATGTTATAAATATAAAAGTTGTGAATAGATGTTAATACATAACTTAGTTTTATTGAACATGGGAATTATATAAGGGTATATACATATGTAGGTAGTAGTACCCGTGACATGATGGTAAGTGCGTTGGACTGTCATGCCAGAGGTCTTGGGTTCGATCCCTGCCTATGCCATCTAAAGTTTTTTCTTCACGGGAACTGCCTCTTGCGAGGAATTGACAAATTCTCCAAGAGTAATTCTTGTCATGCAAAAGTTCTTTCTCAAATTAGCCTAAAATTGTAGGACCCCTCCATCCCTGACAACAGTAATCTCACACAGGAATGGTTGAGAGTTGTAAGTCACTAGGCTCTAGTTCTTAACGAACTGTTGCACCACCAATTTATTTTATTTATTTTATTATATACAACATATGTAGGTACCAAATTAGAATGAGAAAACTCGTTTTTTTAATTATTTAATAATGTTTATTATAAAAATAGGATACATTCATTAAAAGTAATTCAATTAAATAACAAACATCCATCCATCGCGTATCCTGTACTCTCTTCAAAGTTTTTGCAGTAGCTTTTATCAGAATTTCCCAGCGATGTGTGGATTCGAAAAAGAAAGAATAACACCGTTGTAATGTGCCGAAAAAATTCACTGATCTTGTTTTTTTAAAAGCGTGAACGCAAACCAGTTTCCACGAATGATTGGAGCAAGGTAGAAATTAAATTTTTGGATTTAAATCCTTTATCCTTCGATGAGCTCCTGAGTGCCGTCCAGACATAACAGCAGCGTTATCATACGCTTGACCTCTACAGTTGCTTATATCAAATCAATCTGCTTCAAGCTTGCTAAAATCATAGTAGAAATTCTTTCGGCGGTTTTATCTATACTATTATATAAAAGCGAAACCATTTTAAAGTTTGTTACGCACGATCTCATGAAGTAGTCAACCGATTTATTTGAAATATATTTTATTATTTTCTATATTGTTATGAGAGTGTTTATGGCTTTAATTATTTTTCATTAATTATTTGTCAAACTTAAATATTATTAGTTTTACATTTTTTGTACATTTTTTTTTCATTAGTTGACTTATACAACCACTCATATCTTAAAACCTATACAATAATCGACAAAGATTAGCATTGCTTCATAAAGTCAATATTGTTGCGCAAATTTTAAGCCTAAAATCACTTCTAAGTTAAACATACAACCTAAGAAATAAATAAAAACAAATTATAAAATTATAAACTTTTTGAATTTATTTTATCCAGGAAATTAGATTCCATCACAATCACGAGGTCGCTGCTTTGTTTCATTTCATTATCATTCCAACATTTTTAATTTTCTTTTCTTCCCATGCTCTTTCTCTCTTAATATGTGTTCCATTCCAATAGTTACGTTTTTTCTCTTACCTAACTAACCTACACACACACATTATTTTTTTGTTTCTCTAATTCTATCGTCACATCGCTGAGCAGTGTGGGCTCTTTTTTTTCTTTTTAAGTTACTATGGACATTTAATTAACTACAGTGCCGTGCACATGAAATGCCGATTTATCTAAAGAAAAATTAGATCTTTTTTATTTTTCTGGTTCGAGGAAGTGAATAGATTATAATTCTTCCAAATAAAAAATAAAAAAAGTTCTATTATAATAGCTTGAATTATCAATTTTGTATCCCTTCCCCGAACAATAAAACTGAAATTAAGTTAAAATTTTCTTTACAAATAACTCGAAGAAGGTACTTACAATGACGTCGATAAAAAGCGCACACAAATGTGGGTAGGTTAAGTCAGTTGCACGCACTGCACTGAACATGAGCAGATGAATAAAAAAATGTGTCTATGGATATTTAGACACGCATACCTATAGATATAGATGTATGAGAATTGAGAACATTAAAAACACAAATTTGTTTTTTTTTTTACCGCAAACTATGTATATTTTTCGGTTGCAAAAAAACGTTTCTAGGTATAAATAAAAGAAAGAAAAGAAGAAAATAGACAAAAATTTCGTTCTGTTTTCAACTATTTCAACAATTTGCGAAGCAACGCGAGCACGGGTCGGCTAGTCTTTTATACAATCTATAAAGGATTCCACTACACGAACTTCTTGATCTTAGAGCCTGGCTTGTTTGGTCCTTATGTGAAATGTCAAATATAATAGAGTAGTATTTGGTCTTTTGCACTTGCTTAATGATGTATTGGCGAACGTTGTTTCCCGAAATGGCTATAAATTTCGGTTTGGATTTCCGGTGACATTACATATAAGTTATTGCAGTTTTTGGAAACATTTTGGATCTTTCGCGATATTCACCACGAAGAACAGGATCATATTCAGGCTAAGCTTGCAATAAGAAAAAAATGCCAATAAATCATTTCATCTCTTCTCAAAATTTTGTGTTCGGGATAGTTTTTTTTTTAATTATATATATATTTAGCGAACACTAAAAGGGTTTTGTATACTTTTAATATGCCAAAGACACAGTGTGATCATTAGGAAAAGAGGAAAGGGTTGGATAGGAGGTGTCGGTGTACATTGATTTTGAATTCCTGAACATTGCAATGAAAGGGAAAGATAGAGCGTGGCAAGGCGTTCCACATTCGCGTAGTACGGCTAAAAAATGAATCTCTGTACTTTATAGTACAAGAGTAAACTGACGGGCATTCCTAGAAGCGCGGGTATTACGGTTGAATTGTTTAAGGGGAGGAATGCAACTGGCTATTTCACTAGAGCATAGTCCGTTAAAATAACGGTACAAAAGGGTGACGTAATCGAGTTGATGATGTTAATGTCACCAATCATTTTAAAAGCTCTTCTTTGAATACTGTTCAAGAGGCTTAAATAAGTTACTGGAGCACCAGCCCAGAGATGAGAGTTATATTCAAGTTTCGGACGTATATATGTTTTGTAGATTGTAGCCAGATCAGACGGAGAGAAAAATTTCTTGCAACGTCTCAAAAAACCTAGACATCTTGCTAAATTTTTGGCAACATCGCGTATGTGATCGCTCCACAAAAGGTGGTTGCTGATGCACATTCCGAGGATGTCGAGATTTTCCGTTTCGTTGATGCAAGTGTCACTCATAGATAGTGGCAAAGAGGGTTTATCTCGCTTTAACGACACAAGACAGCATTGCGTTTTCGAAGCATTAAATTCCACACGATTTTTTATTCCCCATTGTACAATGCTGTGTAGGTCGGAATTTAATGAGCTAATCATATTTTGCCGTTGCAGTTGCACATCTGAAGAGGAGGGTTGTGAGTCTGGAAACAAATATGAAAAGCTAAGAGTGCTGTCGTCGGCGAAACAATGTATTGGATTGGCAGTAGCAGACCTTCCTCATTTATAAAAATGAGGAAGAGGGTCGGAAACATTTATTTTATGAGTTTCAGACTTGAATCCGTCCAAAACAACTTGTATTGAACGGTTCGAAAGAAAATTTCTATTCCAACGAAGAAGAGATTCGTCGATACCGAAAGCACGAATTTTCGATAAGAGAGCAAGATGCCAGACTTTATCAAATGCTTTTGAAATATCAAGTGCAATAATTTTACTTTCTCCAAAACAATATAAAGATTTGTTCTACTGTTCGGTGAGATGAACCAAGAGATCACCAGTGGACCTATTGCTACGAAAGCCGTATTGCCGGTCATTAAGAAGCTTTCGTTCCTCAAGATATTTCTTAAGCTGATGATTAATCAGCGTTTCCATGACCTTAGAAAGAAGGGACGTTAGTGCTATCGGTCGATAATTTGTGGGAGAAGAAGAATGCAGTTTTCCAACTACTCGGAACGAGCTCAGAAGAATAGGATAGATGGAAAGGCTTACGCAGTGGTTTTGCTAGCGTGGAAGAACACCTCTTCAGAATAATAGCGGGGATACCATCTGGGCCAGCGGATTTATGAATATTGAGATCTTTAAGAACTCTCGCTACAGTTCGAGTACGAAAAAAGATTGGTCCCATAGAATCATTTACGAGTTCAAGAACTGGGGGAGTCATGACACTATCTGGTTAGGTGAAATTTTCGGCGAACTGCCATGCAAATACGTTGGCTTTATCAATAGAGCTAACTAAAGGAGTGTCATTGACAACAAGCGTATGAACCGAGAAAGAGGAAGAATTCCTCATGTTTTTTACGAATGACCAAAAATTCTTACTGCCTTTTTGACTTTGTAGTATTTTTCTCCGTAATTTTTGGTCCTGTAAAAATTGGTCCTTCGAATATAGGCGTTACAGGCCTTCCTGGTTTGCTTAAACCTTTTCCGGTTTTCCTCAGTTGAGTTGGCTTTAAAACACCGGAAGCTCACCTCTTTCTCCTTGATAACCTCTTTGCAGCTCGAATCGAACCATGATTTAACCTTGGGTTTAACACTTCTATCCCTATTCGGGATAAGGGATTCCATTCCCAGATGAATCATACTAGAAATCATATCTGCACTGGAGTCTACGTTGCTAACGAGGAAACATAGTGACCAGATAAAGATCCTGAAGAAATTATTGAGACCGTTTCAGTTGGCTTTCTCGTATTGCCAAACGGTTCTCTTTGGAGCTTTTTCTTTAACTGGATTTGTTTGACACGAGAAATTAGCAGATATGACACTGTGGTCCGATGTGCTTAGAGGCATCAATACACTGATTGTGTATTTATCAGGATCGGAAGTGAGAAACAAGTCAAGTGTATTTTCTGCTCGGCCGTTAACGTCTAATATACGAGTAGGCTCATTGACAAGCTGAGTAAGGTGGTTAAACTCAGCGAAAATTCAGCACACATTCCTTCGGGTGTTGTCTGGCCATTTGGCCGATATTTTGTTCCATACATAATCGAACCACACTGTGTCAATAATTACCTGAAAACAATTTCTGTTTAATTCAAAATCATCATTGGCCCTTGAAATTTAACCAACCTTTATTAAGAAGAAAATCAACAAAAGTAACTGAAACATAACTTATTAATCCAAAAAGTTTAAGAGAAATAATTAATATCACCTTTACAAAAATAATGGTTTATTTTAGAACAAATTTGGTTTGCAAAAAAAGGTTATAGGGAGCTAAATTTAAAAGATAGACATATACTGTCACGGACTTTTTTGTAAAACTATTAAAGGGGAACAATTCTGTCCTACATAATTTGAGCAAAACTTTAACCGCTTCTACAATGGATGTAGTGGAACCTCTCAAAAGGGAACAAATCTCCTCAATAAATGGGCTATCTAGCATTGAAAGAATTTTTTCAAATCGGAACAGTAGTTCCTAAAATTAGAGCGTTCAAGCAAAAAAACAAACAAACAGACAAAGTCTTCAGCTTTATAATATTTATATAATTATGTAGATAGATTTAAAACTGAATAATAATTCGGTCAGAATTGAAAAATATGAACTTTCTGTTTTCTTTTTACTATTTACAAAGTTACAAATTTATTTCAAATCCCGTCTTCACAACTTTTTGGAGATTTGGTAGAACTGAAATTTTTTAATTTGTGATATTCTTAGAAAATCAATGGATTAACTTTCTTTATACAAAAAAAAATTGCTGTCCTTTTTGCTTTCATTGAAATGCGGTGTAAGAGTTTTTATTTTGGGTCATATACTCGCGTCTTCTCTTAAGACTTTTTCAATCTATGGTCTATGGAATGCATAATTTAATCGGCCCTTCCTTAAATTTTGTTTGTTCTCTTCTCAACAAAAAAAAAAAACAACAAAATTCACTAAGTAAGATAGGTTTTTACCCACCTCTAGAAAAAACTTGCTTCGACGACCCACAATTTATATTCCTTAAAACTCCAATAACACCCAGGACTCAGAAAAACCTAGCACGTAATTCCGTGTGCATTTTCGAGATGCATTCAAAAAGTAACTTTGAGTAGAAAATAAAACACAAAAAATATAAAAAGAAAATATTCCACGGTGAATATTGATTTTTCTTTTTTCATGTTTACTCAAGGATAATTTACAAGGAAACGGGCAAATGGTGAGAGGATAAGGAGGGCGGAGAGGGTGGATGATGGCGCTGGATATAACGAAAAGTAAAGACTCTATGAGTTCTTCTTTATACCTTATGCCTGCTGCGCTTTCCCCTCATACATATTATTTTTTGTTTTCGTCCTTTCTTGAAGGGCTGAAGTGTTTTGCGTGTGCCTATAAAAGAAATACTAAAGGATATTCATGTTATATTTATGTATTATACAAGTACTATACCAACCCAACATACATACAACTTGATCAGGATTACCTACATATGTATATGAACAATTATGGCTATATACAATATATGTATGTAGGTATATAAATACATTTATACTAAAACTGACTAGCTTGTAGCATTTAGTGGCGCGTAAGGACGAAGGTAGACGTGTCATTAATATGTAATGAACCTTCTAGAAGAAAGTTAGAAAACTTTATTCTACACAAAAGAATAGGTTAAAGGAAAAACTAAAAGGTGGAAGCACATGGACGAGCGACGGACAGGTGTATTGTGTGTACTATACCAACTACTACCTACCAGTTATACCTTTCATGAACGTGTTGTATAGCGACAGAGACAGGACAATGGGAAGGGTAGTTATGGGATATTTTAGTATAATGTATAATTTAAATATATAAAAAGCGGAAAATTGTTGGTTTATTCTTCCCCGTATCCTTTTATAGTTAAAAAAAAAGAAAACACACACAAAAAAGAGAAAAACAAAACAAATTTATTCGTCCATGTTCAATTTAAGAAAAAGGCTTTTTGGCATATATGCTGCGACAGAACAAAGGTTGACAAAACGTCATCTTCGTTGTTGGACTTTCTTGAACTATAGCCCAAAGGTATAAACCTAATTTTCCAAAAGTTCTAGGTGTACACATACACATACATACATTCTATGCATGATTGTATGTTTGTAGGTACACTCTGATTCATTGAAATAAAGACATCATAGACTTTTTGATTGTTAATAAAAGTTCAACATTTATCAAGACAATGCATTCAGAAAAATCACTTTCCATTTCTGACCATCGGAAATATCCGATTGTTTTTTTATAAGTTATCGGTTAGGTTAATGGGTTAGCGATTGATGACGTTATCGGCACACTTATATCAATGTAGACCCATTGTTAGGTGAAGGTAGCTGATGACGGGAGAACCAACACACTTAGACCAATAGTTGGGATACCACATGGATCTTAAGATCTACCCTACTCGTCGTACCAGTTAGAGCTAGCTATGAAGCGTTTGCGACAATACCTAGATGTCGGAATTTCTTAGATCACTACTATCATTGTAGTAAAAGTTTCAAAGGTGAAGTCTTAGTCTTTGTGACAGGGCAGGACATCCATTAAGCAGAGGACTACTACTACGGAGCTAATGTGTAATCTACCAACCGAAATGAGTTGCTTAGAGCATTTACCATCAAGCATTGGCTAAATTAGTTTAGTTCACCGACAAGTGGTTGTAGTAGATCATCTGTGGTTTGCTTTCTTTATGGTATCATGCTTTAGCATAAGTTTGCAAGTAGCTAGAGGTATACCAATGTTGGATTTGTTGCCCATTAAAGGTAAAGTTGTTCCATTTTTTGCAAGTTCGTCAGCTTTGACTAGTTTTTAAAATTTAGCTTCAGTCTTTTATAAAAGGTGGATTGCATTACAGATCATCGCTCCCCTCTCCCATCTAAGTTGAACTCCTTTTCATCTCTCAAAACAACCATTCTCAAGTCGTTCTTAATTTTACTCTGTTCTGTAGTGCAATAGGTTTTTTTTTTTGTTTTTTAGTTCAGAGTAGAGCTGAAATTGTCCTGAACATTCAGTGCTTCGAATTTGTGTTTGTTTGTTTTTTTTTTTTCTGAACGTGTTTTGATCTAGTTCAGAGCACCCTCCATAAGCTTAGAAAAAAATAATTGAGCAAATAATTGAGATATCAATTTTTCGGGAGGTGGCCAATCAGATACTAGAAACTTGCCTTACTTTCAAGTCTCTTATATAATATCTGAACCTGCAAAATGACAAGTAAATTGACAGACGTCAAATAGTGGCGGATAAGTGTTCAGTTGGGCGTTCGATATGCTTGGATTCAATTCAGAATTGTTTTCTGAGATAAAAGAGAAAAAACGTCTAACGCCATGTGATCTCTCGCAAATCCGTGTCGGTTATTGTAGCAACAATTACACTTCGAACAACTTGTAAAGGGTGTTTTTTTTGACGTGTGGTTTTGAAATAATTTAACATTATGACAGGAAATTTACTTTTATTAAAAAAACAAAGGTTTGCCATTATGTTTTAAAACTGATTTCGGGTAAGTGGCCGCAGCGCGGTTGCTGGTTTGAATAAATTTCAGCTCAGAAGCACAATTTTGCACCATTTTTTGCAGCGATTGGGGTTGTATGTCAATAACAACTCGTCGAAAATTCTCTTCCAAAGCATCAGTGGTCTAGGGCTTATCTGCGTAGACAAGCAACTTCACATTACCCCACAAGAAAAAGATCTGTGGTGTTAAATCTCACTATCTTGAAGGCCACGCCACAGGACAAAGACGCGATTGTACTCATAAAAGTTTCTTTCAATAAATTGACTGTCAATGCGTCACACGCAAACCAAACCATTGTTTTGGTACAAAATTTTCACAATTTGCAACTGTTGTGCAAAAGTGAGTTTATTCATTATGAAATGTGGCAAACCAAGCTGAGCATAAATCAAGTGACAGCTGTCAATAAGCCTAACTCTGAAAAAAGTATTGCCAGAAAAAGAGACATTTAAGTGCTGGCTTTATTTAAATGAACCGGGATGTACATGAAGGTATGGATCATATATACTTAATATAAGTATAAAAAGTAGATTAGTATATTAAAATTAAATTTCAATTGGGCATATGGGAATATCTTATAACGTCTTTAAACCACATCTAAAAACATAGAAGCTATTCTAAAATATAGCAACATGAAAATGGAAATCCGTCATAGTTGTAAGATTTAGGGCAATTAATTGGGTTTTATGTTGTGATAGCGTGAGTGAATAATTTAAATGAGCCCCTGGCTAATTTCAATGGTAAAACATAATGAAGTTTCAAATATATGTTAGTAGGTATACGAGTGTATATGTATATATGTACATAGGTCTATGGGCAATAAGTCTAAATTGGTTTAAATTTAATTAAATTAATTTTAAATAGATTTTTTTGAAAGTCCAATAAATTGAAATATTTATAAGATGAGTTGAAAAACATGCATTAGCTTTTTCATATTTTATAAAAATAACCCCAAGTAAATTTAAGTTCTATATCATTCCTTTTTTGTTGCTTTAATTTTGAATCTTTCATGTTCCTAATTATTCTAATATACTCACGTAATTTTTTATATGATTGATTTTTGCTTCTTCAAAACCTGATAAATCTTTTCTGGCATACAATTGAACGGCTTGAAGTCGTTCGATAATATAACTTGATCAGTAAGTCAGCGTGTGTTTAGGTCAAGAAGGTTATTAAATAAATCGTTTATTCATATTGTGACTCACGTTACGGTATAAAGGGTGGGTTAAATAGAAGTTTATTTTTGAAATTCAATAAAATTAACAAAAGTTCATATTTTGAATGTATTATGGGTTTATTAGTAAGTTCAAACATTCCCTTTAATTATAGAACACAAAGTCGTTGAAGTGACTGCCTTGAATGGCATCGCAGTAGCGCATTCTATCAAACTTCATTTTCCTAGACCATGTTAATGGTTTTGGACATCAAAAGCTTACGGATTGCTTACATGATAATAGCCTTAAGTGCTTGAATCTTTCCGGATTGTTGTCATAACATCGGTTCCTCATGTTACCCACAAGATAATTTTAAAAGGGGTCAAATCACAGCTCCAGAGCGGTCAATGACATCGCAAAACATCTTTTTTTTATATCCGGAAATCTTATCGCTTTAAAACCAGCGTTTAATCAGCACCAATCTATGAAAGGTCAACAAATGATTTTTCTTTCTTAATTTGTAATTCACTTTAGGGGAAGTTTATAGTTGTAATACTTTCCCATAGTTTCTTAATCTCCAAACATTGAGATTAATATGACTTTGCAGTAGTTGATTGTGTGATACTGTGAGTTTTTGAACCACTTCTGTAACCATTTCAATTTGAAGGTCATTGTTTTTTACATACGCAGTAGCATTTATTATTCTACGAAGGACTTTGTTTTGGAATTTTTGGATGTGTTCAGCATTTGTTTTCTTAGTACCTGCTTATATAACATTAGTTTGTTCTGGATAGATGTCAGAGTTCTTCCGGTATATTCTTCTTTACTTCAAGTTTAGCTCTTTCATTCAAAGTCATTCTGAGGTATTTGGCAATATCCGTTCTAAAATTATTTCGCAGAGCCTTTTCAAAAGCAGTTTCTCTGAAACCGTTTGCAATGATTTGTATAAGCGATATTGGTCTGTAAAATGTTATTCTGTTGGTAGCTTCCCTATTTAAGGTATTAGAATGACCTGCAATTTTCAGTGACGAATTTTTTTGAAGGCTATTGAAAACCTGAATAGTGATGAGATCTTAGGTAGAAATGGCGATCTCAAAGCAACCTAGCCTGAGATCCAATTAGCGCTGTAGTGCGCCGTTTTGATAGTGATGAGATCTTACACTGGTGATTTTTATTGCAAAACTTATGTTGAAACATAGTTCTTACTTCTTTGAGGGCGAAAAAAGGAATTTGACATTCGGCTTTATATCAACAAACAGTGAGGAATTTATAGTCGTCTGTGTTGGGAATGGTTTTTTGTTTCGGGTTTCCGATCCATTTTCCATTTTGAGATTATATTGGCGGGTTTTGTGTCTGGTGTTTTTTAAGAGACTGTTCTGCTTTCAATAAAAAGTATTTCGTAGAAGCATAGACTTTTCGGAAATCATATTGTAAATCACTGATTCTTTTTTTTAGTTTTTTTTTTTTAGACGGTTAAAGACTATCTGGAAATCTCGTAGCTTTCCATTTCCTACGAGCTCTACTTTTTCCAAAATAAACTCCTTTATTTCGAAAGCATATTTTACACTTCGAGTTCGAAATAATTGGAGAACTTTCTTTTGTAGCCTGTTGTACATCAGTAATAAATTGTTCAATTTTATACATGGGATATCTTAGGTTTATAAAACTTTTAAGTTTATCCCTAAATTCTTTCCATTTTCTTAACTTTTTCACGAGCTTAAGATTTTTTCTCTTTATTTCCGCTTAAAAAAAATTTGAGATCGATGGTGAGTTGATGTTCGGGAAATGAGTTTAAAACTCTCGGCTTCAACACACATTTTATTTGACGGACCCTAATTTTTAACTTCCCATAGGAAGTTATTGTTTAATATTTCCCAATGTGGTTCATTTGCAAAGTGAATCAGTTCGTTCGAAGGTGGTATGACACTCACTTTCTGTCAACCGGGAAAAAGCCGTCAGTTTGAAAATAGCCTATGATTTAAAAAAAATCACTAGACTAGACCTGCCCTTTAAACAAAAACAGAAACATTGAAACGAGACGTTGGCCAATAATTAAATATAAAACAATATTAGGCCTAATGTACGCCAGTAGTAGGCTGCGCCAAAATGTTGCTTAAAACGTTAATTATAACAGGTATTGATATTCGTGAATTGGGCAATGAGAGACATTTTATTCGAAATTAAGAACCAGTAGAAATATTGACTGCAAATAAATTTTGTTACAGAGATAATAATGCAGAAAGATGCAAAAATGACTCTCAAAAAAATTGAGTGGGTGGTTTTTTTACATAACAATTTAAAAAAAAGTGACAATTTTGGTTGACCAGAAATATCTCACGAACCAATAACGCTATAGACTTGAATTAAATTTTAAATTATATATTGTTACGTGATACCAAACCAATATATTTTTGGAAAAAAAATCCAATTAACGTTTTTTTTTATAAACCAAAAAAAACTGAAAAAAAATAATTGTCACCATGAATATTTTACGAACAAAAAATGATTTTATCTCCAAAATAATTTTATGACACGAAGAATAACGTTTTCGACATCTGGTAAAAATCGAATTAACAGTTTTTTTATAAAAAATAAAAACCTAAAAAAAAAACATTACTAAAAGTTGGTAAAAATTGATTTTCGGCTCAAATATTTTTTCAAAAATTTGAGATTTTGGCTTCAAACTAATTTTATCCTACATTTGGAAAAACTTTTGAGAAAGATCGAATTGACAATTTTTTTACAAAAATAAAAACCTAAACAAAAATTACTAAAACTTGGTAAAATTGATTTTCGACGTAAATATATTTTAAATATTTGAGATATTGGCTTCAAATTAATTTTATTTTATAAAAAATATTGTTTTCAACATTCAGTAAAATCTTGAGAAAAATCGAATTGACAGTTTTTTTTTACAAAAAATACAAACCAAACAGAAAAACATTATACTAAAAGTTGGTAAAAATTGATTTTCGACTCAAATATCTTTTCAAACATTTGAGATTTTGGCTTTAAACTGAGATTTTGACTTTATCTTGTAAGAAATATTGTTTTCTATATTTGGAAAAACTTTTGAGAAAAGTTTTCTTACAAAAAATAAAAACCTAAAAAAACAGTACTAAAACTTGGTAAAAATTTACTTTTTTTTATAAAAAAATAAAATATACAAAAAATAGTACGCAAATTTGGTAAAAATTGATGTTCGATTCTCGATATCTCGTGATTAATAAATATTGACTCCAAATTAATTTCATTCATCCAATTTGTATTTGTTTATATAAGAAATAAAAACTTTTAAGAAATGCTACTAAAATTGGTAAAAATTGGTTTTCGACTTAAAATCTCGTTAACAAAAATAGATTTTGAAATCAAACTCTTTCATTATATTCAAAATATTGTTGGTAGTTTTAAAATTTTTAAGAATAATTCAACTGACAACTTTTTTAACAAAACGCGAAAACCTACAAACTTTTAAGCAAGACAAATCGCCAGACGGGATGTTATCAGTGTAGGTCGGATCCCAGCCTTTTTTTTGTTTTAGAAATTTGGCCGATCCACGTCCATTTTATGCTGTCTTTCTTTTTGAAAAACTCTATTCAATTCACCTTATAACTCTTCCTCCTCTTTTATTTCTTTCTCGATATCCATAGGGTCGCAAAGTTTTCTTTTCTTCTTTGTTTAGTCTCTTTCCAAGTCTCCAATGTACATTATTCCTGTTTTGTTATTTGTGTAAATTTCATCTAAGTTATTGTAGAACCTCAGCATTTCTTTATAGCTTTTTAAATCCAGAAACCATACTTTAACTTCTAAGCTGCTTCTGTACATTAAGATGGTTCTGCCAGTACAAACGTATCCATTCGAAACGTGGGTGCTTAGTAAAAGGCACTCCGAACTCGAGAGGAAAATCTTAAGGAGAATTATTAGCCCCTTATGTGACAAATAGGTCTTTTGTAGTACATTTTAAGGTATGTAGGTAACAGCGTGGCATGATGGTTAGTGCGTTGGACTGTCATGCCAGAGGTCTTGGGTTCGATCCCTGCCTATGCCATCTTAAGTTTCACGGATACTGCCTCTTGCGAGGAATTGACGAATTCTCCAAGAGTAATTCTTGTCATGAAAGTGCTTTCTCAAATTTGCCGTTCGGATTCGGCATATAAACTGTAGGCCCCTCCATCCCTGACAACAGTACTCGCACACAGGAATGGTTGAGAGTTGTAAGTCACTAGGCCCTAGTTCACAACGGACTATTGCGCCACCCAATTTATTTATTTATAACAGCGTGGCAGACCATGCGTCGTAGACCAGGATGCCCGAATCCTTGGTGTCGTCGTATCGCGATCGGGATAAATGGAGAAATTTGTTTAATTAGCCCAGGACCGCGTCTCGGTTGTCGAGCCGATGATGATGGACTTTAGTTTCTTGTCTTCATGAAATAATAGAATTAAACAGAAATTATTTTGATGAAACGATTGCTTAAGACTTTTATGGCATTTTCAAAACAAAAACATTGTAAAAATACTCGTTTTTGGAACAACTAATAAATATGAAATTTATTTAAAGCAGTTAAATTTTTCTCTCCGCCGCTTACTTAATTAAAATTATATTGAAGAAGTTAAAACTTCTATATATTTTGAATGCTAATGAAATTGAAAATTACTCATAGGTATATTAAATATTTTCTATGACACTTATATTGTACATATAATGTGTGTGAAATGTATTAAAACAAAATTGCCATTATATTTATTTAAATATATTTAAAAATGAAGTTCCACTTTATTTTAAAAACTCTTATTTATTGTTGCACAAATATTGAATAAATATATGTAGGTATAAACTTTTCATATATAAATTTTATTTTATTCAATATTTTTTATCAATTAATAATATACAAACATATTTCGTCGTCCCCAACAGCGTATCTTTTTATAGCGAACTGAAATAAACCCAAAGGGACATCATTTCTCACTCGACATGGCAAAAAAATGCCAATCAGCCTTTAGCATTATTTGTTTGTGTTTTTTTTATTTTTTTTTAATAAATAAATTTAAAAAAAAAAAGAATAAAAATATTTAACATGAATCATATTTTCCGCTTACCGATTTTACGTAAGTACATAAACATACTTCCATAGTTTGGTTTATTCGTTCAAATTAAAAACAAACAAATATTCAAGCGGAACTGAACAAAAAAAAAGAAATTTTCAAACTTATTAAATAATCACCAGGTCAGCAGTCGAAGTTGGGCTTTGGGGCTGTGGGCTTTAGGCTTTTGGCTGCGGGCGCGCTGCTGTGGGCTGGGAAACACTTTTTGTTCGAAGGCTAATTTGGGGCATTCTACTCGAAAATTTATCAAAACATATTTTCAATCTTCTTTTTATAATTTTTTGTGTGTTCTCAACTCCTAGAGTTATGTAGAAATGAAAAAAAAAAATATATAATGCAACACAGATTGAATATATTTTTTTGAGTGCACTTAAATATTTCATTTTAATTGTTAGCAATCAAAGGATTCATCTACAAACTACGTACAACCCCCCTCCCACTATCCATATTGTATATAGCTTTGCCAAAAGAAAAATAGGGGTCGTTTGTGGCTTTTCTGTGCCGTGCCGTGCCACATCAGTTTGTGGTACGGGAGCAGTGGACGGGAAATGTCTGGTGTATTGACTCAGATTGTTTGAATATCATTTTAATAAAATTAAAGCAAACAGTTTTATAAGTTCTTTGTATCGACAGAACTGAAATAAATGTATTTCTGCGTTGTATTTCGATTGTCTGTTAATTTGACGGGGGATTGGCTGGTGATGGCTGACATAATTTCTGCCGCAACTTCGACCTCTTTTATACGTACATACAGTGTTGGCTAAAACATTAGCAACCAAAACTACCTCCATCTTTATGTCATTCAAAAATTGATAACTTAAACAAATCTATTAATTTTTTTCCAAAATTTAATACATTATGTATATACTATAAATAGACCACAAGAGAATATAGCTTTCATAACAGTCCATTTAAATATGACATTAATGACAGTTAACCCAAATTTGTATTGGTCAAAACAAACGCAACTTTTAATTGCTATCTCTCTTTTTTTTATTAATACTCGTAGAGAAAAGTTAGTCCGTTAACTACAAAATCCATTGCTCATATTAAAGGTGTTGGCAAACGAGTGCAGTTGAATCTATTTATTGCAGTTGAATCTGTTATTTAATTCACAAGCAAGCTTATCACTGTTCTTAGATAACTTTTGTAAAATGGCCGAAAACGAATAAACTAACGAAATAAATGACAAAATTATAAAAGAATATAAAATTGGAATGAGTCAAATTAAAATATCGGAAAAATATTCCATTCCAAAATCAGTTATTTGCCGATTAATAAAATTTTACAAATCCTAAAAGTCATTCCAAACGATTCATCGAGATGGCAGACCAAGGAAAACAACTAAACGACAGGATTCTGCTAAAAAATCAATTAAAAAGAACCCTTCTTCTACCATCAAGAGAAATACGAACCCAACTCGACCTGAACGTAAGCGCGAGAACAATTAGTAGAAGAGCTGTTGATGGTGGACTAAAATCTTTCAAAGCTGTAAGAAAGCCTTTTATTTCCACCAAAAACAAACTGGCGAGATTTAAATTCGCTCATGACCCCATCAACTGGACCGTTAGATAATGGAGGAACGTACTCTTTTCGGACGAGTCCAAATTCAATTTCAAGGGTTCCGATGGCCTCCGTCGTGTTCGCAGACCAGCCAAAGAGTCCCTAAATCCACGTTACACCAAAGCTACTGTAAAACACAGAAGAAGTAACGCAATGGTGAGGGGATGTTTTTCAGCGCATGGATTGGGACTGATTGACCAAAAAGATGGTACAAGGGATCGTTTTATGCACCGTGATATTTTGCAAAATATAATTCTGCCACACGCTGAGGATCACTTGCCTCTGAAATGGATATTTCAGCAGGACAACGGCCCAAAGCACACGTCCAATACGGTTAAAAAATGGTTTCAAGGACAGGCCAGCACAGTCCATAGATTTCAACCCCATAGAAAATCGATGGGAAATTGAGATCGATTAATTGTAAGGATTAATTGCAAAAATAAAAACGATCTGTTTGATCAAATTAAATTGGCTTGGCCCAAACAGCATTATAAGCAATTTAATTGACTCCATGCTTCGAAGACGTGCTGAAGTGATTAAAAACAAGGGATTTGCTACCAAATACTAGCAATATTTTAGTAAAACTAAAAAATTGTATGTATTTTTTAAAAGTTGCCTTTGTTTTGGCCAGCCTTATATTGAATTAATTGCACTAATCATGCTACTATATTTATTGAACTATTACAAAAACAACTATAATTTATTTTTCATTAAAAACTGTAAATATTAATTTAAATTTTAAAAACAAAAACATACATTAGTTGAAATCTAAATTTGTTTTTAAATTATTTAATAATCGAGACAATTAAAGTTGCTTTTGTTTTGGCTAACACTGTAGGCACCCCAAGCCAATCTATAGGAGTGGTAGCTGTATGATGGGGCTATATAGAGGTTATAGGAAGTATTGGATATGGAACATATCGTCATTATTATCATCATCATTGATGAAATTCAGTGAGGCGGCACGCATATGTATGTATATTGCGGTGTTTTCCATTATGAAAATTGGCCAATTTAAGTGATAATTTTAATGGTCGACTGAATATTAATGCAGAAGATTAATATCTTTTTAATCGTTCATTGGTATGTCCATTAAATGACATACATACAAAGAGAAGAGAGGAGAACTAAAAGAACTAAAAGAACTGAAGTATATATGGAATGGAGGCATAATATTATAAAAAGGTACAAAAATCCAACATAATGCATTTTATTCGAAATAATTCACCAGCAGACAGTAGGTAAATCTCTGGTGGATAACTTTATTTTGATTGATTGATTGATATATATAACACCAAAAGTTAAGGTAGATTTTGATTAAAAGTGGCACAGCTCACTGTGGAATACAAATATACAAATTATGGTCATTATAATGATGATGATAATGATGAAAATGACGATGCATATGATGGCAGAATCATGCTGAGTGCAAACTTATGTAGATAATTATGGTGATAGTCTTTAGCACCTACGGGTATTGAAACTATAGCTTTTCTATATTTTGAATGGGCATAATGCTAGTCCAAGTAGTATACCATACCACTGACATATATTATTTTAAAGTCTAGCATAGAATTAAAAGTACTCGTATCAATGTCAATTTGAAACAAAATAATTGACAAACATTAGTTTTTCTCTTGAGGTTTCCTTTTGTATAAATTTGTGTATACATTTTTTTGGAAATGCGCACACGGTTGACTAGTATCATGAGTAAGGCTACCCTACCGATTTGACTTAAACCTCTCGCAAGGTTCTTTTCAATCCCTCCTCAGCTTTCAACACCATTGGGGAAGGAGTCGCATCCTTGCTGCCCCAGGGCCATGGGACATGGACTCTAGTCCCACCCAGAGGTACCATTGCAAAGACACGTGAGTCATTATAGCCGGGAACGATGAACAAGTTACCAGTTATACATTAAGGAAGTAGTCACTGCTGCTGTTGAGGCAAGTCGTGCGGAAGATTTCCGGTTTATTCCTGGGAGCCAATATCCTCCGAGAAACGCTAGCAGCACCAACGCCAAGGGAAAAAATCCCAAGGCAATCCAACCCGGTTCAAACAGCTTGTCATTTTTCGACTTCTCGTGAGCAAACCGCAAACATTTTCCTCCCCTCCTCAGAACAGAATTTATTCGCGTATGCAGCCTCCTTCCAAACGGAATTTAGCATAGACACTTCCAACATGGATGAATTCCTGCGCAGGTTGCATGATCACACGTTGAGTGATTCGAACGACCATACCTATGTACAACCCCGTTCCACAAGCAACTACTACCACAACTTTGACAAACGGGGGTTTTAATTCGAAACAAGAAAGATGACGGTTTACGAGTTTTTATTTAGGGTGAACGGGATGAAGTCCGGTAACAAAGCTAATTGTGAAGAAATTGTCCTTAACTTCCACCACTTTGTTACAGGACCAGCGGAGACATGGTTCTGGGTTTATCTGAGAGGTAATAGGGAAGTTCCTTGGCTAATACTCAGGGTTGCACTCATAGAGCAGTTACGGGGCTTGGAGTTAGAATCTGAGCTGTCAAGGAATTTCTACGACAAACATATGTGTCAGAACGAGTTATTCGAAGAGTTTTTTTTTCAGGCACACATAAGCCTGAAACAGCCTGCTGACGATTCCAAAATCTGATTTGGAAATAATTAAGGTGCTGAAAACCAGTGTAAGAACTAAGAAGGCACATGGGAATGCTTCTCATAACCTACGACACTCGTACATTGACCCATATAGCTTATCTCAGTTTAATCGATCGTGAAGCCGGTGCTCTAAGACTAAACCCTGAAGCTGTTCCACCTCATTAAAGAAGTACAGCTACCCAAATAGTTTTGGAACACAGGATGGACGAGACATTTGCTCCCGAGGTCGAGGTATTCCATTCTAAAATGAAGATTGACTCACGCAATTACAACTGATAGATAGATAGATAGATATTTTTATTTAATAATTTTAAGGTTCTTGTTACATACATTTTTTTGGTTTAAGGAATAAATAATAAGGCATGACAAAAATGTCATCTGCCCGAGTGACAATGTTATTTAATTTTATATTCAATTTAAAATCATACAATTTATAGTTTTTTCAAGTAATTGGTACTTATTGACTTGTAGCATAATTTACTTTTAATTCAATCAAACAATAAAAAGGAGAGTAGTTGTGACTTTTAGTTTAGTCGAAACAAAATTACTTTAATTACTTTTTCTGAAAAATGAAAATTTGTTTACTTTAAGTTTATTTACAAAATCCAAAGAAAAAACATGACTTTTAGTAGACACAAAAATACAAAAAAAAAGGTAGTTTCAAAATTTTCATCTATGATTCTTCTTCTATAGATCATCGCCTCGGTGGTATATTTTTGGATCAGCAACCAATCTTCTCTATTTAGGTAACTTATTGTTTCATTGTCGCTTAGATAGCTTTTTCCAAAAAAGAGTCTCCTTAGCTCCTTTAATATTGGACATACACCGATGAAGTGGATAGTGTTTTCGTTCACTCCCATGTTGCATAAGGAGAAAATATTAACCAAATCGTTTCTGTGTGGCATACAATTTAGGTAAAGAAGTTCACCTCTTACTTTAAAAAAAGTTCCAATAGTTTTTCTTGAAAAATCGAGCCTAAAGTAATTATGTTCATTTAGATTATAATTAAGTTTCGAATAAATGTCCCTTTCCGTAGATGTTCTCGCCTTTTCTATGAATGTGTTCCTTTCATTTTCATCGATCGATTGGATAACCTCGTACAGTGCTTTTTTCATCTGGAGACCAGTACATCCATTCAGTTCTAGAATAATACCACAATTTGCAGCAAGATCAATCCAATCCTTGTAGAATCCAGTTTTTCGACGCATGACACTTCTCAACATAATATTTGGCAATCGGTTTCGGTCCATATTAATCACCTGTATCAAATAGTCTTCAATGTTGATACAAAGAGTGTCGAAAGCCCTGTTTCCAAATGATACAATATTACAACTGTTGAAATTGTAAGGTGAACGGTCATTCTTTCTTCGAATACCGAGACTCTCAGAGGTCCCTCTTCTGTCACAAGTGTGTATGGGACAGCACCACTATGTCTTAACGTACTCGTTGCTCACTTGAGAAGAACCTGGAGTCCAAATAAAACCCTCTTCTATTCCTTCTTCTCAATTCAGAAACACCATTTCCATGCCAACACCTTAGCAAATCACTCCAGCCCCGCCGCCGACAGGATATTTTCAAGACCAAATCCCTCTCCTTCAACAAATATACCAGCTATGACGAAACCATTTAGATCTTACCCTCTCCTTCCCTACCATCATTACAGGGTTGGAGATTTATCTTCAAATCAGAAACAGTTTCGAAAAGCTTTGTATAAATATTTTTTAGATCAGCTTTTCTGTTACTAAAATATTGATATTACATTTTAAGTTCTTAAGATTTGTAGGCATTTATCTCTTCGGCTATATGAACAAAATTATTAAATTTTTTTTTAATTATCTTTCGAAAAAATATTATTTTTCGAGTCACAGGATTCGTATACCTAATGTAGTCCACGAAATATTCGTGAAGTGAAATATCCCAGAAACATGTCTAGGAAAACAAAATTTAATTTAGAAACTTCAAACTTCAGTTTTGTACTAAATTTTGTCTTGTGTTGTGACTTGTGACCATTACTTGTAATTTGTGTTTTTTTTCGTTGAGTAAAATTAAATGTGGCCATACTTTTTTCAGAATTGGTCTTTTTGACAGCTGTCACGTGATTTTCGCTCAGTTTGGTTTGCCATTTCATGTTTTGTAGGGTTTTGTGAAGTTGCTTGTCTACGCAGATAAAGTCCAAGACGTTTGACGCTTTTGAAGATAATATTCGGCGCGTTATTGCTGACATAAGTACCTCCCCAAAGGGAAGCCATACGGCAAAAAGTGGTAGAATATTGTTGCTCTCGGTTGGAATCATTTTAAGACATAATGACAAACCCTTGTATTTAGAATAAAGCTACAGTAAAATAAGGTAGGTAAATAAATTCTTTGCTATAACATTTAATTATATGCGTTTTATTTCTTCTTAGAAACGCCACATCTAAAAAATACGCGTTCGTTTTAAAGGGTTTCGAAAAATAACCTTATAAGCCCATTTTAAGGTTAATTAAGGATAGGTTTCGGTGAACTATAAGGAGTAAGAAACTCGATCTTAAAATTTGTTAACCAAGTATGTCCCATTCGTTTGTCCCCGTTTTCAGAACCACATTATTTAAAATAACTTTTTTATAGTAAATTTTGAAAACAAATAAAATTCAATTTAGTCTATTTACACCCCTAAAAATGACGTTAGAACATTTTGTTGGCACGATTTGATGACAACATAGACCAAGTTTATAACTCCTTAAATTAAACACAGTTATTAATGCTAAGAAGTTATAAAATCTTTAATTTAAAATTTTATTAGTTGTGTTGCTATTGTCCCCTCAAATCACAGAAACAGAGTGAAAATGAGAGATGAGACAAAATAAAATTAAAGATGGACGCCAAATAACCATTGGTATATGGCAACTTCCGGTATATTGTTTGACAAATAGCCGCTAGCCACTAGCCATCATGCAAGGTTAACAACTACATTGAAAATTCCTGCGTGTGTATGTATAAATATATAGATACATAATACATCCATATTATAGAATGTAAGTTGACATATGAATTCTTATTTTATTGCTTCAATCGGAAACATCTTACGCTTCAGTTTGCTTTTTTTTATGTATTTATTTTCACTTTCAACCAAAATATTGATTTATTTCTTCATATTGCAATCACTATACAGTAGTACCAACTACGTGTGAAACTCAACGCCTCTACCAACGGATTTATTTCCTTTGAATATCTAATAAAGCATAAAGGTATACATATATTTGTTGTTTGCTACAGGGTGACATGACCCAGGCATGTTTTTAATATTCCGTCATATTTATGAAAAATGGCACACTGAGGAGTATGTTTAATATTTTGAATATTGCATATTTTCCAATATGCCAATATATATATAAGAAATTGACAAAAAACGATCCGAAGCAGTTCAGTTTTTATATTTGAAAGTTGGTACATATGTCATAATAATTTAAAACAATATTGTACAAAATTAAGCGAAATTCAGACAAGAACTAATTTTACCTTAATAAAATACACAATTTTTAAAAGGATCTGTTAGGAAAAAATTAAAATTTAAATTTGTAAATAAAATATGGATTAAATAAGAACTGAAGGAAAGGGGTTGGTGCGTAGATTATAGTCTAACTATGTGTAGATCTTTGCGTTCAACAGATGGCACTGTATTTGTTGACACTGACTTTAAAAAAAAATAAACACAAAAATATTACAGCTTATGTCTTTTTCCGTATAATTAAACAACGTCGCAATTTTTCTTGCTTCACGGCAAAGAACCGTTATTTTAACGGTCTCTAGCTCTAGCTCTAGCGAACTAGCCAGTTGCATTCCTCCCCTTAAACACTTTAATGTCTATCAGATTACACTTGAGTTAACCTTCAGTTGTACTTTGAAGTAAAGATATTTGTTCTTTAGCCGTATTTCGCGAATGTGGAATGCCTTAATGCCTGCCGCAGTATTAAAACATATTTATTGGTGCTCCGATCGTATAAGTCTTAGCGTGATGTTAATAAATGGGCTAGCTAACAATAGTAAGAAAAAAAACGAAAAGAAAGGTTTAAAATTTGGAGTCGCTTAGTAATCTTCTAGATATTAAGCCCTTAATTTCTGAATATTTATCAATTTACTAAGCGAATCCTAAATATTCAAACCTCTCCTTTAATTTTGCTCATAAGTAAATTGCTAATTGCCTTTTATTAAAAAACGGGCATAGGGACATAGGGTCTAAACAGTGACAGTTCGTGAAAATAAACAAAGCAATCACGCTAAAACGGACCTATTAATTGAAATTCTCAACTGTATACTGAACCATTAAATACACTGCTCTTATAAGAATAATTGTTAAAGTTAAAGTTGAAATTACATGATTTTAACTTTAGAAAATTGTTAAGAGATAATAAGATGTTAAAATTTTTTAAAAATATGTAAACCATCTTTTGAGCTTAGTTAACTGCTAAAAATGGCTTAAGCATTTTACTAAATCGTTTCTTCATAAAATTAACGTGGTATTTTATTAGTCACCCTGTCCTGTACCTATATACCGGGTAAAAATACATACATAAGATAAAAGTATAAAAGGTTACCAAATTTATGTCATATGCCACCTGTCAAAATATTCTCAAAATATGTCATTTGAATAACATTCCTTATTTTTATACTTACCTTCTTTTTGTATTTGCTTCTCAAATTCCAATCAATAGAAAGAAATTTATTATATTCGAGATTCCTAAAAAAAAATTCGTAAGCCCGCCAAAAAAAACATTTTCAATGAGCTTTAAAAATAATTTGTTCATATTCATATGGATTAATGTTTCATGTATCACGTCTTTGAAACAATTTTATCTGATATACATCAAATGATTTCATAATAATATTTGACTTCTTTGTATATACTTACATACATATATCTTACATGTCAAAATATCAAGGTTTTAAGTGTGAACAAAAAACAATCGTCTATAAAGAAACAGGGCCTAGTGACTTACAACTCTCAAATATTCCTATGTGCTAGTAATGTTGTCAGGGATAAATGACCTTTCAATAATGGTTAAAATTTTGTTAAATGCAATTTTTGTATCTTCCTTTTTAGTATTTTTAAAGGTTGGCAATATTTTGCATAAGGCTGATTTTACATTTTGTATTTATTTATTTGTTCTCCGTTTTATATTATTTTATGCTATTAAATCATATTAGCTTTACACGTTCTTAGTTCTTGATTTCAGAGCTTTGTTCTGCAATCATCTGAACATGTCTTTTCGAGTCTTGCCTTGTACCAGTACCACCAGCAAAAACACTCTATTACCAAGACCGGAATCTTTCGTACGTTTCACTCTCCAAAACCCGTTTGTTTACATTGTTGTATTTGTAATTTTGACAATTAGTCCATGAATAGATGTGAGCACAAACAAAAAAAAAAACGATGCCGTGGGCTAGCGGCACTTTGCAAAGCAAAAACAAAATGGAGGGGTTAATAAGTTTTTTTTTCAGGTTTTTCTTTTTAATTTTTTCGATGAAAAAGTCAGTTTATAGCTTTAATTTTGCAGGCATTTTGTGGATAGTGAACCAATGTACCTTTTTGTCTTGAAAAAAGCATGTTCAACATCAGTTTATTATAATTAATTCACTAATTTACAGTAATCACTACGAAATTCTTTAAATTTCATAATAATCCCCGGATTTTTGTATCAAAGACGCGTTCGAAGAACCATCAATTTAAGGGTGCGAGTGCAATTTTTGTATTGAATTCTAATAAATTTTCGTTAACGAACGGCCCAAATATTTTGTTTGCAAGTAATTAAAATCTGTATCAATTTAATTAATCCAAGTATATTTATAGTTTGTATATTTAAAAAAAAGAGTTATAATCGAAAAATATCTTATCCATAACATTCTTCATTGATGGAAGCATACATGTATTTGCTATCAAAAAAAAACTATGCACCAAAGGAACACAAATTTTTAAAAAAGTAATCAGAACGATTATAGCGAACATGTTGAATAAATGCAGAGCAAATAAAATGAAAATTTTGACATATATCACAAAAACGAAATGAAATGAAAACGTCTTAAAATCGTTCTGAATTCATGCACAACTCATTCAATAGATCAAGTAATCGACATTAATGTTTATTGTTGACGTACAGAAGTTTTTTTTTAGTGAATTTCCACAGTTTAACGCAAAATATAATTTTCATTCATTCCTTAAAAGTGTTACCAAAGTTCAAGTTTACTTATTATTGTTTGAAAAGTATGTTTAGTAAAAATGCTGCTAATAATAAAAAAAAATACTACCGTAGATTACATTTTATAAATGCAGAACATAGAAGAAAATATACATAAACAATAGTTTTCAGATATAAAGCAGAGGTTAGCGTAGAAAAATATTTTTGAGAAAGCCAATAATATTTTAAATATGTTCATTAAAGAAATTTCCGCTTCGGCTAACCTATTCATCAACTTTTTAGAAAAAAAATTAGCATTAATAGCAGCCAATTATTTCATAGCATAATTAATTTTTCAGATTGTAAAATGTCTAGAAATTTTCATACGCTACAAAATTCGTAATTTTATGCGTAAACATAGAAGATAACATTATTTATTCAAGAAGTATGGATTTTGGCGCGTATATCGGTTTTTTTCTATTGGGTGTTCGGTTTCCCCATACTGGAATAAAAATAAAGTTACTTAAATCTATTTATTGCATTCATTTAGTTGGTATTGTGTGTAAACATATTGCCTTTTTCTATTCCTTAAAGATGCTTTACACAAAGCAACTTATTTTTAAAACATGGTTCCCTCAAATGCTCTAATCAAACTACACCTGAAAAAATTGTCTGTTTTGTTGTTTTACAAAGTATTGAGTTACACTTTTGTCCATTTGCAATAACTATACTTAACCGGTTGCAGCGCATGTTGCGTTCGCAAATAATTTAAGTAAACAAAATAAATAATAATAAACTAATAAATCATTAAATAATATGTATTTGGTCAATTTTATTTTATTTAATATACATTTACAACATTTATTTGGATTGAAATTAAAAAGCTATACAAATCTTCCAATTTAAGACCATGTCAGCACTTCAGATTCTGTTGGTAAGGATTGTTTAGTTTTTGAACGAGGCCATGAAACATTCAAAATGAAGCATTTAGATGGGGCTGATTACTATAATGAAGCATTTTGATGGGCCAAAGCACTAATTGTGAGAATGTGTTTGGTTTTTTGCATCATTTCACGCACACTTTCTCACATTTAGTGCTTTTTAGCTTGTAGGCAAACCGAAATGTCAGTCTGAGATTCCGGTCTTGGTAATAGAGTGTTTTTGACCACCAGTTACATTACCAAATAAAATGACATAGAGTACAACAAGAACAACAACAGCATTGCACATAAACTATTCAAGAGTGCACAAATCTGAAACTCTATGTATGGAGTATCTTTGGCAAAAAGTTTTACATATGAATGGAAAAGTTCCGTTATCCTTTTGCGATTTTATTATGATGCGTAAATTGATGACTGGCAAATGATCATTCCATCAATTAGTTTTCTTTAACTTAATTTGTGCTCGTGGTTTTACCGTATTATGTAGTGTCGTTCGTCGCATGTGTTTACTTGTGTTAATTTCTTTTTAGTTCGTTTTTTTTTCTTTAGTTAATTTAATTTAGATAATGTATAATGAGTGCTTTTAGTTTATAAAATATATTTTAATAATTATTTATTTATATTAATTTATCGCGAGTGTTGTTTTTATTTTCTATTGCTGGTTTCTAGTCACAGACGAATCAGGTAAGTGTTCTTTTTTGAATTTTAATTTTAAAATTAATAAATTCAATTTATTATTGCGGGTGGATATTTTAAATAAATTCATAGGTTTTATTAATTATTTCGGGCGATTAAGCATAATTTTTGTTTTAAAAATATGTGTGTATGTGTAATTATTATTATTTTTATTATTATAAGCTTTTATTGCCTTAGTTTAAGCGTTACAAGAAAAAGTATTGTTTGTTAAAATTTAGAAATTGAAAAGAAAAAACTTACAATATTAAAACTATGCAATAATACATTTAAAATTTGTATACCTATTGAATTTAAAATAATATAGTTAGGACAAATTTGAAAAGTTAATAATGTTGGTTATTGGCATGAGCCTCCCCCAAGGCTATGCATGTGTCTCTATTTTTGGCTTAGTTGTACCAATTTGTGCTTATTTGTGATAGGTCGTCAATCCATCTTTAATTGGGTCGTCCTGCTAGTTTATTGTTCTCTGGTCTCCATTTTGTTGTAATTTTTGTCTATCTTGGTCGTATGTTCAGAATTTTTCTTTACCTGTAAGAACCTTTAAAGTAAAGAAAATAACAACAAATCTTATGGTTTAGGTAAATACTTGTTTTACTGAATGGATTAAAATACTTAGTTAACGTTTGTAAAATGGCCGGAAACAAATACTCTAACGAAATAAAAGAAAATAATATAAATGAATATAAAAGTGGAATGTATTTCCACCAAAAATAAGCTGGCGAGATTAAATTTCCTCATGACCACATCTACTAGACCGTTAGAAAGTGAAGGAACTTACTCTTTTCGGACGAGTTCAAATTCAATTTGAAGGGCTCCGATAGTTTCCGTCGTATTCGCAGATCAGCCAAAGAGTCACTAGATCCACGTTACACCAAAGCCACTGTAAAAAACGGAGGAGTTAATGTAATGGTGTAGGGATGTTTCACCGATTCACAAAAAAGATGGTAAAGTGGATCGTTTTATGTACCGTGACATTTTGCAAAACATAATGCTGCCACACAGTTGCCTCTGAAATGGATATTTCAACAGGAGAACGACCCAAAGCACACGTCCAAATCGGTTAATACGTGGTTTCAAGAAACCCGGGTTGAGGTGTTACAATAGCCAGCACAGTCCCCAGATCTAAGCCCCATAGAAAATCTATGGGAAATTGTAGATCGATGAATTGTAAGGATTAATTGCAAAAATAAAAACGATCTGTTTGATCAAATTAAATTGCTTTGGGAAAGTATCCCAAACAGCATTATAAGCAATTTAATTAACAAAAAAAAAACAAGGGCTTTGCTACCAAATACTAGCAATACCTACTTTAGTACGACTAAAAAAAATATATGTATTTTTTAGAAGTTGCCTTTGTTTTGACCAGCTTTATATTGAACTTATTGTACTAATTGTGCTATATTTAATAAACTATTACAAAAACAACTATAATTTATTTTCCATTAGAAACTGTAAATACGAGTATTTATTTAAATTTTAAAAATAAAAATATACAATAATAGAATGGAGACAATTAAAGTCGCTCTTGTTTTGGTCAACACTGTATATAAGTACTCTTACATGCGAAATTATATAATTTATTTCCATGATTTCCAGTTTAATTTTAAGTTCTACCAACAAAGCCATTCCATCACCACAATAGTTATGCTTCATATCTTCAATTATTTTATTATTCATTTTCATTCTGTTAAGAAAATAAAAAGAATAATATTTAAGACCCAGAAGACAAAACAACACAATTTAAAAAAAAAAGTCTTAAATAAACTCATTTCATGTGATGATATAAATTTTTCTCTCCTTTATCTTCCTTATCCTTTTCTGTTGGAAACGACCCATCCACTCCAGCTCGTCCCTCATCGTGCGTCGTTCGTAGCGTAGTTCGTCGGTCGTCGTCCACACTTGTGTCAACTATTTAATTCATTTATTCAGTTGAGTTCACCTCTTGAGTTGGAATATAAAGCAGCAAAAGAGAGTTCAAGCCTTCAATGTCTAATTGCCGAGGATAATTCAAGAGCATTCGGGTTACCCACTTATCATAATCCTTGCGGAAGGGAACAAAAAACAAACATCAACACCAGCAAAAAAAAAAATTCTTATTCCTCCCCCTGCCGCACACTCTAAAGTTTCGTATTCAAAGCAGATGCAGTGGAAAACATTTTTCAAATATTAAAAAAAAACAAAGTTTTCCTTTTTCTCTTGGTCCTTTTCTTTTCCAGTGGTTTCCGTAACTCTTTTTTTTGGTTGGTTTAGTTCCATTTTCTTTTCAAAATGTTCTCCTGAACAATATGTGCCTATGCCCTTATTTCTGTTATGGTTAAAGTCATTTTTAATTATATTCATCGTGAGAAATCTAAATTGCATCAGGATCAGATAAGTTGAAAGGACATTATTAGTTCCAATGTAAAATGAAAGTTTTGATATTACTTACTTACTTATCTGGCTCCCTATCCTGAGATAAAGCGTTCTTCCATCGTTGGCGGTCCTTGCAAGCCCGGTCTTTGTATAGCAGGTTCAATTCCTCTTCGGAATCAAAGATTTTTTTTTGCTGGAACATTGCTTTGTCCGAGCCAGTGTAATCAGCGTGTTTTGGCTCTTTGTACCTAATCAACATCTTGATACAGCTCGTACAGTTCACAATTGAATCTTCTCCTCCATTCGCCCTCTTCGCATATGGGATTAAATATCCACCGAAGGATATTTCTCTCGAAAGTGTGTTACATTACTGGTGGTTTACATTACTCTTGCGCACTTTCTGCTCCAGAACTATGTTGAAGAAACTTGCATAAACCCTGCACATGTTTGAAATAGCTCTGAGCTGTTATCCATTTGCACGTTGAACAGCCTATTTTGTAACATCATGCAGTATCAGTTTTATCGACATTCTCAATAAAAGCTCTTGGCGACTTATGCTATTAGATATGCGGTTTTGAAATCGATGAAAAGTTGGTGGGACTTGCCTTAATGTGAATATTTGCTCTATATTCTTTGCAGAAAGGTTAGAGACGCTTAAGTAGTACGTAAGATAGGATCTATTGTAGGCATCATTTTTGTAGTTTGGGCATATTGAGCTATTTGACCAGTCATCGGGAATACTTTTCTCTTTCCAGGTAGGCCACCCGAGTCCCAAAGGCAGTAACAATTTTTGGACATTAGTAAAAAAACATGAGGAATTCTTCTTCCTCGGTTTCTTGTCAATGACACTCCATTTGCTATTGTTAGCGCTATAGAGAAAGCCAATCTCTTTGCTAGGCAGTTCGGTAACAATTTAACGCTGCCTCAGAGTGTTATGACTCCGCCTGTACATATTTGAAAGCGTAAATGATTTTATGGGACCAATTTTTTGTTCCAACCTGTACTGCAGCTAGAGTCCTTAAAAAAGTATTTCATCATCCACAGATCCGCTGAGCCTGATTGTATGTTTACTATTTTTCTTAAGAGGTGTTCTTCAACGCTGGCAAAACCACTAAATAAGCCTTTTCATCTATCATGGATAGAAACAGGGAAAGTTTTGAAAGAATTCCAAGCTGGCTTTAGATCAGGTTACTCCACTATTGATTATATTTTCGTTCGTTTAGCGGAGAGCTTTACCACGAAAACTAAAAAAAAAATCTTTATGTATTTTTCGTCAACTTCAAAGCACCTTTCGACACAATAAATTGGGGAGCTTTATTTTATAAGTTGTATGGCTAAAGAGTTGTAAAAAGGAACTCAGCCGGCAGTGTGGAATTGTGCGGAACTTTCTGACTGGTTTGCAACTATAACAGGAGTGAGGTAGGGTTGCACGCTTTTCATCAATAACCTCATTGATTACCTTCCTGGAGGCTTCGATTTCGCAGGAGTTTGTATCAAAACTTTAATATTTGCGGATGATATAGTTATGTTTGCTTACTAACCAGAAACTCTGCAACTCATGATTAACAAATTGTACTACTACTGCAGTTTATGTTAATTGTTAACACACAAAAGTCTTAAGTTATGGTTGTTAAAAAAAGGTCGAGTTCGAAATGTTTCTAATGAAAAAAGAACATATGTATAACGGTGAGACTATTGATTGTGTCAGCGAATACAAATACCTTGGTGTAATCTTTTCAAGAAATTTGAGTATGGAAAAACAATAATTTATAGAAAAACTGCAAAAATCAAAAACAGCCATTAATTGCAAGTGGAAAAGATGTTTTATAAACGGAAACATTTCATAGAAGCAAATTCAAAGTATTTGAAGAGGTTGCTGAAAGTATACTTCTGACTGTCAAGTGTGGGTTTGAAAAAAGTATTACAATGTAGAAAAACTCTTAACAAACTAAGTTAAGAAAATATTTCGCCTACCATCGAATACGCCGAATTACGTTCTCATCGAGATCAAGATGCCTGAGTCCCTTTTAGCTACCTGACAAACAAAAGAAAAAGTTTAAAAAAAAAAGCCGAGAAAATTCTGAGCTTGCTAGAAATTCTACCCCCCCTCAAAAAGAACAAATGTCAACATCACCCCAATACCTATAGATCCTACCCGAACCCCCCATATACCTCAAATTTCTGACTCAAATTCAGCTCCCAGTAGCGACTCCGTTACAGTAAAAACCAATTCCCTCCCCATCAAAGCTGTTTTGAAACCAAAAATTATTTTTATATCTCGTCTGGACCCAGTAACAACGCCAGAAGATATAACTTCGCACTTAGTATCTACCAAGAGCATACCTTGTAGCTCATCCATTAGGTGTTCTAAGATCAGTAAACCAAACAGCTTTGTTTCCTCTTTCAAAATAGTAACGAATCCCACGTTCTTCGATACCATTTGCAATACTAATATATGGCCCGCTGAGACTTTGGTCAAAGAATTTTCACAAAGTCACAAACGAGGTGTTTCTATGAAAACCAAGCCAAAAAACTCAACAGGCTTGCCCTCTTCTACCAAAACGTAAGGGGACTTCGTAGTAAGACTGCTGACATTTTTCTTAACTCCCAATCATTTCCACATGACGTATTCGTTTTGACAGAAACTTGGCTTAATTCAAGCTTTTTCGACACAGAACTTTTCAGTCAAGAGTTCGAAGTATACAGAAATGATCGTCATGTTGGTAATGCAAAGGATTTAGGTGGAGGTGTTCTCATAGCGGTAAAAAATACATATCTCTTTTCTTCTGTATCTTTTCCGTTTGAACTATCAATTGAACTGGTCTGTGTAAAGTTAATGGTACAGACTAAGACTATTTTCATTTTAAACGTTTATATTCCTCCAAAAAGTTTAGAGTCTGTTTATAGCGAACTCTCCTTGGCATTAGACTTTGTTATCAGTTTGTCCTGCTCTGACACCAATATCTTACTTCTAGGTGACTTTAATTTACCACACATTGATTGGATTCCATCGGAAGACGAATCTTGCTTTGAAGCCTCTCTCTCTTCTTCACAATTGGAACTATCTTTTCTCGATAAAATCCTCTTTACTGACTTACAGCAAACAAGCTGTATTAAAAACTCAAAAAATCGAATTCTCGATTTAGTCTTTTCTTCTGACGCTATTAGTACTCTTGATCAGGAATTACTAATATTGATAAATATCACCCCCCCCCTTGGACATTTTTCTTGACTTAAGTAATCACCTTACTGAACACAGTAATTCCTTTGATTGCTTATATAATTTTGACTTCAGAAAAGCTAATTTCCAGTTGTTGTCTAAAGATTTAATCACTTCTGGAATTGCTGATACTTTAGCATTTTCTAATATTGACGAAGCAGTTTCAAATTTCTATAAGATCTTTAATAATTGTTTAGAAAAAAATGTACCTTTAAAGAAATCAAGAAATACAAACTTTAGCCACCCTTGGTACACGAAAGAATTGCGTTTACTACGTAACGAAAAAAATAAGGCATGGAAAACTTATCTCAAAACTCTGTCTCCAATCAATTTCTCTTTTTATGTTGAACTTTTTAACGAATTTAAGTCTCTTTCAAATTTTTTATATGCTATTTATGTTTCTGATATGGGCACCTCTTTGAAAGAGAATCCTAAAAAATTTTGGAAACTTGTAAACTTAAAGAAAAAATCAGATGGCTTTCCAGTTAACTTCACTTACAAGAATCTTTCTTTAAATAAAACTGTTGATATCTGTAACGCTTTCGCAACAAATTTCCGTGAATCATTTGTTAATAGACCTCAAGAAGTTGATGAAGTATATTTTCACAATCTTCACTCCATTTCGCAGACTAGCTGTAGTCACATCCCTGTGCTACAGAGTACGGTCCTTGATCTTTTATCCGTGTTGAATGATGACTGCTCAGCCGGTCCCGATGGTATTCCCCCGATAGTATTAAAAAAGTGTAGTAATGCATTAGTTGAACCCCTTACGTTCTTATTCAAACTTTCTCTAAAAACAGGCAAATTTCCCAGTATATGGAAGAAGTCATATTTAACACCAATTTTCAAGAAAGGTAACAGGGTGGATATAACAAACTACAGGCCCATTGCAGCTTTCTTGCATTCCTAAATTGTTTGAACAAGTTGTTTGTGAAAGTGTAGCATTTTTTAGTAAAAATCTCATTTGCGAACAGCAACATGGTTTTGTGAAAAAAAGATCAACCGTTACTAATCTCCTCACATTCTCAAACATATGTTCAAACGCTTTAGAACAAGGTTATGAAGTTGACTGTATATACACTGACTTTTCCAAAGCTTTTGACCAACTTAGCCACGGAATTATTTTATTTAAACTTAAAGCTCTTGGTTTTCCACCATTTTTCTTAGCTTGGATCAAATCATACCTTGAAAACAGATCCTATGAGGTAAAATTTAGAAATTGTCATTCTGAACTTTTTGTTGCTCAATCTGGTGTTCCCCAGGGAAGCCATCTTGGCCCTTTTCTATTCATCCTATCTATAAACGACGTATCGTCATGTCTACGCTCAAGTGATGTTCTTATTTTTGCTGATGACATGAAAATTTTTAAGATAATAAAGTCCACCCAAGATCGCATCCTTTTACAAGCTGACATTGATAGTTTTACATTTTGGTGTGGCAAAAATAGCCTTACCCTCAACCCTTTTAAATGCCAGACGATAACTTTTACTAAAAAAAGAATCGCTAGTGTATTTGATTATTGTATATCAAAGCAAAAACTCGGTCCCGTCTCCACATTTAAAGATTTAGGTGTTCATTTATGTTCCAACTTAGAATTTACACATCACATTAATTTTATTGTTAATAAAGCAAGTTCTATGCTTGGTTTTATAAAACACTGGGCAAAGGAGTTCAATGATCCCTATGTTACTCTTTCTTTATACAATTGTCATGTTCGTCCTCATCTTGAATATGCTTCGCAGGTATGGAACCCCTATTACGAAATTCATAAGAAACGTATTGAATCAATTCAACATAATTTCATTCGCTTCGCCCTAAAGGGTCTTCCGTGGGAAGATCCTTATGATCTGCCTCCCTATGAACATCGTATTCAACTTCTTCAATTGCAAACTCTCCATCAAAGGCGTGTTAATAATGATTTAATTTTTTTTCATCAACTCATTAATGGTGAAATTGATGCACCTTATTTGCTATCTTGTATACATTTAAATTACCGAGGCGGAACTCATCACCTGCGTACTTTTGACTTTATATATATTGACTTCCATAGAACTAACTATGGAAAGAATGAAGCTTTAAGTCGAATGAGCATTTTATATAACTTAAACAGTTCATCGATTGATTTAAATTTAAATAAGGTGGGATTAAAATCATTGTTTAGAACCAGTGCTCCACTATCGTAAACGTCTTTATTTTATTTTTTGATGTTATGTAATAATTCATGTTAAATGTTAATAATTATTATGTTTTGTATTTTGCGCGTGTGTTAGGCAATAATTGTATTATTTTCTTACTAACAACTAACACATGCACTTATGATGAGCCTCTGATCGTAGTGTGACGCTTGCTGTAAGCTAACTACTTTCTGAAAATTCTGAAGTGTAAAAAAAAAAAAAAAAGCAGCTTTAAAAGCTATCCAAGATAATAAAAGCACGGGTACTGCCTCTTGCGAGGAACTGACAAATTCTCCAAGAGTAGTTCTTGTCATGAAAAGTACCTTCTCAAAATTAGCCGTTCGGATTCGGCTTAAAACTGTAGGTCCTTTCCATTCCTGACAACATTACTCGCACACAGGAATGGTTGAGAATTGTAAGTCACTAGGTCCTAGTTCTCAACTGTTGACTGTTGCGCCACCCAATTTTTTTTTATAGACAACATATCGAATTGTAAAGCCATCCTGACAAAGATGAACGAGAAATGTACAGCCGAATGTGTAAAGGAAGCTTCTAACTCCCTTTATAGGCGAATATACCGCAGGCTAAACAATGATCTGGAAGATAGAAACTATTTCCGTGATGAGAATAGAATAAGCGTAATCACTACAATGGTCAGACTTCGCAGTGAATTACTCAATCTGAGCTTTATAACACACACACCAGCCAAATTGTATAAATATTGAAAAATCGCTTTGAGGTACGCAAAAAGAATGATTAATGAAGATTTCTGAAGACTTAAAAACAGCTACATGATTCGGATCAATTCAAACTTACTTACAAACACGATCTTTTTGTACTTTAAGTTTCATGAATTTGAGAAACTCAACTTCATTTTCACTTCATATACCCACACCAAAATGTTTATCAACCCTTAAACACACTATGACCACATCAATTAACGACTTCACTACATTTACTATAGTATGTATATCCTTATAATAAACTTCTTTCTACGAACGTTTATGGGAAAAGGATACGAATAAAAATGTAATTTTTACAGAAAGAATAATAAAAGTACTGCACATACTCGTAGACACATAGAAAGAAAGCAAATGGGTAAAGTTATGTCATCGGGCCAGGCAAGTGCAAAGGACATAAATATAGGCTGCATTTAATCGAACATCATACAACCCACTTATACGATATACCAATCGACCGACGACGAATAGAAAATAGTTTGTAGGTAAGGTATAAACCAACCATACCAATAGTCTGTATACACATTTAAAATGAACATTCTATAGCTTATAGAGAATAGAGATATTCATGTATATAGCTTTCTTTTGAAATACTCTAGCCACCCCATTAATATCCTTGTCCACATCCTTTCCTGGATGGCTGAACGAACGAATGCCTATTGATTTTCTGTTTAAGTGAATAATTTGATATACCCACCTATTTTAAGGTTGACAGAAGGGATGGGAAAACTTGAAAGGCCAGATACCTACAAACTTTCTTATGTTTATGTTTATGGTTATACTTTATACTTTATACAACAACTAGAATTGTAAACCGTTAAAAAGTGATACAAAAACAAGGATATTTATGTATCTAGTCGTATGTATAGGAAAAGAAATCAATATTTCCAAGTTGAACCTGATAGACGAAGGACATAAAGAACATGAAACGGAAGACGAAAAGACAGTTTTACAGTGTAGTAGAGCAGCAAGGAGGACTGCGAGGACTCAATTTCAAGGAAAATACATTTTAACTTATTCTCCCTATCTTTTTCTTTTGTTTTATATAACTTGATTGATAGATAGAAAGGTATTTCAAAAAAATTGAAAATGTTTCTTCAAGTCTGTTTTTGTTTGTGTCTACTGTCTTGTGTCTTCTTTTGGGTCGGTTCGGTATCAGGTGTAACATTTTAAAAAGAGTTTCACTTTTTAGTGGAGTACCTATAACAATGGAGTTCCACATTTTATGCATGCATAGATATTTTCTGTCTATGAGTAGATTTAGAGTAGATTAAATAAATTTTGTATTTATTTACATCAATTAGATTACATTTAATCTCTTAGACTATGATAAAAAGTACATAATTTTATTGTTGATGGGAACTATATACGAATGTATGTATATAATACATCTAAAGTATAAAAATAGAATATTCTCTCTCACGAGTGTTGCTAGGCGTTACTTAGAGAAAAAAATAAATCTTTACTCCTTTTTCGTTGACTTTAAATCAGCATTTGACACCATTAACAGAAGATCTCTACTATTTAAACTTGCAGCTATCGGGCTTTCGACAAAATTTATCCGAATCTATGAGCAGCTGCTCTCAAATATGACAGCTGTAGTTTCAAATGGTAGTAGCAAATCGAAACCGTTTAGTTGTAATACAGGTGTGCCTCAAGGCTGCATTTTAAGCCCGCTTATCTTTTCACTATTTATAAATGATTTTGAAGACTATATCCCTGGTGGAGTTACTTTTGGTGATTTATCTATTAAAGTTTTGCTCTACGCCGATGACTTGGTGATCTTAACTGATAATGCAGTCACACTTCAGCTTCAAATAAACAAATTAAAACAATTTTGTGATCTGTGGGATCTCCAAATAAACACCTCAAAGTCGAAGATTATGGTCTTTAGGTCCCAACAACGTAGCATTATAACCGACCGCAACTGGACCCTCAATGGTTCCAACTTAGAAGTGGTGAAAGAATTTAAATATTTAGGCTACACATTAACTCATAACCTGAATTTTGGTGTTCACATAAAAGATAAGGTGAGAGTTGCAAAAACTGCAATAAATTGTATGTGGTCAAACTTTTTTAATAACAAACTTGTTGATCCTACGTCTAAGTTCAAAGTGTTTGAAGCAACTATCAAAAGTTGTTTGTGTTATGGCAACCAAGTCTATGGGTACAAGCAAATAGAAGATATCGAAGCTGTCCAAAGATATTTTTTCAAGCGTATCTTTAGACTCCCAACTAACACGCCCAATTATGCTATACATATTGAATCGGGACTTGCTCCAATATTTATTATGAATTTAAAAGCAAACGCTGATTATATATTGAGGGTAATGCAAAGGTCGGCCAACAATTTGCAAAAGAGGGTCCTATCAGTGTGTTTAAGACGCCGGTATACACCATTTAAAGACTGGTATGATTTGGCCTCGGCACACAACTTTCCTCTGTCTTTATCTGTTGATAGTTTAGATACGTGGAGAAGCGCTCTCTACGACTGTATATCTACCATTGATGATCACTTATTCCAAAGCTATCTAGATAGGGCGAGGGAGTCTGTGTCGAGATCAATTTACAGTAAACTTCTATGGAGTTTGGTCAAAACAACATAAGTCAAAAATCTTCGTTTTGAGATAAATGCGTTTCAAAGTTAAAAAAATTCCTCCAAATCCAGTTTTATTAAATAAATATTTTTTTGGATGCAATTTTGTTTCAAATAATAATATTTACACGAATAAAATAAAAAAAATTAATATTTAAGCTTGTTTATATATTTATAGTGAGATATGTTGTTTTGCCCAAACTGGGTTGCGTTCAAGAAAAAGATTATTTTGAGTTGTGTCTTTAATACCAATATTGAAATAAGATTTAAACTACGTTTTTTTTTTTAGAAAACAAATTTATTTCACTTTAACAAAATACAAAAAGTAAAAACTAAATAAAAACATTATAAAAATTCATTATTAAAAAAAGGAACGAGTAAGAAATTAAAAGTTTTTATTGATTTTTGTTTTAATATTAATCTACATCGGATGAATCCGGATCTACATCCTGTTTTCCCTTTTCTGATTTCAAGGCTTTATAAAAATCGTGGAAAATTGTTGGAATTAATGGCAGTAGAGATATGTATTATGTCATTTTTTTTTCTTCCGATATCGGTGGTGGTATCACGTTTTTCAAATCAAATTTTGTTGAGTTTTTACCCCTTCGTTTGAAATTTACACATCGAAAAACTGTTTTTTTTTTCATGCAGTGTTGTTTTGAAAAAGGCTTTTCCGGGATCTGATTTCAAATAACGCAACCATTTGATGGTTTGAAAACCAAACATGTTCCCATCTTCATCTTTCTTTCGAACGACGAAGCCCGCGATCGCTTTCAATAAACTTAAAAAATTCCAAACTTCCTGTGGCTTTAATTCATGTACCACAAATTTTTGTTTTCTCCCACATGATTTAACATGGGGGTGGTAGATTTCAGAATTTGAATATTTCTTCTTCTTTTCTATTACAGAATGGTCGATATCACACTCCATATGTGTATGGCCAGGAATTAAAAATTTATGTTCCACTGTCACTATGCCGATTTCGGGTGTTTGCATTGATAGCAAAAACATGGCCACAACAATCGTGTTTTTGTTTTTAATATACTACTGCACAACAAGACGTTACACGTTAATTTAACAAAAGAATGTTACAACATGTGGTTTATTTTTATACTAAGAATTCGAAGCAAAAGTACCTGCCTACTACGATTAGTTTCAAAAAAGCATTCAGTTTCTTGAGTTGTGCTGTTTTGACCAAACACTTATTTAAAATATTAAACATTTTTGATTGGTCAAAACAGCACAAGTCGAGTTATGCCATTATGACCAAACATTATTTTAGAAAAAGCAGTTAAGTGTTGTTAGGATCAGTAAATATCTTTATAACTAATTTACATAGAGTTATGTTGTTAAGACCAAACGAAAATAGATTTTTTTTTAAATACTTCTGCATACTTAACTCATTTTCGAAAAAAATTGACTTATGCTGTTTTGACCAGACTCCATAGACTTAACCTCAGACTCGGGTCTTCTAATTACTTTAGAGATAAATTTACTGTAATGGAAATGAGCATCATATTTAAAGCACGCACGGAGATGTTAGAGCTTAATCACAGACCGCACAGAACTGGTAACAACCCAAACTGCACTTTGTGCAACCTTAATCAAGTTGAAAACATTTTCCACTTTGTTGCATTGTGCCCAATCTTGCAGGAAATTCGTCGGCTTTATTTTAACAAGAGTTTTCTGTCACTTGAAGAATGTCTAGGCGTTCTGAATGGAGATAACGGTTGTCGTCTACTCATTCAGTTTTTGTTAGATGCAGTTTCATATAGAAACATGTACATCAATATATACTAGAGTAATAATTCTATTACAATTTTGTTTTAGCTAAACTAAAAGCCTAAATCGCATTTGAAAAATTGCTAATCATTAAATTCCTTGATACTTTTCTTTTTTTTCGTTTTCGCAAAACTAAAAGCCCAAACCGCATTTGAAATTGCAAATTCTTTAAGATCTATGTATCCTTTTTTTTTTGTTTTAGCCAAACTAAAAGCCCTTAGAACATTTGAATCAATTGTTTAACACATATTGCCATAATTAAATGATTGCTGTTCTTATAAACTTAATAATTTTGTTTTAGCTAAACTAAAAGCCCGAATCAGATTTTGTTTATATTTTTTTTATAAATTTATTTATCTATTAAATTACATACACTATTAAAACGAATATTTTTTTTTCCCTCTGGCATTATTTTTTTTCTTTTTTCAATTGCTATTGTCTTTATATAACCAAATTTTTGTACTTTCTCTCACAAAATGTTTAGTTTAGAAAAATATACCGGCAGACGGCCCATGAGCCATGCTTGTAATCTTTAGTTTTAAGTTTGTAAACTTTTGAAATGAAAAAATAAAGATGATAATAATAATAATAATAATAATAATAATAATAATAATAATAATAATAATAATAATAATAATAATAATAATAATAATAATAATAATATTCTATTGTCTTACATTAAATACCTAAGCATATATAATTAGAAACAATTTATTCAAATATTATTTATTCCAATTGATTTAAAAATGTCTCTTGAACAATTGGAAAAAAATCAATCCTGTTACAAATTAAATTTGCCTCCCCGATGCAACGGGAAATGGGTTGATTCCGACCATAATTGCTATGATGAAACTGTTCATTAATTAAAAATCGACAACGTGTTGTTCTGGATGGAGCATTTCCTCCAGATAATAATAATATCAGCGGAGAACAATTAATGTGATAAGTTATGATGTCTCTTATAAACATCATTAAAAACTATACTCTACGATCTTGAAAGGATTTTATTCCAAACAGCAAAAACCGAATACTATAGGCCGGTCTTGGAATCCTCCATTTTAACTTGAAGAAGGCTTACCTAGTGAAATTCTTTTGAACTCTCTCGATTCTATCACTTGAATTATTATAATAAGGATTCCAGACTACGCTGCAATTCTCCAGAATCGACCTTACTAAAGAATTAAAAATGACAAGTTAGTATCTAAGATAACTCCTAGGTCTTTCTTTTTTCTCACTCTTTCTAACTTCATGTGATTGATACTATAATCAAACAAAATAGGGTTGTAATTCCTGAAGCACGACAACACTTGACAAGTCTTTCAAGTCCAACGTACATTCAATTACTTTTTACTCTTAGGAGGAATATAACTGGCTGAAACAAATATTTCAGATTCACCTATTTTAACACATAAAACAAATTGATCAATATCAATAATTTGACTACATGTCAGTGAAGCACGAATCGCAACCAACACTCCTCCACTTCTTTCCATACCTGTCATTAAATTAGATCTATCTTTTCTAAATACATTATAATAGTTGGAGAAGCATTCAGTACTTAAATGATTATCTGTTAAACGAATTTCCGTTAATATAATAATATCATACATATCTGAAGAAAATGATAAATAAATTTGGTTTAATCTGGTCCTTAACCCACCAACATTTTGATAATATCCGTGTTTTGTTGGCAAATCTATCCATAGTATAGTAGGATTTTACACGAATAACAAAAACAATATCCATAGTACGAATAACACCGATAAAAGTTAGAGTAGAATCTCACTATGGATAGGTTTTTGACATTTATACGAGTCTCGAATGGATCTTATGTGATTTCGTTCTCAAATGTTGGTACGATTGATATTGCATTTGTATCTCGATGGCTGTGTTCGTTGAGTAGTTGTGCATTTGGAATCATGTGTGTTTTCCATTGGGGAAAAAACCAATCTATTACTGTTGATATTATTTAATTTTGTTAGTGAAAATGGACTAACTGGGCTTATTTTGCAAGAGAAAACAATAGAAAAGATATTTATGTTTTGCTATGTTTCCAGTAAAGGTTTAACTCAGTTTCTTTTGGTGTTTCCACCGCACAAGATTAATTTTGACAGCGCTTTCTAAAATGCAAATGGTGTTTCGATGTTTCTTATGAAGTGCAAGTGAGATAGTTTGATTCGTGTTAAACAATGGAAAACTGAATAGTTCAGAACCATATAGGAATATGCTACCTACTCCATGTGCAATTTTTTTTTTATTTGATTAAAACAAAACTATATTTTTTGTACACAAACATGCAAATAATCAGACCATAACGCATTATCTGTAAAACCAACTCCTCCACACAAGTTTTTCTTCACAAATTTTCGATCCCCGACCGAAATCGATCAAATCAAGCTCATTTCAACTCGATTCAGGTATATAAAGAATTTAGGCGAGCTTCAAGCTCGATTCAACACCACATGTTAATGTAGTAGTCTACGAACAAACCCCCTTCTTGAAGTTTTTATTTTATGTCAAATTGTTTGGTTGAAACTTTGAAATCGACTTTCACATTACACAGACGTATTTCCTTGATTTTGATAGTCAACTATCAACAATCAGCTTACACGATTTCACCCCTGGTCTGAATTTCGCTATTTTTTTTTTTGAATTTTTTGATAAATTATTCTGGCAAATATTCAGTTGTATCAACTTTCAAATATAAAAACCGGACTACTGCGGATCGTTTTGTTGGAAATTTCTCACTTTACTATATATGGAATGCGAACAAAACGCACTTAATAATAAGATAAGTTTTCAAAACTACTTGACAAAACCTTCGGCAAGGCAAAAGCAGCAGTAGCAACAACAGGAACAATTTGGATATCGAGATTTTCATCTCCGTCAGCATCAAACGACGCACGTTAGGTTAAATTGACTGGTAGGGCAACATTGTCGTTTTTTGGGTGATTAACGAAAGGTTTTACTTTAACACCCCAAGGCCATAACGAAGCATAACTCATTAGCTGATCAAAACATTCTGAAGGAACACTTAATTTAAAGTTAACGTATTCAATTTCAAATGCCTTTTTTACAAGTTTAAAGCATTTAAAAGCATTGACAGGTAAATAAGATTTAGAAGCGATGTGGTTGATAAGATCATCCGGAAGTGTACCTACTTTAAATTTAGTAACATGAAGCCATCTAGAAGAAGTTAATGCATTGAGAGAACTACAGTCAGTCCCAACAATTTCATGATCATGGTTTTGTTTGGGTTTTGAATTACTCTGAATCTTTACCCAATTGTTAACATTGTTAACATTAGCATTTGCATTTTTGTTAACAAGTTCGTTATTTTCAGCAGCAGGTTTAGAGCCAGAGATAAAGATTAGAGGCTGCACTACTTCATTTGCATCACTCCTAACAATGGGTTTATTTCCGTCATCTCTGTTTCCCATATTGATATTACTTCCTGAGAAAGTTTTTAATATAAAACATATGCCATCAGTGTTCATTTCACCTTCACCACCGATCGAATCAACGAGCGAAACAGTTAATTTATTACGAAATTAATTTTACATAATTGTTTACAAATTAATTGAACATGGCATTGCCGTCTGCCGATTGATAAAAATTAACATAATTTAAAATATGTGCTTCTTCACGAGATTTGCAAAAGATTGATGTATCTGATACATCATCTGTTCTACTTTTTGATCAGTTATCCTTGAAATTTATCTCTTATCATGATCTTCTATATTGTACTAATAATGTTGATTTTCAAGCATACAAAAATCGTTTCCAAGAAGTAGTTTTAGGTCTTGTTCGTATACAAAATTGGTCTTGGTACACTTGGGAGGTTGTCGAAGCCATTAAATCTAGGCAAAAACTGTATAGATTCATGCTTACAAAGTATCAAGAAATCATTCCACTGTAGTGATTAGAAACCCTAAAAGAAATTACTTTGCCCCGAAATTGTACACGAACCTTCCCTCCTTTTTTTTGAAAACAATGTTGAAGACCAAATTTCGATTTCTAAGAAAGAATTAATCCATATATTCAAACGTTAAGGAGTTTCCAAATTGAATTGGTTGATGAGAATGATGTTGTTAATTGTGCAGAATCAAACGCACTCCGATTTATAAAGCTAATTTTGCCTTACATAATATTTTGTCTAACACATATTATTGTCTAACACATGTGTTCCAATTTCAACAACGGGATAATATGAGTTAGACAAGATATCATGTAAAGCAAAATTTTCAACGTAATACCCGTGGCATGATGGTTAGTGCGTTGAAATGTCATGCCAGAGGTCTTGTGTTGGATCCCTGCCTGTGCCATCCAAAGTTTTTTTTTCACGGGTACTGCCTCTGGCGAGAAATTGACAAATCTTCCAAAGGTAATTCTTGTTATAAAAAAAGCTTCCTCATATTAGCCGTTGGGATTCGGCTTTAAACTTTAGGTCCCCTCCATCCCTGACAACATTACCCCCACACATGAATGGTTGAGAGTTGTAAGTCAATGGCCCCTTGTTCTCAACGGACTGTTGCGCCACCTTATTTATTTATTACAATTTCAACATTCACAAAAACATGGAAGAAAGCTAAAGTAATGCCTACTGTCAAAAACAATAATTCTGTGTCTGGAATTGATTTTAGGCCAATAAGTATTTTACCTTGCTTATAGAAAGTCTTTAAGAGATTAATAGATAAACAGATTCTTGAGCAATCTGGTTTTAGGTCTGAATACAGTTGTTCTACTTTCATGGTTAAAATACTGGAAGATACGAGTATAAGACAGGATTATGATAAAGGATAGGTTACGCTTCTTTGTCTTTTAAAAATCTGTTTGGTTTTGGAAAATGTTTGTTAATGACTTGCCATCTATTTGCAAGCATTCTGTTGTACACTTCTATGTTAATGATGCTCAACTGTACTTGGTTCGGCCAGTAAACTATATAGAAAAACTTGTATTATATTCAAACGAGGAATTTTGTAACATCAGTAAATGGTCTATTACAAATGGGTTACAACTTAAACTAAAAAAGACTCAAGTTATCCCAATAACTAAAATGAACTTCAAGTAGCCTTCAATGATTAGACATGGATTTCGTAGATCAGACCATATTTCACAGTATGCTATGTCCTTTCTGGGAAATACATTATCTCACTATATTGATTCCAGAAACTGTATATTTTTACATAATCTGTTAACTAAAGGGTTTTTCAATAAGGACGGGTAGATGTTGAAATGGAATAAAACAAGCTGTGTGTGAAGTATGTATTAACAATTTTTTTATTTGAAAGTCGCATGTATGCCATTAACTGTAGAATATGACATCACTCAAATGCCCGCCTCGGTTTCTTACGGTGGCACGGATCCGACTGGTCCAATTTTCAATGACTCTTCCGCATAGATCCGGCAATATTTGAGAGATTGCCTGTGTTATGTTCACCTTTAGGGCATCGGTAGATTGTGTTTTATTTGCATTGACCTGCGACTTCAAGAAACCCCATGGGAAAAAGTCTAGCAGGGTCAAATCGCATGGCCTTTGTGGCCAATTCACATCACCCCTGCGAGAGATAACCTTACCCTAAAATCGTTCATGCAAAATGCCAATGGTGGCGTTTGCTGTGTTGCACGTAGCGCCCCGTCCTGCTGGAACCACATGTCGTCTAGGTCCATATGGCTCAATTTGGGCCATAAGAAATTAGTTATCATCGTTATGTAGCGCTCGCTGTAGACGGTCACCGCCTCACTAACGTCGTTTTTTGTCGCACTTTGACAACTGACGAGTGTATTGTCACTCGTATTAAATTGATAAAAATAAATAGGTAAATTAAAAATGTGTAATTAAACTTAAGTAAACTTTCTTCTCAACGCCCGCCCGTGGTTTGAAGCTACATTACGTTTTGCAAATTCTAAGGCCACGCGTGGTTGTGTTTTAGCCATATATCTTCCAAGTCATGAACTGCAGTTGACAGCTAAAAAGGTGTAGGTATGACATGTTCAATTACTGATGCGAAACCTAGAAAATCGATAAATTCGTATCAGCAAAACTTGTACTTTCAGGAGCATGTTGTTATTTGCTCCATATTAGTATCATATGTTACCCTAAGCTTAGTTATCTAAAAGATGTAAATCTTAAAACTAAGTTCCTTATTTAATAAAATATGAAATATGAAATATGAAAGGAGCAATATTTTCAACCGGGCGTGGATTACGAGGACGCATAGAATTGACCACATTAACGCCCACAAAAGGGCGTAGTAAATTATAATAATATTAACGGGTTGTTCGATTATTGAGTCATCCATTATCTTAAATTGCAAACATTCAAGTAATATTTTGAGACTTCAAATGACTTCTAAGTTCGACAGGTGTCAAAAGTCAATTTAAAACCACGATTTTTTTTGTATCCGATGGAAATCTTCCAAAGAATCTCGCTAAGAACCGGTACCGGGTAGTTTGGAACTCTTACCGAACTAAACCCACCGTTTAATCAGGGCCAACCTATGAAAGATCGACAAATGATTGTTCTTTCTTAATTTAGAATTCAAGTCCATCAAGACCATCCGAATATTTTCTCGTACATTTAAGACGGTCTCCATATCGGAGCTAATATCGGAGCGCCCCGTCCTGCTGGAACCACATGTCGTCTAGGTCCATATGGCTCAATTTGGGCCATAAGAAATTAGTTATCATCGTTATGTAGCGCTCGCTGTGGACGGTCACCGCCTCACTAACATCGTTTTCAAAAAAGTACGGACCATTTACGCCACCGGACCAAAATCCACACCATCAAACGGTAATTTTTTGAGGTGAACCTCGCGTGGGTTGGTGTTGTCCCATATACGGCAATTTTGCTTGTTAACACAGCCATTCATCCAAAAATGCGCCTCATCACTAAAGATGATTTTTCGGCCAAAGTTGGGGTCCTCTTCCAAACGATTCGAAGCCCAGTCAGCGAACAAACGGCTTTGTCTATGGTCATGAACTTTGAGCTCCTGTGTCAGTTGGATTTTGTAATCTTGTACGGGTGTAGGCCCATGTCCCGTCGCAAAATTCGCCAAGTTGAAGTCTGCGAAAGGCCGAGTTCTTGTGCACGGCGAGGAATAGACTGCCTCGGGTTCTACTGTGAGAGTTTTGAGAAAATAGTCTACACGATACTTAAGGGTGCGTATACCAGTAAATCGAGGTGAAACTCCAGTTTCCAGCATGACTTATATTTTTGTTCGAAACACACTTTCCATGAGTCACTGATTGCACTGTTTGCTTTTACAAGTTTATCCTTCAAAGGGTGCTCAGTGTCAATGTTTAAAGTCATAAGTAAACCAAGGTATTTGTATTTGTTAACAACTTCGATTGCCTCACCATTGTAAAACCACCTTTCAGAGCAACACATCAACGGTTTCGCCCTCCTCCATTTTTAAATATCATAACTTTTGATTTTTCTTAAATCACAGCTAAATTCGGCATAGTTTACAGTAGTCACTCAAGCGGTTTATCATGAGTTGTAGAGATGCAGGAAAGTATGCAAGAAGTACAATGTTGTCAGTGGTTCGATAGCTTTTTCGGCGAATTCTAAGCCGCACGGGAGACATTGGACGAGATATTCGATAAAAAGAGAAAACAACGAAGGACTTAGGCGCCAGTTATAGCTATCATTGGTTTTCGTCATTGAAAACAAACATTGGAATTTTCTTGAAAGGTCGTTTATAGCTATCATTAAAAATTTCTGTCATTGAAACAAATTTCCTGATTGAAATCCACCGAAAAACTTTTACTGACAGAAATCTGTCATTGGAAATGTGTGAAATTAGAACACAAATCAGTGGAACGATTCGTTTCACTTTTGAACATAAAAGTATCAGCTGTTCAGGAAAATGAATTTCCGTCCGGAAAATAGAAAAATACATTTTTAGAGAAAAATAAATGCGTAATTAAACTTTTTATTCTCAAAAAAAATTCTTTGTGTGATTTCCGATCGATCAGTATATAATTTTCATTTCTAATCAAAGGGAAACACCGTCAAATATCGATTCAAAAATTTTTCCGGATCGATTTCAATGATAGCTATAACTGGCGCCTTAGTGTACGCTCTTTTTGAACTCCTCCAATATGACAGCTCTTCCCCATTCCAGATCGCTGATTTTGTACTGCCTTGCAAACCTCCAAGCCATATAGCTTAAACATCAACGGATTTCTGTAAACATTATCGAAAGCAGACTTGAAGTCAACAAACAATGGATACAGTTTTGTTCCTTTGTTCAAAAATGATGATTTTTGGAGTACCCAAAAATTACAACATTCCCCTTTACTTTATTGGATCTCTTGTACTTCCTAATTTGTAGATAGGAAATGTCAGGGATTCTGTGCATTGTTGAAGTATATATCCACTTTCTGATTGAAAATTGTTGAAAAGTTACTTAAAAGTTCTTGAGTTCCATATTTTTAAAATGGTGCAGAAATTCCATCCGATCTTGCTGCTTTCTTATCAATTAACCTTCTTAGAGCTTCATTGATCTCATAATAAGGGAAACTTGCATCAAAGACTTCATTATGAATGTTTGGTTTAGCATATCAAAATCGTATTTATATTCCCCAGCAGCTCTTTAAAGTGAGTTAGCAGTACATTTGTCCTTAACTCTTGGTTGATTACATAAGACTTGCCATTTAATTTCCTTACCAAATTCCAAAAATCAGCTACATTTCTGCAATTTACCAACCATATGGTCTCCACACCATAATGATTCTTCTTTTTCTCTGTTCACAACAGCTTGTATTTCGAGCTTGATTCAAGACACTGGTTTTTATAGGATATTTCGTTAAAGTCACAGAATGGTTTTGAACAAGAAAAGGATATATTTCTTTTATTCGCTGCTTCCATAGTACTAAGTCCAATTGCCTTTGATACTTATATCTGCTTCGAGTCCCTCCATTTAAGGTTTACCCAGCAAAGCCAAATTTGTATCCCCATGCTGAATACTATGTTCCAGTTGTACCGTTGTTATGATAGAAAATGATGATCAGAAAATGGTACAGGGTCAACTTTAAAATCCTCGACTTGCATTTTCCATTCGCTACCCGCTAGACTATAGACTATGTCTACAAATATATCGAGCTATAGATAGATACTCGTACTTCACTAAGTACAATTTCATTTAAATGCGAAAAACATCAAAATTCTTTTTGATAGAAGTCATCACTTTTTTTTTTTACAAACTCCTAACTGTCTAGCTCAAATGAATTTCAGTTCCGTTCAGTTCAGCATAGACTCGTGTTATTCTTCGAAGAGAATGATTTGAATCAATTCTGCAAATCCGTTCAAAATGTACTTTTGGCCAAAAGTTGGGTAAACAATACTAACCTAATAAACCGCACAAAAGACCTATAGCCAATACATATAGACAGAGGTGCCTAAACTGAATCTCAATGCTATTCAAGAACGAAATCCTATCACATTCTGTTTCAGCTTCACATTCAGAAGAATTTGCAGCTGTAGCTTTCAAAGCTTAAACGCATTTAAAATGCGGATATTGTGACAAACTAGAGATAAAACACACTGAAACTCTGATAGCAGAGAAGTGGCGGCAGTGGCCACTCGGCCGGTTGGTCTGGTACGTTCTCTAAAACTCTAAGGCTATATTCCTTTTGAATGTTTTTGTATGCGCCACAAAAACAAAATGTAAATCTCTCACGTAAAGCAGATTACGATATTTAAACGTTTGTTTCGAAATTTATCCTTCTCCTATACAAAACGAGACCCATCATCGCACCCCCACCCTATACATTCACATTACAACCAAAGTCTAATCGATTTTCAAACTACATGCAGTACGAAGGTGGGTTAAAGCAGGTAAAAACTGTCTACCATATACTGACATCATCAATATACTTAAGTGCAATAAAAACCATCCACATTTTTCCTTCAAATTAGAATATTTATTTTCAAATTTAAAAGTTCACTTTGACATATTGAATAGAAGCATTGGACTCTTATGAGACAATGTGAAATGTTATTTCAAGCTATGATCGCTTTAGATCGTAAATATCGTAAGATCGAGCTCAACGCCCGAATAGTTCTATTTTCTATTTTGTCGTACTTTGACAACTGACGAGTGTATTGTCATTGCAATTATTTCTGTTTTATTTCAGAATTTGTGTGTAGCAGCAGTGTCTTTCCCTTTGTTACTCGTATTAAATTGATAAAAATAAATAGGTAAATTAAAAATGTGTAATTAAACTTAAGTAAACTTTCTTCTCAACGCCCGCCCGTGGTTTGAAGCTACATTACGTTTTGCAAATTCTAAGGCCACGCGTGGTTGTGTTTTAGCCATATATCTTCCAAGTTATGAACTGCAGTTGACAGCCAAAAAGGTGTATGACATGTTCAATTACTGATGCGAAACCTAGAAAATCGATAAATTCGTATCAGCAAAACTTGCACTTTCAGGAGCAATATTTTCAACCGAGTGGGATTACGAGGATGCATAGAATTGACCACATTAACGCCAACAAAAGGGCGTAGTAAATTATAATAATATTAACGGGTTGTTCGATTATTGAGTCATCCATTATCTTAAATTGCAAACATTCAAGTAATATTTTGACACTTCAAATGACTTCTTAGTGTCAAAAGTCAATTTAAAACCACGATTTTTTTGTATCCGATGGAAATCTTCCAAAGAATCTCGCTAAGAACCGGTACCGGGTAGTTTGGAACTCTTACCGAACTAAACCCACTGTTTAATCAGGGCCAACCTATGAAAGATCGACAAATGATTGTTCTTTCTTAATTTAGAATTCAAGTCCATCAAGACCACCCGAATATTTTCTCGTACATTTAAGACGGTCTCCATATCGGAGCTAATATGTCTTTTCTGACTTTGTGATACAGCGTGTTAACGATTTAGATAGCTATTTTTTATATACTAAGAGGCATTTATTATTTCACTAAGGACTTCGTTTTGAAATTGTCATATGTCCAAACGGGTCTAAGAACCAGCTTCTATTACTTCTTTTATATAACGCGTAAATTTTTTTTAACTTCAAGTTTAGGTTTTCCATAGTTTGTTTTGTATGATCTCTTTCCATTTAAGCTTTAAGCATTATGATATTCCAGTATAATCAGTAAAGATGGCCATGATAGCGTTGATCTACACTGGAATATCCCTTGTTTATAAAGGATACAATGATGTGCTAGGGCACTTTCTTGCAGTACATCGGATTCTATTTTCTTCAGCTCCGAAACATTTTGGTCGCAGTGTACTCTAAGGAGTCGGTTCGCGACATATTATTTAGATTAAATTTATTAGTACATAATGCCTTGGATGTCCCTATGCAATTTATAATCAAGTCCCAAGTGTCTTGTCAAAGGTTTGATGGTTCAAAATTAGTCTTTTATCTTCTATTGTTTTGTTTAACCTTTTCAGTAGCAATTTTTTGAAAACTTTTGCCATGATTGGTATAAGCGATAAGAGTAAGATGTTACTTCTGTTTGCAGCTTAGCTTGTTTAGGTATAAAAATAACTTCTGCAATTTTGTCAATGATGTGGTACTATTAATAGTTTAAGGCATGCAAGCATACACAATCAAAAGAAACTAAGATGGACCAAATGCTGTCTATTGTTAAAGTGATAAAGCATGGCTTTTCAATCTGCACCTAATGAATTTTTTCAAAAAAATAAAATATTGGATATCTTATTATAAGTGTAACCGGCGGATCTGGTCGAACGAGCTATGAATGAGATATTGTATAGCGGTAAAAAGTAGTTTAAAGCACTTTCTAGTCTTGTAAGTACCTGCACACAAAAAATAATGCTATAATATTGGTCCGTTGTGATGTGGAGGATGTATAAACAAGCAAACAAACAACCGACTTTCCCATTTATAATATTTAGTAATATTGATTATAGTTTTTTGAAGGCACTTTTTTTTCAAAAACTGAGCAGTGATAACATGGTACCTTGGTGATTATTATTAGATAATTTATGTTGACAAAAGATTCTTACTCATTTGATCGTGACAAAAGAAATTTCTCAGTCTTCTTTCCCATCAGCAAACTGTTAGGGATCTATAGGCGTTTATTTTCTGGGAATAGTTGAAAAACGTTGGCGAGATGTTCAGTAAAAAGGTCAGTTTCATCTTGAGATTTTATTATTCTGGGGTCTTTTTAGACGCCTTAAAAAATAAATTGGGTGGCGCAACAGTCCGTTTGAGAACTAGGGCCTAGTGACTTACAACTCTCAACCATTCCTGTGTGCGAGTACTGTTGTCAGGGATGGAAGGGACCTACAGTTTTAAGCCGAATCCGAACGGCAAATTTGAGAAAGCACTTTTCATGACAAGAATTACTCTTGGAGAATTTGTCAATTCCTCGCAAGAGGCAGTACCCGTGAAAAAAACTTTAGATGGCATAGGCAGGGATCGATTTTAGACGCCTTGCTGCTTTGAATTATATTTGGTAGGACAATCTGTCCTCAGACCTTTTATACACATTTTTTGTATGAGTTTAATTTTTTTTCAAAATGCTCATTTATATCATTTTATTTATAACAAATGAAGTCATATCACTTTATTAGACATTTTATATCTATATTCTGGTTGGTAGTTTCATTTGCTCTTGAGTATAATTTTGCCCGGAGTCAAATCGCGTTGCCATCGATCTACCAGACCGGATATAATTCGAATTGTAGCCATCACAAGATAACAAGGATATGTTCAATCAATAAAGTATATAAACAGTGTCGTGTCTTTATTGAGCGAGAAGCTAGAAGCGACCGGCTACTGGTATTATAATCCTCACCACCAAAAGTAAAACAATAAAAGGACTTCATTTTGACGTTTGAAAAAGGATTTTTTCGCCCTGTTCTTTTTTAAGTTTTGTGTATAAGTATGTCGTCAGTTTTAACATAGCTACAAACTAACATACTTTGTAACTAAGGAACAAAATGCCTGGGATTTTGACAAAAGGCGCCAATGTCGAATGTTCTCTATATGTACATATATAAAATGTTTAAACGTTATATAAGGCTTCCACTTCCACCCTATATAGCTTACCTATATATATTATATGTATAATGCAGTGTAACGTGAGCTGGTGTTTTGAAATTGACAGGGCAGGTACAGGGTCGTACGATAGAGATACCAACGACAACGTCTTGTTTCAGGGATTACTAACTAAATCCATTAAATTTCATATTGTGTTTTCTTGAATTTATTTTTTCGACAGCGCCATCGATGTTTTATAGCTTTTTGAATGTACATTGTACGTGCATATATAATTATATATAAACATAGGTATGAGTATTTTTTGAACCCTTATGAATGTTGAAATTCAATGGAAATTATATTCAAAACGACCGACGATCAATGTTTGCTCGGCATTTTTAGATGGGGGAGTGTTTCGAAATATAAATTTATATAGAATTCTTTGAAAAAAGGAACAAATTAAGAAACCTATAACTATATTGACTTTTCTAAAATGTTTTATTAATAAATGTATAGGTTGAGTTCATAATATATCAGCCTATACAGTGTACATTTTTCCATCGGGTGTGGGTTGTTAGAATTTTTGATAAAATTATTGATTTTATATTACAAAACCAAGGGGATAATAATATTTAAGTACTAAGGTAGGTACCTATGGCTTGACTTAGTTGTACATATGAAGTAGGTAACGATCTATTGATGGGCTAATGTCGTTGTTGTCTTTGATTTAAATTATAAGGGGAAATAATTTCTTCTAAGTGTATTTTAAAGGAAAATGGTAGAATTTAACTTCAAAAGAAAGCTGAAAAAGTGTCCAAAAACACAGTTTAAATATTGAAATTTATGTCATTAGTATTTTCTTTTCAGCACTGTCAATCTATTAAAATCGAAAAAAAATTCTAACAAGAGGCTTTATTTTGGATAACCCGCTATTTGGACGGTGGTCAGTTCTGATTCTGTAACTCTTAAGACATTTGATATGTTTAAACTACTAACTTACTTATGTACTTAAGGTGGCGCTACAGTGTGCAAACTAAAGTCTCACCCAACAAACTTCTGCATCAAGTTCGGTTCCTATAGCTAGATTTCTCCAGTTGCGCACTTCAAGTTGGGTTAGGTCATATTTCACTTGTGCGCCCCACCTGTACCACGATCTTCCTCTACTGCAATGTCATGTGGGCGTGGATTCGTAGACTTTCCGGGCCGGAGCATTGATTTCCATGTGATCTACGTGACCCAGTTATGTCAGTCGTTGGACTTTAACCCTTCTGGCTAAGTCTATGTCATTGTTCAACCCATACAGCTTGTTTTTCCATCTTCTTGTCTTAATGTCTATACTCACCTCCTATGCATACGGGACCATAGATTACGCAAGAACTTTTCTCTCGAAACGACCCAAGGTGCTTTGATCCGCTTTTGTCATAGTCCATGCTTCTGCACCGTATAGCAGGACTGAGTATATGTAGGTCTTATATAGCGAGACATTGGTCGCTCGAGAGAGGGCTTTGGTACTTAATTACTTTCTTAGCCCTAAGAAACAGCGGATAGCAAGAGCTTTAACAACCTCAAATGTATGTTTGTCGATGGTGACGTTTTGAACGAGACGTTGATGTTGTAGGTCCTTTCTTGATGACAGCATGTACTTTGTTTTTCACACAAAAGCTCCATTGACATCAGGTTGAGTTCTTCCGATTTTTTCAATGTCATCAGCATATGCGAGTAATTGTACCGACTTTTGAAAGATAGTGCCTTTTGTTAAAAATATATCATCACAGCATCACCTCGTCTTAAACCTTCTTTGACAGCAGAAGGTTCAGTTAATTGTTCTGAACATTTATAGAGAAGTGAGGATTCTCCATGGTCACCCTGCATAAACGGACGAGTTTGGCAGGGTTCAGGGATGCCAAAACTAGAGACATGGCTCTATACAGTTCGTCCCTGTAAATGCCTCATATGCGACCTTCAAATCTATGAAAAGATGGTGGGTGTCGATTTGTTGTGCTTCTGTTTTTTCCAGGATCTGTCGCAATGTGAGTATTTGATGGACTTTGTTTTGGTCTTAAACCACACTAGGTTGTTGACGATGGGCTTTAGACGTTCACATATTACGGCAGAGAAGATTTCGTAAGCGATGTTGCGAAGACTGATTCCTCTGTAGTTTCATTCATCGGGCATGCTTTCTTCCGACCATATTTTACAGATAAGTTAGTGCATGCTCCTAACTAAATTTTTTCCAGCTGCTTTAAAAAACTAGGTTTTTAAGCCATCTGCTCCGGCTGCTTTGTTAGACTTCAGCTTAGATATCTTAGATATCGAATCTTTACTTCGTCTACGTGGAAAAAACGGTATTATTGGGTTTCGTCGTCTATATTAGATGGATCATCCTGCCTAAGAGCGAAATTCGGTTCGAAGGCGGCGTTATTCTGTCTACAGATCTGGTCCTTCCAATTCTCAGCATTGAATGCGCTTCCACTATGATGTTTCCACTTTCGTCTTTGCAGCCTTCAGTTCAAGGTTTATGCAAATGTGAATTTAATTTTACGTGTTTTTAAAGGTTTCGAAGTTCATTGCTGCCTCTGTATCTCTCAACATCTTCGATCGCACGCTTCTCATGCTTTCACTTCTTGAGAAGCCGGTTTTAATCTCCCCTCTTCTACTCATAGAGCTCGTCAGTAGCTTTCTACCTTCTATGCAGCGCTGCTTTGAGTGGTTTGGCTGAATTTGCCTGCCGACAGTCCTCATAAAACCAAGAGTTTCTTGTTCGTGGCTGTTTGAAACTCAGCACGTCAGAGGCGGCTTCTCTGATTGTATCTTGGCAATGCACTGGTTCTTGATACATTGTGTTGGTGGCAGAGAACTTGAAAAGAGGTTAGTTGTGACTCAGTCAGAAAAGGATTTGGCGATCTCTTGTAATTATAGCCATTCGACGTAGAATCTTCTCCTAGCATCTCCCTGTTTTGTCTCAGGTCGGTCTGAAAACCCGAAGTGCTACCTTGGCTACAACGAGTGGTCTGGGTCAACGTTAGCTGCTCGGTAAATTCGGACATCTATAATGCTGTAATCGTGTCTATCGTCGATGGTCAATGTGGTTAAAGGCAGATTGGTCTGGAAAACTCCAAGTTTAAACTCCGCCTTTACTAAAAATAGAAACAAACTTACCTCAAAAACGCATTGGAAATTATAAACTAAAGCACAACGAATAAGTATTGACGAAAACCTCAGTTTTATCGATTATTCGTAGATTTTTTGGATATCAATTCCGATATAAATTACATTACACCATACTTTGCACAAGGACTTCGGTGTTAAGGTTTTAAAAGTTTAAATAACAAAAAAACTTCGCTGATTTAGTCCTTCAAGTGCATAAAAACTACCCGGATTTTGATTTTAATTTAAAAAAAAGTGATGAGGCCAATATTGGATCATCTATGAAGCTACAATATTAGCAGAATTGCCGCATTAAAGAAAACATCTCGGCGGTCCGTGAAAGTTTATAGCAGAACCCGAGGCAGTCTATTCCTCTCCGTGGAAAAGAACTCGGCCTTTCGAAGACTTCAACTTGGCGAATTTTGCGTCGGGACTTGGGCCTACACTCGCACAAGATCCAACTGACCCAGGAGCTCAAACTTCATGACCATAGACAACGCCGCCGCCGCGCCGTTTGTTCGCTGAGTGGCTTCGAATCGTTTCGAAGAGGACTCCAATTTTGGCCGAAAAATCATCTTTAGTGTCGAGGCGCATTTTTGGTTGAATGGCTGTGGCATTAGCAAAATTGCCGTATAAGGGACGACACCAACCCACGCGAGGTTCACCAGGTGATAATGCATCCTCAAAAAATTACCGTTTGATGGTGTGGATTTTGGGCCGGTGCGGCGTCGTAATTGGTCCCTACTTTTTTGAAAACTACGTTAGTGAGAAGATCACCGTCAACAGCGAGCGCTACATAACGATGATAACTAATTATTTATGGTCCAAATTAAACTATATGGACCTTGACGATATGTGGTTCCAGCAGGACGGCCGGCGCTACGTGCCACACAGCAAACGTCACAACATCTTATTGAAAAACCCTTTATAATTTCAATTTATGGAGCTTCCACAAGCGATTTAAGGTTCTAAATACGAATTTTATGTATTTATCGAAAACACAGCAAAGACATATTACATCCAATGAGAAACCATCAGAAATATTATAGAATTGATCAAATCCAAAATAGAACTGTAACAATCAAAACATTTTATCTAAACCAAGTCTGTGTTTCCTAAAATTCTTTGCTGGTTCCATTTTTTTTGGTTCTCTGAATTATCTCTGAATCTATAAACTGATAAACTGATATAAGAATCAATTAGTTTCAAATATCAGCTTATTTGAAAGCGCTCATGCTTTTCTGCCTTGAAAAGCCACTAAACATATCATACAATTTTCAATTGTTGAAAATTGCTTCATAAACTCGAACCGTTGTCAGGCGTCTGGTTTTCAATCTGGAAAATGTTTTTTGGAGTTGATCTTTTTGACAGCTGTCACTTGATTCATGCCCAGTTTGAATTGCAATTTTATAATGAAACACTTTTTCTTGAACAACCTTTGGAAAGCGTGAAAATGGTTCGGTTCTCTCGATGCAACGAAGCAATCAATTTATTGAATAAGTAATCTTTGGAATCTATGGCGTGGCGTTTAAAAAAAAACACCCGTTATAATGCCCTTTGCTATATGACACCTTTACTTAACTTGTTTATACAAAATCAGCTTGCGTACATTACAAACATAACATCTTTGTTCTCCAAGATTCTTATCGTTCTAAGCATTTTAAAAGTAAGCACATTTAATTTTAGGTGTGGTAGATAAGTCTTACACCTGTCACCAGTTTTTTATAGTTAAAACGTTCCAAAACGCTTGCTCGCTCCACTCCCACAAAAAAGGTACGAATTTTAAACTTAACTATACACATACATAGATTATATACCCGCATGCATCATCGGTATTATCTCACATTATCCAAACATTTTGAAAAAAAAACACATATTTTAAGTCCTTCAAGGATGCTGCAAAGGCAAACATCACCAACACTATACTTGACTATGTGTGTGTAGTGTACGAGGTATGTTGGTACACACTTCTTTTATCAATCACAAAGAAAGCCACCTTTTCTCTTGATGAGTAAACAATAAAAACACTTTACTTTGTTGTCGAAAATCTCATGCATAACCACCTCATATAACCGAAGTCTCTTATAAGTACATACATATTTATATACCCCAAAATCCCTATATCCCGCAAAAAGGATCAACTTAAATTTGAAAAAACATCCTCGTAATACACTGACTGAGTCTAGTATAACATTTCTACATACATACATACCTATGTGTAGAAGGTATGCGAAAAGTTGAAGAACTGAAGTATGTTTACTTTGGTAAAGAGATCTACTAGAGATGCATTACAAAACAAAAATCATTTTTCAGAATTTTTGCACCAGCGCAAGTCACCCACCAGGACTACAGGACTAACAGACCAAGATTATCCTTTTGCTATCTTTCCCACACCATCTCTCAGTTTGTGTGCATCTGATTGTAATAACATTTGGGTTACCCGAGTTCCGTAATTTTCTTGTTCTGATCACCACACGTCCTGCATCGTCATTTTATTTCATTTAGGGTCCTTTGGTTTTTTTTATGTTTACAGGTTTTTGTTTGGATAAGTATACGAACGTACTGAAATTATGTATGTAAGTATGTCACATTCACATGGATAAATGCAGTGTTGCCACTGTGTCGTTATAGGGATTTTAAATAGTCTTCTATTCAAATGTCAATATTTCACAAGTTGTGTTACACATCATTAGGTGAGTGATTTCCTTATTCTTTTTTGTTCATCTAGGCTCATATATTTCGATATTTGAAGTTGGTAGCGATATTATTCGACATCTGTCAAACTCAACTGTCATTTGAAGTGTCATAATATCTTCGTTTTATGATCGAAAATGATCCCAATGTGTTATCTTAACACGTAACAACAACAATTTATGATCCTGGTTTTTATCTGGCTCAATTTCAGAAACCTAAAAAATGGTTTTCTTTATGACAGGTAGATGGAAATTTGGTGTTTCAAATGGTAAAGTAGTGTGTGAACTGTAGTTGAATTAAAAAAGGGTTGTCATAATCGACCAATTACGCAAGCAATCGGAAGAATTGTGAAGACACTAGAAAAGAGTATAGGTGCTTATTTTCATCCTGAACAAAATTGCTGCACATCGGTATCAAAAAATCCAGAAGTGATTAAAAAGGTGCAGTTGCATCCAGCAAAAAAATTAATGATTTTTCCTGCTCTATGATCAAAAATGCCAATGGGCAGACACGGTTGTAGTCAGAGCTTACATAACTTTTTTTGACCGGTTTTCCTGCTCTACGCCATCCTTCCAGGGGAGGCGTGGTCTTCCCCGCTGTCTTCCACAATAAATCCTACCGCAAAGGACTTCCCGGCCGGGAAGTACTTTCGCTCATGCGTAATATGTGCCCTAGATAAATGAGTTCTGTAAAGCTTATTGGCTTCTTCCAAAGATGTTAATATCACCTGCGTAGCCAGTAGTAATGTGGACTTTGTAACGATTGTCCCTCTGTTAGATATCTCGGAGTCTCGGATTGCTTTCACCATCGCTACGTTGAAGAGGAGGCGACCTGCTCATCCGGGTACCTTTACTTGTCTTGAAGTTAATTAGTTTATTTTGGATTCCTTATTTTCTCATGATGGCTTTATGAACTTCTACTCTGGCTATGCTGTAATAGGCGAATTTGAAGTCTAAAAATAGATGATATTTTGGGTTGTTAAATTCTAGACATTATTCCATCACTTGTTTAAGTTTGAAAATCTGATTTATTGTTGACTTGACTGGTCTGAAGGTCGTTCTCTTTTTTTTTCAATTTCACAACCGATTATCTTATATCCTCCTTCGAGTGTGTGCTTTCTAGCAGATTGCTGCCTTGTTCGGTATGGACCATTCTTACGTTCAGTCGCTTGCTTATATTCATCAGGAATCAGGCGCTATGATCTTTGACTACTGCCTAACATACAGTTGGCAGTGCTATTGACTTTAGTCTTAAGGCGTGTCTACTTCTCTTTACTTGATTCATTGCGAAATCTGTCACCTTAGTCTTAGCGCTTCCATGTAGTTATTTCTGGAATTTTCAGCGAGCAGGAAGCCGTGTTGATTGAAGCCTATAGAGCTAATGCATTGCGTCTAGTTTTGGCTCTGCGCCATCGGAACACAATGCCAACAAGATAGTGAACCGAGTCGATGCTGGCACCTAGATATGAACGTAGCGTGATCAGACTCGTACTGTGGCAGCTGTCTTTTAACACGTTGTTTATTTGGTTACGAGTGACTCCATTAGCAGATATCCAGGTGACCTTAAATAAATAAATAAATTAGGTGGAGCTTACAACTCTCAACCATTACTGTGTGCGAGAAATGTTGTCAGGAATGGAAGGGACCTTCAGTTTTAAGCCAAATCCGAACGGCGAACACGGCACTTTTCGTGACAAGAATTACTCTTGTAGAATTTGTCAATTCCTCGGAAGAGGCAATACCCGTGAAAAAAAACTTTAGATGGCACAGACAGGGATCGAACCCAAGACATCTAGCATGACAGTCCAACGCACTAACCATCATACCACAGGTAGTATCCAGGTGACCTTGTGAATATCTTTACACGTGAACCTAGTACTCGCAGCGACCTTGGATGCCTCCATTTATATGACTTAGTCCATTTTAATAAGTGTTCTCATGGCAGCTGTGGAACCCAACGTACTGCCTATAAATACTCTCCGTCTAAATTTCTTGGCGTTTTAGTCACCAAGGATGATTGAGGGTCCTCTTTCAAAATTCGTATTAGGCATCTTTTTCATCGTCTGGGTCCTTCAACGTAATGAGGCTGATGTTCTTAGCACACGAACAGTGCATAGCTTTTCAGCCGATGACAGTAGGCATATCTTTCGGTTCGTAATTATATTGGGTTTTCCTAGGATTGCGTCACTAGCCCCTAGCCCAAACCTTGGTCGTTTTGCCTCACCAGTCCGTGATAGAGACGGTGTTTCAATCATCTATTCAGCTCATGGCTGACCATCGATCATAACATTTTATATGCAATTTTTTTGACGTTTCAAACGTCATCCGTTAATAGTTTCAAAAACCCATGTGGCATTTGCTAGCAATAAGTGACTTTGAAAAGAAGTTCGTTTGGTAACTTTGGATTCCTTGATTATTTACACTTTTAAAAATGTTGGTGGAAACTCTTATTACAAAATATCATTCCAATTTAATCTTCTATATGACATACGGCAACATTGGGAGTGTTTATTTTTCCAACATTTTCATTGTATCACTGCGAATACGAAGAAGAAGAGTGTGTACTTTTTCCTGTGCAGAAGCAAAGATTGAATTTTTTTTAACGAAATAGTGAATTTTACACATCACCGTGAAAAGGATATAATATTTTTATATGTGAAAAAAATTATGAACATTCATATACCTTCCTCTGCCCTCACCATCTAAGTGTGTTATTGCACCACTGAACCATGATTTTGTTCCGCTTTTTCGCATTTGAACTTTCTGAAATGCAGACGACTCATAAAACGGATGTGATGAAGGTGAAGAAGGAGGAAGATGTCACGTTCCTTCTAAGGGCAGACTAAAAGTTTAAAAATCTTCTCAAATAAAAATAAAAAAATATAACAGGATTTATATTTTTTTTGTATTCCGCCGTAACCAAGAAGTGAAGATGGTATTAGTATCATAAACTGATTTTATAAAGTTAAAAAAAAGTAGCAAGCCTTGCAGCAAGGAAACATATACTTTTTGCGCTGGGGTTTCATCCAGTTCCTGCCTGTAGATCCAGAACTGTTTTTGTTGGGTGGCAATTTGGAAAAGTAATTTTATTGAAACAACATTTTTGAAGGGAGAAGAAATGAAAACTGCTGCAGGCTGCAACCTATGTATACATAGAAGTAGACTCAGCTCAGCCATCAGGCCAGGCCACAACCAACAACACTCGTGAGTTTTTATCATGAAAAACGAGAAAACTTTATTTGTACAGATTAGAGTGTGCCCTTTGCTGTCGCGACGCGATGCGCCGCCATCACTGACTCTCACTCTGACACATTGTACCGGAAACCAAAATAAGGAGAAAATCTCTTTTTAAATGGATTTGACTTTTGGGCAAACACATGCAGCAGTACTTAGCTATTGAAAAACCGCAGAAGGTGAGTTTTGATTAAAATTTAGAGCGCATTCTACGGGGCCGGGTATAGTTGTATGACTGTCCATATAAAAGGGAATGAGGTTCATTGCCAAGTCTTGTTTTTTTTCCACAGAGGAAATTCAAATTATTATTTAGTAGTTCATGGTAAGGATGCCAAGGTTCAGGCATCCTTTAATTTTAACATGGATCGATCTATCGATTAGTTTTGTGGAGGAAAATATTTTAAATAAATGGTATTTCATTTACAATATTAGTAAGTGCTGAAGAAGGTATATCTATTCGAAATAGATGAGAAATTCTGTTATATCAAATTAATCTTAAAACCTCATTCTTTGAAAAATAATGACATTTATAAGGGTGTTTTTTTTTTAGACGCGTGTTTTTCAAGAAGAAAAAAAACCATGTAATTTAATGTTATGACGAAGAATTAAGTTTTATTATAGAGAGATTTTTGCTATAATGTGATGAAAAATGATTTTGAACACTTTGTGCAGCAATTGTTGACGTATGTCATCAATAATGCGCCGAATATTCTCTTGCATGTTGTCAATCGTGTTAGGCGTAAGCAAGCGACTTTTAAAAACCCCACAAAAAAAAGTGCAGCGTTGTTCAATCTCACTATTTTAGAGGCCACTCCATCGCCACAAGCCCACGATGAGCGATGATGTTTTCCACAAAAGTTTCCCTAAATAAATTGATTGTTTCGTTGCTTCGCGACATTATCTTGGTAATAAATTTGCACGATTTGTCAAAAACACAAAGTTCGTAAAAAGTATTGGCGGGTTCAAACCCCACATGTCTAAAAAAACACCTGTTACAAATTCCAAATTTAGTCTATAACAGGCTTGGTTTTTAACCAGTTTCAGTAAAACCTGTGTAATTAAGGGTTTAGTAAAAGTAGACGTAGATTTTGTACTTGTATTTGGAATATTGTATTCAATTTGTTGAGTATATATTAGAGCGTTTCAAAAAAAAAAAAAAATATTTTTTCTCGGAACCAGGCTCAAAAGTTTCGTTTAAATGCCAAAATAGGCCTCTGAAAATATGAGCCCTTAATATTAATATTTAGGACATCCGCATCGCACTTTTCGATTTCCCATAAGAATAACACAGGAAATTTTTTTTTTCTTCTGATTTTAATAACTAACGAACGATAAATTGCATTGTAATACCTCTATGTATTTTGTAGAGAATTGAACGCTCTACAAAAAAGGTCTAATGTCACTTTTTGATAAATCAACTCAGTCGAAAGTTATTTAAGATCAAGGTTTAATTTACCCTTAAATAAGGCGTTTTCTTTATACAATACTCTTAAATTTATAAGATTACTAGTTTCAAAACAAACTGAAAGTTTATTTCTAAGCTCTCAGAGTTAAAAAAAAAACAAAACTCTTATATTTTGCCCTCAAAGATTGCTGAAATTTTATTAATCATGAATTGTTTGCTTAAAACCTAAACACTAGTCCCGAATTTATGCTGCTTATCGACCAAACGCCATTGATCTGTCTGTAAATGAGTTCTAATCTAAGATATATTTTTTAGGCTTGTGTATGTGTATGCTAGTACCTTACCAACGTAAGTAGCTATTCATGAGTGTAATTTACTATGGATAATCATAATTATTATTTCCATCGATGACATTCTTTACAATCTTAAGTTCAGCTTATCCTGCAGAAAATAATGTAATAATTTCAATCCTCACCCTCCTGTTCAAAGGATTAAAAATAAGATGTACTATAAATAAAGATGCCGGTTAACCCATCATCATCTCTCTATCTCTCTTTCTCTCAAACCCTATGGTCGTTCGCACTAATTGCTTAAGTCCGGTGAATAAATATACAATTTCTCTACCTTCAATGGCTGCTTTTCACTTCCATTTTTACGTTCCACCCACCGTCCGTCGAACCGATGAATCGATTTTATACCTGCACATGTATTATATTGGTCCATACCTATACGCTTTTGGTTTTTATCCGCAATCAGGAACATTACAAACTATACCCCCAGACATCCTCCACATACTGTGTTCTTAGTTCAATAGTTTGCGAAATAGAGTTGTTAATTATTTTTAATAGTTTTGTGTTGGAAAAATCTCCGAAAAATGATTTGTACATCTTTGTGAAAGTCAAATCCCAAATGTTGGGCAAATCGTTTTTGTTTCTCAATTTCGTCAAATATTTTGTCGAAAAAAAAAATCAAAGTCAAAATTTATGCAATCCAATATGCTTTGTACTATAATAAAAAAAAAATTGGGTGGCGCAACAGTCCGTTGAGAACTAGGGCCTAGTGACTTGCAACTTTCAACCATTCCTGTGTGCGAGTACTGTTATCAGGGATGTAAGGGACCTACAGTTTTAATCCGAATCCTAACGGTAAATTTGAGAAAGCACTTTTCATGTGAAGAATTACTCTTGGAGAATTTGAAAATTCCTCGCAAGAGGCAGTACCCGTGAAACAAACTTCAGATGGCATAGGCAGTAATCGAACCCAAGACCTCTGGCATGACAATCCAACGCACTAACCATCATGCCACGGGTACTTGTGCTCTAATACAAACTTTAATTTCATGTGGCTAAAATTCGCGTAACAAGCATATCATCCATGCATGTTTTCTTTATTGATGTCCGAATTTGGACAGAAATTTAACTTTTAACGGATTTTATACTCTGTCCGAATTCATTTCCTCAAACTTAAATCTTCATTGTTGGCGATTTCAAATTACAGAATTCTTCTTGGCTTTGCTTTTCCGATCAGACTACACCCGAATGAAGGTATGTTGAAGTTTCTGAGTTAAATTGCAGGTCAATCCGCCAACACCTTGTTTCTCTCGACTTATTTCTTACCTCTGATCGTAATAAATACACAATCATTATATGTATTATAACCTTAAGGGATTTCAGACCATTGCATCATATCTGCAAAACCCCAGTTAAAGTAACTGGGTTCCCTATGAGAACCGTTTGGCAATATGAGAAAGCCAACTGGAACGGTCTCAACAACTTCTTCAGGAACTCTAACTGGTCACTATGTTTCCTCGATAGAGACGTGATATGGTTAAAAACTTTCTTTTTTGTAGAATGAGAAAATAATGCAAACTATCTATTAAAACCTGATAGAAAACTCATGGTTTGATTCCAGCTGTAGAGAGGTTATTAGATCCAGAGATGTAAGTTTCCTTTGTTATAAAGCCAACCATATTGAGGAAAACCGGAATAAGTACACAATGACTCACCCTACGTAAGCTCGGTTGATAATGCCAATTTGTTTGAAGAACAGTTAACTGTTATTTTGTCGCTACCTGAGAGTGTCAGGAGTCCTCCTGTACTTGGGAGCGTAAATGATTGTATTGTACAAATCTTCTTTCGCACCCTAGCAGTTGCAATAGTTCTGAAAGACCTTGACATACAAAAATCCGCTGGCCCGGATAGTATCCTCCCTATTGTTCTGAGGAGGTGTTCTTCAACAATACTTCAATACTTCATTTTAGCTTTTTTTTGCAAATTGCTTAAAGCATTGTAAATCTATAAATCTTAGAATAAATGTAATATTAGTCTAAAGTTCTAACAATAGTTTGTTTAACGAATTCAATAAATTAAATTAAATTAAATTAAATTAAACAATGGCAAAACCACTGCTTAAGCTTTTTCATCTTTTTTATTCCGCAATCCTCTTTCCAAGCGGATGGAAAACAGCATTTGTCCAGCCTGTCCTTGAAAATGGCGAATCCTTCATTTCCTCTAACTAACGTCCAAATGCACTTCTTTCCAAGTTCATAGAAACGCTGCGCTGATTATTTTCAGCTTAAAAAATATCTTTTGGAGAAATTAAGATTATTGTATTGATAGAGTTTGGCACCCAGATCTCTTATTGAAAATGCGTGCATTTGGTTTTGATGAATCTTTTCTTCAATGGATTAAAAACTACCTTCCTCACCGTTCAATACAAGTTGTATTCGACGGTATCAAGTCTGAAATTCATAAAATAAATGCTGGTGTTACCTAGGGCTCCCTTTTGTCTCGGACTCATTTCCTTATATTCATATACGATTTCTTTTCTACCACTTCTAATCTTCTAAACTGAGACAGCTTTTCATATTCGTTTCTAGATTCGAACCTTGTCCTGTGGATATGGAATTTCAATGGCAGCGTAGGATAAGCTCATTAAATTCCGATGTCGACAGCATTGTCCAATGGGAAATTATTAAACGTTTATAATTTAAAAAATTCCTGTCTCCTGTCGTTAAAGTGTAACCCACCCTCGATGCCACTACCTTTGAGTGGCACTTGCATCCAGGAAACTAATCAACTTTCAGTACTCGGTATGTGATTTCTCTGACGGTGCCAGAAATTGTTCATCCCTTCTGATTTGGCTGTAATTTACAAAGCTTGAAAATAACTCGAATATCTGGGCAGGTGTACAAACAAGCTTAAAAATCTCTTGGATTGAATCCAAAAAAGAGCTTTGAAAATGATAGATGCTAAAACTAAAACCGAAACATTTACAGTGTCAAAACAAAAGCAACTTTCAGTGTCACGATTATTAAATAAATAAAAAACAAATTTAGTATTTAATTATTGTATATTTTTATTTTAAAAATTTAAATAAATATTTACAGTTTCTAATGGAAAAAAAATATAGTTGTTTTTGTAATAGCTCATTAAATATAGTACAATAAGTTAAATATTAGGCTGGTCAAAACAAAAGCAACTTTTAAAAACTACATATATTTTTTAGTCTTACTAAAATATTGCTAGCATTTGGTAGCAATGCCCTTGTTTTTAATCACTTCAGCACATCTTCGAAGCATAAAGTCAATTTTTTTTTTATTTTTCATCATTTTCATAATTCATAAAACTAGCCTAAATAACCATAACTTACAACTAACTTACTGGTCCCATACAGACGTTCTAAGTTAAACTATAACACTTAATACTATTGCCTTTCGGCCCTAAGGTCTACTTTACTTCAATTAAATTTTATTTATTTTTGTATTTATTAGAAAATTTGAAAAAAACTAATATCAATGTCCTTTTTTATTTTTACTTAAAAACCACTTAAAATAAGGTCCTTAATATAAAACTTAAAGCTAACTTAAACTACCTACTACCTAGTCTACCTATAAACTACTTAAAACTAGAACAACCACAGCAGCAAATCTACCTAGCTAACATTTTTTGTTTTTCATATTTTGTTGTCTTTTTTTTTTTTGTATTTTTTTGTGTTTTATTTTTTTTTTGTTCTTTTGTATTTTTTTTGTTCTTTTGTATTTTTTTTTGTTTATTTTTTTTTTATTTTTTTTTTGTTCCACCATGCCTATTCTACTTAAAACTAAACCCTAAAACTATGAAACAAGTATGTAAGCCGGCCAAGGCTTAAAACCCCCCCCCCCCCGACTACCCACTATCAAGTGCCGATTGCAGCCACCAAAACTGGTTCTCCTGCTTCACCCTATCAGTTCGGTCCCGTTCGGACACAGCCCTACTGAACCGAAGGAGCTCTGCTCCGTTTCGTGCCACGACGTCCCGATTATACAGGAGTCGCCTATCCACGGTTCGTCGTCTGACGTGGTAGATTAGCGGAACTGCCAATCTATCCTGTATCAGACCGCATCTGTCTAAAAAGAGGAATACCTCTGGTGGAATAAAGCCGCTCAAGCGTGCACTCTCAAAATACTCGTCGTTCGGATAAAACGCCACGAAAATTAAATTGTTGGTCGAAGACATAGCCTTTGCAATGTGACCTCGAATGAGTTTTATCACGAAATTGTCAATTCTGTTGATTCGCGCCCGTTGTATAGGACCCCGTTTTAATAGTAGTGCACGTAAGAAGATTCTGCTGTTCGATATAAGCCGGTACAGCGTCGTAAACACTGCCGCTCGAACACCCGAAACTTCTCCATCTGTGAAGGGGCAACGTTGAACCACACCGGACAACCATAAACGATCATCGGCCGTATGAGGGCCGCATAAAGTCAATTAAATTGCTTGTAATGCTGTTTTGGATACTTTCCCAAGCTAATTTAATTTGATCAAACAGATCGTTTTTATTTTTGCAATTAATGCTAACAATTCATCGATCTACAATTTCCCATAGATTTTCTGTGGGGTTGAAATCTGGGGACGGTGCTGGCCATTGTAACAATTCAATCTGGTTTTCTTGGAACCACGTCTTAACCGAATTGGACGTGTGCTTTGGGTCGTTGTCCTGCTGAAATATCCATTTCAGAGGCAACTGTGTGGCAGCATTATGTTTTGCAAAATGTCACGGTACATAAAACAATCCATTTTTTTGTTGAATCGGTCCCAGACCATGTGCTGAAAAACATCCCCACACCATTACGTTACCTCTTCCTTTTTTTACAGTAGCTTTGGTATAACGTGGATTTAGTGACTCTGGCTGATCTGCGAACACGACGGAAACCATCGGAATCCTTGAAATTAAATTTGGAATCTCGTCTGAAAAGAGTACGTTCCTCCATTTTCTAACGTTCCAGTTGATGCGGTCATGAGCAAATTTTAATCTCGCCAGCTTGTTTTTGATGGAAATAAAAGGCTTTTTTACAGCTTTGAAAGATTTTAGTCCACCATCAACAGCTCGTCTCCAAATTGTTCTCGCGCTTACGTTCAGTTAGAGTTGGGTTCGTATTTCTCTTGATGATAGAATCCTGTCGTTTTGTTGTTTTTCTTGGTCTGCCCTCGATGAATCGTTTGGAATGACTTTTTGGATTTGTAAAATTTTATTAATGGGAAAATCACTGATATTGGAATGGAATATTTTATATTTTTATATTGACACATTCCACTTTTATATTCTTTTAACTTCCCATAGGAAGTTATTGTAATGGGTCCGATTTGACAAATTGAAAATTTTGACATTTCTCGACGTTTCAAGTTCCCTAGAGTCGAAATAAAAGATTTTTAGAAAGATGTCTGTGCGTGCGTGTGTACGTACGTCCGTACGTCTGTACGTCCGTACGTCCGTACGTCCGTACGTCCGTACGTCCGTACGTTCGCGACGTTTTTTTCGTCGTCCATAGCTCAAGAACCAGAAGAGATATCGACTTCAAATAAATTTTGTTATACAGATAATAAGGCAGAAAGATGCAGAAAGGGCTCTCAAGAAAATTGCGTGGGTGGTTTTTTTACCATAGCAGTTTAAAAAAAAGGTGAAAATTTTGGTTAACCCTAAATATCTCATGAACCAATGACACTAGAGACTTGAATTAAATTTTATATTATATATTGTAACGTGATACAAAACAATTATATTTTTGGAAAAAAATTCAATTAACGGTTTTTTTTATAAATCAAAAAAACTGAAAAAAAAAATTTGTCACTTCGAAAATTTTACGACTAAAATATGATTTCATTTCCAAAACAATTTTGTGCAATGAAGAATAATGTTTTTGACATCTGATAAAATTTTGAGAAAAATCGAATTGACAGTTTTTTTACAAAAAATAATACCCTAAAAAAAATTTAAAAAAAGTTGGTAAAAAATGAGTTTTGACTCAAATATCTTTTCAAGACTTTGAGATATTGGCTTTAAACTACTTTTATCTTTCAAAAAATGTTGTTTTCAACATTCAGTAAAATTTTGAAAAAAATTGAATTGACAGTTTTTTTTACAAAAAATTAAAAACCGAAAAAAAAATTAACAAAAGTTGGTAAAAATTGATTTTCGACTTAAATATATTTTCAAAAATTTGAGATTATGGCTTCTATTTAATTTTAACTTATAAGAAATATTGTTTTCAACATTAGGAAAAATTTTGAGAAAAATCGAATTGACAGTTTTTTTTTACAAAAAATAAAAACCTAAACAAAAAAAATAATAAAAGTTGGTAAAAATTGATTTTCGGCTCAAATAGCTTTTCAAAAATTAAAAATATTGGCTTCAAACTTATTTTATTTCACAGAAAATATTGTTTTTTATATTCAGTAATTTTTTTATAAAAATCCAACAGTCCGTTTTTTCATAAAAAAATAAAATCTACAAAAAATAGAACGCAAATTTGGCAAGAATTGATACATTTAGACAAACTTTTAAGCAAGACAAATCGATAGACGGGATGGGAAGTTATCAGTGTGGGTCGCATCCCAGCCTCTTTTTATAATTTTTTATTTTATTTCGTTAGAGTATTTGTTTCCCCCCATTTTACAAAAGTTAGCTAAGAACACTGATTAGCTTGCCCGTGAACTGAATAACAGCTAATAAATAGATGCAACTGCACTCGTTTGCCAACACCTTATGACTAACTTTTCTCTATTAATAAGAAAAAGAGAGATAGCAATAAAAAGTTGCTTTTGTTTTGACCAATACAAAATTGGGTTAACTGCCCTACTTATGTCATATTTAAATGGACCGTTGTGAAAACTATATTCTCTTGTGGACTATTTAAAAGTACATACATAATGTATTAAATTTTGGAAAAAAATTAACATGATTTGTTTAAGTTATTAAATATTGAATGACATAAAGATAGAGGTAGTTTTAGTTGCTAATGTTTTGGCCAACACTGTTCATCGCTCCAACACCCACACAATGTTTTATGCCTTTCGTTGTTTTAATATTTTTACGAACAATATTCCGTCGAATTAGCCAGTTGCATTAAATAACCTTTAAACTCGCACTTCCGGGAATGCACTTCAGTTTATCCTTGAGCTCAGTTTCGTACGTACTGTCAAGTATATAGATTCTTTTTTAAACCGAACATCGAGAATGTGGAATGCAATATGCATCGGTATCCCTTGTTAAACACTTCCATATTTTCCTTAGCTCGCACTTTAAACATGTTAACTCTACTTTTCCAACTTTGTTCGATACTTAAGAATTAAAGAAATCAAAAATCGATTGTTATTAAATTATATTTATTATCTGTACTCTGTACTGTACTCATTGCAACAGTACATCCTATCCTATGCGAAACAAAAACAAATTAATGCCCTTCCAACCCAGATCAGATTGGGGGTTTGTTCGTTCATTCATCCGTTCGTTCGATGGCCTGATAAAAAGAATTTTTGAAATTGTTTCAAATTAATTATAGTTGAGTACTCTTCTCTGGCCCTTCTACTCTTATATGTACATTGTACACGTATTGTGTATACACCAACATGTACTGTATGGGTATAGCAGAGAGATAGAGTTCTCTCTATTGCTGATGCTGTTGTCCTTTCTGTAATTATTATTGCTATCCATGCGTCAATTAGTGTCTCAAGTCCTTTAAATATAGAAAAATCGATGGATAAATTTAATATAGCTATTTCAACAAACAGGAACTTAAGCTCTAGATATTTTATAAAAAAGTATTACATATATGTTCTCAATATTCTTTTTTTGAGTACTTTACTCTAGTTGTATTGAAAAATGGAAAAATAAAAGAATTTTATAGAAAACAATTTTTAACGACCTGATATTTTTATTTTTGTATTATTGTATGATTTATGAGTACTAGCTACAAATCCATCACAGAATATTTTAACCGCTGTTCAAGGTTAGACACAATATTGACTACTGAGACTGGCACGAAAAAAAACCATGCTTGGGTGCATTTTGTGCATTACGCAAAAGTCCATAATAATAAATTTGTAGATAAATGTGCATAAGAGCTGTGGTAAAATAATCAACTACACGGTCTGGATACTGTCATAGTCCGTTGACTTTTACAATTCATAATGTTCTTTACACTTTTAACTTTTTTAGGGAAAATAAAGTTAGATGGGTTGAATTGAAAGAAGTGTACTATATGTACTCTACTCGTATGTGTTTAAAGTTATTTCGTCAATAGAAGCAAGACCTCTAGAAACAAACTCCAAAAGAGTTTGGCTTTTATAGTTGGACTGGTTCCTCAGGTTGACGACAAACTGAGAACCTGTCCCTTCAAAAACAATCTTATCACGAGACAGACAACAAGTCTCGAAAATTGATGGGTTACAAGACGATCGTTCTTTAGAGCTCGATCTGCAATGCAGCTAGTCGATACCAGGTAAAAATACAATGCTGACATAACAGAATTACAAAAAATAAGATGGACAAGGAGATTAATAGAAGAAAGAAAATAACGTTAATTACAGCTCGGAGTAGGCACCCTAGTCAGCGAAAAGGTGAAGTCTACTGTAATCGGCTTTAACGCTATAACCGAAAGGCTATGTACTGTTTGCATGCAAGGAAAACAAAACGAAGAAACAAGTCGAAAGGGCCCTGCCGAAGTTATGATGTAAGAATCATTATTGGGAATTTGAATGCAAAAATAGTTCGGGAGCCGATATTCAGGCACTATACAGGTACCCATAGTTTGAAGAGAACACTATTGACTTCGAGTCTTAAAACTGGCGGCATCGAAAAACTTGATCGTTGCGAGTACCAGGTTCTCGCGTTAAGATATCTACAAATCCACCTGGGTACCACCCTCCATCAGGTGGACCAAATTGACCACGTGTTGATATAGTCATTACTCGAGCTTTATAACAGTAGTACAAACATGCCGACCAAGTGCCAATATAGATTCGGATCACTGTCTACTAAAAAGACTCAGCAAAATAATGGAAGAAACAAGACTAATTCCAAACCAACGGTTTCGATGTAGAAATAAAAATTCCACGTAGACCTAGTTCATTGAATTAAGGATGTCGTGGAAAAGGCATTTGAAGAAAAACTAGTTTTCTCGACTATATTCTTGGATGTTGCTTAAGCTTTGGCAAGGTTTAACACTTGAGATATGAGCACAAACTGCATAGGGACCATTCCAAGCATTACTACGAAATACTGAAATCATATGTTTCAAGCCGAATCTTTAGATGGTACTGTAATATTGGTGCAAATGCTACACAAAATTTTATCAATTGCAAAATGCAGTTGATAAAGTTAGTGCTTGAACGCAAAAATGGTGTACCAAAATAAATGAAACATGTTTGACGCATGTAAATTTTACACACAAAAACATAAATAAAGTTTTAATTACTATACATATTACAAAATTACCTTACTCCAATACCGCCAAATATCTTGGAATGACTTTCGATGTAAACCTTAAACGGAAAGAACACATCAAAAAAGAATCTAGAGAAGAGCTAAACTTGAAGTATAGAAGAAAGTTCTGGTTAATAGGAAAGAACTCTGACCTATCCATCCAGAACAATTTTATATTATATAAGCAAGTACTAAGGCCCGTTCGGACATATGGCATGAAATTATGGATCTGCATAAAGAAAACAAATGCGGAACCCATCCTAAAATTCCTCAAATAAATCCTTCGTGGATCTTCTAACTAGGAAGCGCGGACAGGATTAGCAAGGAGATACCTAACCTATGCACAATGGGTTTGAATGTCTGCACATTGTAATCCGTGTAATGTGGCTAAAGCAAGAATCTCGATATTTCATAGATAGATAGTGGTTTCTCAAGATCAAAACAGTGGCTGTAACCGTGCAAAACGAACCTGTTGGCACACCTTAGTTGCGCCATGACTTTACGTACAAACGGTTTCTAAAATACATTTAAGTAGGAATGTTAGGTTATGTTCTTGTTGAAGTACGTTTTGTTAGCAAGAAGCATAATAACAGCAGGAAGTTGAGTTATTTGCTTTTGTGAAATCTTCTTCTATCAAAAATGTTTTCTTTTCCTCTAGAATGTTTGTGTAAGATCTTCGTTGTCGCTTCTAAATTTTGCTATTCCCAAAGATCATTAAAGTTTCTCAATAAAAGGTCTTTAAATTGCGTTGCCCAGTTTGGTCGATGGTTGAAAACGTATGATTTCGTGATAACATATTTTTATTAAGTGTTCTTCTGACACACTCAATAACATCAATAATATTTTCGCTATTTCGTGTAGATATTAATGGAATTGTTAAAATTTCCACCCACATTTTATTTCTTTGAAGGTTGTTGCCTAGTAGAATTAATTTCTTTAAAAAAGTTTTATCGGTTTTTTCAATAAGAGCGCTACAAAAGTTTTTTTTAAATAAAACAAAAACGGTTTTGGATATCAATAAAATTCTTTATTCCTGTGAAAGAACGTTCGATGCTATTGTGTATAGAACTCGATTTCTTTTGCATGGCCACCACGGGCGTACTTGCAGAAGTCCTGACGCTAAACCCAATTTTCGACGGTTTTCAAGCATAAATCGGCCGATTCTGCTGCAATTTCACGTTCGGTATTCGTACGAAGTTCATCAATCGTCGCTGGCTTGTTGGCATAGACCATATACTTGACGTAGCCCCACTGGAAATAGTCTAACGGCGTCAAATCGGACGACCAAGGTGGCCAAGCGACTGGACCATTTCGTGAGATAACACATTCTCCAAACTTGGTTTCCAATAAATTGATTGTAACATTCACTGTGTGGCTTGTGGCGCCGCCGCCGCCGCCGTTCTGTTGGAACCACATTTCCTCCAAGTACATATCATCCAATTGGGGCCAAAAATATTTGGTTATCATAGAACGGTAGCAATCCCCATTCACAGTAACGTGCCGGTCTTGATCATCACGGAAGAAGTAAGGCCCAATGACGCCGCCGCCGCGCCGGCCCATAAACCACACCAAACCGTAATTTTTTATTTATACAATGATGACTCATGGAGTAGGTGTGGATTGCTTCCTGACCAATACCGCATATTTTGTTTATTGACGCATATTTTATTTATCGCTGAAGATGATTTTTCGATGAAAATCCGAATCATTTTCAAGTTGTTGCTCAGCCCAATTCACGAACATACGACGCTTCTGGTGGTCAAGCGGCTTTAGTTTTTGCGTCAATTTAATCTTGTAAGGATGTAGGCCAAGATTTTTTCCGTAAAATTCGCCACAAGTATGTCACAGAGATGCCCAACGCTTGAAAACGTGTGAGAGACACATTTGGGCTTTCTGCAACTGAAGCCTCAGCGGCAGCAATATTATCGACACTACGTGCACTTCTTTATCTTACTGGCACGGGAACATTTTGTACTGTGCCTGTGCATTCAAATTTGTCCAATAGACGCTCAATTGTTGATCTGCTAGGACGATTATGACGACCATAAATTGGACGTAGCGCTCTTAACGTTTAGGCCACTGACTCCGAATTCCGGTAGTAAATTTTAACAATTTCGACTCGTTGTTGGCTGGTATATCATTCCATCATGAAATGGCAAACCTTACTGAAGAGAAATGTCAAAAGAGCGGCAAGAAATATGGCGTCGTTTGCTGTCCCTGTCGCTCTACTTTTGTAGCGTCCCTGTTTAAAAACCATGTATATCTATCCTTTCTTTTGTTTTAAATATATTTAGGACTTCATTCCATGATCCAGTACGATTTAAGTTTACTTTCACATAATCAAAATTATCTACAATTTTAATCCAGTTTTCTTTGTATGGGAACCTTTCTGGACAGAAAGCATTTTTCCTCTTGGCAAAGTTAACATGACACCCCGCCCTATGAGATAATTTGTTTGTATTTTTTTTAGGAATTCCCTTCAATTCAAAACTAGTAGTACTTGTTGTTATTAAAATAATTTAGCAAATAAGAAAAATCTAGAAAATGTCGTTAATTGAATTCAAAAGTTAAACACGTGCGCCATCGTGATGTTGAAACATTAACTAAATCTTTATAAAGGCGTGTGTACATTAATTTCAATACTCCCACTTTTAGTTAAGAGTTTCTACAAACATACTTGTACAAAAAAAAAAAATGATCAAAATTAAACTATAACAAAACAAACTTTACTTTTTATGATCAAAACAATCTGTTTCCTTTTAAAAATAAAAATCAAAAAAATATTTTGATTCAAGATGTTAATCATTTAAAATAAATTATTGACTGTGGTCGGAGCTATTTACTAATGACTCAAACTACGTAAATTCATCATTGTGCAAAAGGATTAGTGTTTAAACTTTGGTAAAGGCTTTGTCAAGACATCCGACAGTTGTTCATCCGATGGTACATACTCAAGATTGAACATACCATCTTCGAATTGTTCACGTATAAAATGGTATCGAACGTTAGTATGTTTAGTACGTTTGTGATATTCAGGATTTCTTATAAGACGAATGGCACTCTGTGAATCCATGAAGAACATCGGCTGCTCAATTTTCTCTTGCAATAACTCTGCCAGAAGCCTTTTCAACCAAACCAGCTCTTTTATTGCATGTGAAGCTGCCATGTATTCAGACTTCGTGGTTGATAATGCAACTGATCGCTGACGCCCTGATCCTCAAGAAATAACACATTATCCCAATACGAAGACATAACCAGATGTTGATCTAGCTGTTTTTCTGCAACCTGCAGCATAGTCTGCATCGCTGTAGCCTTTCAGTGTCAAATTGGTACCACCTTTGAAATATAATCATATAATCAGATGTTCCTTAAATATATTTCAAAATTCTTTTTAAAGCGTTGACACGTGCCTCTGCAAGATCCTCCGTATATCTGCTGACATTCCCCACTGCAAAACTTATATTTGGCCGCGTACTTACAGCCAGGTACATTAAACTGCCAACTGCCTCGGTACGGAAAATCAACTCTCTTCAAAATCACTTAAGTTCTGAGAATTATCTAATGGTATTGCGATTGGACTTGAATCCTGCATTATCAAACGGTGAATTATTTTCTCTGCATATGCTCGCTGGTTAATTAGTATTGACCCATCAGACTTCTGATCAATTTCAAATCCCAAGAAATATTTAGCCGTATAAACTTTTATTTCAAACTCGTTCTGAATGCTGAACAACTTGAAGAATACTAGTTTAGTTCTCTGCTGCTATCAAACCATCGTCAACGGATGGAAAGGATTATTCCATCAGCACCATGGTGAACGAAAACGCAAGGACTCGAAATACTTGTTTTGAAATCAAATTTGGATATTAAAGCTGTAAATTTCTTGTTCCAGCAACGGGAAGCCTGCTTCAAACCGTATAAGCTTTTATTTAATTTGCACACCTTACCACTGCGATCATCAAACCCCATCGGCTGCCTCTTAAGCACCTCCATCAAGTCTCCATTTAAAAATGCGGTCTTCACATCAAACTGCTTCAACAACATTCGTTTCGATGCTGCCAGTGTAAGTATGGTTCTTAATGATGTAAATTTTGATAATGTTTTAGTTGTTCAAACTACAAACAGCACCATCATAATAATTGGCTTACTGGTGTCTTTTGCGATTAAAAATCGGTTTCTTCTACCTCAGCATCATTTTCTGATTCCAAAACCACCTCTTCGCCTGCCTCGTCATCAATCATTACCTCAACGCTACCAGTATCAACAACAGCCATTGCTTCTTCCACGAGAAAAACCACATCACGTGCCACTTCAATGCAATTCGTCTCTGGATTCCATACTCTATACGCCTTGATGTTGTTATCACACCCAATGAAAATACATTTATTTGCTTTTCGGTCCAATTTATGCCTCTTCTTCTGTTTTGGAATTTTCAGAACCGAAAATGCGCATGTGGTCAACTTTCTTTGCATGAAGCATTGTTCTCGCCGACTCAACAATTTTTCTCATCTCTCTTTCGGCACAGCCATTTTGTTGAGGCGTATATGGCACTGTACGCTGATGATGAATACCCATGCTGTTTAAAAACGACCTCAGCTCATCATTGACAAATTCCGTCCCATTGTCCGATCTCAGAACAGGAATGTTGTGACCTTGTTCCTTTTGCGCTAACTTCACAAAGTTCTTGATTTTGTGCACGACCTCAGATTTGTGCTTTAAAAAGTAAACATGACGAAAATGAGAAAAGACATTTTTAAGCAACTGTACTTCCATCGGGCCGCATACATCAGCGTAAATAATTTGTCCGCAAGTTTTAGATACCTCGTCCCGACTCTTATGACTTCCACGATTATGCTTTTCATAAACGCATGCTTCACATGTGAACTCCTCGTCAATTAAATCAATACCTCTTCGAAGCAGGAACTTTCTAATATGCGGCAAGTGTTGATGTCCGAGCCGTTCATGCCAAATACGAATTGAATGTTTGTTTGTAACCACATTTGCGGACACGTCTTCAAAATGCATTGACTGGTTCTGGACCACTTTGAACAACATCTTGAAACATTTTTCATGACGTGCTCCCACTGCAACGACTTCATCTCCATTCAATAGTTCCCAAAATTTGTTATCTAATCGCAACACATATCCACCATCCATAGTCTTTCCTGATGAAAACAAATTCAAATGAATTTCTGGAACATACAGCACATCTGAAATACGAGTATACTTTCAAATCCATTTGTACGCAAGAATTTGAATGTCTCCTTTTCCTTCCGACAATCTTTTTACCGTTCCCAACAGTAACGTTCATCGATGCTTCTTCAAAATTTTGGAACCACTCACGTGCTCCAGAATCCATAATCCAGATATCTTTGTCTGCAGGAAAAAAAGATATGTGACTCAAAAAAGCACCAGTAGATTTGGTTTTAGTTTCGTTTTGTTTGCTTGGACAGTCTCGCTTCCAGTGTCTCTTTTCACCACAAGAAAAACATTCTCCTCTGGGTTTCGTATGTTTCTTTGTATGACTGTCTTTGATTGTTTTTTTTTTTTTTTTTTAAAACTATCTCTTCATAATCAAAGCTTCCTCATTTTCTATTCACCTTGAGCTTTTAATCGAAGTTCTTCTGCCATCAACCTTTGCACGCAAATTGGATATCGTCTGCTTAGACGCACTTGTTGATTCCCAGGCACTGTGAAAATGGTTGAACTCAGCTGGCAGTGACATGAGTATCTTTGTCATTACCATTGAATCGGAGATATATTCTTTTTGATCTTTCATCTGCTGGACAATTTCCATTAGCTCTGACAGAAATGTAGCTATGTATATCATCCGATGAACCTTTGGAGAAACTGTAGTACCTCTGTTGCAAAAACAAAATGTTTAACTTTGAAGCCTGTTCATAGGTACTCTTCACAGTCGCCCACATTTCATTCGCTGTTTCGCAGTTCATTATTTGCAAAAGCGGCTGCTTGAGACATGCACCCGAAATTGTAAGACGTGCCTTTGCATCAGCCTTCTTCCATACAGCTAACAAAATTTGTATTTTATTTCTAAAACTTTGTTGCCAAAAGTACCACTTTTAACTGAGGACTGGACCAAGAACATAATATGAATGGGAAATTCAGCCCTATTCCAAAAACCCAGCACCAATTCATCAACTATTGACCAATGGACGATCCAGGGGGGGGGGGGGGGTTTAAGAAGAAACCTTGAATAAGAGCTCGTCAATTTTATATTAAGTTGCCTTTACATTCCTGAAACTAGCTTTCAATTCCATCTTATTTTTTTGACGCACATAAATAGTGAACATTGTAGTACTTTTTAATTGCGACACATAGGAACTACATATATGGCAAGTATTGCATTCGTAAAAATTTCAAACTCGAGCTTTTAATCAAACATGACATTACGATGGTAGAAAAGTAAAAAAAAGTGAGTCCCCCGATTCCGTTCGCCTGTCGGTCTGTCCTGGCCCCTACATCCCAAGCCATTGTATCGATTGAAAATAAGGTTTCCAGCCGATTAGCGTAAGGCGCCCATACATTTTTTTTTGTTAAAAATCGAAAATTCGATTTTTTTCAAAAATTACCCGATCGATTTTTTTAAAACTTTCTCAATTTTTTTTCTTAATTTGGCTTCTTTCTACAAAAAAAAACATATTTTGGTATTGCTCAAGAAGGGTACCCCTCATATGTTTTTAAGTTTTCTCAATAACTAATGGACCGATATCCATAATCTTCTCTTTCTGTGCAAGCTCTTATAGATGATCAAATTATCAAATTGATGATGATTTTTGATGATCAAAAATGTCATTATTTAAAAAAAAATATTATTTTTTTTACAAAACTCGATATCTCAGAAAGGGATAAACATTTTTTAACGAAATTGAAATGGTAAAAAGAGGCTGGGATGCGACCCACACTGATAACTTCCCATCCCGTCTATCGATTTGTCTTGCTTAAAAGTTTATATTGTTTCGTGTTTTGTTTCTTAAAAAATTCAAAATTACCAACAATATTTTGCATATAATGAAATAGTTTGATTTCAAAATCAGGGATGGAATCGGCTAAGGTGATTGTTGATAAATGACAATCAAAATAAACGAATTTGATCTTTGTAAAGTGATAATCAAAATGATACCTAAAAAGCTGTCACAACAAAAATGTGATAGTCATTTTCAAACAAATATGTTTATTCCGATTAGAGCTACCAGACGCTTACACAAACGACTGGAACATTTTCTTAGTTAGCTATTTTTCGTTCAAAAAACACATTCCTGTGACCTACAAAGCTTACGAGATTCGAAAAAAATCAAGAAAAGTATGAATATCTTTCAAACACAGCCAATTTGATACTTTTATTTATATGTTTTATAGGAATCAATTTAAAATTTCATCGTGGCAGCAATGAATTTTAACAATTTGAATCTAAAATTGTTCAATAGAATTGAATTGAGTTGAATCATTTTACACAGACGGAATGAAAATGATAGTCAATTTGACTATCAAAAATATGATAGTCAATTATCATCTTAGCCGATTCCACCCCAGTTTTTGTTAACGAGATTTTTAGTCGAAAACAAATGTTTACCAATTTTAGTAGCATTTCTTAAAATTTGCATTTCCTAAATAAACAAATACAAATTGGATGAATGAAATGCATTTAAAGTCAATACCTTCTATTTTTCACGAGATATCGAGAACCGAACATCATTTTTTACCAAATTAGCCTACTATTTTTTGTAGATTTTATTTTTTTTTATGAAAAATACTGACCGTTGGATTTAAATAAAAAATTTACTGAATGTCGAAAATTATATTTTCTGTGAGTGAAATTAGTTTCAAGCCAATATTTTTAATTTTAAAAAAGATATTTAGTCGAAAATCAATTTTTACGAACTTTTAGTAATGCGTTTTTAAGGTATTTATTTTTGTTAAAAAAACTAAGTTTGATTTTACTCAAAATTTTATCGAATGTTCGAAACAACATTTCTTATAAGATAAAATTAGTTTGAAGCTAATAATTTTAATTTTAAAAAAGATAATTGAGTCGAAATTCTATTTTTACCAACTTTTGTAAAATTTTGTTAGGTTTTTAATTTTTTGTAAAAAAACTGTCTATTCGATTTTTCTCAAAATGTTACTGAATGTTGAAAACAATATTTTTTAAAAAATAAAATTAAGTTAAGGCCAATGTCTCAAATTTTTGAAAAGTTATTTGATTCGACGATCAATTTTTACTAACTTTTATTCATTTTTTGTTTTAGGTTTTTATTTTTTGTAAAAAAACTGTCAATTAGATTTTTCTCAAAATTTTACCGAATGTTGAAAACAATATTTCTTATAAAATAACATACATAAGTTGGAAGCCATAATTTCAAATTTTCAAAAAGATATTAAAGTCTAAATTCAATTTTTACCAACTTTGTGTAATGGTTTTTTTAGGTTTTTATTTTTTATAAAAAAAAATGTCCATTCGATTTTTCTCAAAATTTAATTTAAATTAATTTGTTACCCAAATATTTTTGTCTTACAAATATTTTTGGTATGCAGTTATTAAAGGCTTAAAAATATACTTTTAAACTTTCCATAGGAAGTTACTATAATCTGTCCGATTTGTCAAAATGAAAGATTTTTAGAGAGATGTCTGTGCGTGCGTGTGAACGTACGTTCGGGAAGTTTTTTTCGTCGTCCATAGCTCAAGAACCAGTAGGGATATCGACTTCAAATAAATTTTGTTATACAGATGATAATGCAGAAAGATGCAGAAAGGGCTTTTAGAGAGATGGAGTGGGTGGTTTTTTTTACCATAGCAATTTAAAAAAAGGTGAACATTTTGGTTAACCAAAAATATCTCACGAACCAAAAAGGCTAGAGACTTGAATTAAATTTTAAATTATATATTGTAACGTGATATCAAACAAATATATTTTTGGAAAAAAATCCAATTAATGGTGTTTTTATAAATCAAAAAAACTGAACAAAAATATTTGCCACCTCGAAAACTTTACGAACAAAAATCTTCAAAATAATTTTGTGCAACGAAGAATAATGTTTTTGACATCTGGTAAAATGTTAAGAAAAATCGAACAGTTTTTTTTTATAAATATTAAAACCTAAAAAAACATTACTAAAAGTTAATAAAAATTGATTTAAAAAAAAAAACATTACTAAAACTTGGCAAACATTCAATATCGGCTCAAATATCTTTTCAAACATTTGAGATTATGGCTTCAAACTTATTTTATCTTATTAAAAATATTTCGAGAAAAATTGTATTGACAGTTTTCTTACAAAAAAATAAAAACCTAAACAAAACAATACTAAAACTTAGTAAACATTTACGTTCGACTTGAATATCAAAAATTAAAAATATTGGCTTCAAACTAATTTTATCTAACAGAAAATATTGTTTTCGATATTCAGTAATTTTTTTATATCAAAAAATAAAATCTACAAAAAATAGTACACACATTTTTTAAAAATTAATGTTCGGTTCTTTATATCTCGTGAACAATAGAAGATATTGACTTTAAATTAATTTCATACATCCAATTTGTATTTGCTCAATGGAACCAGTTTGAGTCTCTTACGAAACGTGAGAGGCTGATTATGCTGATATGATTTAGATCTTTAGATCGTAAAGGAAGAATTCTCCTAGGTAATTCTTGCGTTTTCGAGCCAGAGCAGGGCATGTGCAGAGAAGATGAAGAACTGTTTCTTCCTCTTCCTCGTCCAAACAGCTTCTGCAGAAATCATTTGAGAATACGCCTAATCTCGTGGCGTGCTTTCATATTAGACAGTGTCCGGTTATGACACCTATTGTCGAGCTTATATGCGATCTGCTTAGAGAGAGCAAGCACCTTGAACGTTTTAAATCCAGAGTTTATACATATAAGAAATAAAAACTTTTAAGAAATGCTACTAAAATTGGTAATAATTGGTTTTCGACTAAAAATCTCGTTAACAAAAATAGATTTTGAAATAAAACTATTTCATTATATACAAAATATTGTTGGTAATTTTAAAATTTTTAAGAATAATTCAACAGACAACTTTTTCAACAAAACACGAAAACCTGCAAACTTTTAAGCAAGACAAATCGACAGACGGGATGGGAAGTTAACAAAGCAAGTATCGTATCAACTATCAAGCCGGCCACTGCTGCTGCTACAGTTACAAGTTTCAAATACATGATTTTTCATTTTTTTTTAAATTTTACTTCAGAAAAAAGTCCTGTTTAAAAAATGTTTCTTTAACAGGACGCAGAAGCCACACCAGTTCCACTATAATTTTTTACTTCCTATAAACACGAAGCCTTCGTTATAATATTTAGTTTAGCGAACTCAAGAAGATTGTAAATATTTGAATATTTTAGCTCCCTTAATTTACTCCCTCTGTATAATGTATACTTCATTATTTCCTTTCACGAATGTTTACTCATCTCTATTGAAGTGGAAAGACAGAGAGAGAGAGAGAGAGAGAAGTAGAATATATATACTCGATTAAGGATGTCACACTTTGAAATAGTCCTTCTTCTTGGACTTTAATCAACATTAGCAGTCCTAAAATAAAAATTCATAAAATTACACAAAATGGCACCAAAAACCTGTCTAAATAAGGTTTCTGTCGAAAGTTCTATCATTTCAAATATATTTTTTCCTTGAAATTAATTTCTTTGAAATCCTTTGACCACTGAATTTTTCAAAAACACACACAAATTCTGACTTTCTGATTTTAAATGAAAAATCAATTACGAAAGTGTTGTTTTCAAGTTTGTTTTTTGTTTTTTTCTTTATTTTCGAATTTATTGACTACCTTGCAGTCTTTTACCTCACAAACAGATTCATTCTCGGTAATAACACGAAGAAGAACCTTCCACGTTCCAGATTTTTCAATATGGCCACACGAATTGCAAGTAAAGGAACATGTAGCTACATAAAGGTTCTGATACCTTTTACCTTCGTCTATACGTCTACGTCTGCTAAAAGCTATTTTCTCATTCTTCTGAAATACAATTCGTTAAGGCTATCGGGGCCGGCGGCGGCATTTTCATATACTCTGCAGCTTTGTTATACAAAAGACCGTTGCAATATGTCTGCTTTTTTTAGCCAGCCAAATTCCAACAGGGGGTTGGAACCAATCCCTTTTGTTCGTCTTAACCTGTGTAATGTTTTTCGTTCTTTTTTATACCCAATACCCATAGTTTGGTCGAAATTTATTGCACAAGGAATTACTTAATTTTTCAGAAGCCGGGCGTTCGGTCGGTGGTCTGAAATCTGAAGGTGAAAAGGATATCGAACAACTATTCCATTCTTTATCACTCCACCTACCACCGAACGACCTCAAACTAATTTTCGAATTGAATTTTTTGGTTAGTAGTCAGAGATATCCTGATGGTATCCTCTTTTCGTTCAAATGGACTAAAGACGCAACGCAGACGAAGGTTAAAATGAATGTAGGCGAGTTCTCCGGTCTTCCCTCTTCTTTTTTGTTTTGTTTTATTTCTGCAGGACGAAGTTCGGTTGACAATATTAGTGGTGTTTAAAAATAAAAATATTCTGCCGATATCCCCTCCCCTTTAGACCTCCTATACTAAAGAACAGTACAAGTCCTTAATGGCAAAGAGACTTCTTTAGATATACGAGTATATGACTAAAATTAATGTTGAAAAAAAAGAAAATAGGCTAACTACATTGATTATACCTTTATAACAGCCGAGTTAAAGTATTATTCACTTGAAAAACTTTTGGGCTAATTTCGCTGTCTCACGCGGGTTGTGTTTTGGTAGACGTGTTCCTATAGTAACAACCCAATATAGAATTTACGTAGACAAAAACTGTTCAACATAACTCTGACTGACGATGACGTTAACATGAACAGTAAAAACAAAAAAAAATGGAAAATTGGAAAATGGATTTCCATGGAAATTTATGGTGTGGCACAACGGACGACCTATGAAGAGCTCTAGAACTAGGTACATCCTTGTGTACAATAAGCTGAGTGATACCGGTCGATTTGGCTTCAGGCAGAAGGTCATCGTGTCAGACATTTTTATTTCTTTCTATATTCTATTTCAGAAATACCTATGAACAAAGAGTTGAATAAACATTTTTTAGGAATATAGAAATATTCAAATATTTCTTTTTCTACTCGTATTTGAGGTTGTTTTCATCAGTATTCAAGTTAAATCAATAAAATGGAATGTTTAGGTTTTATTTTATTGTATAACAGGAAAGTAACTACGTGTAGAAAGATATTTTGTTTTTTTGTATTTAAATTTCGTTGCAACTAAACAAAAACACCCATAATTAAGGGAAAAATAATTATTTGAATAAACTTAAAGGTTTTACGTAAGTATCACATTAAGAGACGTTCTCTCTAATCTCTCTCCCAACCATCTGATACTTTTACTCTTTTATACTTATTTGCATTATATACAGACATTTAAAAAATAATTTATAATTTTGCATAAGCCCATTCCATTAAATATGTTTAACGGCCGAGCATTTCTCGCTATCCTTTCTTTATGGTTGATAATGTTATATTATTTCCTGTTTAGAAAAAATGTCCTTTAATTACCATAAACCTTTGTACAAAAAGTTTTGTATGTTTGCATTTGGCTTGGATAACACATAATTAAGATATTCATATATTAATATTGAATTATTTTCAAAATGTTTTCTATAACAATGCAGAAGTAATCTATACTCGGTTATTATAAATGGGAAAGTCAGTTTGTTTGTTTGCTTGTTTGTCCGTCCTTCACGTAGCTACGGAGCAATATTATGACATTATTTTTTTGTGTATAAGTTTAAACAAGGCTGGACAGTATTTTAAGCTACTTTTTACCGCAATAAAATATCTTATTCACACCTCAATCGAGCAGATCCGCCGGTAACACTTATAATTAGATATTCAATATTTTCTTTTTTTTTTTGATTAATAGCATACCATTAGGTGCAGCACCTCATATACATATCTTTAAAGTCAGCATATCATTAGGTGCTCACTTTACCATTAGACGGCGTTACTTTTGGTAACTCTTTGTTTTTTGATTGTGGAAAGCTTACCAAATAACTCATGTATCTTTGGCCCTGGAATGTCTTTATGTGATATTATGATTTTCTTTAACCCCGCCGACAAAGTCGTGGGTAACAGCTAGTTTTCTATAAACTGAGAAATAATACGTTTCTATTCAATCAAACGGTCCAATAACACAACCTCAATGAAAAGCAAACAGCACAGTGACCCCAACAAATAAAGTTTCATTCCGTTTATCAATGAAGCCGTTTAGCCTCTATCACTGAAAATGATTTTGCAATGGAATTGTCCAAAAAGCGTTCATGACCCAATTTTTGTGGTTCCTCTTTAATGTTCTGACATTAAAAATTTGTGTGCCAATAATATAGAAGATCAATATTGTCAAATACTTGTAAAAAAAAAGTTGGTCACCTTACTTACTTACATACTTAAGGTGGCGCTACATTCCTGTTTGAAGTGGCCTCACCTAACAAACTTCTTTATCTAGCTCCTTCCCTAGATAGATGTCTCCAGTTGCGCTGTCCAATTTAGATGAGGACACTTTCCACTTGTACGCTCCACCTGATCCGCGGCCTTCCTATATTGCGCGAGGGCATGGATTAGTAGAAGTACTTTTCTCTCAAAAAGACCCAATGTGCTTTCGTCCTCTTTGTCATAGTCAACAGCGGTTAGCAAGAATAATTCTTCTTTCGATCTCATCGCTGGTGTCGTTTTCTGCATTCATAGCAGAGCCTAGTTAGACAAAGTCCTTAAGTACCGCAAAGTTACATCTGTCGATGGTGACGTTTTCACCAAGGCGTCAGTGTTGTAGGTCCTTTCTTGATGACAGCATGTACTTTGGTTTTGCCCTCATTAACAGCTTAACCCATTTTTGACGCTTCTGCCTCAATACTCACAAAAGCCCCATTGACATCACGCTGAGGTCTTCCGATTATGTCAATGTCATCAGCAAACGCGAAGAATTGCAAAGACTTTTGAAAAATGATGCCTCTAGCGTTGACGTTTGGTGCTCTGCACTAATCTTTCAAGGACGAAGTTAAACAAATCTCATGACATGGCATCACCTTGTTAAAACCTTTTTGGACATCAAAAAGTACATTTAATTTGTTTCGAACCCTTATTGAGCACCATGAATTCTCCATGGTCGCCCTCCACAAACGGACAAGTATGGCAGGGATGCCAAGATTAGAAACGGCTCTAAACAGTTTAGACGTTCACACCTTACGGAAGTGAAGATTTGTATGCGATGTTAAGTAAGGTAAGAAGACTGATTCCTCTATAGTTGGTGCAGTCTAGTATCGGGCAAACAATACTGATGTTCCATTCCTCGAGTATGCTTTTTTCCTACCATATTTTATTTGGAGTGATTATAATCTACAGCTGCCATTGTTAAAACGCTGCCGTAGTCATTACATGATTACATGAACCATGATTAATGACTTTTAGTGTGACGTGGCCCCCAAGATCGTGCGATTTAATACCACGGACTATTTTTTGTGAGGTTATGTTAAGTCGCTTGTCTACACAAGTAGGTTTGGTTAAATGAAAACGGTTATGTTAATATGATTGAGATCGTTTAAATCGTTTTAAAAGAATTCTCCTAGGTAATTCTTGCGTTTTTGAGCTAGTAGAACAGGACACGTACAGAGGAGGTGAAGAACTGTTTTCTCCTCATTCTCATCCATACAGTTTTTGAAAAAATAATTTGAGACGCCTAGCCACGTAGCGTGCTTTCTTATTACACAGTGCCCGGTTATGACACCGAGTATCTAGCTCATATGCGATCTGCTTAGAGATAGCAAGCACCTTGATCGCTTTAAATCTAGTGTAGGCCAGATGGATTTGTGACCTGACACGTGGTGATGCTGTTCCACCTGGTGTTTGCCTTCTTCATAGAGTCCTGCATTATCAATAGTTTACATATAGCAATTGGTATGCCAGCATTTACTAAATAAATAATTGGTGCAATTATATCTGATGCATCTACGCAAGTAAGCCCGAGAGCGTTCTTGCTGCAAAAAGTGTTCGAGAATTGGGCTTTTTGGCTAAAATTTATTCAATCTTTACAATAAAGCTAAATTCTTGGTCATTTTGAATTTAGATAGAGAATTTTTGAAGACGTTGCTCGTTCATGAAATTTTGCCATGATGAACATGTAAAATTTACTGATTAAATTGACAATTAAATTAAAAGTTGTCAAATCGCTATAAGAAAACCCAATATTTTATAATAAAACTTTATATCTTTTTGTGAAGATCATGCAGCCAATGGCGATGATAAGATTCAAATTGCAAAACATGCTTCATTCCGGACTTATTGCTCATTTGAGATTATTAACTTTCCATAGGAAGTTATTGTAATGGGTCCGATTTGCCAAATTGAAAATTTTGACATTTCTCGACGTTTCAAGGTCCCTAGAGTCGAAATAAAAGATTTTTAGAAAGATGTCTGTGCGTGCGTGTGTACGTACGTTCGTACGTCCGTATGTCCGTACGTTCGCGACGTTTTTTTCGTCGTCCAGAAGAGATATCGACTTCAAATAAATTTTGTTATACAGATAATAAGGCAGAAAGATGCAGAAATGACTCTCAAGAAAATTGCGTGGGTGGTTTTTTTACCATAGCAGTTTAAAAAAAAGGTGAAAATTTTGGTTAAACCTAAATATCTCATGAACCAATGACGCTAGAGACTTGAATTAAATTTTATATTATAGATTGTAACGTGATAAAAAACAATTATATTTTTGGCAAAAAATCCAATTAACGGTTTTTTATAAATCAAAAAAAACTGAAAAAAAATGTGTCACCTCGAAAATTTTACGACTAAAATATGATTTCATCTCCATAACAATTTTGTGCAACGAAGAATAATGTTTTTGCCGAATCGAATTGACAGTTTTTTTTACAAAAAATAAAAACCTAATAAAAAAAAATAATAAAAGTTGGTAAAAATTGATTTTTGACTTAAATATCTTTTCAAAAACTTGAGATTATGTCTTCAAACTTATTTCATCTTATAAGAAATATTATTTTCAACATTCTGAAAAATGTTGAGAAAAATCAAATTGACAGTTTTTTTTACTAAAAAGAAAAACCTAAAAAAAATTAATAAAATTTGGTAAAAATTGATTTTCGACTCAAATATCTTTTCAAAACTTTGAGATATTGGCTTTAAACTACTTTTATCTTTCAAAAAATATTGTTGTCAACATTCAGTCAAATTTTGAAAAAAATCTTATTGACAGGTTTTTTACAAAAAATTAAAAACCGAAAAAAAAAATTTTACAAAAGTTGGTAAAAATTGAATTTCGAATTAAATATCTTTTCAAAAACTTTGAGATTATGGCTTAAAACTTATTTCATCTTATAAGAAATATTGTTTTCAAAATTCTGAAAAATGTTGAGAAAAATCGAATTAACAGTTTTTTTTACTAAAAAGAAAAACCTAAAAAAAAAAATAATAAAAGTTGGTAAAAATTGTTTTCGACTCAAATATCTTTTCAAAACTTTGAGATATTGGCTTTAAGCTACTTTTATCTTTCAAAAAATATTGTTGTCAACATTCAGTAAAATTTTGAGAAAAATCGAATTGACAGTTTTTTTTTACAAAAAATAAAAACCTAAAAAAAAACAATACTAAAACTTCGTAAAAATTTACCTTCGACTCAAGTATAGCTTTTCAAAAATCACAAATATTGCCTTTAAACTTATTTTATTTCGCAGAAAATATTGTTTTCGATATTCAGTAATTTTTTTATAAAAATCCAACAGTCCGTTTTTTCATGAAAAAATAAAATCTACAACAAATAGTATCTACGCAAATTTGGTAAAAATTGATACATATAGACAAACTTTTAAGCAAGACAAATCGGCAGACGGGATGGGAAGTTATCAGTGTGGGTCGCACCCCAGCCTCTTTTTTTTGTATGCTTTCAAATTATTTCCTGTTTGATACTTTTCAGGAACAGAACACCGCAAGCTCCATCATATTCGAACGTATGTATCTTTACTTCGTGGAACCTAAATAGACGTAGAATAGTAGGTTTCTTTTTCATCTAGCGTAAATAGTATTAATCTATATTTTTGCTTGAGAGAGCGGCATTGAACTAGAAATCTTTTCGCACAGCTTTTTTACAAATTAGGTTTTTTTTTTTGAAAAGCATGGATGAAGTTACATTTTCACTGGTTTTCCTTAAACATCGTGAAAATTATAATAATTACTTAATTAGTATATGTATATACAGGTACCTCTGTATATAAATATATTTACATCTATCTGTATGTGGTTGCTTTTAATCCTGACTAAAAAAGAAAATGTACTCCAAATGCATAAACCTTTTTATATTATTTTAATTAATTAGCCAAGAGTGTAGGTACATGTTTATGCTTTGCATTGCTTTATAATGAGTTTGCCACATAATGAACCAACCCCGTCCATTGAAATTCTCTCGAGTACGGACCACCACACAAAACTCTTCTTGCAGTCCGTGGAGCAATAATATTCTATAGTTTTTTATTTTTTGGTTTGCTTTTTCCTCACCGATGAATATACAAATAAATCCAAGGGAATGGCATAAAAACACACAAAAATGAAAAAAAAAGAATAAAATTACAACCGTTGGAAAATGTAACACAGGAATAGCATGGGAATCCTTAAACCTTAAACCAAGCCAAGCCAATCCAAAATCAACCCAGAAACAACAAGAAGGACATCGTCTGCGGGCGCATAGAGCGGAATGCAGTATATATTTTATGCGCTGCATTAAAAATGCAAACATCCTTGTGTCCTGTCCATCCGAAATGCATGCAGCCATTTCTGTCGGTTGAACTATGGGCTGATGGGTTGGGCATTGGGCATTGAGCTAAGGCTGGGGTTGGACTGAGCCGATTCCAGTTCTGTACTGAACTCCTATGTGTGTACTCGAGTCTATGATTTTTTTTTTCAAAATGGCCACTATACCCATACTATGCCATTCCAGGACCATCACCGCCGGCCGCTTCACCGCAACAAATAGTCTTAGTTGTCCAACCAAAGTGCACTTGTTAATTCTTAATGAATCTCAAATTGTCCAAGTGCACGTTTCGTTCAAGTCGTCGCTCCGCTCGTCTTCGTCGTAAAGTCGTATAGTCAACTATAAAACAAAAGCCAAAAGGCTTCCACAAGAGCGATGAATACAAATTTTGTTTCCAGAACACACAATTTCAAGATGCCTACTTACAAATTTTGGTGAATTATGTAAGGCAAATATCCAGAAGGTGGACTTGTATATAGAATTAACTTAATACTCAAAACCAGAAGATTAAATATTTAAAGTTTCAAATATTAAATACCCGTCTTCGTCGCTTTTTAAAGTTAAAATATGTGAAAATAAAGCTTTCCTCGGATTGTTTGCTCCTCCGAAGTAGTTTTAATTTTAAATTAACATAAAGAGAGTTGATGTTTAAATGGGATACATGTGTACCCAAGAGGAATGCACTCTATCAACTCCTACTCCCACCCCATCAAGGATATGTTCTTCGAGATCTTAGACAAAGAGCAGTGCTCTAATTATGATATTAAAATTGTCTTAGGAGATTTAAACGCTGAGCTAGAAAGGGAAGAATACTTTGGCGGAAAAATAGCCAGCCTCGGACCACTACTTCGTTGTAGCCAAGGAAGAATTCGGGTTTCTAGCACTAAAGCAAAACTGGGAGATGCTGGTAGAAGATACAACATCAAACGGCTATACTCGCAAGAGATCGGTCACAAAAAACCTCTCGCGATGCTCGTTGCCACCAACAGAAAATTTCAAGAATCAGTGACAACATTCCCAAAAAGCAATCAGAGAAGCTGCCTCTGACGTGCTGGGTTTAAATCAGCCAACATTAAGAAACCCCTAGTTTGAAGAGGAATGTCGGCAGGCAAATGGAGCTAAACAAAATGCACGCAAAGCGGCGCTGCACTGAAAAATGAGAGCTGCTCTCGAGCTCTATGAGCAGAAGAGGAGAGATAAACACCGACTTCTCGTTCCAAACGTCACCATCGACAGACGTAACTTTGAGGTAGTCTAGGACTTTGTCTACCTGGGCTCCACTATTAATGGTAAAGCTACACCTAATTGCTGGTTCTTTGGGCTAAAAAAGCAATTGAGTAGCAAAGCCCTTTCGCGAGCGACCAAAGAGTCGCTATATAAGACCCTCATCTTTCCCGTCCTGCTATGTATATGGTGCAGAAGCATGGATTATGACAAAAGTGGATGAAAGCACACTGGGTCATTTTGAAAGAAAAGTTTTACTTGTGATCTACTGTTCCGTATGCTAAGGAGATGAGTGGAGGAGAAGATGAACCAACGAGCTGTACCGGCTGTAAGAAACGTAGACCTAGCCAGAAGGATAAAAGTTCAACGCCTGAGATGTCTGGGTCACGTAGAGCGCATGGAAACCAATGCTCCAGCCCGGAAAAATTTTGATTCCATGCCTTCAAAACAGCGCAGTATAGGAAGGCAGTGGATCAGGTGGCACAAGCGGAAAGTGACCTCAACCAACATGGACCGAACTAGACGGATAAGTTTGTTGGGTAAATCCTTAGTTCACACAGAACTGTAGCGCTACCTTAAGTATGTAAGATTAAAAACCACACGTCTAAAAAGACACCCGTTAAATTAGTTATATCATTTTAACAATCCAATATATTTGATTTGAAGTCTGGGTAGTTTCACAATAGACTATCGTTATCATGCTACTTGGCACTAGTAGATTTCTCTGGGAATATGTCAAGTCTTAAATTGACGCTTACAATAGTAAACCACTTTGGAAGAATCTAAAGTGAGCTACAGTTTACTTACATTGCAATATCATAATGTAAGGTTATTATTTTATTTTAAGTTAATTCGTCTTATAAAACTATTAATATCTATTTTTAACCTATTTAATATTTTTGTACACTTTCAGGTACTTCCGCAGGAGTTTCACCGTTTCATTGTGAGTAAAACATTCTCTTTCATTCAATTAAAAGTATATGTTGCTATCTATATGTGTAAACAAAATATTTCCTCCATAAAACTGTATGAATTCGAACATAATCTTAAATCACAATTTACTTTAAAGCTCTTTCATGCGCAATTTCCTCTGTCCACACTTATGCCTATACAAAAAAAAAACAAACAAGTTTATGTTTCCCGCTCTGACATTAAAATTAAAATTTAAAAAAACCATCATTAACTAGTGCTCCAATCTCACTTAACCGTTCAACAATTTCGATGCAAATGCAAGTCTCAAGACTGCTTGTCTGCGCAATATTATCTCCATGAAGCTAACTTGTCTTCGTGCAGACCACTATACCTTGTAGATATACTTTGCTTAAAGTTCAGAAAACTGTAGGCACGCCTAGGCTAACCAGCTCCAACTTACAGACATATACCTACTATGTTCAAGTCGCCAAAGCTTGATCTAAACCTACACCACCCTCACCTTCAATTAAAAATGAAAATCTTATTTCACTAGAATTTATAGTTAAGACAGAGTCTTTTGTAAAAGATACGCTATACCTCCTATGTATGTAGGTAAAGGTAATAGAGAGGAGAAGCTTGGAGTGCCATCGAGTAGATCTATCGGGGCAGCATCAAGAGGCACAATTTACAAACAATCCGGTTCCGTGTGAACTAAAACCTGTACTCGGACTAAGCTAATAGAAGAATTCAGTGCTTTTTCGCCATGATGTGGTGTTCCCTTGCTCTAGCCGCTTCACCATCGAAAAGCACCGTACAGCACGCTGCTATAGTTGTTATATGTACATATATGATTTACGATATCATTTTTCTGCACATGAATTTACTGCCAATATTGTTTGGGAAAATTCAAGAAAAACTATTAAATAAACTTCCACTCCCATCGCATAGATTTTGTTCAATATATAGATTTAATGGCAACGATTTAACAGTGGAGGTAAAAAGTTTTTGAATTTAATATGCAAATTTTGAAAAAGCAAAACAAAATTTTGTTTTTCAAAAAGAAACATTTGTTTTTATATTAAATAATGTGAATTTATTTACCCACTTTGTAATGAGTTCATGGTAATGCAGTGATGACTCTTTTTTATGCACTCCTTACAAAAATCTTTGCTTCATACATAAATTTTACCTCTGATCAGCAAAATATTATTTGTTATTACAGTTTATAAAGGTTTATTTTCTCTATACAAATATTTAAGAGAAACACTCTCATAGAATTTTGAAGCAAACTTTTTGAAATCAATCTGAACGCGAAAATCGCTTGCAATTCGACGTTATTTACACCGATTTTTCAAAGGTATTTGATCGTGTGCAACACAATATTCTTTTGAAAAAACTTGAGCTTCTAGGGTTTCACTCGGCTCTTCTTGATTGCATTAAAAGTTATTAAGTTGGAAGTAGTCATTATGTTAAAATTGGTGATGTTTTATCAAATGAAATAATAAACTTTTCAGGTGTACCACAAGGCAGCCACCTTGGGCCAATCCTTTTTATTTTTTTTATTATTGATTTGCCAAATTATATTTCTTATGCAAAGTGTCTTTTATATGCCGATGATCTCAAGATTTTTAGCTGTGTAAGATCTCCATTAGATGCCAGTAAAATTCAAACTGATATTGACTGCATTGTTAACTGGTGTACTGTAAATGGTTTATATTTCAATATTAAAAAATGCAGTGTTGTTACATTTTTTAAGATACAAAATCCATTTAGTTTCAATTACAAAATTGATAATCGTCCATTACAAAGGTTAACGTGAAAAAAAGATCTTGGATGAGTTTTTCACTTCAAATTGACCACGTTATTTGTAGAGCTAACGCGATGTTGGGTTTTATTTCTAGAAGTTCTAAGTCTTTTGAAGATCCATATACTCTAAAAACCCTTTATGTATCCCTTGTCAGACCTTTGCTGGAGTATTGTTTCGTTATATGGAACCCCTTTACTCAATCAAGTATTCTTAGGATTGAAAAAGTTCAGAAAAGATTTACCAAATTTGCTTTACGTAAGGTTTTTAGAAACTCAGATATTTCATTTTATAAGACCAGGTGTATATTAATTATTTTAAAACCTTTAGCGCTGAGAAAGCTGTATTCGATAATCTTTGCTTTCGATGTTTTGAATTTTCGTAATATAGATTGTTCTACTTTGCTATCACTCTTTAATATTTACGTAGAGATGGTAATTTTTTGTTCCTTTTCATAGTACAATTTATGCCAAACACAATCCAATTACTGATTCCTGTATTGCTTTTAATTGATTTTAATAATTTAGTGGGTTAGATATTAAGAGAAATTTATTAAATTTGTTATAAACTTTATTATTTTAAGTTAATTATATTGAACTCATGCATTATAAATCTTATTATTATTTGATTTAAATGTAGTCTACGTAAAGTCATGTTACTTAAAAGACGAAAATAAATAAATAAATGATATTTAAAAGCGACAAAATGAAAATTAAAAACATACTTTTGTTATAAAAAAGGTGTTTTTTTTAAAGCCTTTTACTCCATTAGCTCGGCCATTTTATTCAGAGCTCCTTAAGCGCTCTCCGAGCTAGCTCTAATTGAAAAAAGAGAGACATCAAAAGCTCTGATATGTCTGACTCTGAGCTGCAAAAGAAACACTCAATTTTTTGACAGCTCAGTTCTATGCTCGGAGCTTAAAACAAAAAACGCCAAAATATTCACGAGGACTTAAGGGGCCAACCCACAAAATCCGTAATATGTAGGTTGCGCCAACGGATCCTTTGACATTGACTTACAAAACGGATTGGAGTGACCCAATGGATACGTTGCGTTGTTTTGACAGCTTACTTCGTAATTTTAGATAAAGATAGAAAACAAACTTCAAACTACTAAATCTGTTCAATTTCTTGACCCCAGTGAATACTGCGGAATTTCAAAGCATCGCATATATGTATGTATTGTATATATGTAGTAAAAGCCCTACCTTATATTTTGTTTGCGTTTTCTAGATTAAAAAAAAAAACGAAAAACTGTCAGAATTGGTGTCATGAAAAAGTCAAAATAATTAACAAAGTTAGAAAATATTGAACAAGCTTTTTTTCGTATTTTATTTACAAACAATGCAGTTATCGCCTTAATTTTTGTTGTTGACGATTTGACATAGATAAAACACCTTCAACTGGTTGCAACTAAGCTAGAGTGAACAAATGTCATCAGATCGAGTTCGGAGCACAGCTATGCGACATGCTATTAAACATGCCTTTTATTGCCAACCGATGTCAACGGACCTGCCGCCTGGAGAGAAAAGTTAAAAGTTCAGCCACTTTTTGCGTTGCACCCAGTAAATTCGTGGCGTAGGGGCGCTTCTTATAAAGGGTTTTTCAAATGGCGGTGGTAGATTTTGGCACTCTGTTGCGGCCATTTTGTTTTGGTGACATCTGCCAAATCTTTTGTTTATTATTCAGTTGTTTATGCCAAATCATAATAGCAAGTTACACGATTGAACGGCACGTTCAAATGATAAAACTTTATTATCAAAATGAGTGTTCGTTAACGCAAACGTTGCGCGCATTGTGCCCATTTTGCGATAGATGTGGTGGCGCTACGTAAGGATGATAACTAATTCCTTATGGTCCAAATTGAACCATATGGACCTAGACGGCATGTGGTTCCAGCAGGACAGCGGTACGTGCCACACAGCAAACGACACGATTGACATTTTGAATAAACGATTTCAACATCTAACCGTCCTTATTGAAAAACCCTTTAATAACGTGTACAATTATTCGAGCTGTCAGTTGTATACGTTGCCGCAACGTATGATAATCATTTTATGGGTTGGTCCCATAAGTGTCATCAACAGAATTGACATTTATCAATCAAATTTTTGGTGACACATCGTCTGAATTTTTCGTCTGCAGCGATGGAGTGAAGTAAGCAACAATTTCTAATCCGCCATTTTAGTTTGTATCTTACTCTCAACCGATGCAGGCGCCACTTTTGAGTCATCCTGTAATTGTACAGTCGCGAGAGGGGGAACAAAATAGGGAGAATTTGTCGTCTGCCATAATATCAATTATTTTCAAAATATACAAATTTTATCATATACATAATATGACGGGTCTTAGAAGCAAGCTTTTATGTAACATTTTAGTTCCACTGTGTGTTATCTTATAAAGTCCGCTAAAATATATGTATATACTCCTATAACCTTTCAATTGAGCACTTAACTTCAATTTTCTTCATCGTGTGCGATAAATAGATTGGCCCCCAAAGGAAAGAACACATATCGTGTGATCGATTGGAAAATTGAAGGGAAAAATCTCACCCGTTCATTCTCATTTAGTATGTATGTGTAAGTCGTTGCGTTCGTGTGTAAATCGAATACATTCAGCTAAGAAAAGGGAGGTGACAGGTGGATTATACGGTGATATTGATAATTTGTATCGACACATATACATAGATAGAAGAAGCATTCTATCAATAGAAATTTAATACACATTTTCTCTCAAAACTCAAACACACCGTACACACACACACACATATATGTAAATGCAATAAATGAAATATACGTCCTATATAAAATCACGAAGGTATAATTACTTTAAAGTGCATCGCGAAAATTTCGAATTATTTATGAATTCGCCGAATAGTTTATTATTGATGAGGCTTTTTCCCTCCGATAAAAATAAAAGAAAAACAAAAAGTACAAACTCATCGTTTTGTTGAATATACAAATGTATGAGCAATATGTATGTGTGTGTGTGAGCGGCGGCGGGCGTAGGAAAATAATTTCACTTATTTATTTATGACATCAAGGAAAGTAGAATCGAAAAGGGATTGTGTTGGGTTGGGATCTGAAAAACGGCCAACCGACAAACCGATGCGACAATAACACGATGACAGCATATAACATTGGTCTAGGACACAGATGCGCCCGGTCGCAGAAGAGGGGCAATGACGTTGCTTTAATTTATTTCAAATTGATTTGTTGATGATATTGATGACTCTCTTTGATATCGGGGAGCATCAAAAGATGTTTTAAGATGTTGTATCGTCCTGTGGAGAAGCATCATCGTTGTCTATTATACATTGAGAACATTTTTCAAGTACATATTTTGCCATAAGTCTGATCTGATAATGATTTTAATAGAATTTTTTGTTTAAGAATTCCTACGCACAGAATTCCGGAATGGATCTGGGTTTCAACCGACATGCGTCTTCAGCCAGCTCACTCCCTAGCTAGCTGTCTCTAGTTTCGCACGCCAAGTTGGTTGAAGTCCTCTCTTCCAGCTGCGTGCGCCGTCTTCCTTTACTGCGCTGTCCTTCGGGATTTGATTCGTAGACCTTCGGAGCTGGAGCTCTATATTAATATTACCCAGTCATCTACTTTTATTCAGATCAGTGACAGCATATACTTGATCTTGCCTTCATTGTCGCATGCCAGTACATCGCCTTATCTAAAACCTTTTTGACATCAAAAACATCGGTGAGAACTTTTCCGACCTTCATAGAGCATCGGGCATACTCGATCGTCATTCTGCACAAATGGACAAGTTTGACAGGGATGCCAAAACTAAACATTTCTCTGTAAAGTTTTTTTCTACAGATATACGCGGCCTTGTTTACTTGTTGCTGTCAGCGCAGAACTTCTTAGGATAGGTACTTGATCGGAAAAACTTATTTCTAAAAGAAGTGTAAGGGGCTTCAATAACCTGTCATAGAGACAGTTTAGAACTGACAGATGGTGAATTTGTCCTTAAAAGTTTATTTACACGAAGTACACTCTTGAATATTGTAAACCATAGTAATGATTGCTTAAACTTGTCGCTCTGCGAATTATGAAAAGTCGAATGTCAGTTTTAAATGTGACAATTTTGACGTTTGTAAAAATAACCTTAACATAACATTTGAATTTCAATTCCCTTTATCTCTTTTTAATCATAAAGACTTTACGAAATAAAATGGTAAGACGTCAAAATCAAAATCTCAAAACGAATTCAATATACAGTTGACAGTTCAGCAACAAACCAACGAAGTTGATTTGACTATGGAATTTTTGTTTCAAAGTAAAAACGTTAAAAATTGTATGACATTTCTCAAAAATGGAGGACATTGTGTCATTTTGAGTAATTTTTTCTTTCTGTGTACCTATCTTAAGTATGAAATACCCATGAGGAGGAGCCATTTAATTACAAATTATTCTGTCAAATTTATAAAAGGTGTTGTGCTCTGTGGTCTGGTTTAGTTGGTTGGCTTTTCTATTTTATCCCGCAGTGATTGTAAATTAAATTTCAAACACTATAGGTGTTGACAATTTTATGTTAGGCAAAATATTTTAAACGACATACAACTAAATTAAAATTGATTTCTTCCTGTGAACATCTGTGAGATATAAATTTTAAAAGGATTATCTTTATTAGTTTGAGAGGTGCCTATAGGTGCCTATACTTACTTATATTTGAAGGATGGTATCTAATTGAATGATGAACAAGACTTAGTTAAAATCAAATGCAAATAACAATATGAGAATAAAAGGTTGTTTTATATATTTATATCTATTTATAAGAAACCTTTTATAGATCATAAGTAGCATAGTCTTAACGAGTGCAAACAAAACAACATGTGTGTCTGCTTTATAAAGTCTGTCCAATTAAATTCCAAATATCTAATCCAACAGTAATCCATCTTGATTAACTCAATTGCTGTCAAAGTCCGATGAATGTGCCGCTACTGCCCACTGGTGGTAGCGAGTGACGTTATACGTAGAGCTGCTACTGAACGCAAAGGTAGTTACCATAGATAGTATATATTCGTATAGTGAAGTTTTCGAGACAAGAGATAAACACAGGGATTAATTGCATATGCATATATCTACATACACACATGTATATATAAACAAACACAAACACAAACATAGAATTGAAGACACAAGCAGTCAATCAAGTGGCGACAAGCACTTGGAATCTAATTAATTCCATGTTTGACATTTCTTTCCTTCCGCTTGGACAAAACAACATCAGATTCAGCTTCAGCATCAGTAGACGATTGTTCAAGTATAGTGCAATCCTCGCACATCGCGTGCATATGTATAGGTATGCAACAACGGTTTTTCGAACAGGGCTAGATTATAAAATATGTGGTCACAATCGGTTTGTAAAAGCAAAGCAAGGCCCGATGAAATTGGACTAATTGGTTTTCCAATAAGAGGTTAGCTTTAAAAAAGTCAGCTATTTGAATAGCTATCACTTTTGAAGTTTAATTTACACCATTGCTAAAAATGGAATGATACAGGGTTGTGGTTTTCAAGAAAAAATAATGTACATATAGTTTAACGTTATGGTCAAAAATGTAGCTTTATTTTTAAGATAAGGGTTTGCCAATAAGTTTCAAAAATGATTGTCACGAAAGAATTTCAGTCGAGAGGCTCAATGTTTGACCGCCACTTTGGAAATATCAGTCAGTAATAATGCACCGAATATTCTCTTTCAAGGCGACATTCGTCTTGGGCGCATTGGCGTTGACAAGCGACTTCATATATCGCAGGACCTTGGAGGCCACTCTTCATGCTCACCAAAAGTTTTCTCCGATTATACGATTTGCAAACGTTGTTGAATAGTAAATCTATTCATTGTGAAATGTCAAATCAAACTGAGTATTAAGTCAAGTGACAGCTGTCAAAAAGAGATTCTACGAAAAAAGTGTTTCCAGATTGAAAACCTCACGTCTAAAAAATAGTCAGGTTACAAGTTATTGAAATAAAGAATCGAAACCATGTGCGTTACTCAAGAACAACTTAGAATTTAGTTCGTAGCGTAAACAAAAACCCAGGTTTATCGAATCTTCCTCGACCTTTGGAGCTAGGCATTATTTATAAGATAGTAGTTTGCTCGGGTTTAGGCTTATAAAGTTCAGTTAACACAAGAACTCAAGCCAGTCGATCACTAGCAACGTCTTGTCCTGATTGAGATAGATAGCTTACCGAGCTATGATTAATGATTTTCGGAATTGGAAGATATTGAAGTGAACGGCGTTTATATCAAACACGTAGAAGAAAAGTTTCCTTACCGTTTTATATTTTGAAGAGTTTATCAGAATTGTAGCTTCCGAGATGTTATGAGCTAACACAGTTCTATTCCAATGTTCCACAATCTATAAAACCCCTTAAAGATGAAATTCGTTGGAAATTTTATGAAAATAGTATTCTTACACTTATCAGATCTCTGTGTAGGGCTGTAACTTTTCAAGTAATAGTACCAATACACTGTATAATTGGTACTTGAAAATCACCAATACCAATTCTTTTTCAAGTCCTTCCTTTAAGTATACTTTTACTGGGTATTGCAATATTGCCAAGTACTTTTTTTACTAGTTGATGAATAAAAAGAATGTCATTAATAACCCTCCTTTGCGATAGAGGCTGCATTTGAAGAACTTTTGTCCGATGTTTTTGGAAGGTTGTAAAGATCAGATCAGTATGAAGCTGACCCAAACAGATTATTTTCTATTTGTTATTCTATATAGTTCTTCATTGCTTCATTGGAAATACGATTGGGCCAGAAAACCCGTAAGATGTTTTCTAGACACCTATTAATAAAGGTCTGTAGTTTCCTGGGAATCGTTGTTGTTATTTTTCAGGTGCTGCAACGTATAACAGTACTGATTCGACGTTTGAGTAGCTGAGAAAGTTGTTCCTCAAAAAATTGGACAACATCCCGAACGCAGCGGTTTCCCTATACGACTAGCGATATCTTGTTCGGTTCCTCCTTTGGTAGAGACCATACTTCTAAGATACTGAAAACTCTCTATAGGTTTCTGTGCAATGTTTACCAGAGAGGATGAGTGGGAGGTTCCGAGCCTGTGCATATTAGTTTTTCCGGTGTTAATTTTAAGCCTCACCATTTCTGCGTCTCTCTCCAACCTTGTTGGCATTTGAGTTCTATTATCCTACGCGATAGCAAGCGTACATCGTCTGCCTGACTTCGCTGCGGACAATTTACCTCCGTGTAAGACGTCACATTTAGACCCATTTTTTAGTCGCCTTAATAATAGAGATGAACTTATCCGGGATGCCCGTCCTCCACAAAGCAAACCAGATAAATTCCCTGTTGACGCTGTCAAAAGCCTTTTTAAAATCAATGAACAGCAGGTGAAGTGGTGATGGATATTCGACGCCCTCTTCGATTACGATCCGCGAGGTGTTGATGTGATCAATGCAAGAGGATTGAGTGTGAAATCCTGCTTGTTCAGCAGCCAGTGTTGCTTCGAGGTGTTCTATCTCACACGTTTTAAGATAATCTTTACTACTATTTTGGCGACTGCAGGCAAAACGCAAATACCTCCCCAGTTCTCGCACTTCATCAGGCCTCCCTTTTTTGGGAGCTTGACAGTCATTTTCTTTTTCCATTCTTCGAGGAAGCTTTGTGCTTTGATCGCGGTACATACATATCTCTTCTTTACTGGGGCTGTAGTGCGTATTCGGGAATTCGTTGCATCGTAGAACTTAGAAGATGTCAGTATCACTTTGCTGTCGAATACATGATTTAAAACCAAAGCAAAATGTTCCTTCCATCTTATAAGCTGGTTCTTATCTGAGATCAGCAGGGAACCATTAATATCTTTCATGGGGTGTTGTTTTTAAGCCTGAACACCAGCTAGCTATTTGTTATCCTAAAAAAGGGTTCTGCTGTCGCACCTATTTGCAGCATCTTTTGCTTCTTGAGCCAAAGCGTATCACCTCTTTTATTTTCATGCGGTATGAAGATTCTAAATCGTGTCTTTCTTCCACTCGAGCAGCTGCTAAATAAGCTTTTAATTGCCTTTTTTTGTTAATCCTTACCCAACTCTCCTACAAAAGCTAGGTATTGTTTGTTTTAGCACCTGATATGAAATCATTTTTCACAACACTCGAATGGTTTCCTATGGTTTCGAGTCTCGTGCTGCTGATTGTTTTCATGTGTTGCGAAAAATGTTAGCTAAGTTGTTGGCGAGTGGTGCGGTTCTTTAGCCTGTTCGTGTTAAACTTGGGCAAAACGAAACCTCTTATTGAAAAACCCAGTACTTTCCTTTGAACGAATTACTTCACTTTTGTTTGTTGAAAATTGATTGAATTAAGGGCCAGTCATAGTTATCATTGGTTTTCATCATTGAAACCAATCATTGGAATTTTTTTCGACAGGATGGTTATAGTTTTCATTGAAAATATCAGTCATTGAATAATATTTCCTGATTGGAATCAAGCATTTCCTGATAAAATTTAAGAATTTGAGGGTGGAGTTGATCAATGAAAGTAAACTGATAGGTAGGAATAAAAAGAAAATTGAACGGTGTCAGTGGAACGATTACCTGTTCATTGAAAAATTAAAAATGAACTTGAAGAAAAGTTCTGGGTTAAATAATTCTAAAACTAATCAGCTTCATTTTCACACCAAACACATTAAATTAGACTCTCTTACTGGCTTTTTAATCTTCAAACAAAATTTTCAATGATAGAAATCAATGTTACCTATAAATGGTAGCTTAAGGCTATGTCAACAGGCCGGCCCTGTACGAGATTCTCTGTGAGATATAAAAAAAAATTGTTGCGCCTTAAATGTCCACCGACATTACAGCCTCCAGTCATTGGAATTATATTGAAGAACATATTCAACATTGCTACCGCGGGCATTTGCTGCGCTGCGCTGATAATAGCCTCTCCAGTCTCCACCGATGATGGCATTGAAGGACAGACGGATTTCCATTCGCCATTCGGGAGCTCACCAGTTCAGTTGATGTTCCATTGCATTTAGGTATAGGTAGTTATAGTATATATCCCATCACTCTTGATGTGAATGGTGTGGTCGTCCTTTTGCAGTCGTTGTGGATGCTTAAAAGTCTTAGATGGCTTGATGTTGCTCGACTTGCGATGCTGTTGTTGTTTTAATTTGTTTGTTCTGTTGTTGCGGATTTTTACTCTCAAGTGGGAGTTCAATTGCTGAATGGGCTGTTAATACACTCATAACTTCTGTGTCTCGTTTGATTATTTCTTCTTTTTTTAATTCAGTATGACTGTCAGTTCAGTTTGTCTGTCTGTTTGTATCTTTGCGCCGCGCCGCCGCCGCCCTACTGTATCGACCGGTTGGACATTTTATTTTAGTTCTTCTTGCAAGAACCTATTGTTATTTTTTAATTATTTTTTTTTTTGTATTATGTGGATGCAATGTTTTATAAAATTTGATTGTATAGTTGAGACAATCATCTCTGTCATTTAAGTCATTTGTACATTATTTTATCTCAATTAGAAAACTACTTGTGGGCATCATTGTCAACTTATGGTATTTTGTTTGACTCGATATAAGGAGGGCAATGGTTGTGCAGTTAGTGGATAATTGTTCTCAAGTGGAACAAACTTAAACTTAAGTGAAGGCATATTTTGAAGAAGCGGGAATAGTTTCCGCATCATTGTGGGTGGCTTTTGTGATGTGATGGGTTATGGATGTGTGGTCGTTATTATATTTTGGTTCGATTCAATTGATTGAAGTAAGTTAAGAAATTTGTAAAAAAAAAATAGTTATGGTTAGTTAATTTCGAAGAATTTGAAAACTATGTTTATAGTCAAAAAGTCTGAAAAGTGTTCCAAATCTTACCATTACAAGAATCATATCGCAAAAAGGAGAAATGTTATGGTATATTTGTTTTACAGTTTTAGTGAAAAGTAGTTTTAACCTTTAAAACGTACAATGTTTTTTGAACCAAGAACAGTTTTCTCGGCTTTATTCAAAATGTCGCATTTTGTCACTTTGAATTTCCAAGTCTTTGTTTATGGTTTCGACTTGTAGCTTTGCTTGGATGTTATTGGCCTTAGGTCCATTGTGAAACCTTTGATGAAAACCTATGATAAGAGTCCCATTCCAAATTTCTACTAAAGGTGTGGCTGTAGTTTCTGCGAGCTGTATTCCGAAATTGTGTGTAGATGTCAGTTGGCATATTCACTTGGGTGAGGAGATATTAAGACACCAGTTACTTGGGCATTATTTCCCCTTCTTTACCCACACAAGGTAGAAGGGCGAATACTCATAATCCTTTGGATGTCACTACTACAGTGTACAGATGCAGAATCTGCTATTGTTGTCTGTAGGTACTATAAATGTAGCCCTGTACAATTATTTGACGTTTGGTTAAGGGGGCGAGTTTCTGCCTATTGGTAGGCGAGACAAATAGGTGTTATGAGGTTTTTAAGTCATTTTGTAGCTTTGTATTATGCTTGGAATGACAGATACTTCATTTTTTGTGACATGATTTTTAGTGTTGAGGTATTTACGAGGCTAAAAAGAACTCATTCGAGCAGATCCGCCGATAACACTTATAATAAATTATTCAATATATTCTTTTTTTTTTTTAAACTAATTAGTAGCATATCATTAAGTGTTGCCTGCTTTTAGACGTATCATCGTTGCCTATCTTTAGGCGTTTCAAGAAACTTATGCGGGACATTATTAGTCCTAATATCTTAACCGGCCAGTTGACATTTGTAGTTTAAGGTATTTCATTTAACTGAAGGTTTATTCAAACAAAATACGGTTTCGTGTTCTTATTTTCAACTCTTTTTCCTTTGATTTAAGTTTTTTTTGTTATGAAGCATGAGTTGACCTTTATATTCGGATTTTAAATAAAAGTAGTTAATTAAGCAATACAAAATTTTTCCATATCAAATTACGTGCCCTAAATACGTATATGTTTCTGGTTATATTTGTTTATTTATTATTATATTGTGGTGTGGCCAATTCTGATTATTGAAATAATTCTAAAATAATATACTGATTCGTTGAATCTTTTACTTTAACACTTTGACTGCGGCATGGTTTGACCTGAGCGATCCCTCTTTGCGGAAATTTTTTTTTGTCAAAAAGGTTCCTTTTACTCTACTTATATCAGTGCTTAATTTTACTAATATTTTGTTTTTTGACTATAAAAAACGATTGTCGACGTGCTTCAGCATCATAGTATGGCGTTTTTCCCGGATGAGGGGTGTGCGGAGGCATTGGAAGAGGTCAGAAAGTAATAAACATGTTGTCGACGATGCGTCGACGTCCGCCGCAGAGAAGAAATACGATTTGTCGACGACGCGTCGACGTCAGCAGTCAAAGTGTTAAACAAAATATTAAACAGATATTAAATGCCTAATCCAACCGACAAGGTAAATGCTTTGAGTATGCGGTTGAAATATACTAATTATTTGAATGGTCCGATTGTGGAACATTTCCTCTAATCTTTTCTGAAAAATATTTTGGTCACAATTTGGCGATTTTATAACACATATTTTAAACCATTAGAATATCCTTCGTAATGAAATTGTTAAAAGGTAATTCCATTACCAAATCCATCAATTGGTGATAAATTTAAACCAATTCAAATATTAACAATTTTGTTAAAAGTTTACGAGAAAGCAATTCAAAAACAAATTAATGTACGAGTATTTTTTAATCGCTTCGAATTATTGTAACTCAAACAATCAGGGAAAATAGCTGTTTGACTGCACTAATAAGTGTTTCAAGCAACATACAAAAAGAAATTTATTTAGATAAAATTACTTTTAATTACTTCTTGATTTCTGGAAAGTCTTTGATATAGTCGAGCATGCTATACTTTGCCAAAAGTACTAACATCAATTTTACTTTTCGTTCCCTGCAGTAAAACTATTGTCCTAATATCTAAAAAATCGTGAACAAATTGTTGAAATGTCAGAATTTCAACCTGTAAATAGTGGTGTACCACAAGGGTCTATTCTAGGTCCTTTGTTTTTTTTTCAATGTACGTTAACGATAACGAATTACCTGAGTTATTTAAACATTGTACAGGTTCGCATGTATGCCGATGACACTCAGTTATATCTAAGCTAGCTTTAAAGGCTAATTGCACATTCGGCAGCATGCTTCAATAAAGACTTGGAAATTATTGATCGATAGTCTATTAAAAACTTTTTTCTAATACCACTCCAGCAAAATATTATATATAACCGAACTCTAACTTGTGATCTTCATGTAAATTAAATGGTTGCAAAAGCTTACTCCGTCCTTCGAATGTCTTTGGTCTAACACATTATTTCAATAAAAATTGTGAATCTTTTAAGTAAAACGTTGTTTCTTCCTCTCAATTCACATCAAAATGTTAGAAAATCGTATGAAATGTCCGATGCGGGAAGTAGCGCTTATGCGCCGTCGCTCGTCGGTTAAGCAATATTAGTAACCCTTCACGGACGACTTCCCACACTTTAACATTTTGTGAACGTTGCTCACAAGTATCACAAGTATCTATAGGTACCAATCGATTGGACATCCCCTTTGGCCGGGTCCATGATTCAGAGGTCCTGTTGGAATAAAATATACCAAAAATTAGGTCTCTGTTGAATCCGACAGGAGGGAAAATGTAATAAAAATAAATAAATAAGGTGGCGCGACAGTTCGTATAGAACTAAAATAAATAAATTAAATAAATTGGGTGGCGCAACAGTCCGTTTGAGAACTAGGGCCTAGTGACTGACAACTCTCAACCATTCCTGTGTGCGAGTAATGTTGGCAGGAATGAAGGGGACCTACAGTTTAAAGCCGAATCCGAACGGCAAATTTGAGAAAGCACTTTTCATGACAAGAATAACTCTTGGAGAATTTGACAATTCCTCGCAAGAGGCAGTACCCGTGAAAAAACTTTAGTTGGCATAGGCAGGGATCGAACCCAAGACCTCTGGCATGACAGTTCGTATAGAACTAGTTACTTTAAATGCTTAACCATTCCTGTGTGCGAGTTATGTCAGTCATTTGTCAATTCTAACCAAAAGTATTCGTAAAACAAAAATTAGGTGGCATAGGCAGTGACAGGGATGGGATTGAACCCAAGACCTCTGGCACTAACCATCACGCCAATGCAAAAAGAAAACCATACATATTTAATAGAAATGGTAATTTATGTATAAATATGTAATGCAAAAATAGGAACAAACTTATTAAATTCTAATTTCCAAGTGTACTCAAAGAATTACTATTCTGAACGCCTCACTTGCGCAACTTTGTTCTACAAAACGTGTGCGAGCATTCAAACAGAAAACCTTCATCTTTGTCCAGTAAATCCATAAATAACTTACATACATCATGCATACACAAATTCTTATGTAACAAAAAACGCACTTTAATAACCAACTACGAGTATAGTATGTGATGTGCCCTCCATGCTTAGCCTTGTTTTGCCCTACCTCAATGGAGGATCCATCACACCACATTAAACTACACCGCACGCATAACGCATCGCCGATATGCATCTCTTTACTGTCAATATACTGACCGCTGCGTTGCTTTTGCATTTCCTTTCATAGGTTATTTGTTTTATTTGAAAATTTCTTTTTTATTTAATTGACGGTGCGTATACCCACAACTTCCTTTTTCCGCTCGATACAGGCCGTAAAAATAGTTTCCCCTTTTCCACTTTTCGATGTTATTTTTACTGCAGTTATTCTGGCATATACTCATTGTGCTGTTGTGTTCTTATTCCTGACCAACAACTGGCATCTAATTAGTTTACCTTTTACTGCCATAGCTGCTACCTATAGTTGTTTGTAGGTAGGCTGACGATTTTATTTGTGTGCATGGATGTACATTAGGGTGGGTCATACATAAGGAAATAAAAATTAAAACGTTCTTGCAGGCACAGTGATAATATGGTGCTGACAATAATAAATAGTTTTGTAGTATCCAGACTATCTTTTGCCTCCGGATTCGACAAACGGGATCCGATCTTGGCCTCATTCAAGAAGACTGTTGATCCAGTTTCTCACCTCAAGGGTCCGTCCTTGTCTATGCCATCTCTCCAGCGTAAGCATAGTATGCCACGCTATCAACTACTATAAAATGTAGTACAGAGAACTTTCCGTGCTGATTTCTCTGCTCTCATGCGAACTAGGTGCCCAACCCACCGGAGTCTACCGAGCTTAATTTTGTGACGATATCTGCTTAGAGGTAGATTAGAGACAATACATATGTATGTATGTAGCGTCTCCGGATTTGTTTTTCTCCGTCGGACCTAGGACTCGAATCCATATGTGAATAATGGCAGAACCAACTTTCTGTACAGCAGCAGATTAGAAGTTAAAGTAAAGTTTATGGCTGCTACTATTGACTCAAGGTATTTGAAGGATTGCACTACTTTGAATTGAAGTCTATAAACGGATAGTAAGTGAAAATATTCAATTCTAAACATTTTTCATAAAGGGTGAAAATCTGATTGGCTGTTGATTTGCCTGGGATGAATCCACACTGATATTGTTCGATGATAATTTTCGTGTATTTGGCTATTTATTATTGTAGGATAGAGGAGAGTATCTTTTAGGTACTCAACAACGTGATACCTCTACAGTCTTCTTGACCTTTCCTATTCTTGGTGGCGGTAGCATATGGCTTCTTTTTGAAGTGATGGAGCCTTTAGGTTTTGAGTAAGATGACCGTTTAGAAATTCATTAAAAAAAACTTCCCATCGCTCCAGTATGTCATCAGAAATAAGATTTCCCTCTATGCCAATTTAATTTCCACACCCACCTTGATATTTCAAGAATTCCCTTCATTTTCAAAAACCTTCGAAATCTCCAGACCTCTCCTGATATTTAAAGTCCTCCCGTGAATGTACGAACCTCCCTTGGAATTTTAGGATTTCCTTTAAAATTTCAAGACTTACCTTAGTACTTCGAGCCCTATTTTGAAATTTCCAGACATATTTTGATATTTCAAGACCTCCACTGGATTATCCAGACCTCACTTGATGTTTCAAGACTTCCCTTAAGACCTCCGTTAAAATTACCAGATTTCGCTTAGTATTTAAAGACATTTTTTTGATTTTTAAGACTCCTTCCGAAATATCCAGACCTCTCTTGACATTTCAAGAAGTCCCTTCATATTGGAAGAACCCCCATCGATATTTCAAGATCTGAAATGTAAAATGTTGAAATGTTCAGAACTACAATGATATTTCAAAACCTTTCTTAATGCTACAAAACCTCCCTTTTTCAGACCTCTTAGTATTTCAAGTTATTCCTTGATTTCTCTAGACCTCTCCAGAAGTATCCAGACCTCACTTGAAGTCGCAAGACCTTCTTGGAATCTACAGTCCTCCATTGATCTTCAAAAGCTCAATTGATATTTTCAGACCTCCCTTCAAATTTCAAGCCCTCCCTTGAAATAACCAAAATACCCTTGAAATTTACAGACATTCCTTAATTTTAGGAGCTTTAGTACATAAATCCGCGCAAACGTGAAATCGGAAAACGCTTTGGAGAATTTCAATTTTTTTGTGGAGTAAGAGACATTTCTCGTATTGTTTTATGCATTTTTTCCAAATATTAATTAACTGCAGTATTATTACATGACAACTTTTCACCGCATATATACCTTGACTACCTTGACTAGCTTTCTCAAATTCCGGGCGTCTTTTGATCGCAAATAAAATTGATTTGCTTTTCGATAGAGAAAATCTTTTCAAACTGGAACGTGGTTCTTTCTTTGTTTTTTTAGCCACTCAAACAGTGCATTTTCCATTTTAGGCATTTCTGTTTTCTTAAGCGTCTTTCTGTTTTCTTGCTATGCTCCAGCAGCTTTTTGGAATTTAAGATGCCATTGCCACATGCACTTAAAATTTTATTACACAAAAGAACCCAGATTAAACTTTAACTTAACGAAAAATGATAACCCGGAAGTGATCAACAAAAAACACAAAAATATAAAATATAATTTTATAAAGGTGCGGGGAAATAAATCCACGGATTTAGTTCCCATGCTAACTGGGAATCTAATTCCGAAAAAAATGTGTGATTTAAGTTCTCCTTGAGTTTGAAATTAATTCCCACTTTTTAAAAGAAGAAGTAAGTAGAATAAGGCGCAGGGACATAGCGCCCAGGGACATAACGCCCAACATTTTTTTTGGGCTTATGTCTCACTTCGGTGGGACATAAAACCGAAATCTTATTTGGGCCCTAAGTCCCACCCAAGTAAGACCGAAGCCCCAAATAAAAATTATGGGGCTAATGTCCCAGTTAATAAGAATCACCAAATGAAACAACTTGGAGCACTTTAAACCCTGAGATCCCGCGAAGCGGGCCACCCACAGGTGCTTTTATTCAAAAAAGCTGTTGATATTGGCGCCTGCCTGGCGACTTTACATACCCTAAGCGGAGCAACGGAGTTGCGTGAGCGGGTGTGACCCCGAAAAAGGGAGTTAAAATCCTAAGAACCCGCGAAGCGGGCCACCCACAGGTGTTTTTATTGAAAGAAGTTGTTGATATAGGCGCCTGCCTGGCGACTTTAAATACCCTAAGCGGAGCAACGGAGTTGCGTGAGCGGGTGTGACCCCGAAAAAAGGAGTTAAAATCCTGAGATCCCGAAAATAATGTTGAAAATAAACTTTTTTTGTTTTTCATAGTTTTTGTATTATCACCGTATCAAATAATTATTGTTCATTGCATTGAAATACAAAAACTTTATATTCTTTTTTGGCTCTGCAAAAATTTGGGGACAATTTTTTATTAGTTTTTTATCACCTTGCTCATCAATAACTAAGCTCCCCTTGCAATTTTGACCATAATAGCAAATGTAACGTGAAATATTATTTCGAGTATATTTTTTAACATAAATTTGTTTTTCTTTACGGTCATAAGTTAACACACTATTTTTACGAAACCCGGTAATAAATTCAATTTTATTTTCCATGCTTTTAATTTTTTATTTTAATTTTATTCACACTACGCACTGTTTTCTTAAATTGCTTAAGACTGATGTTCGACTGTTCTCATCAAAATCGAACAAGTTTCAAGAATCTGATAGCTAACTGTAATTTGAAGCTGTTGTTGTTAGAAATTAGTTCCCTCTTCAAATTTTTGAATGTGTACTAAATTCCCATAAGAAAGTGGAGTTCGTTCTCACTTAGCATGGGAACTAAATCCACTTTACTAAAGTGGATTTAGTTCCCACTGAGTGGGAACTAAATCCCTCAGTGGAGTTAGTTCCCGTGGATTTATTTCCCCGCACCTTTTATAAATGGAAAAGTCAGTTTGTTTGCTTGTTTGTCTGTCCTTCACGTCGCAACGGAGCAATGTTATTACATAATTTTTTATCAGTAGGCGTTCCAGTTATGCTTATGCGAAATTTAGATGTCCGGTACAAGATTTCGAGTCACACAACTTGAGCGAAACATTATTAGTGCTAATATCTTAACCGGCGGCGCGTTCTTAAGAGTGGAAATTCCAACACGTTTACCATTCCAATTCAAAAGTCTTCAATTCCCCATTAAAGTTAGTTTCGCTATGACAATTAATAAGGCGCAGAAGCAAACACCCAAAAGTAGCGTGGATGAACCTAGAAAATCCGTGCTTCATCAATTTAAAAATAGATATCAATACTTTTGGTTAAGCTTTGTTGCTTTTGATTGTGGAAAGCTTACCAACTTACTCATGTATACTCTCCCCTGAAATGTTTCTATTTGATATTTTGATACATATGTCATAAAACCTTACATACGTATAAGTTTACCAAACCATTTAGTACCTTTTCAAAAATTCAAAGAAAATTCTCATTTTGACCCACCCTAATGTACAGTACATGGACGTATGTGTATTGTGTATTCCCCCTATTCCCATTTCGGACTGTTTTTAGGCCGGTTTTGTTTCGCCAAATGAACATGAGCCGAAGAGAATATTCTTTATAGTTATGTATGTTATAGGTAGATAGGTATACTTTTATTATGCCTGCATAAAAGTATCTACAAGAAGACAACATGAAAAGTGAAAAACTATGTAAGAGTGTTAATTAAAAAAAAAAGAAGTAGAAAATTACCCATTTTAAGGAATACAAAATAAATAAATGGGCAACCAGGTGAGACGCCAACTCATGTGTGACACATTATCCGTATTATATTTATGGTATGTATGTGCAGTATGTCTTCTTTTTCGTAGTTTTAGCCATCAGGAGTTAATAGCTAGAAGGATTGTTATATTCATCCTATAGAACTTGCTTATACTGATGTTACTGTTACTGCTTGATGAGAGAATGACATGTCATGGTAAAGTGCTTCTTATATTTTTTAACGATAATTATTCTAAACAAAGTATTCATAGTCATTGTCATAGTCATAGTGTTAGTCATAGTCATAGTCATTGTCATATATATTCATTTTGCTAATGTTTATAGTGGTTTTGTATATTAAAAAAATAATTAAATTGCGTGTAGATTTTTGTTTCATTTTTCCAAAGAAAAAGATATCCATGGTAACACACCAAACATACCGAATACGTTCCACATACAATCCACTACTCTTATATATTCGACCTGCATAATATTCTCAATTTTGATGCTTACATCATGATGATTGATACACCTGCTACTATATATTCTTTTCATATAAAACACCTGAATTGAGTGAAAAGATACAAAACAAATTAAAACTATGAGCACATGTTGAAAAACGAAAGAGCCATTTCTGTAAGGCCTTGCGCAATACCGCTTCTCTGAGAGAAAATATTATCTTCTCTTGTGATTGTGAGTTTAATTCAACTTCAACCCCTCTTTAGCTGCCAATATACCTTTAACAATAATTTCACCTTCATGTATGGTGTTTTATAGGTAGGCATATTTTTAGGGGGATGGTTTTCATCCTTATTTAATTTTTTTTTTCATTTGTTTTCATCCCACAAACAATCCCCTTTTTATATTTTGTAACCCATTCGGTGTCGTTTTCTGTTGTGGCAGTGGCACCTAAAGTCGTTGCCGTGGAAATGTTTGTTTGTTATTAATAAATAATAAACTATTCCTTCTTCGTTGCTCTGCTACCCCCCCCCTATAACGTTGTATACAACATGTATTTACGGTACGTATACGTCCGTCGTACATGTTATATAGATAATTCATGAATACAAAATTTTTAGAATTTCTGTATGAACAAAAATGGATATAAAATAAAAGTGATTTAAGTGCGATGGTATTTTATATTTGGTTGGTAAAAATAAAAGAAAAAAGACTTGAAAGTCCTATCTACGTACATTTATAGGTAGAAGCAAAAGGTTCATAACTCCTGTACAGTGTACATTATACCTACCTATGGTATAATCATCATTCATTGTTTGATCGATTCTTTGTCAAACTAATGGGATTTTGGTAATAAAGTAGATATTTTGAAAGTATGGGTACAAAAATGGTAACAAATATATGTGTTTAAGTCTGCCTCTAATGTATAAATAACTGAACTTAACACGCCATCGAAAAAATATCGTGAAATAAAGTGGAAATTAAACTTTGATTTTCATGTTCCATCTTTCTTTAATAATTTCAAATATGTACTTAAGAAGGAAGGACGAAATTTCAAACAAAAATATTCAACGATATTTTCGTTATACAGGGTGGGTCGTCAGAGAAATTGAAAGGATTTGAAAAACGAAAAGTAAAAAGAAAGAACAATTTTTTGAATATAAAGGGTGGTTAAATCTTAAGAGTCGATGTTGCTTGTGAACCAAACCTAAAAGTCAAGTTTTTTTCTGCATTTCATTTGACATTTCCCAATTTCAAACTATCTCAATTTGAACCGTAGAAAGATACACAATTGAGCAACGCGTTAAAGTTATTATGAAAATGGGCGTTCACCTCGGGATCTCTTCGGTCAATTTAATAGTCTAAATGTACATACAATCAGAAAATCGTGGAAAAATTTAAGAAAACTGGGTCTGAAGAAGATGTTAAAACATCATTGCTTGGTCGTACAGCTCTTACTCTTCGAACTTCGGATATGCACGCGGAATGTTCGGTTCCTTAATAGACCACGTCCAGCCGAAGAATTAGAGGAGGCCCTAGATTGCTTTATAGCAGGCAAAGGCAGCCAAACAAAAGCTCACGAGCTCTATGAGCAGAAGAGGCGAGAGGAACACCGACTTCTCAGAAGGAAAAGGATAGAGCATGAGAAACGTGCAGTGGAAGATGATGAGAGGTTCAAAAGCAGGAATGATGTTCGAAAGTTTTATGAGCAGGTGAAACGAAATTCACAAGTACATAAACCTCGAACCGAAGGCTGCAAAGACGAAATTGGAAACATCATAGTGGAACCACAGTCAATGCTAAGGATATGGAAGGACCACTTCTGCAGACTGTATAACGGCGACGACGAACCCGATTCCGCTGTCAGGCAGAATGATCCATTCAACAAAGACGACGAAAGCCAACAATCCCGTCTTCCCGACATATGTAGATGAAGTAAAGATTGCCATATCTAAGCTGAAGTCTAACAAAGCCGCTGGAGCAGATGGCTCGAATACCGAGCTCTATAAAGCAGCTGGAGATAATTTGGATAGGAGCATGCACAAAATCTTCTCTGCCGTAATATTTGAACGTCTAAAGCCCATCGTTAACAACCTAATAGGTCCTTATCAGTGTGGTTTTATTCCAGAAAAGTCCACAGTCAACCAAATATTCACATTACGTCAGATCTTGGAAAGAACCTAAGAACATCAAATTGACACCCACCATCTTTTCATTGACTTCAAGACCTCATATGACAAAATCTAAAGGGACGAGCTGTATAGACGAATGTCTAGTTTTGGCATCTCTGCCAAACTATTCCATTTGTGCAGGATGACCATACAGAATTCGCGCTGCTCTATAAAGGTTGGAAACAACTTAACAGAACCTTTTGATGTCAAAAAAGGTTTTAGACAAGGTGATGCGCTGTCATTCGATTATTTTAACATCGTACATGAAATAATAGTGCAGAGCTCCCACGTCAACACTAGAGGCACTGTCTTTAAAAAGTCTGTCCAATTACTAGCATATGCTGATGGCATTGACATAATCGGAAGAACTCATGTCTTGATGTCAATGGGGCTTTTATGAGTATTGAGGCAGAAGCAGCAAAAATTGGTTTAACGGTTAATGAGGTCAAAACAAAGTACATGCTGTCATCAATAAAGGACTTAAAACACCGACGCGACGACGTCTCGGTTAAAACGTCACCATCGACAGACGTAACTTTGAGGTAGTCAACCTAGGCTCTGCTATGGACGCAGAAAACAACACCAGCTCTGATCTCGGAAAGCCTTCGAATCCACACCCACTGGACAGCGCAGTAGAGTAAGACCGCGGTTAAGGTGGCGCGCAAAAGTGGAATGAGAACCTCAACCAACTTGAAGCGCGAAACTGGAGACATCTAGCAAGATACCGAGCTAGATGGAGAAGTTTGTTGGGTGAGGCCCTAGTTCACAGAGGACTGTAGCGCCACCTTAAGTAAGTAAGTAAGTCTCATTGATGCAAGTTCCATTCATTTATAATGGCAAAGGAGGCATATCTCACTTTAAAGATACAAGAAAGCATTCTGTTTTCTAAGCATTCAATTCCTCGTGGTGTTGTAATTCCCTTTTCTAAAATGCTCTTAAGTTCGAAATTTGAATGAACTTATCATATTTTGGTCATGAGTCTGAAAACGAGTGTGAAAAGTTAAGAGTACTATCGTCAGCGAAACAATGTATTGGATTAGATCAGAGATCATTAAAAAAATGAGAAAGAGTGTTGGAGACATGACAGAGAGCTGGGGCACATCAGCGTTTATTTTTTGATTTTCAAACTTGAACCCACCCAATACTATACTTGTATTGAACGATCCAAAAGGTAATTACTAGTCCAATGTAGGAGTTATTCATGAAATCCGAGCACACACATTTTCGATAGGAAGACATATTGCCAAACCCTATCAAATGCTTTTGAAATATCGAGCCCAATAATCTTAGGTTCTCCAAAATGATGTAAAGATTTGCTGTTCGGTGAGATGTAGCTTTGAAAATCTTTCGATCTTCGAGATATTTCTATTTCAAATTTCAACTGCTCCAAAATCCAATTAGCGAACACACGACTAAACTGCATATAGCGTTTGGGGAGTTGAATTTGCATTGGATACAGGCCCAAATCACGACTCAAAATTCGAGATGTTGTGGTCACGCTGATGCGGAAGGACAAACATGTTCCCCATTAAAAGTTCGCAACGCGCAACAACCCTTTTGATAATAAAGTTTTATCATTCACACGTGTTGCTCGACGCATGATTATTTGTCTAATTTTGACTGATAAAAAGAAGAAATTTTGACAGAAAGTTAAAGAAAAAAATATGGAGCTGTCAATATCAACCCATCCCAACTGGAAAACCCTTTAAGAAACAAAATGTATTTAAAATCGATATCTACACTGGTTTTTGAGTTATATGGTATCCCGAACGTACGAACTGACGCACACACACACATACTTCTTTAACTTTTTATATAGGTTCAACGTCGAGATACATATGTAAACATTTTTAATTCAATAAATCAAATCTACTAAAATAAGTTTAACTTCCAAATGAAAATATAATACAATTTGAAAAATAGTGCGTATACGCCCAAGAGTCTACAATGTCATTTACGAGTATGTACATTATTCCTCTTGCATATTAAATGGTTTGACATCTCAGTGATAGTGTGATGAGATAACCCCCAACAAATATTGCTATCCCAGGATGATGTTAAGAATACAAAATACTAACTAAGCTCAAATAAACTCTTTTTTTGGCATTCTGACCGTTGTTTCTTCTGAGACCCCTTATCTATAGTGACTAGACTCATTACATTCAACGATGTTATTAGTTTTTTTCGGGAAGGGGTTAGCCCATGATTTTCTCGAAAAATCATCATTTTTGATATTTATGCATCATTTGAAAGGTGGAAAACTGCATCTTGTTTGGAGGCTTGGTTGAGGAAATAAAGCAATCAAAAGATAATTTGTGATGGGTCGAAATTCTGTAATTTCACTTTTTGACGAATTTAGCCGAAACGAGAGCTCGCAGAACCTTTTGGTTTTCATAAATACCTTTCTTTTGATGTGTATTTTGATTGGGTGGGAAATAGTTTTAAAAATACTTCTTTCTTGAGGGTTGAATTAAAAAAAAAGAGGAATAGCGTAGATGCTAATTAATTGGCTTTGGTTTAATAAGCACATCGTGAATTAAGTTATTTTTAGAAAGGTTGACTCCCAAAATGAGTCCTATGAAAATCGATAAATTGTATAAAAAGTATTGTAATGACTGCTTCGCTTTTTGTTGAAAAAGTTGATTGTTTCCAAAAATGTCTCTTATGTTCTCACCTCCCTCTCTAAAGCATTTCGTGATCGAAGGCAAAACTTTATCGATGGTTACTTTTTTCTAGATATGGCTATAGTCCCAATAGATACTATATATGTACGTTACGAAGATCTGTCTGGGTTTATTTTAAACCCACCACCCACTAACCTACGCTCTATATGTATGTACGTTAGGTAATAGCTAATGAATTTTTCACCAACAACTCTTAAATCAGATGAACAAAAATCACAGTCGTCCTTCGCCACTTTATACGTAACATATAGCGCGGTTCAGAACAGACTCATACGGGATTGTGTGTTGGTTCTATAAATATGCACATGATGGCGGCATGTGCGCTCGTGGGTAAAGCAGCCAGGCTTGGCTAGTAAAGCTATTCATCTTCTGGTTCTTTAGTACTGTTTGTGGTGGTGGGTTGCCATATCATCCAACGTTAAAGGTACATATATATGTATATGGTTTAGAATAACTAGAACTAGGTAAGGATCACCAGCACCAGCACCAGCACCAGCACCAGCACCATACGACTCTCCTAATACCCGTGGCTGTAATCCAAATTCCAAAGTATAGCGATGGATGGAGGGCGGGGTTAGTGCGAAACGGATGGTGTGGTGCCTTTCTAAGTTCCTTCTTTTATATAGAGGAGCTTACAGAGATTTCCGTAAATGACGACGAGTCGCGTCCAAATGGGTTGTTGTGTGATTACTCTTCTCTGCTTCTGCTGTTGGGTTCCCGTACCGTTATTATTCTGATTTTTCTTTTACATTTTTGTTTTGTTCGTTTTTGTATTGCGTTATACATTTTATTACAGTCAGTATGATGAAGCATGGAGCGCCAGGTTTTGGATCCTTCTTTCTCTTACTCTGTCCTGTCTCTCTGCGATGGATAAATCTACATGGGTACCTTTCTTAACCACAAAAAATGCCACCCCGGGCCGCGTACTGAAAAGTTAAGACCGACAATGTTTGGGATGAAAACAAATCGTTGTTCTGCGGCAAGCCTGATGGGGGGTTCCCCTTTCGCTCCTCTATAATGTGTATCATGACGACTACGACTATATATTTACAACATTGTCGACGATGACTACGACACGACGACGACGACAACGGACAACGTACGACGGACGATGAGGAAGAAAAACGGCCGCGTAGAGGATACTTGGAAGCTGCTCGAGTGCTTAAGAGATTTTCATCTTGCTATATTTTCTGGTGTTTGATGATGCATCTGGTTGTTGATGAGGTGGTTAGAGGGGCCGACCGCTGCGCTGGAGTTGGTGGGTTTTTTAAAGGTGGGATAATTTTGTCTACTATGGTTGTCCGTTGTCTACGTTGCCGTCGTCGGTCGTAGTCGTAGATAGAGAGAAGAGCAGTGGAAAATTGTCCTCGTTATAGGTCGTGAAGGAAGAAAGTTTTAAGGTTTCTATTTCCAAGAGAAGAGAATGAAAATTATTCATCTTCATCCAACCAAACTAAGCCAAACTAAGAATGGGTACCTAGAATATGTAAGACGAGCGACGACGACCGAACGACAATATAATGATAACGTTCGTTGTTACCCGTCCCGTACCGCCCGCCCGTATAACTATCTTATACAAACTCGCGCACGCTATTATGCATTTATAATGATGATGTTGTGGTTAAGGCTGTTACGTCATTGTAGTGATGATGTTGATTTGATGGTTGGTTGGTAGTGGCCTATTTCATGGTCATTATCTACAGTTTTTGTTTAGGGTTTTTAAGAAAAGAAAATAGGTCCACCAGTTGTTATTTCGCATCTTTAAATATAACAATAGATTTATAGGTTAATACCTAAATGCGGTAAATTTCTTAAAGCTATAAAGTGCGAAATAAACTTATATAGGACAATACATACCTACTTGTGTTGTCTTTGATTAATAAATTAAAGTTTAACACTTAACACAGTTTTATTTTAAAGGGTGTTTTATTTTATTAGTCTATACGTCCATACGATTTTGACATCGTTTTAGAAAACGCCAAATGACATTTTGTTAACAAAATTAATGAAAGCCAGAAAAATACAACTAAAAGTTGGTAATAAAATTGAGTTTTGACACGAATAGCTCGAGTTTTATGAAGTTACAGACTTTAAGATAAAGAGTTGTTTAAACTTTTAGAAAAATCGACAGACGGGTACGAATGGGAAGTAATCAATGTGGGTCGTGTCCAAGCCTCTTTTTTCTTTATTTCAGGTTGGAAAATTTGAATTTTAATGTTAAGTTAGTCTTATCCACCTGTTATTGCAGAATTTTCGCAACTAAATAATTTATAACTTGAGAAAAACTAGAACTAACAATTTTTCTCAACAAATATCCTAATTTTATTTTATAAACTAATATCGTAGAAGATACAAATGAAGTAAATTGGTCGAAAGTCCAATCTATGTAGTATTTAAAACCACTCTATAATTCCTGGAAATTGTCAATTTACACAATCGTCACTTATCGATGTGCAAAATAATGGGTTATGCATTTTGCGGTTTCAAAAGTATTGGGCTGGAATTCGACATCTGTCAAGCTAAGTTATTAAACCAATTTTTTGTTTTCAGTTGAAAGTCTGACATTTACGAAATTGGATCGCTAAACTATCGCACAACGCATACAAATTGTTAAAACCTACTACGAAAATGGTGATTCTGCCACAGCCACATATCGTGCTTTAAGAGGAGATTATGGTTTACATAATCGTACAACTACGCGTGTGAAGAAATTTGAAGAGACTGTATTGGTTACAGATTTGTAAGGCCCGTGTATCATCGTTTCACTCGTACCACTGAAAATATCGCTGCTGTAAGTGAAATTTTTGCCCAAGACCCGAACGTGTCGATTCGTCGTCGTTCCTAGGAATTAGGACTGTCTTACGGCACATTATGGTGTATTTTGCATTAAGATCTCCACCTTCATCCATATAAAGTCGAGCTCTCACAACAACTATGAAGCAAGCTGACAATTCATAACGTCGGTCGTAGATACGTCGAATGGGTGCTTCAATAATAGGCGGTGGACGGCATGCCACAAAACTTGAGCAAATATGGCTTTATTGTAAGAGACATTTCCTGGCCGCAAAATTTATCGTCGTGGTGCTAAGCGAAAGACCATATTTATTCAGATAAACCTTTAACTCTCGAGCACTTGAAAACCAATATTCGTCAAGTTATGGCTAAGATACCGCCCAACAGGGGTCAAAAAGTCGTCGAAAATTACCACTACGCATATCGAAAATTCTTAACTCTCCATGCGCCTAAGCAACTGAAAAGACAAACTGAGGCATTAAATCTCTTTTTAGGTATTATAACCTTTACATAATTGTAGAGAGGAAACAACATTTTGTGTGAGATACAAAAATTGTTCGATTGGTTGTATTGTCTGTAAAACAAAGTTTATTTGAAGTCGACATCTCTGACGGTTCTTGAGATATGGCCAAGAAGCAAAACATTTTTGAGTCACATTTTATTTCATTATAAAGTTTGCCATTAAGTGTGAAAAATAATATTATTCAATTCTAAAGATTGAGATTTGCAACAAGTGAATCTTTTGAAATAATTTTAACCATTTTCCCCAAATTTTTTGAGTTATCTCCAACATAACTTGAGTAATATTTGTTTTTAATGCTTTAGGTTGGGTGAAAAGGTCTTAAGTCAAACATTTGTATTTTAGGTTTTGATGGATTTTGTTCTCGATTAACTTTAGTCTAGCAAATCTAATTTTAGTCTTTAGACAATAAAGCAAATATTTGGTTTCATATTAACGTCTTAAGTCCATTTAAGTTATTGTGGCCAGTTTCTTACTTAAGTTCTTTTTGCCACACGTCAAAGAGTGAGTCGGGCCATAGGAAATTAGTTATCATCGTTATGTAGCGCTCGCTGTTGACGGTGACCACCTCACTAACGTCGTTTTAAAAAAAGTACGGACCAATTACGCCGTCGTCGGCCCAAAATCCACACCACACTTCTTAAGGGCTCGAACACCACCGCCGGCCGCCGAAATGATTCATTTATTGTTTTGTTTTATTAATCAGTTGTATTCGTCTCCTTTAAACATTTCTATCGTAATATGGACTTGTAATTCAGGAACCATCATTTAAACCTTGAGCTCAATTTCAGACGTACCCTAAAGTCTATACAAATGTTGACTGCTTTTTCATCTGCACATCAAGAATGTATGTAGATTCCTTTACTTAACTCTTTCTTTCCCTCTCATTTTTTTGTTTAATTCAAAACCAATGTGCACCTGCACATTCTCTTAAATCTTTTCTTAATTATCTTGAGCTCTCACTGCCCTTAAAAAAAAACATGAACAAAAATTGTATACATTCAAAGAAAAATCTTTGATAATAACTAAACTTCAAAAATAAATTTTTCGAAAAAAATATACCTTAGAACATCTGAAATTGCTTTAAATGCGTATTTAACCACAAAGCATAGAAATTTTGAAATACTTCATGAAAGTAAAACGCTCACACTTGTTTTTACTATTTTTCCCAAAACTTCTCCAATATATTTACCTAACAACCCTCTTTTTAAAAACTCCAAAATATGAATCACCATTAAATAATTAAATACCTTCCACACCCAACACTCCTAAAAGATACATTCCAGCCAATAATATAGCCAATTTTATCTCACTCAAAATTTTGTATCTTTGTAGCTTTCAATTTTATCTCAATGATATATTATAAAAGACTCAAAATATCACTAAGACTCACTAAAAGCATACATTTCACTCAACTTATAGAGTTTGTTTTGATTTCTGCGGCTTCAAGCCATCAAAAGAAAAAAAATATAATAACTCTCACCCCCAATTCTTGTATCTTGCAGATACACCATCCACAATCCACAATCCAAAACCCACCCGCGCCACAGCCCACAATGACGTTTTCGTATCTAACACCACTCATGCATGACATTCGTTTCCTACAAAAATTCATTGCAACCACCAAAACTCCCTCCCCTCCATCACTATAATTTTAGTTGAAGGTATGTAGTATGGATGATAATCACCACCAGCAGTTTTTCACCATCGTCGTCGTCGTTGCCGCTGTCGCTGTCGCTGCCGCTGCCATTACCGCTGTCGGTCGTCAGGTTCAATTCTGAGTTCAGTTAAGTCAGTTTATGGGAGGGGGGGTTAGAAAATCGTGAGCATGAGTGAGTGAAAAAATAATAACAAAAAATACAAAAACAAAACCAACAACAAAAAAAGATACGCGCGAGGAATAACATCAGAGCCCGGCTGTCGTGTGTCAGTCTAATGCCAGATACGAACTCGTTTAGCTCGTGCGGTGAATAGCAAAAGCAAATTATTGTACGATAGTTTTCCTCTTTTTTAATTTATAACCACGGACAGAAAAAAAAAGAAAATATATATTATACCTATTAAAAAATAAAAAGTTTTATCAACAAAAATTTAAACAAATTAAATAAATATTAGTTTAGTTTGAAAACAACAACCAAAATAAATAATATAATACCAATTTGAAAAAAATCGTAGATTTTGACATCCGTTTCCTGTTTTTTGTGATCCCTCGGTAAAGTGGTTTCAAATTTTTAAATATACCTGCCTTGATTAACCAAATAAAAAAAGATTCTGTTTTTTTTTTCTGATAAAAGCCTAAAAAAGTATGCTTAATAACTGTTATATGTATATTAAATGTCTAGTATCTTTTATACTGACACAAAATTGAATACACCAGTATCTGCAAATGAAAATTCCATTTCGTGATCGCGTGCTAACTAAATAATGTTTCTACGTACAGATATACAACTCTGATATATATATATATAGGTACATTCTATCGGCGCCTATTTTCCGAGCGTCCTCCTTCCTTCGCCAAATTTCTTCAGATTCCACATATTACAAGAGGAGAACGCTTACGAAAATTGAGTTCAAACCTGCACGATTTGATGTAACTTAAATAAAAACAACACGAACAAAACTCCAAGCCGTTCCATTAGACCAAATACCAAACCCAAAAACTCAAACCCAAACCCAAAGTCCTCCTATAGAGAGACCTCTAGATCACCAAGGCCCAACCGAAGCAAACGACCCACCAACCAACCCACCAACCCACCAACCCACCAACTCACCTCTTCCTTTCCTTTAGGAAAATGGTATTCGTTTTTCCATACCACCAACAACAACAAAAACAGAGTGAAAAATTGTTTCAGTTTTTCCTAACTCCACTCTACTGTAATAGTATAGTGGCTCTGGAGTTTGATTCTCATATAAATTTTTGTTATTTTTATTTATTTATATTTCTTTTTGTTGGTTTGGTCGTCATAGTGTATTTTTCTGATTCAGTTGATTTTTGGCCTTTGGGCTCTTTAAGGCGCAACCAAATAGCACAGTCAGTCTTTCGTATGTCGAATCAGTTGATGGAGAGCGCGTTCGTTTTACCTGGAACTTTGATAATAATTTTTCACCTACACTTTGTGCTGGTTTTTCCTCGTTTTTTTTTTTTTTTTGGCTAAAAGATACTTTTGGTGTTGTATCTTTTAGTTGAAGTCTTTCTATACTTTGTTCAATTCTTACAACTTCACGGGGTTTGTTTGAGATCTTATGGATGGAATTTTCATTTTCATTGTTTTTTGTTTTTTAGGATTTTGAAATCTGTTTTAACGTTTTTCTTTATTTTCGCTCATATTCTTGGCCTTAAGCCGCCTCTTGTCTGAAGTTTTCCCAAATATAATCACAATGTGCTGTTTCTAAATTATTTCAATTATTGTGTCTTTTCAGAAATTTACCTAAAAATTTTAATTAATAAAAAAAAATATTTATTAAAAATAAAAAGTGATAAAGTATTGAATTTTAATTAAAGATTTAATAATAATTGTGATAGAAGTTAAAAAATTAAATAAAAAAAGTGTGAGAAAATATTAAAAAAAATAAAATATTTTTATAAAAATAGAAGTGATAAAAGTTATAGTTTAAAAAAAAAATAAAATAATATAAACAAAAAGTTTGTACATAACAAAAAATATATCTAAATAAACTTTCAACACTATATTTGGATTAAAAATACATATTATATTATATAATATCAAAATTTATAATTAAACTGCCTTTGCGAAAGTTGTGGATTTTTGTTGGCTGATCAAAGTAAATAAAATACTTTTAATCATCTTTTTATATGGTAGGTTATTTTTGGGTTTATTTTATACTTAACTGAATATATTATCATCATTTTGTTTCTTCTGGAATTCTTTTCCAAATATGTACAAAAATATTTTGTTTAGTCTAAAAAAAAAAAACTTTCGAAAGCTTTTTATTTTTAAATTATTTTTGTTGAACAGTAAATAACACTGATCAGTAAAATTACTCTTTTTCTTCTGTTCCAGAAACAAACCAATACTTTCTTAAATGATTAAGATGTCCTTATTTTGAATCTCGTCCTAAAATTTTTCTATCACTTCAGATTTAAAAAAAAATAAATTTTTCTAGGGCAGATTTCATGGCACTAAATAATTTTTTTAATATTGGATTTATTGGAAGGCAAGTCTCTAGAGGATATGTTTACAAGTTTTAAAAGTATTGTTTGAAGGCATAAAACGATTTGTTCCTACCTTACCTAAGAAAAAGTCGTTTAAACTTCCATGGTTTAAAAAAAAAAGAATACTAATTTTAGAGAATGCTTAAAAAAGGCATTTAAGTGTTTTAAAGTAACAAATCTTTCGGAAGATTGTGCAGCATTTTTTCAGTTGAGAAAAGAATTTGATTTTCCTAACAAGTTTTTGGATAGGCAATATATTATTAATACTGAATCAAATATAAAACATAATTCGAAATCTTTTTGGATATTTTTGAATTCCAAAAGAAAACCTTTTTGCTCGATTCTTTCAAACTTCTTATAATGTGATAAAATATTTTAACAAATATCGACAGCTTGTATCCTGATATTACTCCTTTAATAGATTTTAAATTACAAAGTTTTTTTTCAGAACAGGATGTTTTGAATAGCTTAAAAAAAATTGATGTGTCAAAAAATTCTGCCTTTGATATGATTCCTCGTATTATTTTGTCAATGTGCCCGTATTTACTTTGTAGTGTTTTGACCCTTATTTTTAACAAATCTTAATAAACTGGGTCCTGATTATGGGATTTGCGGCGAATCGTTTTGCTAGCGAGTTTGCCATTTTTTAATTATTGCTTTCGCTTTCGCCTTCTTCGTTTTGAATTCAACCAGTTAACAAATTCGAAGGCGAATTTGAAATGTTATAATGTTTGTTGGCGAGTTGAAATCCGACAGCTTTTTTTTGGCGGATTCACATTCAAAAGAGTGTTCACTGTTCGATTTCGTGGATTCTTTCTTGTAATTGTATAAAAATGTGAGTTAGCTTTATTTTAATTTTCTTTTAATTTATCCACAATCCACAATAAAATATAAAATTTTGAATAATTCATCGCAAATTTCACAAATTCAATCAAAACAAAACAAAATTTGTGGAAAGCTGTCAAATCACTGGAATATAGGAAGAACTATTTTCGCTTCGCTGCGAATTCCTTAATAAGGAAATACGATGCGAGTCGAATACAAAATTTTTTGAAAAAATGGTCATCCAAAGAATTTATTTTGCTAATTTTGTAAAGCATTGATCAACGTGTACTTATTTAAGTCTATTTGCAAATAAGATGTTGATGTTCTGTATACTGATGCAGTTAAAGCCTTTGACTGCGTGCATCATGGTCTTTTCCTACAAAAGCTTAAGATGTTGGGATTAAATGCTTCATTTTAACAGTGGTTAGATTCATACCTGTCTGACAGAAAACAAGCTGTTAAAATAGATGTGTTTCAAATCTTATAGATGTCTGCCACAATGCAGTCATTTGAGTACACTTCTTTTTATAATCCTTATAAATGATTTACCTTCTATTTTTAACTTCCCATAGGAAGTTATTGTAATGGGTCCGATTTGTCGAATTGAACATTTTGAAATTTCTCGACGTTTCAAGGTCCCTAGAGTCGAAGTAAAAGATTTTTGGAAAGATGTCTGTGCGTGCGTGTATACGTACGTTCCTACGTCGTCCTAATTAATTTGTTTTAAAACCAAATTATTTAAGTTCATTTAAAAAGTGAAAACCCGCCTTTTCTTGACTTTAACGAAATCTCTATGAAGTTAAATAGAATCTTTCAATTCTCAAATAATTTAAAATTTTATTAGAAATGTATGGTGAAGTAAAAAGAAACTGTTTTTATTTAACAAAGAACACAAAATCTATGCTTTGTTTTGCAGTAATTAAGTACAGACTCATTATGTTCCTACATGTGATTGGAAAGCTGTTTTGAAGATAAAAGCGTTTTATTTTATTGACAATCTTATGGAAAAAAAGTGTAGAGTAGAGATAAGAAGCGTTCATAAAATGTTTTAAACAGTGATATTCAGAAGAGGGGCTGCAGTTTTTTGTGTTTATATTTAAAATTTTAAAGTAGAAAAAATTGCGAAAAGTGGAACTTTGAAAACTGTTATTGAGACTATAAACATGTTTGTTGGCTTAAAGTAATTTCTAAACTTAGAGGAACTTTATGATAAAAAGAATAATGTCTACACAATCAATATTATTCAAAATAATTTTTAAGCACTTTTTCAATCATTTAGAGCTGCATTTGGGCCATAACTTTCGTAGAATTGAGTTTTAATGTATCTAGAGTTTATTTACGCAAATATTTGACAATTGACGTCACCAAAGCCTAAAATTTCGGGGCTAGGAAACGTCTCACGCCAAAAAGTCATTGTTGATCCTGGAAAATCAACAAATTCGGATCATGGAAAACACTTTCACTTGGAGCAGAAATATTTTCGAAATTACGATTATCCATGGGTCTAATAGCATCCGTAACACTTCTACAATTTTACCGATTCCTTAGTAGTCAGTAGGTTTGTAAAAGATTGCAATCATTAAGAAATGCAATAATTTATTAATTCAGTATAAACAATATAAAGATTGCAATAATTGAACTCATCCAGTGATTGGGACTTCAAATTTTGTAATCATCGTAATCATTTGACCTCGAAAAAATTGCTATAATTTTTTCTCTAATCGTTTAATTGCAATCTTTTGAATGTTAATGCATTCTGTGCATTCCTTTGAATTTCTTCAAGTCTTTGTGTTCACTTAAAGTTCGCAAATGACTACATTCAAATAATTGGAAAAAATGATTGCAATAATTTTTAGTTCATATGATGGGCGATTGAATAATTTACAGTCCTCATCTTTAAGTGAATTCAATGAATGCAATTTTTGAGTTGAATTCAAAATATTGCATTCTTTTATAAGTCTGATAGTCATCGGTCGATTATGATGATGAAAATCGTCACGTTATATCCGAAATGTGGCTATGTTTGAATCACCAATTTTGAAGTAAATCTTATTAATTTAAACGCCTTGTCCGATTTTAATGATATTTGGGCTTTTTGAAACTCGATTGAATTAATCAAAATAATATGTAAGACTTATTGAGACATTTGCCTGCTGTTAAAATATCTCTGCACTAGTTTTGAATGTTCTTTTAAAAGACGTTAATTAACCTTCAATAAAGCAAGATTCATTTACAAAAATAAAAATTATAATAAATCACTACAACAATTTTTTTTTCCACATGAACTTACATCATTGTTCTCTGTTGTAATGGAATAAAAAAAACGTATTTAGAGAAAATGTACCTACAAAGAACTCTAAAAACAATAGAAAACATGGTATGATTGTATCTATACATGATGGGAAAGTCACAATAAATTATCATTTATGATTCACACAAAACCAAAGGTCATCATATTCAGACTCAAAAAATACAACAAAAAGTGACTTTGCAGTTAAAATAACACGTGACAGTAATATTGACTAACGTTCAATATTATATTTGAAGTCATCATAATACACAAAAAGTTGAACGCAATTTAAAAGAGAAATGTCATGTGAGGTGTGGTGTGGTGAAAAAAAAGACGTTCTTTCTAATTTGACATTCAACATATATCAATATTAGAAGGACTATCAAAAAATTAGAAATGATTCAGTAAAGTGTTTTGACCAAAAATACTCCTTCCTTTTATATTATTGTATTTGTAATTTTGACATTGCTGTCCATGAATATATATAAAATCATACAACAAAACAATTCAAAGAAATAACAAAATAGTGAGGTGAATTATTTTCGTTTTGACCCCCAAATCTCTTTTTTCAGTCCTTGAATTTCGTTTTTTTTAAGCATGCAAAACATCACTAAGTTATAACTAGGATATGATTTCCATGCATTTAAAAACGCAAAATATGCGCTTAAAATATGCTCTTAAAATGGGAAATATGAACTTAAAATATGCATTTAAAATTATATGATTGAACACAAAAAAAGACTTAGTATACAGTTTTTATAAAAAAAAATCAGTATTTTATTTTATCTTTTAAAGAAACTAAAAAACAAGTAGGTACATTCAAAAATTAAAAAATACACAAAACATAAACAATAAATAAAAATTACATCAACATAAGAAAAAGATATCCCTTTGAATAACATTTTTTTTTTCAAAATCACACAGACAGTAGAAAAATTGACACAAATGATGAAATTCTTCTTAAAGTTTTTAAAAATTAAGCTTTGGCGATTGGGCCTTTGAAACGTCTTATACACAGAAAAGGAACGTTCTACGTCAATTGACGTAAGTGGTGCATTCTTAAAGGAAGAAATTTCATCGGTTGTAAAGTTTCTCAAATAATTTTCATTACTGCAACTCAATGTAAATGCCTTGCATATATTTTTCATTTTTGAAAACCCTTCAATTTTTGCGAGAACATTCTCAAGCTTCTTTTGTATGGCTGGAGCAAGAGATCCTTAACAGCAGTTATTTTTACAACAGCATTTTCAACTAAATCACCTGGTAACAAAAGGCTGTGGTGGAAGAGGTGTTAAAGGGTACTTTTCTCTAAAAAGTTTCATGTGAGATGGTGCCTTTAAAAATATTTGTTTTCGGTTTGCCACCAATAAATCAACATTTTTAAAATAACTTCGCATTTCCTCTGCAACTCGATGCAGTGCATCAGCTAAACACGTTACATGTATCAACTTCGGATAGAAGAGTTTTAACCCTCTAGTTGACTTTAGTTGCTCAAGGACTTTCATAAAGCAGCGATTTGCAAGAGTTATTCTCAATTTGACTTCAGCTCTGGTGCTGTTAGACTGACAAAGTTCATAACTGCCTCAAAGTTATAGCTATCCATGCTGACGTTTTCTCCAAGACGTCGTCGTCGTCGTCGTTCAATGTCCCTTCCTTGTGGCAGCATATACTTGGTCTTGCCCTCATTGACCACTAAACCAGTCTTCAAGTCATCCAAGTTGCATGAAATTGAATCGCCTTGTCTAAATGCTTTTTTTAAAGCTTGCATTCTCCATCGGCATTTCGCACAAATGGACCAGTTTCTCAGGAGTGCCAAAACTAGACATTGCTCTGCAAAGTTCTTCTCTATAGATACTGTCATATTTGACCTTGAAATCAATAAGGACATGTTGGATTTGATTTAAAATTCCTTTGATTTTTTTCCAAGATCTGCCGTATTGGGAATATTTGGCCAATGGTGGACTCTCCTGGTCTAAAGCCACACTGATATGGACCTAATAAGTTGTTAAGGAAACGCTTCAGACGTTAACATACTATGGCAGAAAAGATCTTATAGGCGATGTTTAAAAGATTGATACCTCTGTATTTGGCGTAGTTCAGAGGTTCTCTTTTCTTCAGGATTAGACAACTTATGCTGAGATTCCACTTATCGGACATGCTTTCTTCTTTCCGTTATAAAGATTGGAGAAGTCGTCTTTTCATATTTTCAGAGTATTAGAATATGAACATTTAATATACATTTACAATTTGTATTTTTATTGAAATTAAAAAGTTAATACTTGAGATTCTGTTGGTAAGGAAAGCTTTGTTTTCGAACTCACCCTTTCAAAATGAAGCAATTTGATTGGTCTGAGGACTAAATACGAGGATGTGTTTGGTTTTGACATCATTTTATGCACACTTTCTCACATTTGAAATGTCAGTTTAAGACTCTCATCTGCCATCTTGGAAAATGAGTATTCTTGGTTTTGACATTGGACGTAGAACAAGAAAATGCAAGGTGCATCATCCACTGAGAAACTTTTGAAATGTCAAATACTAAAGTCTTTATTTATTAAGAATTATTTAATTTAAAGTTTTCAAAAGTCAAAAATGTGTATGTATGTTAAAAATCTAAATCTATCTATATTTTTGTTTGTTCTTACCGACATAAGTTTTCAATTGTTATCTATAGACGAGCTAAAGATATTTGACAAATCTATTTTAGTGGGTGACAGTGTCGCCGACGACGAATGACATTGCTGTTCAATATTGACGTAACATATGTAGGTACATTACAATATATCTACGTACAGTACATATCCACAATATATACAATTTCGTCTTTCAAAGTTATACTTTTTTTTATTATTGTTGTTTTTTTTTCTTTGACTGATTGCTTTCGTTGTTCTGAGAATTCAAGATAAATTACCTTTTCTGTCCCGTATTCTATCATATGCATGTTCTGATATACCTACAAGTACTAGAAGTATGATGAATGGTTTTCTTGTATAGGTATATCTGTTGTATATTAGTAGGATAGCTACTTTCGATAAATTATTTAATTGCATTCTGTTTGCACATTAATTTTAATTAAATCCATTTGAATGAGGCCCATAACCGCGCGCATATCATATCCAACAGTCATGCTGGTAAATTAGATTTTTTGTTGTTGTATTCTAGATTTCAAAAATAAGAATAAAAACAAATTCAATAATAAATAGCGTTAACCGCACCACCAATCCACACCCTCCTAATCAATAAAATTTATATCAAACATTACAAAATATACATATATACATACTTTCATACTTGTACCTATAAGGGGGAGTTTGTAAGTATATAAAAAGAAGCATACTTGTACCTAGGTATACCTATGTACATACATATGTATGTATATCTAAGCGTAAATATAATGAAAGTTAATTTTATGCTTTAATTGTGTGATGGTTGTGTTTTTTCTTTTCATATTCTGATATTTTGTAATTTTATTATGAGTAGGCCTCATATCGTCCAGGGCTGAATTAGGTTGTGTTTTCCACTATATGGTTTATTGGGACCATTTGCTGAATTCTTGACAAACTATGGATTGAACGACATCTTTATTAATATTATAAATGGAAGTAAGTGTGTTTGTTTGTTTGTTTGCTTGTTTGTCCGTCCTTCACGTTGCAACGAAACAATACTATGAAATGAATTTTCGTGTGGAGTTAGTAACAAGGTTAGAGAGTGTCGTAAACTACTTTTTACCGCGGTAAAACATCTCATTTACAGCTCATTTGAGCAGATCCGGTTACACTAACAATTAGATATTCAATATATTGTTTTTGTTTTCGAACACTTATAAGACGCATAACTGAACATAATACATTACAAAATTTTACCTATTGTAACACCAAGAAAAATGGATTAGAAATATATCAGATATTCTGCCTGAAATTTTAGTAATCAAGTCTAGGATCTTTTAAGAATCCGAACAAATGTGGGAAACACAGTTTTTAACCATTCAAAAAACACTTTGTTATATAGTGCAGTTTGTAGAAGGTTCTAGAAGCACAAGTTTCTAATCCTCTATTTATAGCAGCTTTATCGAATTATTCAATTATTATGTCTGTTCTTCATAGTTTTTCGTAGACTAGAAAAATAAAGACTAGATGTATGTATATAATAAGATATGGAAAACATCTTCTTTCGTCTGTATTTTGCGCTTCTTGAGTATTTTCTGAAAGCTGACCAATTGGCAAAAAGTCAGATACTGAACAATTGCTATTGTTTCGCTGATTGTTTGTGTCTAATTTTAAACTTTAACGAAAAAGCAACGAACTTGGGATTTCGTCAACACTACGGATTACAGCAATTTCAATTCTTCAAATCACATAATTTGCCTCAAAAACTCAAAATTTTCACACAATTTTATTTTTGTTGAGTAAGAAATACTTTACGACACGATACCCAAAAATGATTTAGTATTACGAATTTTGACTGGAAAATATTTCTCATTTCTTAAGTGCATTTAAACTCTTTAAATGTGTTTTTGACACGTTTCACAGTTTTTAGTTATCTCAAGAGATGACAGTTTCAAAAGCGATGCATATCAGTTTAAATTTCGTAATTTCTCATTAGTTATGGGATGACTTATCGGTCTTCAGTTGACTCTATCTGAAGTTTTGAAAAACCTTGAATGTATTTTTGTTTATGTTTTTGAATAATTCGTTTAAGAGTTAATATTAAGTTCTGATTCCGAATCCAAACTCCGATTTAATATACATATTTGTATGTATATGTGCTCAAACTTAGAAACACTCGTTTTCAACATTATTTTTATATTTTTTTCAATACATTCCAAAAACTTTATGTTATAACCTTAAGGCTAAGAATTTATAATACGATCAAAAGTTGCTTTTATACAGTTTGCGTTTTTTCTGTTAAGAACCGTTTTAGCATACATTTTTCGAAATTCATTTAGGGTTTATGTATTGCAGATGAATACTTACAACAAATAAGGATTTATTGAAAAATAATTATACAGACAATTTTTAAACGTGGTCCACGGTCCACTTTTTGATGATTTTAGTAAATAAATGAGGCTAAATTTGACCGATGGCATCGATTATGTTGTCTTTGAGGGATGCGGTGGTTTTTCGGCTTATTCGCAAAGACCTGCGACTTAAGAAAGTCCCACAAGAAAAAGTGTTAATGGGTCAAATCACATAATTCGGCGCGAGATAACCCAGCCGTAAAACCACTTGCTTATAATATCGATTGTGTCTTGAGCTATGTGGCACGTAGCGCCATTCTTTTAAAACCATACGTCTGAAGTGTTCGTATACCATCCAATTCAGGCCACAAGAATTTGGTGATCAGAAATATGGTTAAGAATACTTGAAAACATGACAAAATTTGCCGTTTTCGGAATCATCAACTTCCAACTAGTACGGAAGATGAATTGGCCCCTCGTGAATCTCTGCTGTCCTTCTAAATCCGGATATTTTGATTATTCACGTACCTATTTATTCAAAATTGGGCCGTATCCCTAAACATGTTTTTTGAAACAAAATTGGAATCAACTTCCAACTGCTACAAAATCCAAATGCGTATGGTCGTTTGGCTTCAGTTCCTGGGTCAGTTGGATTATAGATAGGCTCAGGCCCAAATCACGACGTAAAATTTACCAGGTTGTGTTCTGCGACAGGCCAAGTTCTTGTGAGGGATGCGAAAATGACTGCGGCAGATTCTGCTAAACTTTCACGAACAGCGGCGATGTTTTCGGCAGATTTTGTTTTTCTTTGACTCAAAAAGGCATTTGTCCACCAACCGTTGAATTTTCGATTTGTAAGGACGACCATGTAGCCCATAAAAAGGACGGCTAGAGAACACTTATGTTAATAATAAAGTCTTATCATTTGTGCTTGCTGTTCGACGCTGTAGTGTGCCTAGTAGGAGTAGGAAGCCACCAGCACTTCTCCCACCATAGCATATTTTTTCGAGTACTTTCGAAAACGACCGATTTCAAGTGATTTTTCAAAAGTCCACAAAAGCATTTTAAGATTCATCGCCCAGGGTCTTTGTGGATATCTTTCATTTTCTTTGTCATACTCAGGTCTTACTGAAGTATAAAAGTACAAACAAATGCTTTTTCGGCAACCTCTGCCAGGGAAATGCGAGAAATCACCTTCACTAAGACTACCGGCAACTTCAATATTCTTAACTGGATTTATTGCACGAAAAAAAGGTATCGCAATAGCTTGTATAGAACCAGGGCCTTGTGACTTACAACTCTCAACCATTCCTGTGTGCGATTCTGTCAAGGATGGAGAGGACCTACACTTTTATGCCGAATCCGAACGACTAGAAATCACTCTTCATGATAAGAATTACTCTTGGCGGGTTTGACAATTCATCGCAAAAGGCGGTACCTGTGAAAAAATAACTTTAGGTGTCACAGGCAGGGATTGAATTCAAAACCTCTAGCATGACAGTCCTACACACAAACCATCACGCCACGGGTATCCAACTTTTATATTTTATTATAAGTTTGACATGAAGCAAAAGCACGTTTTGGTTTTAAATTTCAAGTTTAAAATTTCTGACAGCGTCCATTCATAACATATCCATGCAGAGGGATATGTTATCTTTGAATTTGCGTAATGCCCCTGTATCCATATTTAAACCTAGTTTTTTGGTATTGATGTTCAGTTTTTCCCTACGAGCAATTTTATTTACAAATTTGGAGATTTCAAAAATTAGCAACGAAAAGCTTATGGGTGTTTTCATTATAATCGCTTGAATCCTTGTTTGGCGTTTTGTTTTCTAAACTAAATTAATACTTGTTGGTACACTTGTTTGGGCCCAAATACCTACAATATTCTGTCAATTTTGCCTCCGGGTAGAATTGATAATAATCCAGCACCGTGCTTGTCAGTATAAATGCAATAGTAGTTTTATAAATGTCAATTAAATTGAACTGTCCATTATTATTGCCATTGTTATATAAGTTTGAATATTGTATTTTATTTTGCTGACTGTGAGAAGTGCTTTTGGGGGTATTTATTCATTATATAAACATTTTATATACATAGACATATGTATAATGAAATAGCTTTCATATAATGTAGATACCTTCCTACTTACGACTCCATTTGGTACAAGATTTTTCAATTAAACAATTAAAAGTTGGAAAATGCATTTTCCCAATTCCCATAGAGCCAGTGTGAAAATTATATGTGCCTACCATAACCCCTGGAAAAACTATACAAAGGGGGTTGTTTTGATTTTGAAGATAAAAATAAATAAGTACAGATATAAATCATAAAATACGGGTTTAAGTAAATACTCCTTAAATGCATTTTATATTGTTGTTGTTAGTAACTATATTCAATGTATTTGGAATTTAAAAAAGATACCCTTGATTAAATTTTCTAAGGGTGCATACTACATAGTGCATTTAGTTAGTATAAGTAACGTACACATTCATTAGTGAAAATTAAATGAAAATAATAATTGGATGTTATCCTAGTGCTTATTTTGTAATATAGAACTTTTACAAAACAAAGAAATCCCATTTGTAATGTATGTGTTTTAATTGTAATTAAGTAGTATAAATTAGTTTTCAATGATGCTTTAATTTAGAATATATGACTATATGGTACATATACGGGTGTGAGTTTGGTTTCTAAAAAGAAAGGATTTTAATAGATTTTTGGAAATTTAATTGAATTGTATAGTTTAGTTGATTGTGTGTTTGTGAGAAGAAATCGTAATTTGATTTTAATTGATAAATTAGACAGATGAGCTTAATTTGATTAATTTGACTTGATGATTAACCTATTCAAGAGTTTAATTTAATAATAAATGATTCTTTATGTTAATTATCAACAATACAACCCATCTGTTTCAGAAACATTCAATTTATTTCCGTTGTCGAGTTACTATAAAATAAATTATTTTATTTTAATTTGTTATTCAAATACAAAGAATAAGCAGCATACAACAAGTATGTATGTACAAATGTACAAACAAGTATGTACAAGTAAGTACAAGAAGTGCTGGAATTCGACGCCTGTCAAACTCCTGTCATTTGAAGTGTCATAATTTTAGTTGAATTTTAGCATTTATTGTAATGAATTGTTTACATTCGAACAACAGGTTAAAATTAATAAAAGTTGATATAAAAGTTGTGATTTAAACGTAGCCGTGAAAATAGTCGTAGCATCCCTGATGGCTTCAGGCCTGCCACCTGTGCGTGATCGTAATGCACACTCATACGAAAATATTGCTGCAGCAAGTGCAGGTTTGACTGATGATCCGAGTTTATCGATTTAACGGCGGTCACAGCAATTGAAAAGTTCATGCACCTAAGTGTTTTGTATTTTGTATACTTTTATTTTTAATTTAAAAAAAATAAACTTTTACAAACTGATTTTAGGAATTTATTAAAACAATTCATCAGAAAAAAATAATTGACAAGTTTTAAAAATGTCTTGTTTATAACTTTTTTAAATTTGATTTGTTTTTCTTAAGCGTTAAATTCAATAGGTCAAAATTAAAACATCCAATAAAACACTAATTGAAATAAATATAAGATTTTTCAATAAAGGCGGGTAGATGATCAAAACGTCAATCGTGGAATTTGCTGTGTGGCAAGTAGCGCCGGCCGTCCTGCTGGAACCACACGTCGTCTAGGTCCATATGGTTTAATTTGAGCCATAAGAAATTAGTTATCATCGTTATGTAGCGCTCGCAGTTGACGGTCACCTCCTCACTAAAGTGGTTTTCAAAAAAGTAGGGAGTAGTACGCCGCCGGCCGGCCCAACATACATACCAAACGGTTACTTTTTGATGAGCCTTGTCACTAAAGATGAGTTTTCGGCCAATTTTTCGTCCTCTTCCAAACGATTCGTAGCCCAGTCAGCGAACAAACGGCGTTGTCTATGGTCATGAACTTTGAGCTCTTGGGTCAGTTGGATCTTGTACGGGTGGATGCCCACGTCCCGACGAAAAATTCACCAAGTCGAGTTCTTGTGCACGGCGAGGAATAGATAGCCTCGGGTTCTTATGTACACTTTCACGGACCGCGGCGATGTTCTCGGCCGATCTTGCGGGTGTTGGCTGATTGCTTACTGAATCGGTCGTCTCAAATTTGGCCACCAAACGTTGAAGAGTCGACTGTTAAGGGCCACCACGTCTACCGTAAAATAGGCGCAGCGTTAACGAACACTCATTTTGATAATAAAGTTTTATCATTTGAACGTACAAAAGATTTGACAGATATCACCAAAACAAAATCTACTCACATTAATCGTTCCATTTCTTCTTCCTTACCTTGTTGACGTATTTAGAGTTGTCAGTTCCCTGAAAAATTAAAAAATGCAAAAGAAATTCCAATTCCAAAAAACTTTAACCCTGAAAGTCCTTCCGAATTGAGGCCAATCTGTATTTTATCATTCATTTTTGTCAAAGACATTAGAAAATATATTGGCTGAACAAATTCAAGAAAGTCTAAATAGAAACAATAGCATTTTAATATGGCAATCAGGGTTTCAGAAAAATAACATGCTTAGTTGTGAAAGTAACTTCTGATTTAAGTAGATCAATGGATCATAACGAAATCAATGTAATGTTGATGTTTTATTTTTCTAAAGCCTTTGCATTGACCTCTCAACACTCATTTGGAAGCTTAAAAACAACTTTTAATTTTCGTGCCTTCAACTAATGTCTTTCTTATTTACAATATCGCTCATTACGAGTCAAAACACAACTTGTAATGTCTTATTTAAATCTTGTAAACACAGGTGTCCCACAAGAATCTGTTTTAGGCTTTCTTTTTTTCTGCCTCTTCATAAATAACCTCCCAGATGTTATTGGAAATTGTAATGTGCATATTTATGTATCTAGATGATGTAAAAATGTTACTAACTAGAAGACCTGAGTTGTTGGGAGATTACGTAGCTCGAGTAAATCAAGACTTGTTACATAATCAGGAGTTGAAATCGTTTTGAATGGTGTGTTCGAGAAGTGAAATATCACTGCGTCTTAATTTAAAAGGCTTTATCTTATACCTTATGTTGAAAGAGTTAAATATCATGGTTTTATGATAAATAGTAAAATGAGTTGTTGTGACGGTGGGTTCGCGGATGCTTAGAATAAAAATAACATCAGAGTTTCCACAGTTGCTTGTGGATTATGACAACTCCAAATAATACATTCAACTAAAAAAAAATTAGCAAACTTTTCTTGTGAAAATTTGAACCAGCGACCATCTTGTTTTTGGGCCCTTCCACTGAACGTGCGACGCGTTTGATGGTCGTTCAGCTTCAATACTTGAACGAGTTTGTAAACCCGCAAAGCTAAGATACTTCCGAAAAATCTTCCATAAAGTGGATGGACACAGGTCCAATTTTTGCATTTCATGGCGGATGGACTCATTCATTAGCGTTTTCTCTGGGCATGTTTTTGCCATTAAACGTTTCTATTATTTCGTCTTCAATTAAACTAGCTTTAGCGAAATAAGTTACTCTGAATTCTCTCAGTACGGGGCATTTGCCCAAAAAGTGTTGGATACCTTTGCAAAAGTGCACGTAGATGATTCAAAACGGGTGAATCTGCTTCCATTTATTTGAATAAGATCACATCTTGCCTTGTTTATAGTTTAAGAATCTTTAGAAGCGTGTGCAGCTCGCATTTGCTCTATAGCTTTGATGAACTTCATGTTTGAGACAGTTCAAGAAGTTAAACCATTTAAAGGCAGATTCTTCTCTTGAAAAAGCTCTTTAATCCCAATGTAGACCATGTCTAAAGCCAATTTTATTTAGATCTTTAACCCAGAATTGTTTTCATTGTAACTGAAACTATTAAAATGTTTTTATTATATTGTGTCCCTTAAAAATAAACTGTTATTGAAAAACTTTTCTAAACAATCAAAATCGTTACCTTCGGTTGTTCCTATCCAATTCGAACAAAACTTTTAATTTTCGTGAATATTTCATTTAATAGAAATTAATTTGTTGTATTCTTCTTAAAAATCTTACGGGTATACGATTTTGACAATTGATTTTTTAGTTTAATTTTGATTTTTGTCCATCCCAAAGCCTTTATGCTTCTTTATAGCAAACAAATTAAATTTAAAGCTTACAGATTTGAGATTTTCATTTTTAGAGTCAATGAGTAGGTATAGAGAATTTTTTGAATTTACTAATTAATTCCTAAAATTCATTTTGTATCTTCTTATAGCTCTTAATTTTTTAGTAATTCGAAATATTTTAACTTTTTTTGCATACACTCGTATGTATAAGTAATCCTCAGAATTATTTAAAACAGAATATAAACATTAATAAATAAAATAAACAGCAATGGACAAAGGTGACTCCCTTCAGGTACACCAGAATTGACTTTAAATTGATATGAAGGGTTACTTCTGAACATGATGATTTAATATCTATCTTCAAGATATGACATAACGAAACGGTCGTTAAGTACAATTTTACTCAATTTATTACGAACATGGTTAATGGAAATCCGAAAGAAAATGTATGTTTAAGCAAGGACATTGACATGGGTTCAGCTGCAGATGTTTTTTTTTTTTTGTTTCAAATTACTATATACCCCTGAGAACAAACCATCAGAACCATCAATAGTTACTTGTTGAAACTTCCATCAATTCAATATTTATGTTAATTCTTATAAACCAAATAAAAATCTCGTTCAAAATGCAATTGAAACAATACAATACAAACCACCTGCATCCACCTGATGCATCAAAAACAAAATACGACTCCATCAGAATAAGAAGAATTGAAATTCATATGCAATAAATCTTCTGCAAAACCCACCTACACACCTTTTCATTTCATATATTTACATATACATATCAGTCAACTTTAAATCAATAACACCTGTCGTTGCTGCTGTCGTAATTCCATCAGCACAACAGCATCCGCCGCCGAATGCCGCCCGCCACACATAAGTGAAGAAGAATTTGTCTCGCCTGACGCCTAAAGCACAACGCAATGATACACCCTACAAATGTACCAGCGGTACATGTACTCTTATAGTGTAGTATAGTGTACCAATCTGTACAGTACAGAGTTATATTGGGGGTATCATATAGCCAAAATCTCCATTCAACATCATATTCACTTTGTGACGTTATTTCGAGTTCCTAGCCCACCTTCTCTGCCTCTGCCTGTGTCATGTATGTATGTATATTGTATACCTCTGCCACCATTTGTAAGCTACTATAACAGGGAAGTAGACGAAATATGCGCAGCAAACACTTGACTCTATATTTCTCAATAGTGAAACTAAAACTAAGTTAAGTTTTGCCTTATATGAGTATCAACCCTCGAGACACAATAGCAAGCAGCCCCTCTGGAGCCCTTCTTCCCACTCGAAATATCTCGCGCATCAGAAAACAATAACGAGATGCAAGAAAAAAACAGAAAATATGTTTCTCACGTGGCTTCACAACTCCTTTAGAGATATCAGATACGAATGTATCTTATTTGCATTCATATGTTTGATTGTTGCATCATCATCATCATCATCATCATCATCATCATCTATGTACATCGCGAATAACGTTACAAAGTCATATAATATATAGGTTGGTTGGTAGTTGGTTTGGTGTTAAGACTCAGAGAGGTAACTTTGGTGCGGATTCGGATAAAGTTTCAAAGTTGGATCTCTGTTGCTGCTATTTCGCGCTATTCACTTCACACTACGTATACGTAACTGTTAAGTTAACCAAGATTCAAATACCTAGAGCTTAGTTAGATACCTACGACGACGACGAGACAACGCAACGCGATGTGCTGGGGGAATGGTTTCGATTCACATCTTTCAGATACTAGGTGAAATGATAACCCATTGCACACTCACGTCTCCTATTACCTGCCTTCTGCAGCTTTTGTGGAGTAGAAAACAATAGGGATATGAAAATGAATAGTCTGGAATGTAACGTTACATTTAAGACCGATATATAAGTATTTACATGGGTTTAGATAGATAGTGAAGCATTTATGAACAATAGTAACAAAATATCAAAAAGAGCCGTGGCTTCTGTACAAAACTATGCTCGTGTTTTTTTGGAAAAGCTATCCGCAGTACAGTAGAATACGAATAACAAATACAAAATCCACAGTAGATTCACTGCTTGACTTTTATTCGAGTTTCACAATTCTTATATTCATTGATAATTATAGCTTTATTTATTTTAGGATTGTTTGAAAGAATTTTTCAATTAATTTGGTTAACTTTTGCGTGAAATTTAATAACAAGTTTCTTTTATTTCTTTTTAGGTAAGTTCAACTTTTATTACTGCATATTCTCTTCACTGCGTAAGTCCATAAAAATGATATATGTAATTAATAAAAATTATAATTTTTAAAATTAAGTAAAACAACCTTTCAAGAGTTTATAAAAATCCATTTTTAAATGAATTAAGTGCAGAATTTTATATTACATTTTAGCGGGATTGAGAGCATGTGACTTTAATAGTCCGCCAAAAATTTTAAACGATTATAAAGGGTGTCCCAAAATTAACGCAAGAATTGAATTAAATAGAAAACGCCGTTTTTAGTCTTTTGATAGTTATATTTTTATTGACTCGTAAAGTACATAGGATAGGGTTATGTATGGAATAACACATCGGACAAATAGCCTCCATGGCTTTGCATGCACATGCGCACTCTTTTGTTGAAATTTTCCATGACCATTCTGCATAAATGTGGCTGAATTTCGTTGATGCAGCGTTGAATCTCCTCCTTTAATGCACGGGTGGTTGTGGGCTTGTTGACATAGACTTGTGATTTCAAATAACCCCATAAAAAGAAGTCTAATGGTGTTAAATCACACGATCTAGGAGGCCAATTTTGATCACCGAAACGAGAGAGTACACGACCTGGAAATGTCTCATGCAGTAATTGAATTGTTTCACGGGCTGTATGACATGTGGCACCGTCTTGTTGTCAGCAACACTCTCACGCACTGCTTCGACATTCACATTTGAACGGCTTGTTTTTGGACGACCAGTGTGTTTGGCGTCTCCAACGGATCCAGTCTCCATGAATTTTTCAATTAATCTCTTCACAGTTGACGAAGTTAAAACACTATTCCGACCATATTTTGTATGAAATTTTCGAATTGCAGCCGCCAAGCTTTCACTATTTTTGAAATATTCTTTAATAATGAAGACACGTCGTTCTCTCGTGTAACGCTCCATTTTTAATAACCCTATACTGTTAGCTGTCAAATTGCTTTTTTTTCAGGGTTGCCAACACTTCACTGCACAAATGGCGGCAAATTCAAATCTTGCGTTAAATTTGGGACACCCTTTAGAAACATTGATACGTTTGATAATGGTGAAAACGCTGTTTTTGACCGATTGTTTTTTTTTTTAATTCTAGGTATATTTCTAGATTTTCGTCACAAAATTTTTAATTTCTACGTCAACGTCAGCTACTTTTTCTCTTGCGTCCGTCGCGTACGCTACGTTTTGATTGTTTTTGAAATCTGTTTATTCAACGTCTTGGTAACAATAACGTGTGTTTTTTAAGACGTCTGGTTTTCAATCTGGCAATAAATTTTTCAGTGTTAGTCTTTTTGACAGCTGTCTCTTGATGTATGCTTAGCTTGGTGTGCCATTTCACAATAAATAGACTTATTTCTAAACAACGTTTATAAATTTATTAAAAATATTAGGTCCGTTCGCGTACCCTCCTAAAACAGTCTCTAAGTTAACGAAAAATACGAAATTTAACCAAATCCTGTTCGAGTACTCAAAAATTTTGAGTTTTTCGTAAAAGAGAGCGCTCACGAGAGAGTAAAATATTTCCCCAACCTACGAATTTTAGCCCAAGAAATTTCTTTGGGCTGATTTGTGAAAATTTCAAATTTGATAGAAATTCAAATAAATTAAATAAATTGCTCGCTTTTGCTGTCAGTTATAAAATTTAAAAACAAATTTTCAAAGAACAGCAACAACACAATAATATTGTGTGAAAAATTTGTTGTTTTCCCGTTCGCTTACTTTTGTGTAGTTTTTTTGTTGGTGAGAGAATTTTACCCCCACTCTTTAAAATATCTCTTTTTACGAATTTTGGTGCAGAAAGTACGCGAACGGACCTAATATTTGATCGACATAATTTCCCAGAAAAGTCGATAGTTCGATCAACCATGGATCGGTTTAAAACCAAGTTTACTCTACTGTATAATGCGCATCTTTAGAGACGCAAATCATTTAATTAATCTTCCACTATTTAAAAAAAAAACATCTTCCTAAATAACTACCTATAAACTAAATGTAGGTAAAATATTTTCTATTCTCCAAACACCGATCTCAATGAAGTCTGCAGCATAAGTACCTTTTTATAAACCGCTATTCCTATAAAGGAAAGTAATTTTCGAGATTTTCATTCTAAAACGTTGGTATGTTTGACTCTTGATGGTTGATCTAAAAGTAATGTAAACTGTCAAACATACAAAAAACTATGACGTCATTCAAGATGAACTTTGGTATTTCCAAGTTTTTACTCATGTGTTTTTCCAATCAGTTGACGTGTCAACTTTTGTTTAATATTTATTGCATATGCATGTTTTCGATTTCTTTTTAGTTCTAAAAAATTTGATGGCAACTCCGTATAGATTGTTGCCCACTACTTGCCAGAATAAATTCTTAACCAAATCTGATACAAAACAGTAGTTTTCAACGTTGTTTAGTATAAAATCGGTCTTTGAGTTCCCTACGCGCCCTTGTCTTATTTTTTTAATTATAAATTGTAAACAACAAATCTATACTAATGTTATATATGGAAAAGTCAGTTTGTTTGTTTGTTTGCCCGTCCTTCACGTAGCAACGGAGCAATAATATGACATGATTTTTTGTGTGGATGTAGTTTCAAAACTGGAAAGTGTTGTTAGCTGCTTTTTACAACATAAAAATACGAGTATCTCATTCATAGCTCCTTCGGGGAGATCCGCCGGCCGGTAATACTTATAATTAGATATCCAATATATTCTGTTTGTAGAACACTAATTTATATTTTTATTTATCATTAGGTGCTGCCTACTTTTCGACCTATCATCGTTGCTTATCAGTAGGCGTTACTTTTAATGACATTAACACACGAAACTTTGCTGAAACACTCTTAAAAGTAGAAGATGATCGGTTAAATACCAATGCTAAGAGCTATGCGACACTATTGGAAGATTTGTATTTTAATTTTTTTTTTTTATTTTTAGTACAAGGATATTTTGAACTTATTGCAAGTGTTTATCCTTTTTTAGAAAATTATATACAAGGCGATCAATTTCTCAGTCAAATAGAAATTTTTAGCACCAAGTAACGATTTTGTTTTGAAAATATACTCTAACATACTACCTAGATGATGTTACAGGAGATATGAGAAGAGACTCAGAACACAGGGCTTCATACCCAGCAGAGTTTCTTAACTCGATTGAGCTGTCCGGTGTCCTTACATAAGCTGTAATTGAAATAAAAAGTGCCAGTTATGTTTACGTGAAATTTAGATGTCCCTTGATTATGTAACGGTAGAAGACTTTGTGTCACGCAACTTGGACGAAACATTATATGTAAGTACTAATATATTGCACTGCGTCGGCCGCGGCGTTGGAAAGGGTAGGTTAGGTTAGGTTAAAGTGGCTGTCCATGTTGAAAACGGACACACTTAGGCCAGTTTAATTGCCCATTATGATACCACATGAATCTTGAGGCTTCCTCCTAAGCTCAATGGAACCAGTTTGAGTCCCTTACGAAACGTGAGAGGCTGATTAATGATTATGCTGATATGATTTAGATCGTTTAGATCGTTAAAGAAAAATTCTCCTAGGTAATTCTTGCGTTTATGAGCTAGAGCAGGGCATGTACAGAGAAGGTGAAGAACTGTTTCCTCCTCTTCCTCGTCCATATAGCTTCTGCAAGAGTCATTTGAGAATGCGCCTAGTCGCGTGGCGTGCTTTCCTATTATAGACAATGTCCGGTTATGACAACAATTATCGAGCTTATATGCGATCTACTTAGAGATAGCAAGCACCTTGAACGTTTTAAATCTAGTGTTGGCCAGATGTTTTTTGTGACCTGACACGTGGTGATGGTGCAACAGTTTACAAGTAGCGACAGGTATGCCAGGATGTGCCAGGATGTGCCAAATGTGGTAGGATGGGCTGTACTGTACCGTTCCTGGCGAGTTCATCTGCCTTACAGTTACCTGGAATGTCTCTATGGCCTGGCGCACCCAGCAAAGGTTAATATTAAACTGTTGTGCCAACTCAATTAGAGATGATCGACAATTATGGACTGTTATAGAGTTTGTAGAGACAGAGTCCAGAGATTTTATAGCGGACTGACTATCTGAGAAAGTACGGATATCAGATGTTGATATCACGTTTTCTTTGGAAAGGGTAAACATTTTAATTATTCCTCGAATCCCAATAATTCCAGCAGATTTACCATTAGAATTCAATAGGCTTCAATTCCCCATTAAAGTTAGTTTCCCTAGGACAATTAATAAGGCGCAAGGACAAACACTAAAAGTAGCAGGGATGAACCTAGAAAAGTCGTGATTCATCACTTTTACAATAGACATAGTTACTTTTTATTAATCTTTGTTTCTTATGATTTTGGAAAGCTTCCCAACTAACTCATGTACAATTGTCCCTGGAATGTCTCTTGGTGATATTTTGAATTTCTTTTACCACGTGGGCAAGGCCGCGTAATTTGAAACGAAATTTGATTATTTTGTTTAAAGCTCAACAACTGTTTCGTATATAGAAGATTTTTTGAAAGACTACGAGTATAACATGACATCAGTGCAGTGTCACAAACAATATATGTAAAGTTCTGAAAGGAAACTTCGGTAATGAAGTTCACCACATTGAGTTCTAACATCATCTGGGATTATAGTTTCAGTTTTGAAAAATAATAAAATAGTTCTAACCAGGTTTACAAAATTGTGTCCAGTTAATTATTTTGCCGAGACCTAGGAGCACAGGACTTTGATTTCTAGGAACCGCATTTAGAGGCACGTATCATCGTAAATTTTCCTCTAAGTACTGCGACTAGTTTACTATAACCAACCTAATGCGCATCTAAATACACACATATTTAAACAAAAATAATAGATACTTTTTAGTTAGTAAAGTTTTACTTTGTATACCATACAAGAAGTTCTATCACTATAAATATAATATTGTAGAGTTCCTACAAAGTTTCCTGCCCCGTATCCTTTCAGAAAACACTTAAACAAGTCCTGCTAATGTTGAGCACTTTACCAGTTGGTACCAACTACCAACATAGGTACCTGTCCTACACTTGTAAAGTTTACCTTCGACATGCAATATCACCATCCTTTGTGCATTTCACTCTTAATAGCCACCACAAGGATAAAAGAAAAAAAGAAAAAGGATGTAGATGCAGGAGAAAAAGAACAAAGTAGATACCTATTGCATTTCTTTTCACATTTCATCCTCTTATAATATGAGAGGCAACAACATGTGGCACGTGATACAATCCAATCATCTATTTATCTACAAATGAACAATATCTATGGTACAAACCACACCAACAAAAGGTGAAGAAAAAGGACCAAGAACCAGAAACTGATGATGGACAGTCATTGTGTGTCTTGCTGTTTCTTCTTTTTCTCTGTAGGTACCTATATCTTAACAGGCGTATAGAAACGCCTGGCGCATATTATGCAACCTGATGGTCATTGTGTGAAAGGTACACCTGTCCATAATGGTAGCGCCTTCCTTGGCATGGTTGTTCTTTGGAAGCATATTTTCATTTAGGAAGGAATACCTACATACGATTATATGGAGTATGGTAGTTAGTTTCTTATATGAGGTTAATTTGCAAGGTAAGAACCATTTTACAGGCATAGAATATTTAGAACATTTGAATATTGTTTGAAAACAAAATTTCAGTAAGGTTTATTGTTTATTTGAAAGCCCTATTAATAAAATTATGTGTGAAATATAACATCGCTAAAAGTGGCCGCTGCGGCTTTGCTTGGTGCCGCGCTTTCGAAAGTTCCAGTTTTCGATAGCTTTAGCACCTAAATAAGGCTGAATTTGACCGATGCCATCGATCGATTGTGTCTTTAGTTATGTGGCACGTAGCTCCATCCTGTTGAAACCATATGTCTTCGATGTCTATACCAACCAATTCAGGCCACAAGAAGTTGTGGTCATCGATCTATAACGATCGCCTGGCCAGCATCATTTTCGAAGAAGCACGGACCGATGACGCCTCCAGTCCAAAATCCACGTCAAATAGTAAAATCATTTGTATGTGTTGGTATCTCGAAAGTCTTGCGTGGATCAAAATCGTCCCAAATCCTAACTAAAGATGATTTTCCCAAAATTAATATCAACTTTCAACTGCTCTGAGATGCAATAAGCGAACACACGACGCTGCGTATAGCCGTTTGGTTTCAGCTCCTAGGTTAGTTGGATTTTGCATGGGTACAGGCCAAATAACGACGCTAAACTTGCCATGTTGTAGTCTGCGATAGGCCAAGTTCTTGTGAGTGACACCGTTGCATCGGAAACTGCTGCACACTTTCACGAAGAGTGCTGATGTTTTCGGTAGATCTTGAGTTTCACTGACGTGCGGGTGTTGAATGATTGTTCACTAATCAGGTTGACTTAAAATTTACCATAAAACGTTAAATAGTCAACTATGGAAGGACGACCATGTAGCCCATAAGAAAGGCGTAACGCTCGCATCGTTTCTACTAGAGAACACCCATTTTGATAATAAAGTTTTAACATTTGTAAGTGTTGCTCGACGCTATAACTTGCCATGATGATTTGTCTTTAGTGACTGATTAACAGAAGATATTTTGACAGAAAGTAAAAGAAACAATATGGCCGCCACGATCTGTCAAAATCAACCGGTTGCTCTTGGAAAAAACTTAAGTTAGTTTTGATTAGTTTTAGTTTTTGTTATGATTAGTTCAAGAGCTCAAGAGATCTCTTTCGCCCTAGAGACCTACATTTCTTTCAGCTGTCTCAACTCAGCGTGAATTCAGAAAACATTTCAATGTCGGACTTGCAGGTCGTGTGCCTCATCGGAAATTCATTTGTTTGCGGGTGGATACGTCCATCAGGGATACCGGTAGTATGCAGAAGAAGTGTAATGGACCTTACAGAACAGTTAGGTCACTTAGAAACATAGAAAGGGTAACCGCCCTTACCCTTTCTATGTTTCTAAGATTTTTAAATCCTCTAAAGAATGGTTTCAACAGGATGGCGCCAAGGCTCACACGGCAAGTAGATCAATAAATTTCTTGTGTGGACACTTCCCTAAACGGCTCATCTCTCTTAGAGGCGATTTAAATCGCTAGGTTTATCTCCACATGATTTTTTCCTATGGGGTTACCTCAAATCTTTGGTATGCACGGATTGTCCAAAGACTCTTCGCTATCTGAAACACAATATTTGTGCTGCTGTTGCCGACATAGGTACAGATATGCTGGAAACGCCCACTTGTATTTTACTTTTTAGTAAAAATATCACGAGTGCCAATTCCTGAACTAAAGAGCGAAGAATCTATATTTGTTGGGCAATCATTTGGTTCTGAATCCTCATGTTTCAAGTTTGATATCACTAAAGGCATTAAGAGAAGTTAATGAATCCGTTAGGTAGCGTAAAAATGGCAATCATTGCATTGATGATTTTCCTATGCTATAATAACCTAGCTGCGCCTTCCGGCGGCCGGCGTTACTCCCAAATTTCTGTTAAATAAAACACTTGTAATGAATAAAGTATTTATTTAGAAAAAATAATACTCTATTTTAGAACAAATTTGGTCAGCATGACAGAGGTTAAAAAGAACCAACTTTAAAAGAAAGACTTTCACGGACTTTTTTAAAGACCTACGAGTATTAAAAGGGAACAATTCTGTCATGCATTATTTAAGCAAAACTTTAAGCGTTTTCACAGCGCACGTAGTGGAACTCTCAAAAGCGAAAAAACCCTCGATTTTGAAACATTCATATTGTTCCATAACCTATAGCCTTCCTTAATAAATGGGATATCTAATATTAAAAGAATTTTTCAAATTAGACCATTAGTTCCTAAGATTAGCGCGTTCAAACAAACAAACAAACAAGCTTTATAACATTTTTGATGTGATACATTTGAAAGATTTTATAAACAATACAAGGCTTTTTTCAAGTATGCCAAATGTTTTGTTTTCCTACATTGAAATTGTGTACATTTGTTTTCAAAAATAACTAAAAAACTGTCAATTTCATCAAAGTGGAGATTTTGTAAGTTTGCCTTTGTTAATTCTCTAAGCAGCATTTTCAAGAATGTTTGTTTTCGTGTTTTCCTGAGTTTATATACAAAACACAAACAACTTATTTTGTTTCTGGGAATTTTAAGTCCTGAAAAATATAAAATCTATATATTCGTATACGTTTTTATCATGAATCATACACCACCGGTATTTTCTAATGTTAGCATCCATATCCAGAGGGCAGTTTAGTTAGTACTTTTCAGTGTTTTAGGTTTATTTTATGTTTGTGTAAATGAACAGATGTACGAGTATTGTACTCTACATAACTAAGGTAAGGGTACTCTCTATAGCCGAGTGCTAACAATATTTTAGTTTCTAAACACAATAACCATAAAATATCAACCCCAAAAAACACTCATTTTTGTTCTTTTTGTCGTATAGTGGTGTTTTTCAGTTGTTGTTTTTGAAGTTACATGTTCTTTTCGAATTTATGCTTCAACTTACCTACGTACTTTATATTATATATGTAGTCGTAGGTATAAGGATGACAAAAAAGTTCTGTGTTGATGAGAGCAAATTTTAAGTGCTAGCTCTGTATAAAAAGGAATACAATATTATAGAGTTCAAATATATTATTCAACAATACCAGAAGGGATTCTTTCTTTTTTTGAGTTGAGAGTTTGAGTTACTTTTTGAAAAATCGTCATCGTGGATACTTATTTTGTTTCTGTAGTCAAATAAAAAAATTAGATGAATTTTCTGTGTAAAATATATTTTAAAAGGGAGTAATATTTAGAAGATGGAAAAGTCATTAAGTTTTATATGAAATGAACACACAAATTAAAGAAAATAATATGAGTTCCTTACCCCTTTGACAGAATTGAAAATTAGACGGACACTTAGCAGAACATACCTAAATACAATAAACTGTCAATATGGGCATGTTTTCAGTCCCCATTGACAAATCAAATTTCAACTTAGCCTCGGTGCACACTTGCTTCATTTTAACATGCATTTCATACTTACTCAAGGTGGCGCTGTAGTCCGGGATGGATCTGGGCCAACGTGCGTCTTGCTGTGCTTGCTGTGTAAAGTTCTTCTCTACTGAGCCTTTAAATTGATGAATAAATGGTTGGTGTCGATTTTAAGTTCCGGAATATGAATATTTGGTCAATGGTTGACTTTCCTCGTCTGAAGCCACACTGATATCTACCTATGAGGTTGCTGATGAACGGCTTTCGACGCTCACACAATACGGAAGAAATGATCTTATAAGCGATTTTTAGAAAATTGATGCCTCTGTAATTGGCGCAGTTCAACAGTGGTTGATCCCCGGCAGAACGTCGAGCCTCTTTCTCGCCTAATCGAGTGCGGTTTATGGCGATGTGTTTAAGCTCCCTCCAGTTCTTCCTGGTAATAGTTGATGTTGTTTTAAAGATGATGCTTCGCTATAATAATAATGGTTCGACATTTTAGCGGAACATAGCTTTGTCTTCATGCTTAGGGAGTTGTTCCTCCAAATACGTGAGGAACATCCTGAACGCAGCAGCCTTAGATTTCTCGCTACGGCTAGCTTGTTGGGTTTCGCCTTCAGTATTGACAATATTTCGAAGATATTAAAAACTCTACTGCTTGTTGAGAAATGTTTATCAGTGAGAGTCAGTGGGATTTTCGAGGCTAAAGATTTTAGTTTTTCCCCGTCTTGATTTTCAGTCTCACTGATTTCTGTTTGTCTCTCCACCTCTGTTGTCATTTGATTGAAGACCAATGTTCTATGAGATAGCAAGCATACATCGCCTGAGTAGTAGTAGTGGACGTTTCAGATTTGTTTGCAGAGTTCATCTTATTCCTTTGTTTCCCTTCATCATCATCACTGATCATCGATAAGAAAAGTCTGTCTTCTGACTTCACTTTGAAACTCTTTGACATTTGGACTCCCTAAAAAATCACCTTTAACCGAAATGCCCCTCCTCAGCAAATAAGCCAGATCTCTCTGTTTACCCTGCCAACAGCCTTCTCAAAACCATTGAACAGCAGGTGAAGTGGTGATCACTATTCAACGCACTGCTCAATGTGATTAATGTTGTAGGATCTATGTAATGCCGAATTCTGGTTGTTCCTCGTCGCTGTCAAGTGTTGCTTCGAGGTGTTCTCCTACACTTTCTAAGACAATTTTTGCTTCTATTTTGGCGACTATAGGCGAAACGTAAATACCTTACAAGTTTTCGCTTTTTTCCCTTTTTCGAATCATTTTTATGTCTCAAAATAAATTTCTCAAAAAATTGATATTCACAGAAGTTTCAATGACATGAAATACAAATCAATTTTTTCCAACGTTGTTGCTGTCCGATAAACATATGACGTCCCACAGAGACAATCCATATAAACCTATTTTATCGATAAAGCCCCATTTAAATATTATACAAATGTACATTCGAATGATACATAGATACAATTTCTCAATTTAAAAGTCAATAACACAGGAAGTTGGCCATGACAGTGAATAATAAATAGACAAATCGTAAGAAGGGAAGACACGTTAAAGTACATTTGAGTACACTGTGTAAATACTGTTTTGACAATGACTGTCACATGCAGTAGATAATGTAAAATTAAGAAAAATAAAATTCATTTAAATAATTCTGTCATCAAAAGATGTGTTTTTGATCTTTGCTTATTTTGCAAATATTAAATACAAAATATGCACCAAAAAGAAACAAATAAATCGCCAAAAAAGGCCAATATTTTGTTAAATCGTTCTCCAATAAGTTGTATGAGTCATTTTTAATGACCATATCGGGACATTCTGCACGACGACGCATAGACGAAAGCCTTCCTCGACGATATGGTAAGTTAATTATAAATCCACCAGATGTGCGTAAATAAAATTTTACATTTATTTGTGAACGATAGAAATTGATTTTGACTTTTTGCTGTTGTTGTAAGAAAATAATAAATTAGTTAGCAGTGGAATTGATTGAATAACATACCGAAATTAAAGCTCTGTTAAATGATTCATCAGAATTTACATATGTTCTTTATTTTTAATTTATGTTTTCTTCAATAAATTGATTCTTTCATTGACTTTAAATTTGTACGATTTGCAAACGTTGTTCAGGAGTTAATCTATATTTTTATGAAATGACAAACCAAACCGAGCACAAATCAAGTGACAGCTGTCAAGACGGCGAACTGTCATGACGTCATAACAGAGGCGAACGCAGAAAAAAATTTCGGGGGGGGTTTCAAAAAATATATATTATATTATTTTTTTATTTTAAATGTCTAGTGTTTTTTTTCTTATTTGGCACTTTTTTATATATACATAGGTACTAAGAAACATGTATGTAAAAAGTACATATGTATATACATATGTACATATATACTTGCTTTCACGATTGACAAAACAGTTTGACTTTGACTTTGACTTCAAAGTCTGCTATTACACGATGCCTCACGGTCACGACTCACCACTCACATAAGTGCAAAAAAGAAAGCAGATGTAAGAAAATGGGATGCAAAAAAAAAAATTCCGGTGAGTTTCGGGCAAATTTTTAGTAGATTCACTTTAACTTTTTTTTTCTCGTTTTATGCTGTTCTTTTTCATTCGATGTTCTTGTTGCTGGGATAAACAACATCGAATTTGTTTGAAAACCAGAAAAGTGTGTAACTCAACAGCTTAAATAAATTTTCGGGATCCATTTCCAAAATCCTATTTATTTAGTTTTATAAATTTAACTCAACTTCAAAAACTATCGAAAAATGAAAGCCAGCGAGAAGGAGCATTCAAAACAAAACAAACAATAATTGTCAAATATTTGAGGCATGGGGCACGAGTCAACGTGTAATAGCGCTTGCCTCACCGAATACAAATTTATAAGGAAAGACAAAAGTGAGTCGTGAGTCAACGTGTAATAGGGGAAGCTAAAACTTAATTTTTATATGCATTATGCATGTATTAATTTGTACGCCTTATTTTCTAGTTGCCGTTGTCGATCCCATCATTCTTAGTTCAGTTTATGTTATTCATAGACAATTTAAACCCATTTTAAAACGATAATCTGGAGTCTAAAAATAAACACGATGGAACCTATGTTTAAGCTGTTTCTAAATCTATTAAACGTCAAAAATAAACAAACTGATAGAGAAAATTAAGTTACGAGACATTTTATTTGAAAATTTAAAAACAGAAATTAAAATGCCAAAAGACTTTAGCATATTTATCAATATTTTGATATTTTGCTGGTGTTGTAATGCTACCAACTAACAGAAAACGAAAGCTCTGCTTAACCTGATTGGACCCCTTTTAAATAGATCAAGACGATTGGTATGAAAGTTATCGATTCGAGAAAAAACTGTCAAGTTTATGATTGACCTTCTAAATATTATAGGTACCTACATAGATTGAAATTCAATGAAATGTTTGCTAATATCTGCGTGCTTCCAAGTCTTACAACCATCAGCCCGACTTCATAAAATTTCTCAAATAACAGCAAACAAAATACAGAGTTTAAAGGGTTTCAAAGATTTTGGCTCTCCAGCTAGCGTAATTTATTTTGTTCCCCTCTACAAGCCATTTTGTATAGGTTTAAGTGAAAATTTTCAGAATTGTAGTAGAATATGCCTTAAACCTGTTTCAAACTATGAAAAGCAGCTGTGTCTAACCTACATATGTATGTATATGTTAAATTTAGACTCCAGTTCAAATAATAATAAATAAATTGGGTTGTGCAACAGTCCGTTGAGAACTAGGGCCTAGTGACTTACAACTCTCAACCATTCCTGTGTGCGAGTAATGTTGTCAGGTATGGAGGGGACTTACAGTTTTAAGCCGAATCCGAACGGCTAATTTGAGAAAGCACTTTTCATTACAAGAATTACTCTTGGAGAATTTGTCAATTCCTCGCAAGAGTAAGTACCCGTGAAAAAACTTTAGATGGCATAGGCGGGGATCGAACTCAAGAACTCTGGCATGACAGTCCAACGCACTCACCATTATGAAACGGGTACTTCCCAGTTCAAATAGACTCGGGTTTAAAATATGACTATAAATATGCCCCATATTGTTTTGTGTCTTACATTAAGGTATGTTTAAATGCAGAAACGCATTCAAATGTTTAAAAATATTGAATTTAGGAGACATCACGTAACTTTAATTATTAATTTGATTCTTGTTCTTGAAAAATAGGGAAAAAACGTGACAAAGGCAAACAGGGTTGCTGTTTTTGTTTTAAAATATCCTTATGTCACAATTCAAGAAGTGCAAAAAGTTGAGTCAAAAGATTTTTTTTAACTTACAGTTAAAACTAACATAAATGAACCGAAAAATTGTTCGGTGTTTTGATATTAAATTTTTTTTAAATGTGTCATAAGTGGCCGTGAGATCGTTTCAAAAACGAGTACAACAAGGTCATTTTCTGTTTTCAATTTTTCATTTTTAGCCAAGAAACAAAGAAACATGGCGAAAGAGAGCAACTCTGTGTTAATAATAATACTTAGCTGCATACAAAATGTTAAAAACCCTTCATCTTCTACCTCAGTGTTGGAAAATGATAATACTAAACAAAACATTTTAATTGTTAGTATGAATGAAAACAAGAAAAATATTTTTCTTTCTTTACCAAAAAATACAAAAATTTATTGTTCTGATTCAGCGTGTTTGTGTTTTGTGCACAATTTCTATCACCACCGTAGCAAATTTATTAAAATTTTTCGTTTAACTTAGTTTGAGAATTTGAGTTGGAAATTAATTTTGTACCATTTCTGTTTTTTTTTTTTTTCTTTTGAACAATAATGGATACTTGATTACTGCACATATTCTGATATTTCGGGGGGGGGGGGGGGTTTCAACCCCTAAAACCCCTACCTGCGTTCGCCCCTGCGTCATAATAAAGGGTGGATTTGTATAGCTATTATCTTTTTGGCAACACTGGTTTGAACAGCTGAAGCACGTTTTGTTTCACTGTCAAACATCTTCAGTTTGGTCTATAACTTAACCATGAATCGTCTTACAAACGAACAACGCTTGCAAATTATTGAATTTTATTATCAAAATGCGTGATCTGTTAAAAAAGTTCATCGCGCGCTTCTTTCATTTTATGGTCAGATTAATCGACCCACTGAAGCGGCTATTCGGGCTATTGTGACTAAATTTCGCACCAAATTTACATTTTTGGACATTAAACCACCAACACGCTTACGTAGAGCTTACGATTCGTGGCCGTTCGTAGCAATTGGACCTCTGTTACTTAACAACGTGGAAAATTTTGCGGAAGGATTTAGGTGTGTCTTTCAAAATACAGCTGGTCCAAGAATTGATGCCGAACGACCTACTGCTACGCAAAATTGTTGGTGAATGGGCTTTTGGAAAGTTGGCCGAAGATCCACTTTTTTACCGAAAAGTTGTGTTTATCGACGAAGCTCATTTTTGTCTCAATGGGTACGTAAATAAGCAGAATTGTCGATTTTGCAGTGAATATCAGCCAGAAGCATTGCAAGAGCTACCAATGCATCCAGAAAAAGTCACATTTTGGTGCGGTTTATGGGCTGGTGGCATCATTGGACCGTACTTCTTCAAAGATGATGCGTATCGTAACGTAACTGTGAATAGTGAGCGCTACCGTGAGATGATATCCAACTTATTTTTGCCCAAAATGCAAGAGCTTGACTTGCATGACATGCGGTTTCAACAAGACAGTGCCACATGCCACACAGCACGCGCAACAATGGACTTATTGAGAGGCGAGTTCGGTGAACATTTTATTTCACGTTCGGGACCGGTTAATTGACCGCCTAGATCGTGCGATTTAACGCCTTTAGACTATTTTTTGTGGGGCTATGTTAAAGCTCAATTCTGTACAGATAAGCCCGCTTCAATTGACGCATTGGAAGACAACATTAAAGCATTTATTCTTGAGATACCAGCCGAAATATTGGAAAGAGTATGCCAAAATTGGACTAAACGGATGGACCATTTGAGGCGCAGTCATGGTCAACATTTGCATGAAATAATCTTCAAACATTAAATTATATGGACCGTACTATCGATTCAAATAAAGATTTCATTTCTTTTTTCATTTTTCTGAATTTTATGTGTTCTTTTTTTGAAAAACTTTCCTATAGCTTTTAAAAAATCATCCTTTATTTTGAAGCAAAACCCAATTAAAATCCATAGCGTTATTAGTTCGTTAGACTTCTTTTATCATTGCTAATAGATTTTTTTTTCAAAACCCTATCGTTGCTGACTGAGATGTGGAGTACGAAATCGTATAGCACACACGTACATCTCTCTAAAAACCAAGAATTAATATTTTAGGGACCGTCGAAAAATGTTAATTCAACAAATCGAACCGAAAAATATACCCGTGTTTTTTTGGGATTCAATATATATTGTAGTAAGAAATTGTTCACTTTTTATATTTGAAAATTGCTACAGTGAAACATGTTTCATGTTTTTAATTTTAAAAATTGAATCGGAATAAAATAAGATATGGAAAGTGGTTCGTTCGTAGATTATGGTCTAAGTAAAATGGTTCTTCACGTGAAACATATAGTGTTATCGTTTAATATTTTTTTGTTAACACTAAACTTTTTGCAGAACAATAACACAGCTTTTCGTATAGTTAAGAAATAGGACAAGGACGCGTAGGGAACTCAAAATCGATGTTATTATGAGCAACGTTGAAAACCAAAATAAGATGTTTCTTATTAAATTTTGTATCAACATTTTTTTACAGGACTTTTTAATCCTTAATAATTTTTAAGGATTAATAAGAAATCGAAAAAACTCATATACAAAAATTATTAGACAAAATTTGACACGTGGAAGCTCACAAAAGTGAAAAAATCCCCGATTTTACAACATTACTAACAAGTTCTCCACTCGTATAAGTCTATGCGTAATGTTATATAACCTATAGCCTTATTCAATAAATATGCTATTGCTGAAAGACTTTTTTCAAGTCGGACCAGTTGTTTCGAAGATTAGCGCGTTAAAACACACAAGCAAACAAACAAGCAAACAATTCAGATGTACAATACATTTTAAAATTCATTTTCCCTATCAATTGGATTAGTAAATAGTACTACATATTTATTAAACTCGTGAATGCAAAAAAATGTTTAAAAATGAAATTATATACCTACATATAACAAGTTGCAGAACTTCAAATAACATGTTCATAAGTGATTTCATTCAATTTAATCATTCTATTGAAGTCATAAAAGATTAAATTCTTTGTTCTGACAACGGAAATAGCGAGATTTAATTTTCTTACTGATACTGACTTAAATTCAAATACATACTTAGGAAACCTAGCAGAGAAGGAACTGTTTCAGTTCAAATATCTATCAAACAAACAATGTTGCAAACACCAAGTACTCGTATAATCCAGCTTAAAATTTCTTAACAACTCCATTTAAAATAACATAATGTACAAATTTCAGAAACGAGAAACCATTGCAGAAGTAAATCTTCGATTACTATAAATTTTAATAAATATTTTTGGGGGATAAAGCTTTCTACTGAAACCTTTAACTTCACAATTATTCCGTCTGTTTTTGGTATCCATTTAGGGCGGATTAAAATACCATTCAATGTAAGTGATGAAACACCTGATTTCTGTTGATTTTCTATATTGAAGAATAAAAACGCCTTACGGCTTCTATTCACACAATATTTATTCAGGGAATTCATATTATTATATTAATCTGTTACAGAAAACACTTTTCTCGAAACGTTTAAGCAGAATTTCAATATTGGCCTTCTGTGTGGAACATAGAGCAGGCGTTCTTCTTCTGATAGAACTAGAACTTAGTCATCTAGCAGTAAATGGATTGTTTAGGAAGAAAATATTGGTTATGCATAGCTTCACTTGTCAACTTAACCATAACTGATCTTTCAGCAATGTTATTATTGATTTTAAAATGGTTTCTCTCTTTTAAGTTATCATTAAGTTGAGAGTAGAGCTGCCTGTATAGAGATCTTTTTACGTCAATCATGTATTTCACTCTCTGTTTAATGTCCACTGTAGAAATGAGCTAGTACAGAGAAGCTTTTTAATCTTCGTGTTTAATACAATTTAAATTTTTTTCCATTACAGCTCACCAACCTGTTCTGTTCTGTTCGTATGGCTTGAGGAGCTGCTCTTCTTGGAAGCCTACTAGTATTAGTATGAACAGAGGTGATAGTCCTGATTCCAGCATAATATCATATTTGATAGCAGGTGAAAAATTAATAAACTATCGAAGGAGTTTCTCAACTGTATCGTAATGCTTCGTTCCTCAAGTTCGTGCCGTTTAAAACATAACTGATTTTAATACCGCTTCAAATATCTTGAACTTGTTAATATGTGCTTTACTTTTGTTATGAAAACATCTATTCCAAGTTGCACATTTATCTTTGGCTAGTTTCTCTCTTAGATGACTTTCCATACTTAAATTTAAGTGAAGTCCAAGGTATTTGAATTTCGTGATCGTGACAACTTCGATGCTCTCTCCATTATACAAATATTTTTCGTTCGCTGGGTTGTGGCCACTTCCACGTTTTAGATTCACTATCAGCTGACAGTACTGATATCTACAGGCGGTTTATCAATTACTGCAATTATTCGGAGGCTGCTGACAAAAGTACAATGTCGTCCGCAAACAGCTATGCTTTTATTATTTCACCAGCGAAGCCAATTCCAACTGGTAAGAAGTTTACAAGATCTTTAATAAACAAGGCAAACAAACTCGAACTCAATGTACAGCCTTGTCTGACTCCCGAAACTCTGTTTTAAACCAACCCTCTCGACAGTTCTTCTCCAATCCTCCATACATTAGCCATTGGGTCTGCGTATACATTTTTGAATAACTCTTTAAAACTTCCATGACATGCCGTTACTGTAAAGCTTGGAGAGAAGGGCTTGACTATCGATCATATCAAATGCAGATTTAAAGTCCACGAAAAACGTATAGAGCTTCTTTTCTTTATTTAAGAACGTTTCTTTTAGGGTAAAAATGTTTTCAACTGTTGAATACTCTACCTTTCAACTTGCCTGAAATTCATTTAAAATCTTCCATTCAATTATTCCTTTAACGGACCTCTAACCATAATGGTCTTTGGTCTGAAAACAGATTAAAGTTTATCTTTAGATCCTTATGTAAAACCACAGCAAACTGAACTTATGGTTCTCATTGCTTTTTCGAAAGTTTAGGCTTGGTTCTAAATTTTTATCTGATAATGATTACAATCTGAATTAATAGAATTCGAAAAGAGACAAACACATGGTTAATTGAAACAAAAGCCCGCCCGATAATTACTACAGCAGGTCTTGAACAATACTTTGTGTTAAATAGATATCTAAATGCGAACCGAAGTCATAACAACATGAACTAAAAAAAATATTTTAAAATTAAAACAAACTCTGAGCAGGCAATATGTATTCCAAATTCCACTGTTTTTGAACAAAGTCGTAGGAACTGGACATTAACTCCTTATTTGGTCCAACAATTCCTAAGAAACAAACGTATGTATGGTGTAGGTATATTTGCCTAACAGTTAAACTTTTAACAAGAATGTACATTTACGAGAGTTAACTATAAAATTGGGGGTGAAAGCTTTGTAAGAGATGTCAAGTCACAAAAAGAAGAAAAAATAAGAAGAGTTGAAAAATAAAGACCCCACCTATTAGCCCCAATTTGCATAAAACCGACAACGACGACGACGAAGACTATAAGACTTAAGACGAAGACGTGTCGACTTCCAAAACAGGTTGAGTGGCACACTAACTCACTTACAGTCCGTTTGTAGTTTTGTGAAAATGTAGACCAACAATTGTTCTGATGTTAAAATTGGAACACATCTGCTTTGAGTCCTGCAGAGGCGACAACGACAACGACAACTACGATGAAGGACGATATGACGGCGCGGTGGTGCGGTGGCGGCAGCAGTGAAGGTACACACTTCAACATTATAAAGAAGAATAATACAAAAAAATGCAGGTGAAGATGAATCCTTGAGTGTAATTTTCCATGCAAAATGCTCTTCTGTTGCCCTTAACGTCCTTTTAGGAGGTAACCCTAATTTAGTAGGACAGACAAAACTTTTCTTATTACTTATATTTTGCATCCATCTTCTTAAAGGACTCTCTCTCTCTGCAGTAATATAGATATATTTACATATGTATGTAAGGATATCCTGATAAGTCTATTGCAATTTCATAAGGATATCCATATACAAACATATGTACACATATTTTAAGATTTAGAAATTTATATGTATATGTGTAGCAATCAAATTCAGGTTTTTAGCCACATATCCTTGAGGGTTTTATTTCGTAATTTTATTTGCTTTTCATGTGGGGAGGGGTTTGGTACAAATACATACTCGAGTTAGTTTGGTAAAAATGCATTATAAATTTTTCTGTGTTCAGGTGGATACCTGTCAATCGCATTCCACGTCGACATGAAAAGGGAATAGGAAAATGCATCTATTTTGTCCCTATGGGGAATCTGTTGCGGTTATTTTTCACTTTTATTCTTATTCTTTTACTTTTTCACCAATGTTTTTTTGATGAAGAGAGGAAGCGAAGAGAAGAAAACAAATTGAATGACTACTACTTCTTGCTTGTCTGCTGCTCGTGGCATGTGGCATGGGTTTGGGTATGTGAATATCCTTTTTCATTCTTATAACAAAGGTAAAAGGATAGGAAATAATATTTTCTGTCTGTCGGTGGTTATTCGAAATGGTACCTATAAGATACATTGCTGTTACCTGATTTTGAAGTACATGTGATTTTGAATTTTTGTTTTTTTTTTTTATTGGTATAGTTTTATTGTAGTTACATATTGAGACGGTATTTCTTGAGGAAGGGGGGCGTGCAGTCATGCACCTGTTTCGGGTTTCTTGTAAATTGGATGGTTAGGTATTTGGTTTCAGGGGGAATTATAGAAGTAGATATCTTTTAGTTTTGGTTTCCTTATCAGAATGTTTCGTTAGAGGAAATGTAATAAATCTGACAAAATTTGTTGTTGTTTCCTTTAAAGTTGATAGTTGTTAGATATGTTTCAAAATAAAAGGCAGATGGTTGACAAGGAAATTGACTTTAGAGCCGAAACACAAAGGGTGGACAGGACCGCTTCAACATGAATAAAAGTACCGAAAAAGGTATGCTTACTAAATGTGGTAGCAACAAACTTAAAGGATCTAGATTGTGAATCGTCATATAATTATTACATACATACATATGTATGTAGTTATGACAACACCTGTTCCCTTACCCAAGACATCACGAAGAACATAAATGTACAAAAAATTGAAGCAAGTACTTCTGTATAGGTACAAAGAAAACTTGAGTAATAAGTTGCAAGGACGATGTTAATGAAATCACATGTAACTACATAACCTTATGCCTAAAGCTTTTTTTGACATAAAAAGATTCTGTTAAGATATTTTCAACCTTTATAGAGCCGCATGCGTTTTCCACAGTCATCCTGCACAAATAAATGGGTCAGGCAGGGATGCCAAGACTAGAGATGGCTCTAAACAGTTCTTGTCTGTAAATGCTGTCATATGTGGTTTTTAAATCGATGAAAAGGCTGTGGATGTCGTTTTGATGTTCTTGAGTTTTTTCCAGGATCTATCGTAATGTGAATGTTTGACCAACTGTGAGCTTTCCTGGTTTGAAGCCATAATGATAAGAAGCCATAATGATAAGATATTGATGATGGACTATAGATGTGATGTTAAGAAGACTAATTCCTCTTTAATTGATGTCTTCTACTGAGGTTAAATTCATCGGGCATTCTTTCTTCCAACCATGTTTTACAAATAAGTTGCTGCATGCTGTTAACCAAGAGCTCGGCATTCAAGCCATCGGCTCCAGCTACTTTGTTAGACTTCCGATAATTTTTTTAAAATTTACTTAGTCTAAGTCGGGAAGACGGGATTGTTGAATTTTGTCGTCTATGTTGAATGGATCATCCTGCATAACAACGGAATTCTGTTTGTCCTCGCCGTTATACAAACTGCAGTCCATATCCTCAGCATTGACTGCGGTTCCACTATAATGTTTCCACTTTCGTCTTTGCAACCTTCGGTTCTAGGTTTATGTATACTTGTGAATTTCGTTTCACTTGTTCATAACTTCATTCATTGTTCGAACTTCATTCCTGCTTTTAAACCTCTCAACATCTTCGAACGCACGATTGTCATGCTCTCTCTTTTTCCTTGTGAGAAGTCATTCTTCCTCTCGCTTCTTCTGCTCATAGAGCTCGTGAGCAGCTCTCCTCCTTCTATGCAGCGCAGCTTTGCGTGCCTATTGCTTGGTTGCATTTGCCTGCCGATATTCTTCATCAAACCAGGGGTTTCTTGTTGGTGGCTGTTTGAAACCCAGTACGTCAGAGGCGGCTTCTCTGTTTGCATTTTGGAAATGTTGAAACTGGTTCTCAATGCATTGTGTTGTGTGCGGATGAGAATTTCGAAGGAGGCTAGTTGTAACTCGGTTGGAGAAGGATTTGGCGATCTCATGCGATTTTTGCCGGTCAATGTTGTGTCTTCTTTCAACATCCTTTTGTTTGCCTTAAGTCTGGAAACCCGAAGTGTTATCTTGCCTAAAACAAGGTAGTTTTCCAAGCCGATGAATTGGCTACACGTACCAAAATTGATGAGACCCAATCCATAATTGGACATGGTGTCGTACAGGTTATTTTTTTTCTTATAAATGCACTAAAAATGTCTTCCCTTTCTAGCTTGATTAAAATCTCCCCAGAAAATTTAAATATCGTTACTCTTCCTTTGACCAAGGGTTCGAAGAACATATCCTTGGTCCTATTCATCGAATTCTTCTGTGAGGCGTATGTGCATATTAGGCCAATGTTGCCGAATTTAGCTTAAATGCGAATAGTCACGAGGTGCCCGTTGATACACCTACATACAGTTCACAACTTGTTGCCAAAGTGGCAAAAAGGCCACTTCTTGTGGCTCTTTACAATCCTTAATGGAGTTAAATATTTTAACATCATCTGCACTAGCGATACAGAATTAATAAAAACAGAAGACAAATCATTAATTAATAAAATAAACAGCAATGGACCAAGGTACCCTTGAGGTACACCAGAATTGTCAACAAATTGACATGAAGGGTAACTCCTAAACATGAAGCTATAATATCAACTTTTAAGATATTACGAAGTCCACAGAACTAAACGGACGGTAAGTCCAATTTTACTTAATTTATTAAGACGAGTTTCATGCCAAAATTTGTCAAATGACTTGCCAAAGTATGTAAAGATGTAATTGACTTAAGAGTGTTTTTCGAATGCATCGAATGCAAATAAAAATTTTTAGATTTTTGCTCACAAATCCATGTTAATTTTCACATATAACAGAAGAACAATTAAAAGAAATTATGTATATATGTCACAGACAAGGCATTGAAACAATTAAGGAATAGGTATCAGATAATTTTGCTAGAGGACGATAATTCAGAACTAAATTTTTAGAACCTTTTTTATGGACCAGCGTTAGGTATGAATATTGTCAAATAATATCAAAATATTGTTATATAAAGGGGCTGCAGAAATCGAAAAATTGATTGATGTAAGCATGAGATATTCTTGTTTGTTAGGAGAATTACGAGAAGAGGTGCTTGCAGAAGAAAAATCTTCAAATGCAGTCTTAAAATAATCTGCAAACATGTTTGAAATGGACTCTGGAAGATGGCTTGAAGAATTTTGAAAGATCATACAAGTTGGATATTCTTCAAATTTACATTTACTATTAACGTACCTTTAAAACATATGGGGATTAGATCACTCTCACTCAGTATTCAAAGTACATATGTACCTATGTACATTGAGAGTACAAAACGTTTGAATAAGTCACAAAGTCTTATAATGAAGACCTGATGAAGAGTTATGTAAGTGTTATGAATAAAATCTTCACTGCCCAGAAAACACTGTGAGAGCTCACAATAATAAAGCTAATCTGATGCCCCTAATGCACAATTTTTTTAGTGCATTTTGAAAATTAATTTTCAATGATTGTATTTTTACCTTTTACATACAAACAGAGAGGAGTGTATAGATATTTAAGAGACGAGCTTACCTAGTTCTATTTATAATAAATAAACGTAGGTATTAGAAAGTTTAAAATTCCTTCGAAATTTTCTTTCTATTTTTTGATTGTTTTGTTTTCAAAAGTTCATTTCCAACCCTTTCAAAACTCATGCGCATTTTAACACTCTTTTATGAAGGTATCATCAAAATTCTTACTGTGTGTTACATTTTCTTCAAACTCCATAAAACAATGCCTTTAAAGACCAAGAAAGTCTTTCTGTCGATTCGATATTTTCATTCTTTACTTAAGTATTTTTTCGCAACTGGGTTTTTTATTTTATTTTTATTTTTTGAAGTTGAACCGCATCCCGCTGGTCTTAATTTACACGTCTCCCGGTTTCCTTCTTATTATTATAACTTTTTTTGTTTTTTGCTTACATTTTTGTTAGCCGAAGTCTCACATGTTCCTTAAACATACTCGCACACACACACAAACACACAGTGGCATTAAACACCCGCTTAAAACCCTTTACAACAGTTTTGGTTTCTTTTTCTAAGAACAATAAAAGTTCACCATAGCTCTGCTACTGTGCTGCACGTTTGTATCCTTGTGACAAGTTACTCGCTCTTTGTTTGTTTTGTTTTGGTTTTGGGAATCCCTGTGTTACCAAAAAAAAAGAAACGTATCCTCTTCCACCATCATTCCAGGATCGGCAAGTTCTTCTCGCTCCTTCCTCCGCAAAACTTGTTTTGTCCCCACAAACGTTTGTCAGTGTGGTACGCTGGAAGAATTAAAACAATGGATGTGGTAAGAAGAAAAAGGACGAACACAAAACACAACAACAACAATAAAAACGAAACCAGTTTACAATTAACGGGGTGACACACAAGTACCTATACAAGGATAAAAAGAACGACGACGACGAGTCAAGTAAAACAAAACAAAAAAAAAAACATAAATTGCAAAGGAAAATTGCGCGTGATATTGTGCTTCAGGGGGTTCTAGGGAGATGAACAAAAAATAATCAGGACATTTCGAGGGCCACTTTGCGCGTCGTCATTACCATCGTCATCGTCCTCTTTGTCGATCTTCGTTTTTCTACTCAGTTCTTAGATATGTATGTATTTGTGCAAAGGAGGATTCTTGCACTTGATGCATAAACTGGAGTGAGGAATGCAACAGCATTGTTATAGTTATGTGTATGCATTTAAGAGATATTCAACCACAGACACCTGTGTCTATTTTTTAAGAAACAAAAACTTTCATCCTCCACACTTACATTCAAAAACAGGTATAAAAATAAGGTTAAGGATAAAAGGTTTTTCTTAATTTTATAATCATTAAATCCAGATGAATACAACAATAGCGAAAAATATACAAAAAAAATAATAAAAACAAAATGTGTAATATAACAACACTGGAAAACAAAAAATGAAGGGATTCAATAGAGAAGAAACAAGGAAGACAAATTAATGAACATATTGAAGGGATAAATATAAATTCATGCAAATAATGGAAGCAAACATTCAAATTAGAATTTTATTGGGAACAAGAATGAGAGCAATTGTAGGGTGCATCTGGTAGAGCTATACCTAGCAGGGTTGTTGTATGTATATGCATGGAGCGTTTGAAATTTCTCCAAATTATAATTGGGCATCCCATTGTCGACGTTCGTCGACGTCGAGTCGATAATGACGGTGGCGTTTGATTGTTTATATAGAACAATACACACAAAAGAAATCGATAAATATAAAGGACTTGAATTTTCTAATTGAACGTCGTCGTCGGTAAAAGGAGAGTTTTTAATTGTTATCGGATGTGTGAAACTTTTCATCCCATTTAGTCAAGGAAACAAAACAAAACGAAAGTAAGCATTTTTATTCCCACAATTTTTGGAAGAGTTTAAGATTTATGAACTATGCCTTTCTTAGTGCTATGGTGTATAAGAGTAATTGGGTTTTCTTATGATTGAAAAGATATGAAGGTGAAGATGATAATTAAAGCTTTTCCTTTTCACAATTTATTGAGATTCTTAGGTTGTTTATTGTTTTTTAAATTCGATCCTAGGTATGCTTCAACGCTGACAAATCCAATGCACAAACAGCATTTATCTAGCCCATCCCCAAAAAAGTGTCCTTTATTGCACTTACGTTCCTTCTTTTCAAGGTCATGGAAACACTGATTAATTGTCATCAGCTCAAGAAATATCTTAAATATCGAAAGCTTTTTATTGACTAGCAGTACTGCCTTCGCAGTAATAGGTCGGCCCACTGGTGACCCCATATTTAAGTTTGAAAACCTCAAAATAAATGTTGGTCTGCCACAGGGCTCTGTACTGTGTCCAATACACTTTCTCATTTTTTTAAAGATCTCCTGTATGAAATTTTTAATCGAATACATTGCTCGCTTAAGAAAATACTCTTAGCTTTTCATATTCGTTTTCAAGCTCACATCTGCCTTCTTCAGATGTGGAAATGCAACGACGACATATGCTAAGCTTTTTAAATTCCGATCACACCAGCGTTGTACAATGGGGAATAAAAAACCGCGTGGAATTTAATGCTTCGAAAACCAAATGATGTCTAGAATCGTTAAAAATAGAGATATTCCCCCCTTGTCATTACCGATGGATGGCACTTGCATCAACAAAACAGAAAACATATTATCGGTATGTGTATTACCAACCACTTCTTGTGGAACGAAATTTCGCCAAAAATGCCGCAAGGTGTTTGGATTTTCTGACGCGACGCAAGAAGATTGTCTCCTCCTCTGATCTGGCTGTTATCAAAAAGACTTTTATACGTCCAAAGCTTGAGTATAACTGCTATCTCTAGCCTGGTGCTCCTGCAATTTATAATTGAGCATCTTGGACAGTATTAAACATAGAAGATTTACTAACTTCCCATAGGAAGTTATTGTAATCGGTCCTTTGTCGAATTGAAAACTTTGACATTTCTCGAAGTTTCAAGGCCCCTAGAGTCGAAATAAAAGATTTTTAGAGAGATGTCTGTGCGTGCATGTCAACGTACATACGTTCGCGTCGTTTTTTTCGTCAACCATAGCTCAAGAACCAGTATAGAGAAATTGACTTCAAATAAATTTTGTTATACAGATAATAATGCAGAAAGATGCATAAAGGACTCTCAAAAGAATTGCGTGGGAGGTTTTTTTTTCCATATCAATTTAAGAAAAAGGTGAGTTTTGGTTTACCTAAAATATCTCACGAACCAATAACCCTAGCGAGTTGAATTAAATTTTATATTATATATTATGACGTGATACCAAACTAGTATATTTTTTGGAAAAAATTCCAACTAACGTTTTTTTTTTATAAATCAAAAAAACTGAAAAAAAATATTGGCAACCTCGAATATTTTACGAACAAAGAATGATTTTATCTGGAAAAAAAACATTTCTAAAAGTTAGTAAAAATTGATTTTTTACTCAAATATCTTTTCAAAAATTTGAGACTATGGCTTCCAACTAAATTAATCTTATAAGAAATATTGCTTTTAACATTCACTAACATTTTGAGAAAAATCAAATTGACAGTTTTTTCACAAAAAATAAAAACCAAAACAAAAATTACTAAAAGTTCGTAAAAATTGATTTTCGCCTCAAATATCTTTTCAAATATTTGTGATATTGACTTCAAATTAATTTTTTTTATAAAAAATATTGTTTTTAACATTCGGAAAAATGTTGAGCAAAATCGAATTGACAGCTTTTTACAAAAAATAAAAACCTAAAAAAACCTTACTGAAAGTTCGTAAAAAATGATTTTTTACCCAAATATATTTTCAAAAATTTAGGATATTAACTTCAAATTAATTTTTATTTATAACAAATAATGTTTTCAACATTCAGTAAAGTTTTGAGAAAAATCGAATTGACAGTTTTTTTACAAAAAATAAAAACCTAAGAAAAACAATACTAAAACTTAATACAAAATTTACTTTCGACTCAAATATCTTTTCCAAAATTAAAAATAGTGGCTTTAAACTAATTTTATCAGACAGAAAATATTTCTTGCGACATTCAGTAAATTTATTATAAGAATCCAACAATCTGTTTTTTCATAAAAAATTAAAATCTACAAAAATAGTACGCAAATTTTGGTAAAAATTGATGTTCGGTTCTCGATATCTCGTGAACAATAAAAGATATTGACTTCAGATAAATTTCATTAATCAAATTTGTATTTTAAAAAATGCCACTAAAATTGGTAAAAATTAGTTTTCCACTGAAAATCTCGTTAACAAAAATTGATTTTGAAATCAAACTACGAGTATTTCATCAAATGTTGGTAATTTTGAAATTTTGTATAATTATTCAACTGACAACTTTTTAAACAAAACACGAAAACCTACAAACCTTTTGAGCAAGACAAATCGACAGACGGGATGGAAAGTTATCTTTTTTATCTTCTCTTTCATTGATCAGTGATAATATGATTGTTTATTACGTCGCCGTCGCTTCCGTCAAAAAGTCTGTTAAAAATAGTTCCTATAATTTAAGATTTAAAATTATACTGCAAAATACGTTTGTTTTCAAACAAAATTAATTGCCATTCGATTTCAGAAAACAGCCATAATTTTTCTAATTTTTTTTGAAAATTGTTAGAGCCTTTTTTTTAAATTAGTTTTTCATTCATACAATTTTTCAATTTTTTTTAAAATATTTTTGATTTGGTAGATATTTAGAATATATTTATAAACATTTTATAGTTTATTTTCCTAAAAAAAAATGTTGACCCGTTTCCGAGATATCGAATTTTGAAAAAAAATATTTTTTTTTTATTTTAAATAAAAACAAAACTTATAACATTTTTGATCATCAAATATTTTTTAGTCAATATGAGAGCCAGTTTTCGATTACTTGGACACACAATCGAAACAGACTCTCCACTAATATTGAATGTGAGCTTTTTGGCGTAGATGTTAAACCAAAGTATGTACGAGGCCAATGACCAACTGGTCTAAAACTATTATGGGATGTACATATTTATTAAAAAAGCTGACTATTATCTATAAATAAAAATAAATTAGGTGGCGCAACAGTCCATGAAGGACCAGGGCCTAGTGACTTACAACTCTCAACCATCCCTGTGTGCGAGTAATGTTGTCAGAGATGGAAGGGACCTACAGTTTATATGCCGAATCCAAACGGCTAATTTGAGTAAGCACTTTTCATGACAAGAATTACTCTTGGAGGATTTGTCAATTCCTCGCAAGAGGCAGTACACGTGAAAAAGTTAGGTGGCACAGGTAGGGATTGAACCCAAGACCCCTTGTATCACAGTCCAACGCACTAACCATCACGCTACGGGTACTACGGGTACTGACTTGACTTGACTATTATCTACAAGCGATAATTTTGATGATTAACTAATCCTATAAAGATACGAATCAGCTTCATCTGTGAAAAAGATTCGAAAAATCCAAGTCTACACCAAAATATTGCTCAAAAATTCATATATGACTCCTTTTTAATAGCCCAAAGTATCAGTTGTCACATTGTTATACATTTTTTGTTGGCAACAATATCATCATAATCAGCTCGAAAACCTGGACCGGGCTTGACCTCATACAACAAGCCTCTCCATTTATTCCGATCGGGTTTCCTGGTTTACACCATCTCTCCAGCGGCGCGGCGGCGTAAGCATGGTCTGCCACGCTGTCGCCTATCATAAATAGGTCGCTCATTCGACCTATAGGTGTCTAGCCCACCGGAGTCGGCCGAGCTTAATTTTTGTCACAATATCAGTTTCGAGGTATATTGCATACAGTTCATGATTGTTTCGGCTCTGGAATCGTCCGCGTCGCGTCGTTCGCAGCAAAGTTCAAACTTTGCGTACATTTTGGGACACCCTTTAATCAGTTCTTGCAAGCCACGAGCTGTTACAAATAACGCATATTCTTCTTGTTGGTAAAGGGACGTTTTCGAAAATATCTTTTCATCACTCGAGATGTATTTGCTTTCAATATTTCTAGAACCCAATACAAAAATATATATATGTCAGATTTTTCTGTCAATTACTGCCTGCACATTTACTTCATGGCCTACTGAATGCTTCATCAATCATTTAAAACGTATATAACTTATACATTTTATCCTTGATAAGATATTAAATCAAAAACAGGTCATAAAGAAAACTTCCGTTCAAAACGGAAACTCGATCTGTTTGTGTTTGATTGTGATTGTAAGGAGGTGATTTGTGAGGAAATGAATTTTCACTTACATTCTCTATCAACAATAATTTCATTTCATTTGATTTCTGGTGCTTGTGTTAGAAGACTTGAATGCACAATGCTCTCATTCAAATCAAATATTTTAAAATTTTTTTTGTATGTATGTACATATGTATGTAGGTCTAAGGCCTGGACTTTAAAGAAGGCTTTTACTCGAATCATCATCATCGCATCCTGCAGAATCCACTATATAACACCCTACACCGAAAAATCCTTCACAACCATAAATCTATTGAATTATTATTATTGAAAGGATATCACACGAACTGAAATTCATGCTCCGTTGGGAGAAAAGTTGCCTTCTGGAATCTCCTTCTGAACCTGTGCATCAGGTTCAATGTAGTTATCAAAACATCTTAAATCTCACTCGAGCAAGCTCCCTCTCTTCGATCCACTCTCCATTTAAAATCTTCTCTTCTTATATCGGCCCTATATTTCTATACATGACTTTGGAATGGCTTTTGAAAATCAAAATTCTGGAAATAAACTGCATAAAGGCCTACATGAACATGAACAACTATATCTAGGTAGACTTTATAGACGGTACCTTACGTACTAGAAATCATCCTCAGGAATGTGGAAATAAGTCTATGTTCTGCTCACCGATGCTTGCAATAGCTGGCAAACTGATGTTTATGATGGTGATTCTGTTTTTGCTACCTTATGAAGGGTAGGTATGTTGTACGAGTATAAGAAGGGTCCTTTATAACTTCGTGTTCAGGTTCAACTTCTCTATCTGCTGTAAACGTATATGATTGTAGCTATGTTGATGGTTTTATTATGATGCAGATATGCAGCCCACAATTTTATTCTCGGGATCTAGATTTGGGTTCATAAGGAGGTGGATTTTGTGGAGGTTTTTGAAGTTTTTGTGCGTAAACCTAGTTTTCTCTCTCATACTTTAGACCGATTTCGTTTTTGTATTCATTTAAATTTTGGTTATCCTTTGGGTCTGTGTGTTTTGAATGGAAAAAAGTTCCTTTTTTTATCCACATCTGATATGGATGTTGTATTTTTATTTACTTTATGTTATCTACGAATGCTAGGAATTTTATTCTACTCGTGTTCAAGCGGTTTGTTATACTCGTAGTGTAGTGTAAAGACCAAAATATACTGGAAGCCTGATGTTAGTCCATCCGAATGCAAATTGAATTAACTTAATGGTGTTTTCTGTATTCTAAGGTGATCAACCCAACTATGGGTTTGGTATATATGAAACGTTTTCATTTTTTACGTATTCAAATATATTTCACGGATTACATTTTATGGACCATGTTAATCCAGTAACAGAAGTTAAATTAAACTAAAATGTTAAAGGATGTGCTCTTTGTATGTTTTTTTTATTTTTCTGGGAAAAATGTAGAAAAGGTGAATCTTTTTGCAAAAGAAATGTTAACAAAAACTGGATCACAAATTAATTTAGTTCACCTAAACTGGTTGTTGACTTTTCACAAATGATTTTTCTTCATAATTTTTTAAGCATAAATAGAAAAATGTGTTAAAAATCTTGTATTTTATATAAACTTTAAAAATTTGATTCATAAAAATAAATAAATAATTTCTCTTTTGTTTTCTTCTATCGTTTCAGGTACGTTTCTCTGCAATTTGTAAAAAAAAATTAAATCAAAAAGTAAGAATATCTTTATATTTAAGAATTATTTGTTTAATAATTAAAAATTTAATAAAAATTAATTGCTTTAAGAAATAATACTCTTGACAGAGTCGTTGAAAAGTAATACCCGTGGCGTGCTTAGGACTGTCATTCTAGAGGTCTTGGGTTCAATCCGTGTCTATGCCACTGAAAGTATTTTTGTCATGGATACTGCCTCTTGCGAGGTTTGCCATTATGTTTATATAATAAAAATTATGTTAAACAATTAGCGTTTGGCTTGAATAAATTCCAGCCGAGAGACCCAATTTGCGACCATTTTGTTGACGTACGGGACAACTTTGTGGCCGGGCTATGGTTTTCGAAAAATGAGGTTACCTAAAATATAAATGATGCAAGGTCCTTTATGATTCTAATTAAAAATTGGAATTATTAATACAGATTCAACTTCGTATAAAGTTTCTCAATAAAAGGTTTCATTTTGATATTAAAAAAATGAGAGTTTTTTTAGAAAAATCAATTAGTATTTATTTCATTGTAAGGAGAAAAGTATTTGACATTCACATTTAAAATGGACTATTTGCACATTTGCGGTTGGAAAAGCTGCAAAATTAAATTTTAGCGTTAATTATGAAACACCCTTTAACCATATTTTTGAAAGCAAACATCTGTTACAAATAACTCATATTCTTCTTGTTGAGCAAAACGTTTAGGAACAAATCTTTTCATTACTAAAGATGTACTTTCAGAATGCAATCCAAGACTATGTATGTATTTCAGATTTTGACATTTTGCCGCTGTAAAGCCACAATAACTCCAGCAATTCATTTGTTAAGGATTTAAATCGATTGTGGAGCAATGGCAATTGGCATAGTCCTTATCTTACTACCCAAACGTATTATTATTATTATTGATTTATAATCAAAAGATCCTCGTCGGCTAATCGTAATCTTTCAATTCAGGCCATACAAAATTTTTGATCGTAGCTTGGTAGACATGTTGAAGATGAAAAGTATATTACACAATTGTTTTTGCATTTTCTGTGTCCCAAATTTGACCGTTTTTAAAATTTTACTGCCTTTTCCAATAGTTTTCATTGGCCTTATTTCAAATCCGACTTTAAAATTGATGTATCACGTCAGGTTTTTAATATATTTCTCTTTAACATTCGAAAAACACATATTTAAGGCTATCTTTTTTAGGCTATTTAAATTTGTAAAAAAATAAATTCTATAAACTTTGTCTTCAATATTGGGCTGAAATATTTATACGAGTATTATTACATATGATATTTGAAAAATCTTCATAATTTGTTAAGCTTTCACCTGTTTACAAAAAATCTGAAAAAAAAAGTGTGCGTGTACTAGTGTACACAGGTAAGAAGTGAAACTTCTTTATGGCCTTATTTTTCGAAAAATGATCTACATGCAACTTTCCAGAAATTGGTTAAATAAAGTTAAATTAGATAAAGTTTAAACAAAAGGATTTTATTATCATAGACATGAATACAAAAAAAAAAAATTATTGCCCTGACCTGGACTCGAACTACCATTACTTTTGCCAGAGTCTGATTTGACAACAAATTTGAAGGCAGAAATCTGAACGACCAATGGCCTAGAATTTTGGAAAATTTTCCGTTGATTCATTTTTAATTGAATTTTCCCCAGCTTCTGGAAAACACAGGAAAATGATTGATACGTCAAAATGAGCGTACACTCGTCTAGATTATAATAAAATATATATTTTTGAGATTGGTTGGAAAATGGAAAAGCCACTCTTCATTTTGTAAAAATTTGTAAATTTTTCGGTAAAAACTCTATAAGTCGGAAAATTGAAGAAAATTTGATCATTTGATATGCTTAAATTAATCGGGACAAGTTTTCCTTTAATTGGGTACCCCATTTTAAAAAATCCATCCAGTAGTTTTTGAGTTATTAACGTTTTTGTGGCAATTGAAAGAAAATTTTCTTATTTTTCAGGCATTTGTCCATGAAAATAAATAAAAAATAAAAAAAAAGTAGCGCATCGACCGGGAGTCGAACCGTGAGCATGAGTGTGTGGGGCAGCTATTTCTTCTTTTTCTTTTCAAATAATTTTTATTAATTCAATCTTAAATCTATCTTAAAGCTAGACAAAAATTCATAAAACTAGCCTAATTAACCATAACTTACAACTAACTTACTGGTCCCATACGGACACTCTAAGTTAATCAATAATACTTAATGCTAATGCCTTTCGGCCCTAAGATCTATTTTAACTTCAATTCAATTTTATTTATTTTTGTATTCATTAGAAAATTTAAAAAAAACTAATGTCAATATCCTTTTTTATTTTTACTTAAAAACTACTTAAAATAAGGTCCTTAATATAAAACTTAAAGCTAACTAAAACTACCTATTCTACCTATAACCTACTTAAAACTAGAACAACCACAGCAGCAAATCTAACTATCTAACGTTTTTTGTTTTTCATATTTTGTCTTTTTTTTGTATTTTTTTTTTTTTATTATTCCATGTTTTTTTTTGTATTTTTATTTTTTTTATTTTAAAACTATACTTTACCCTAAAACTATAAAACAAGTATGTAAGCCGGCCAAGGCTTAAAACCCCATCCCGACTACTCACTATCAAGTGCCGATCGAAGCCACCAAAACTGGCTCTCCTGCTTCACCCTATCAGTTCGGTCCCTTTCGGACACAGCCCTACTGAACCGAAGGAGCTCTGCTCCGCCTTGTGCCATGACGTCCCGATTGTACAGGAGTCGCCTATCCACGGTTCGTCGTCTGACGTGGTAGATTAACGGAACTGCCAATCTATCCTGTATCAGACCGCATCTATCTAAAAAGAGGAATGCCTCTGGTGGAATGAAGCCGCTCAAGCGTGCACTTTCAAAATACTCGTCGTTCGGATAGAACGCCCCGAAAATTAAATTGTTGGTCGAAGACATAGCTCTTGCAATGTGACCTCGAACGAGTTTTATCACGAAATTGTCAATTCTGTTGATTCGAGCCCCGTTGTATAGGACCTCGTTGGAATAGTAATGCACGTAAGAAGATTCGGCTGTTCGATATAAGCCGGTACAGCGTCGTAAACACTGCCGCTCGAACACCCGAAACCTCTCCATCTGGGAAGGGGCAACGTTGAACCACACAGGACAACCATAAACGATCATCGGCCGTATGAGGGCCATGTAGCAAATTACCTTCACTCTGGGGTCAAGCCGACTGCTAAAAAACAGCCGTTTCGTCAGAGCGAAGGCTCCTCTGGCCCTGGTCAGAGCAGCATTTATATGTCTGTCGAAATATAAATACTGATCTAACCAGATACCGAGGTACTTCACTACACTTTTGCTCGCTAATGGCTGCCCGTGAAGATCAACGATAACCATCTTGCGCCAATTCTTGCACGTATCCCTCGTGGCCATAGCCAACGGAGTCCGGAACAGAATTGTCTCCGACTTATGGACATTTATTTTCAGTTTCCAGTCGTCGCAATATCGCTGAATCTTGTCGAAATCACGCTGCAAGAGAATTCTAATAACCTCAACCTTTCGGGCCGTTCTGTACGCAATAAGATCGTCGGCGTACGCAATTGCCTTTGTAAGACTACCTATCAGATCGCTGGTGTAAATGCTGAAGAGAATCGGCGAATTCACCGCTCCCTGTTGAAGACCATTTTTAATTAAGAATGTTTTGGTAGAAGTTACATTGCCACTTTTGACACCAAACTTTCTACCGTTAAGCATATCATAAAGTATATACAACAATGGCTTGCTTATGCCAAGCCTGCTCAGTTTTAGGTAAAGACCCTCTAACCATACGGTGTCAAAGGCCTTTTCCAAATCAACCAGAACAGCACCTGTGCATTGTTGTTTTGTTTTATTCCATTGGATATCAGAAACGAGTTTAGACGCAGCATGAATTGTGTCATGACCCGCCTTGAACCCGAACTGTTTATCCGGAATTATTTTGTTGTCCGTAGCCCACTTAGTCAGAGCCCTATTAATGATTTTTTCGAAAACTTTGCTGATGCTCGGAAGAAGACTTATCGACCGAAGATTTGACGGGTTGGAGTTGTCCTTTCCCTTTTTCGGGAGAGGATGAACCACAGCGGTCTTCCAATGCACTGGATAATATGCATTATTCAGTGCATTATTGAAGAGTGTGGTGTAAATGTCAATTGCCTCCATCGGTAAATGTCTTAGTACAACGTTGGATATACCATCGACACCTGCTGACTTTTTATTTTTTATTGAGTTGAAGATGAGCTGAAGCTCAACCTTCGTCACTAACAGGGGCCTTGGACCCGTTTGCTCGGCGATTATGGCATTTGCCAAGGAATCGTCATTGAACCGCATGAAACCGCGGTTCTCAGATCGCCATTGTGTCATATCATTTCGAAGGTAAAAATGATTAAGTAGGGCTCTGTTTTCCAGGTCGTGGTTGGGGCGAGTGCTAGCATTCACCTTGTACACTTGCTGGAAAGCAGCTCCCACCGCCTCCACTTTTTCCTTCGGATCTTCAATTATAAAAAAGTCATCGTCAAAGATGGCTTCTTCTGGATCTATTTGCGCTGTCCTGAGTACGTCTCTGTTCTCTTCAGTTCTTTGGAGTTTCAGACACGGAAGGTCATTGTCGTTCTTTTTCCTGAATATCTTGTTGATTTTAGGGAACATACTAGGGTCACTGGCATTAACTGACCGGATCTTGAGGTCCCAGTACTTGTTAATTGATAACCTGTAGTTCTCCTTAATCAACAGATTGACATTTTTTATTGACGACTTCAGTGTCCTAACCTCCAAGTCGTGTGGGTCTGTAAGTCGTCTGTACAAGTTTTTGAGTCTTGTCAGTAAGCCACTCTTGTGCTTACGTAGTGCGTCAATAGTCGAGTTTCTGTAAGCGTCCATTTGGTCCCGTTCTTTGTACTTTGGTATTGTCCGTTCCATTGTTCGTTTTATTGTTTCATTCATCTGTTGTAAATGTTGGTCAATTTCTGTATTTGTCAGGTTTCTGTTGTTTGGTGGGGCTATGTCACTCGAACGAAGTTCTCTCGCTAGGGCGTTGGTGAAACGAGGCCAGCGCATCTTACTGTAATTGTAAGAATGCGTTGCAACGTATTCCTCCAACTCCACGCGTTCGTTCGGAATCTGCATTACAGCAGCCAGTCCGCAGTGATCACTGTCGTACTCGACTGTGTGTAAGCAGTTTCGAGGGTGATTACCCACTTTGTCTGTAACTGTCAGTCTGGTGTCGTACAGCAAAAGATCCAGAAAGGAGCCGGTTCTTGGATACGATGGCTTTTCAGTAGCCAGCAGGTCGACGCCATATTCAACGCTGTAAAGATTCATCAAATTAAAAAGATGGTTACCTCTGGGATTACTTTGTTGATTTCCCCAGTCTTCATGTTTTGCGTTCAAATCACCGGCCAAGATGAAATAGTTTTCTTCCAAGCTCAGTTTAAGTTCCCTAAAAAGAATCTCGAGTTCTGAAGCAAAGTAAGTAACCTGCGGAGCTCCAGCCGCATAAGCCGCAATCATATACATCCGCTTCCCTTGAGTGAGAGAGATGCATACAACGCAAACTTCTAGCGTCTTGAGCTTTCGCAATTCATTGTTGTATATGACTTTATAATTAATGCCTTTTCGTATAAAGAGAGCGACACCGCCCCCTTGAGTGGAGTCGGGCCGGTCTCTTCTTACGATATTGTAATTTTTATGAGTCAATTTGTGTTTGTGGTTTAGCTTAGTTTCGCTAGCCATAAACACATCGGGACTGTAGTCTTTCAACAATTGGAACATATTGGCTCTTCGTTCAATCCTAATCAGTGAATTTACATTCACAGCTAGGACTTTTAGGCGCGTCTCCGGCAGCGCGCCCATTATGGTCTAAATTGCGCCAGGCCAGGCAACAAAGAGTAGAGATGATCTACCCTTTTGCCTTGCTCCTTTATCTGACTTTGCAGTCCTGTAAGTTGACCTTGAATGTTCAACAACAAGGCTACAATGTCAGGCTGCACCTCTGGTGCCTTAGGCACAGGGGCCTTTGGGGCAACCGTTGGTGGAGCCTGTCTCGTGTTCCCATTCCCTGACACCATTTGGGCGTAGGAAAATTTGGGATCCACGAATTTTTGTGTAGGAGCCTGTCGAACTGTTCGACTTTCTTCGGCTTTTTGACTGGCCTGTTTTTGTTTGATTTGTTGGACCTTAGGGCAACCCCTATAGCTAGCCGGGTGCCCTTGGTTTCCACAAAGGACACACTTGAGCTGGGTCAAATCCTCAACCCGCTCATTCCCCAGCTTGCACTCTCCCTTGATGTGGGTTTCAGAGCACCTGACGCAGCGCAACTGCATATTGCAGTTGGCTCCGGCATGGCCGAACCTCTGGCACTTCGTACATTGTAAAATGTCGTCGTGCCTTTTTAATGTCTCCCAGTGTATGGCTTGATAGTCGAGGCATTTGATTTCCCTCAGACTCTCAAGCCTACTTTGGGGCGATAATGTTACGAGGAACATTGGCAGCCTGTAACCCCCTCGCCTGGACTTCACCGTAGTGAAAGGCTTGACCCCGATGAAATCGAGATCGTCGATGGCTTTTTGGCGGAGCTCAGCTAAGAGCGCCTCCGGTTCCGTGCAGGAACTTATGCCCTTCAGTAGGACCGTCTTTAATTTTTCACTTTTAGGCGTGAAGCTGAAGAACTCAGCTGTGGCCTCTTTTAGTAACCCTTTTACTAAGTTGTATTCGGCCAGTGAGAAGCACTGGACCGAATAATTCTTTTCTTTTTCGTTAAGGATTTTAATGAAAAAATTGCCCTTAGTGGCCGACTTACATACCTGTTTTATGTCGTCCAGGTCAACTCTATGGGTCCTTATCGGTGGCACCTTCTCCTTCTTGGGCTGTGGTTGTTTCTGGTGTTGCTGCTGATGCTGCTGCTTCTGCTGCTGCTTCTGCTGCTGCTGTTTCTGTTGCTCCTGCTGCCTTGGTAGTAGCTGCTGTTTTGCCTTAGCCGAAGTCGATGGGCCCTCAGCAATTGGGCCTGTCGCTGTTGCTGGCGTCTTTTTATTTTGCACCGCTCCTGTGTATTTGGAAGCGGGCTTGGGTTGTGGTTGTTTTTGCTGCTGTGGTTGTTGTTGCTGTTGTTTTTGCTGATGTTGTTTTTGCAGCTGTTGTTTTTGGGCTGCCTCTTTCTGTCGGCGCGCCTCTTGTTTCAGCCTTAGTGCACTGAGGAGGGGCTCTATTTCCTCCTTGAGCTTATTGAGGCTTTGCTCGTACTGGCTGATCTCTGCCTGTTTGACTTGCAGAACCTGCACCAGTTCTCTTTCATCTTGGAGGTCCGCCGCTACCTCCACAGCCTTGTTTGTCTGCGGGACTGGCTCTGGCTCCGATAGAATTAAGTCTATATTCGGTGGCCTGAAGAGCCCCTCTCCACCTTCGGACATATATTCAGTTTTCTCAGACTCGACGTAGTCTGAGAATTCACTGTCCGTGGTGATTCCTTCCCTCTTCTCCATTTTTTTTTTGTTCGCCTGCCTCTTAGCCGAATTGGTTCTTTCAACCTTATTTGGGCTTTGTTTTTTTAATTTTCTTTTTGGTCTGGCCGTTGACTGGTCAGATGCCTGACCTGATGTTGTTGCGGTTGTTTGCGGTACCGCTGCTGGAACCACCGCAACATCGCCTGATTTGTTGGCAGAGGTATCTTTCGATACCCCTGCTTTTTTCTCCTTCTCCATTTGCTTTTTTTCCCAATTTATAAAATCGGCAATTTCTCGGTTGTGAAAAAAGCTTCCAAATTTTTTGTATTCTCCTTCTGGGATTCGAACCCACGACCCTTGGCTCTGTCTCCGGACGCCACTTTTTTTTTTTTGTAAATTCATTTTTTATTAATTCAATCTTAAACCTATCTTAAAGCTAGACAAAAATTCATAAAACTAGCCTAATTAACCATAACTTACAACTAACTTACTGGTCCCATACGGACACTCTAAGTTAATCAATAATACTTAATGCTAATGCCTTTCGGCCCTAAGATCTATTTTAACTTCAATTCAATTTTATTTATTTTTCTATTCATTAGAAAATTTAAAAAAAACTAATGTCAATATCCTTTTTTATTTTTACTTAAAAACTACTTAAAATAAGGTCCTTAATATAAAACTTAAAGCTAACTAAAACTACCTATTCTACCTATAAACTACTTAAAACTAGAACAACCACAGCAGCAGATCTAACTATCTAACATTTTTTTGTTTTTCATATTTTGGTCATTTTTTTTCTTATTCCATGTATTTTTTTTTTTTTTAATTTATTTATTTATTATTTTTTTTTAATTTTTTTTTGCATTTTTTTGTATTTTTTTTTTGTATTTTTTTGTATTTTGTATTTTTTTTTGTGCCACCATGCCTATTCTACTTAAAACTAAACCCTAAAACTATAAAACAAGTATGTAAGCCGGCCAAGGCTTAAAACCCCATCCCGACTACTCACTATCAAGTGCCGATTGAAGCCACCAAAACTGGCTCTCCTGCTTCACCCTATCAGTTCGGTCCCGTTCGGACACAGTCCTACTGAACCGAAGGAGCTCTGCTCCGTCTTGTGCCATGACGTCCCGATTGTACAGGAGTCGCCTATCCACGGTACGTCGTCTGACGTGGTAGATTAACGGAACTGCCAATCTATCCTGTATCAGACCGCATCTATCTAAAAAGAGGAATGCCTCTGGTGGAATGAAGCCGCTCAAGCGTGCACTTTCAAAATACTCGTCGTTCGGATAGAACGCCCCGAAAATTAAATTGTTGGTCGAAGACATAGCTCTTGCAATGTGACCTCGAACGAGTTTTATCACGAAATTGTCAATTCTGTTGATTCGAGCCCCGTTGTATAGGACCTCGTTGGAATAGTAATGCACGTACGAAGATTCGGGTGTTCGATATAAGCCGGTACAGCGTCGTAAACACTGCCGCTCGAATACCCGAAACTTCTCCATCTGGGAAGGGGCAACGTTGAACCACACAGGACAACCATAGACGATCATCGGCCGTATGAGGGCCATGTAGCAAATTACCTTCACTCTGGGGTCAAGCCGACTGCTAAAAAACAGCCGTTTCGTCAGAGCGAAGGCTCCTCTGGCCCTGGTCAGAGCAGCATTTATATGTCTGTCGAAATATAAATACTGATCTAACCAGACTCCGGACGCCACCTCCACTGGGCTACCGAATAGTTGTTTTAAACTGTGGCAAACTGCCGACTTAATTGCCAAACACTACAAATGCACTTGATTTAAATTTAACTAACGAAACACTTGCAATCTCTCTGAAAGTCAAAGAACGACTGGGGGCAGTTATTTCATCTACTGAGCTGTTCTTTTACTTAAAAATAATTGGAATTTTATAAAATATAATGTGATGCGTAACCAAAAATTGTGACGCGTAACAGAAAAATGTGACGGTAAATTTTTTTCCAACGCCGATAAAGAAGTTTCACTTCAAAAACGTTAAATTATTTATTCTAAAACGGTTTTTTAACAGAAAAGGGCAAAATGATTTGAAAGTGAGTTTTGTTCTTGTAACGAATCTGCTGTCTAAACAATACGAAAGTTCGATGCCTTTCGCACTAAAAATTAAGTCCAACACGTAATTTTCAAAACTTTAAAAGTATTGCTCAAATCTTCCTAACAGATTCAAGTTAAGACTCATTACTACTGAGAATTTCCAGAAACTAAGTAAAATCCTCAAAAGATTTCCATTGTATCTAGAAGAGAAAGATTTGTACTTTGTAAAATCATCATGCAATTTCTTGTTAAGATATATTTTGATTTCAAACTTAGCCTTAAAAAACCCGTTTTTGGTTGTTCTTAGCATTTTTAAAAATGCAAATTTTAAAACCATGATGTGATAGAAAAATTTTAGGGGGTTTTACTCGTATTTAAGTCATCTTAATCATTTTAAAGTATTAGTTTTCTTGCGGGACAAAAAAATGTTTGTAATTTTGTCAACCACTGTTATTAACATCGTCTTCGAAGTAAAATTGGGCCTGATCACTCAAGATGATTTTTCAATGAAAATCCGGATCGTTTGTCTACATTTAAACGACCCTATTAGCAAATGTACGACTCGTCATTGATGAGTTCTTCTGTTAACTAAACTTTAAAAGTCTAAAGACTCAGTTGTTCTTGAGAAATGTACTTTATTTCAAGAATTTACTGAAGTGAGAGTAGTAGTGAACTCTTTTGAAACTTTTCTATCAACAGGAATAACTTGTCTCTAATATTTGTACTAATAGTTCTTTAAAATCATATTTATAAAAATAAAAACTGATCGAGCCGTAATGCGGTAAAGTTAAGTTAGTTTAACGTAAAGAGTCAACGTGAGTCACTATTTGCTCGCATATTGTTAAAATGGGTCTGGATAAAAAGCCAATTGGGGATTTCGGACACAAGGTTTATCACTGCCTCGATTCGAGGCTAATAATTTAAATATTTAGACCATCCGGTTTTTATTATTTCTGAGCTTTTTTTAATATAAAAGCTACAAACAAAAATGTTTAACATACATAAAGATATAGAAAAAGCCTTCTCTTTTGGAATCATGTCCCTGCACTTTCAGTCGCTCTGTCAAGTTTTACAGTTCTGATAGCAATTATTATCAAAAAACGGAAAAACAAAACAAAACAAAATAAAACTCACCTGTATTTTAAAATGTATTTATAAAACAATGTGTCAACTTAATTTTCATATTCTACCTTGCTATGGAATTACATTAAAAATATGAGTTAACTCGGTACAAAATTCTGCATTGTTAATGTTGGGACTTAGTTATTACGATGATTGACCGTCCCACAAACGAGCCATCGTGCCCTAATAGCATTGACTCACACATAACACAGTCAGAGGAAAGAGGCAACAATCTGTGTCAATGTGAGCTTCAATGTGCTCGTAAACGCGTTGACAATATTTTTAGTTGACAATTAAACGATGTGACACTCTTGGGACAAGTTTTGGCTAAAAAAGTAAAATTAGTTATAGTTTATTTACTCTAAAATAATTACTAAATAAAATAGTACTCTTGGGCGTATACACATTTTTTTTAAACCCGTTTCACTGGACTGTGATTATTCAAATATACAAACAAATATATGTACATATATGTATGTTAAATTATAATGGAAAATAAAAATGTACCCTTTATGAATTTTCCTTTTTTAAGAAATTCTTAAAGACGGTTTTTAATGATTCGATAAATTGTTTTATTACAAGGATTACTTATTAAATGATATCAAATAATAAATCGCAATTTCAAAAATTGTAATAACAAAAATTATGTCAATGAATGAGATACTAAATTACATGTAGTTCTAAGTATCTATGCAACCTGCGACCGTCATGTTTAGATAGTCTTTCTAAAAAAAGCCTTGTAATATTCTTGAAGGCAAATCTATTGTTAGATACTCTACAGACTTGAATATGTATACAAGTTGTCGGAAGAAAAAGTTTTTTTTTTCTTTAAATCAAAGTGAAAGTGAAAAACCATCATCAATTCAATTCACACCGAAGTACTTACATATATACACATTGAACTTTCTTCTTTCTTTTTCGACATCTGTCAGACTTTTGGTCAAGCCTGTTAAAGTATCGGTGAATGAATTTTCTTATTTCAATTATTGTTGCCAAACACAAATCTGTCACTATAAGTGATTTGTTATTGCATCCAGTCTTTTATTTTGTTTTATAACTATCTATATATAGCTAGAATAATTATTCTCATTGGCTTTGAAACTTTGAACATGTGCATAGTGTAGTACGGAGCGGATACTTATACTGTATTATATGCTATTGTTGAGCTAAGCATAGTGTTGAATTATTTAGATACATTTATTTGTCTGTCTAAGATAAACAACATGCCAGACTATGTGTCGTAAATATACTAGGAACATAAATTTAAGTTTAACTTTCGAATCTAGTTGATGAAGTCAGATCAAAAAACAGAAAAACAATCACAACTTTTCTGAGTTAAGGTGTCCAGGGTAATAATTACTTGACCATCAGTTTTCTTAATCAGTGCTTATTTCTTTTTTAGTTGAGAACATTTTTAAATATAGTTTATAAAATATGGGGTAAGAATGTCAATTCAATGCCACAATACAGAACGACTTTTTCACACTTTTATGTTATGGAAGTTTGAAACAACTTGGGAATTAATGAAACATCTATTTAACATATTCTTTTATTTGAAAAACTGAGTTTTCGAGATTTAAGTGCAGTTTCCTTATTTCTCTGTATTATCTTTTTTTCCATATTTGACTAAGTTTCAAATTTAACAAATAGTAGAAAAAGGCCTGATGAAAGTTCAATCTATCCAAGAAGAGTGATGAGATGCTTCGAGTGTACCAAAACCCGCAACTGTTACTTATTCAAACTTTTTGTATTATCAATTCATTTCTAATACTGAGAATGATCTTTATAGCTGACGTATTAAATGGAACGATTTTATGCTTCTACCTATTCTTGTCGATTAAATTTCAATCTGAATCAAGCTAGCTTAAGACGAAATTTACCCCTTAGAACTGTTTCTAGCTATTTCTTTGTTATTAACAAATCCAGCATCGTTACACCCCTAGTTACTTGTAAACTTATGCTAAAGCATGATACCATAAAGAAAATAAACCATAGGTGGTCTAATACAGCCACTTGTCGGTCAACTAAATTAATTTGCCTAATGTTTCATATTAAACGTTTTAAGCAACTCATTTTGGGTGGTACATTGCACATTAGCTTGTTCATAGGAATTCTTACAGGGCACAGCTAAATGGGTAGGCTAGACATGCTTTTTGACTTGGAGATCCTGCAAAGCTGCATCTATGAAGAAGAAGAGGAGAAAGTGTTTCATTTTCTATGTTCATATCTCGTCGTATCACAAAGACGAAGATTCCACGTTAGAGACTTTTACTAAAATGATCATAGTGATCTGAAAAATGTTGACATCTGTGGTCTCAAACGCTTCATCGAGTAGATAGATCTGAAGATCCATGTGATATCACAACGAATCAATTATTGGTCTAAGTGTGTTGGTTTTTCTGTCGGCCATTTGGCCATAATATTTAATTATATGTATTTGATTTCTTTTTGAGAACTACACGTCTAAAACAACATTCTTTACTCGTTTTTGATATTAAAATTAAACTTCTTCCATTTGCATCTTCCTTAAAAATTCGAACTTAAAATATTTTAAGTTAGAAGTGTCTGGCTTTTCAATAAAGAGCGCTACAATTTTTTTTTTAAATAAACCAAAAACGGTTTTGGATATCAATGAAATTCTTTATTCCTATGAAAGTACGTTCGATGCAATTATGTATGGAACTCGATTTCTTTTGCATGGCCACCACGGGCACGCTTGCAAAAGTCCAGACGCTGAACCCAATTTTCGATAGTTTTCAAGCATAAATCGGCCGATACTGATGCAATTTCACTTTCGACATTCGTACGAAGTTCATCAATCGTCGTTGGCTTGTTGGCATAGACCATAGGCTTGACGTAGCCCCACAGGAAATAGTCTAATGGCGTCAAATTGTTCTTCAAACTTGGTTGCCAATAAATTGATTGTGACATTCGCTGTGTGTCGCCGTCCTGTTGGAACCACATGTCCTTCAAGTCCATATCATTTAATTGGGGCCAAAAATATTCGGGTTATCATTGAACGGTAGCGATCCCCATTCACAGTAACGTGCCGGTCTTGATCATCACGCAAATAGTACGGCCCAATGACGCCGCCGCCGGCCCATTAACCACACCAAACCGAATTTTTTTGGGATGCAATGATGACTCAGTGAGTACGTATGGATTGTTGTCTGACCAATACCGCATATTTTGTTTATTGACGAAGCCATTCAGCCAGAAATAAGCCTCATCGCTGAAGATGATTTTTCGATGAAAATCCGAATCATTTTCAATTTGTTGCTCAGAACAAATTCACGAACATACGACGCTTCTGTTGGTCAAGCGGCTTCAGTTTTTGCGTCAATTTAATCTTGGAAGGATGTAGGCTAAGATCTTTTCGCAAAATTCGCCACAACGACGTCACAGATCTAAGAGAATGACTTGTGAGAGACACGGGAACATTTTGTACTGTGCCTGTAAATTCAAGTTTTTCCACTAGACGCTCAATTGTTGATCTGCTAGGACGATTATGACGTCCATAAATTACACTTAGTGCTCTTAACGTTGAGGGCACTGACTCCGAATTTCGGTAGTAAATTTTAATAATTTCGACGCTTTGTTGGCTTGTATATATCTTTCCATAATGAAATGGCAAACCTTACTGAAGAGAAATGTCAAAAGAGCGGAAAGAAATATGTGGTCGTTTACTGTCCTTGTCGCTCTCCTTTTGTAGCGTCCCTTTTGAAAAACACTATTTTTTTAAGGCAACTTAATTTAATTAACTTAATTTTTCAAAAAACATATTATTTATGCCACAAATTTATTTATAGGCATAGGTTAGGTTAAAGCGACTTTCCGTGATGGAGTAGGACACACTTAGGCTAATTTAATGGCACATTGTGATACCACATGAATCTTAAGGATTTCTTTCAAGCTCAATGAAAGCAGTTTGAGTCAATTACGAAACGTGAGAGGCTGATTATGTTAATTTGATCTAGATCGTTTAGATCGGTTTAGAAGAATTCTCCTAAGTAATTTTTTGCGTTTTTGAGTTAGAGCTGGACATGTACAGGGAAGGTGACTGTTTCCTCATTCATACAAGTTCTGCAAAAGTCATTTGAGAATACGCCTAGCCGCGTGGCGTGCTTTCCTATTAGACAGCGCCCGGTTATATGACGCCGATTATTATGGAGCTAATATGCGATCTGCTTATTAGAGATAGCAAGCACCTTGTTGGTTTAAATCTAGTGTAGGCAAGATGTGTTTTGTGACCTGACACGTGGTGATGTTATTCCACCTGTTGTTTGCCAATAGTTTACATGTAGCATACCAATGCCAGCATTTGGCAAACGTGGTAGAATGGGTTGTACTGTACCATTTCTGGCGAGTTCATCTGCCTTACAGTTTCCTGGAATTTCTTTATGGCCCAGCAAAGGTTAATATTAATCTGTTGTGCCATCTCCATTAGAGATGATCTACAGCTATGAACTGTTATAGAGTTTGTAGAGACAAAGTCCAGAGATTTGATAGGGGCCTGTTTATCTGAGAAAATACGGATATCAGATGTTGATATCATGTTTTCTTTAAGCTAGGACAATACTTCTTTTATTGCCAAAAGTTCCGCCTGGAACACACTAAAATGATTGGGAAGGCGGAATGAGAAACTTAATTTCAGTCGTTCAGAGTACAAACCCTCATCAACCTATTCATTTGTTTTTGATCCATCTGGACTGACTCTTCTTCCAGGAAGATGTGGAAGGTATAGAAATCTGGAAGTTTCTATCGAATTGAAGTTGGTTGATGGTGTAGTCTGTGTGCTTTGGAATTGATTCTAAATACTTAAGAAATACAGAGTGGCCAATGTTGTTGTTAATCCACTGCGACAAAGCTTTGAGGCGAATAGCAGAGCTTGCAGCTATATTTGTTTGCTAAATATATCAAGAGGTGTTAGGTAGAGTAGGGTGTCCAGTGCCGCAGATGGGGTCGTACGAAGTGATCCGCTTATTCATATGCAATCTCAACGTTAGACTTTATTTATTTTGTCGCGGTGTATATAGCTTTTTCTAAAGCAGTCCACCATACTGCTACACCGTACATTAAAATCTGTCTTATTACCGATGTGTATAACCAATGCGTGATTATAAGCATACTTTTAAAAAATTTGTGATCACATATGTATTTACATAATATGAGATAATAAAAACGATATAACAAGTTTGTCCAAAACCCCTTCTTGTCAACCTAGTTAAAAGCGCAGTTAAAATTTTACTTATCAAAACAAATGCAACTTTAATACGTTTTTTTTTCTATACCGCAGCAAAAACAAAAATAGGTAAATGCATTCAACCTGGTAATAAGGTAGGAACCAACTTATACTCCTATAATACCTGGTTAAAAATGTATTCCAATAGAATGGTTTTTTTTCTTTTTATTTAATTTTGCTTATGGTTGCATTTATGTACATTTGGTGGAGTCTTTTACACTCCAAATAAAATATACATACATCTAGACCAGGTTCATACAGTTATGTTGTACCTATAGGTATATGTTGATTTTATATATGTATATGTATGTAAAATGTACATTATAAAAACAAGTAAACGAATTAAAATATATACAAAAATATTTGTTCAGCCGAAACAGGTGGTGCAATAAACTTTACCTGACAGCCACGCGAATTTACTAAAATAAAATTAATCCAAAAACAACAACAAATTAAATAATCTTGTGCCAACATCATCAGCTGGCCAAGTCTGTTTCTCTGTTTGTTGGTTGTTTGCACGTTTTGTTGTAAACGTCTCGATAAAATAACCGGTAAAAACGTTAACGTATACTCGCATCTTTTATCCTTCTCGGTTCTCAAATAGGTTCAGCTCGTGCAGAGAGGTGAATGTTTCCAAGGACACAAACTATTTAAAAAAGAAATAAAATGAAATAAATTCCAAATTAAGGTAACAGTTTTAGTACATCAAAATATGTAGTTAGGTAATGTTTCTAAATTAAATCACAACTTAAATAATCCACCCTTAACTTTATCGTTCACTTATTTTCATTCTGAGCTGGTGTAAAAATAGAGAATAAATTTGTTTAAAATTATATTTAAATTTATTTAAAACAAAATTGCACTATAACATATACATAAAGGGTTTTCCCTTAAAGACGGATCGATTTCAAAATTTAATAAAACAAGTTGTATATGATATTTCAAAAAGGTTTTATATTTATTTGAGAGCCGCGCCGCGCCGCCGCCGCCGCCGCCGCCGTAACAGTGGCATTATGTGTGACATGTATCATTGTTTCAAAGGTCCAGTTTTCGCTGACTTTGGCGCATAAATCAGGCTGAATTGCATCGATTATGTTGTCTTTTAAGGTCACGGTAGTTTGCGGCTTATTCGCATAGACTTGCGACTTAAAAAAAGCCCCACACGAAAAAGTCTAAACGGGTCAAATCACACGATCTTGGTGGCCAATTAACGTGTCGCCTCGGTGCGAGATAAACATGCCATGAAAACGCTCGTACAGAATATCAATTGTGTCTTGAGCTGTGTGGCACGTAGCGCAATCCTGTTGAAACCATATGCCTTCGTTGTTCATATCGTATAATTCAAGACACAAGATGTTTGTTCACGGTTTTCTATGTATTAGCAACTCTTGAATCTCGCGTGGATTAGTGTCGTCCCAAGTGCGACAAAAAACGCCTTCATCGCTAAAAATGATTTTTTAATGCCGCAAAATTCACCATGTTGTTGTTTGCGACATGCCAAGTTCTTGTGAGCGACGCGGAATCGACTGAGGTCTTGGGTTCGATCCCTGCCTATGCCATCTAAAGTTTTTTTCACGGGTACGTGCTCTTGTGAGGAATTGACAAATTCTCCAAGAGTAATTCTTGTCATGAAAAGTGCTTTCTCAAATTAGCCGTTCGGATTCGGCTTAAACGTGTAGGTCCGCTCCATCCCTGACAACAGTACTCGCACAAAGGAATGGTTGAGAGTGGTAAGTCACTAGGCCCTAGTTCTCAACGGACTGTTGCGCCACCCAATTTTAGATCTTGCTTTTCGTTGACATTCGGTTATAAGCTGATTGTGTACTTAGTCAGTGAACTCGAATTTGACCAAAAAACGTTAAATAGCCGACTTGAATGAACGACGGCGCATCGCGTTGCTACTAAAGAACACCTATTTTGATAATCAATTTTTATTGATAGTAACTTGTCACGGATGAAGGAGACCGAACGGCTTATTTTAGAAAGGGTTTTTCATGACAAGAATTAGTCTTGGAAGATTTGTCAATTCCTGATCTGAAGAGGTGAAAAATACTTTAGGTTACAAAGGCAGTGATTGAGCTCAAGACCTCTGGCATAACATTCCTACGCACATACCTTCACGCCACGGATGCTATACCAAAATTAAAAGTAATAATATATTAAAATTGAAAATATAGGGTCATTCAATTCAAAGATGGTTGCAAATTACTCGTAATAGCGGTGGTATTGGAGAACTGTCATTTGAAGTTTCGTAATATTAGCATTACACGATGGTTTTAGTCGTCATAATAGACCGATTACGTAAACAATTGAAAAATGTATGAAGACGAAGAAAAAGAGTGCATTACTGCAGACATCGTAAGGCTTGATGCAATTTTCAATAAGTTATCCGAATTTATCGATTTCCAAGCGTTTGCAGCCAATTATTTTTACACTTTCTTTCTGGCCGATAATTGAAGATCATGACTTGGACTTGGTATGAGGTTCCAATAAAATAAAACCATAAGTCACACAACTCGAACAATTATGGTTTTATCGCGTGAGAATGTTCCTAGTGTTGAAATTCAAAGTCAATTGTTAACAATACTTTCATCTCAAAATAAAAATTGATGTCAAACAGCTGTCAGTTAAATATTTGAAGGTTCTTTTCTTTTTGGTAGTTATGACAGATGCCACTGCGAGAAATGGCAGTGTTCGTTGATCTAGTAACCTTAACAAATTTAACGAAGTTTATATTAGTCAAATTTGACTGAATTTCAAATTTGATTTTCTGCTTTTTATAATATAATTATGCTGTCTAATCAAAACAAGCACAATTTGAAATAGAAAAACTGTCAACCAATCGAAAAATTAGGAATATGTGGACATTTTAGTAACAGAATGTAAACCTGTGACAGAAAAAGACTACAAAGCATCCTAAATAGACGCTTCCAAATTCTATCAATATAAAAAGTTACTGCTATAATTTTCTTAAGATTATGAAAATACAAAGGTTAGCTTCCACATAGTCTTAATTTTGACTTTAGTTTAGAGTTCTTTTCCCTTAAAACTGAACTCTCTTTCGAGGACTTCTGGATTAGTTTGAATGAAAAAGAAGTGCAGGTAAATTATGTACCTAACTTTCTGTATACTATATTTTAAAATTAAAAACCTTCACCATGTTCCTGTTCATGTTCATCATGAAATATATAAAACATAAAACAAAAATAATATCAAAACCTTATAAAATTTATTTTATTTTATTTGCTTGCATTATGTACAATTTTTGTGAAAACGATAAATGTTGCTCCCATAGGTGTAAAAACAACCAAGGGTTTTAAATTGAAAAGCATAAACTTTCCCCTAGAGTTGTGGATTATTTAGCTCTAGAGTTTATAACATGCTGCATAAAACAAGCATATTTTAATCACTTACACATACACAAACAAACTGTTTAGTTTTTTGTCAGTATTTGTAACTACCTATTAATATGTGTGTGAAAATGTGTTATATAGCATATTTTAGTAAAGGACTAAGTTTTTGAGTTTCATCCAATTTTGTGGTTTAATTAAATTTTAATTTAACAAATCACTGCAATTTAAATTAATATGGGGCATGTGTATCTTTTATATCAAGGGAAAGATTAAAAAAAAAACGAACAACTATTATCATGATGAAATAGAAAATATTCGGTTTTCAACTGAAATTCAAATTGACGTTGTTTTTTTTTTGTCCACCTGTCAAAACTAGGTAACAACAGACCTTAATAGGTTATAGAGTTCTGTTTTGTTCTGAGTGATTTGGATAATTTTTTTCAAAACAACCCACAGGGCATTTTGTACGGTTGGCTTTTGACTATTTTGAAATTTAAAACCAACTTGTCATACAATACGATATATGTACATACATATGTAGATAATTCCATTGACATTTAAAAATGACAAGTCATCTATGGTATTTTTGCAAAAGGAGTTTTGATGTTCCATCCTAAAGGGAGGAATTATGCAATTCAAAAGAATTTGTTTATTTTTTTGAAAATCAATTTTTATTTGACATTTACACTTCTTAAAACAAATACACATGTAATTACTTCAAACACTCAATTTTGTAGTGCTATTAAATGAAGAAAAATGTTGTCCATTTGTCTGATCGTAAAAACAAAATAGATACGAATATTTTGGGCCAGTTCGCTATATATTTTGAAACGTCATTGTAGTTGACACTTTGACAGATTACTTGACAGATCGATATATTTCACCAATAGGCATCGTACAGCAATGAATTTTGAAAATTTACAACCACAAAAATAGATTTGGAGCTTATTAGTTCACCGAAAGGCCCAATGCAATGGTGCAAAATCTTGTACAACCTAATTTTAACAGCTTATTTCAGAAAAATACTTGAAAAGTGGAAGTTTATTAAACACGTCTAAAAAGTGACAGTTTATGAATAAAAAAAAACTTAGCAAACACTTTGAAATGTCAAAAACTGAGAAGTTATATTGATTTAGAAAATTATTTTAAGATAAGGTGGTCGGTCATTTTGGATAAATCCTTTAAATTGTTGTTCCAATATTTGAAAAGCATAATGTACATTGACACTACTTGTCCATGACCCATAGAATCTGTTGCATGCGTTGTTCGAGAACATGTATCATCACTGTGCTCCGAACTCATTCTGATAAGGTTTGTTTGGTGTGCCCAGTTCAAAGTGTTTTTTTTATCTACGCACTCAAAATTATTCTTTCTCTACTTTTAAGAACAAATAATTTACTTCTTAAGTTAAATTATTTCTTAGAAATAATATAATTGCTTTTATACGACAGCGATGTTTAATATTTGATTGTTTTGTTTCTTTCTAATCGAAGAAATTTTAAAATGTGTACAAATGAAAAGGTCAAATTAAAATTAAACATGATTGAACAAAAAGAAAAATGGAAAAAAGAAAAGAAATTAAATGCAAAAATGAACATTTTGTAAATTATTTTGACAGATTTATGAGGTCAGTTCTAACAGTTCTAACAGTTTTTCAGTTTATTTTTAGATCTAACAAACGAAAACAATGAAATGATCTCAATTTTCCTAGCACTCACTGGGTTCCAGAAATTGAACAGACCTAGTAGTTTGAAGTTTGTCTTCTATCTCTTTCTAAAATTACGAATTAAGCTGTCAAAATAATGAAACGTATCGGTACCAGTAATCCCTCGCCACTGTTGCCATTTTGACTTGTTTCCAGTCAGATTTGACTGGATTTTTTCTTCGTTAGCTGGAAATAAAATATAGATCCAGTCAACATTTATTTTTGACTGGAATCAAGTCAAAAATTCGAAACACTTTCTTTAATTATTTAGAAGAACTTCAAAAGGTTAACAAAATATTTGAAAGTGAAAAAGGGGATTTTGTTAATGTTTTGGGTGATTTGGAACTTCTCATATTAATGCTTATCAAAAAAATTGTTATGCCCAACTGTGATTATGATTTTAGTCCTGATTTAGACATAAGATGCTTAAGGCTACAAACAAAGCCTTACCTTGGAGTCGAATGCGAAGAAAAACTAAATGAATTAGAATTAAATTTGGAAGTAAACAAGGAAGATATTGATGTATTTAGACAAAACTGTAAACATTTTATTATAAAGCTAGTAAAAGGGTTGCAGCAGAGAGTGCCAAAAAATCTTAACATTTTAAAGCAGATAAGAATGCTTTCGGTAAGCAAATGCCTTTCGCAAAATAAATCCTCCCTACAACTGCAACCTGTTTTGGAATGCAATGAATGTCAAGGCGATTTTAGCTGACAAAATTTCTAGTCAATGGGACAATCTAAACTTTTTAAAATGGAACAACATAGAGGAAACAGTACCTTTTTGGTGTGAAGTTTCATCTTATAAAGATGCTAGTGGAGAAAATCTTTTTAAAGAGTTGGCAAAGTTCGCTATTTCGATATTGGTATTGCCAATATCAAACGCTGAGTTAGAACGAATTTTTAGCCAATTAAACTTGGTCAAAACCAAGGAAAGAAACAGGTTGCATTTAATTTCTACAAATGCTATTTTAATTATACGAAACAATTTGCAAGGGGTAAAATGTTGCCATAATTTCATCATTCCAAATAAAGCTACGAAAAAAATTGGAACAAATGTAATTTACCAAAATATTGATACGGAAAACAATACCTTGAGTTCCGATTCGGAATAAGAATATTCGTATATTTTAATTACCTGAAAAGAATTACTCTTATTATCATAAATTTAGTAACATGAGTACATTATACACTGTGAATTATAGAAAATAAGTTATTTTTTGTTAATTTTTCTATTATAATTTTTGTTATAAAACGGAATAAAATATGTTATTTGTTTGTTAAAATGTTTTTATTATTTGACTGGATTTTTGACTGTTTTTTTGTTTTTAATTATGTTTAACTGTTTTTTTTTTGACTAGATTTAAATAATCAAAATCCAGTCAACAAGTCAGATCTGACTAGATTCCCAATTTCGAGCTGGCAACACTGTCCCTCGCATGTCGATAAATATGTATATCTGTTTATTTCATTTGATCTTTCTAAGATTTTTGAGAATTTTCTCAGACGGATTGACAGAGCAGTAGAATAATATATAAACTCATTTCACTATTCTTTCTCACCTTGTAATCAATATATGTAGCTTTGCATTTTATCATCTTTTTTGAATTGGGCGATTAAAAATTCTTGAGAAGCCGAATTATAAAAATTCTCTTCTCAGATTTCTGACAGCAAAAGTAAGAAATTTTGTATTTATAGTCTTTATGTCATAACATTAAATCAAAATCCTTTAAATTATTAGCTTCTGGAATATTGATTTTAAAACCAAAAAAGTCAATTCTAAAAGAATTTTTTGAAGGATTTATGCGAATTTAATTAAAAACAAATAAATTTTGACTTATGTCACTTTACTTTAGAGTTGACGACAAAATTTGGTCTGTTTGGTAATAAATGTCATTTTTGTAAGAAAAGGTATAATATATGTTAATTTAAATCCCAAAATATGAATAAGTTCAATAATTTCAAAAATACATTTAATTTAAATGAATTTGATTGAATTGTTTTACCTAACTTATACTCAAAGAGTAACTTAAATCCAATGACTCCACTTCAGTTCTACAATATACCATACTTCCATTTAACCATTTTGAAGTTTATTTATCTCACGCTTTGTGTCTATCAATTTCTATGCAATTAGGTTCGTTTGGATAAAGCAGTCTGCTTTAAGTTTTTTCTTAAAGTTTTTTATTTCTTATTATTATTTTAACTCAACATAGACAAGGAATATAAATAACAGTAAGTGGTTAGTTCAAGTCGTTTGGTAATTGAAAATCCATCAGTCTTTTGTTTTATCTTTAGCATCGTCGACGGCGCTCTTCGTCGTAATTGGAGTTTTGAAAATGTGTTTTTAATAAAAACAAAATATCAATTAGCTATTTAAGTTGGTAAAGTTGTTTGCTTTTGTTTTTATTTTTTGTTTAAACGGAGAAAGCTTTACAAAATATTTTAAGTTATAAAACAAATTTTGTATGCATTGACTAAAAAAGTTTGTTTTAATACTAAATTAAATATAGAAAAAAAGTTTTACAAACATAAAATTAATCAATTTTGTAATCTTTTTTCGAATTCAAAATAGGCAGTATTTTGCGGGATTCAATTGTTGTTCATATAGCCCCATCTCTCCTGTTACAATTTTGGCACACCCTTCCGTAGCTTGAGTGTCATTTAGAGGTTTCTTTAGAATGGCCAGTATCTTTAAATTAATTTTGTGTGGTGTTTGAATACATTCTTTGATGATTTGATTTGATTCTTTAGCAGTGGAGGTTCAGTAACGTTAACTTCCTTCCAATTAATAATAACAATGTAGTCCTTTGAATTGACATTGTGAATTTTTAAATATTCTTGTACCGCAATTCGACGAATCTCTACATTTGAGAATCCTTCGCAGAGCTAGCACGTTTAGTTTATTGCTTTATGTTTTGTATGTTTAAGTGTGAGACACATTGTCTTACATTTGTAAATACTTAAAATCAAACGATTTTTATTGCACCGTTCCCAAAATTGATTTAGATCTTCTTAAAGCTATTTACAGTCCTTGATGGAGTTAATAATTCGAAATATTTTTACTTTAGCTGCATAGATTAGAGATACAGAATTATTTAAAACAGAAGAAAAATCATTAATAGACTAAATAAAAAGCAATGGACCAAGGTTACTCCCTTGAGGTACACCATGAATTGGTTTAAATTGACATAAAGGGTTACTCTTGAACATGATGCTATAATATCCATACTAAAAGGTGATTGAATCCAATTTTATATTATTAAGAAAAATTTCATGACTAACTTTATCAAAAATGCCTTGCTTAAGTCTGTAAAGATGCAATCGACTTGAGAATGTTTTTCGAATGCATCCATTCAAAGGTAGTCTTAAAATAATCTACGAACATTTTGAGAATGGACTCTGGGAGATGGCTTGAAGAATTCTGAAAGGTCATACTTGCTGGATATCCGTCAAGTTTTTGTTTTCTATTGACACATCTCCAAAACATATGTGGGTTCATTTTTAAATCACACTGATTATTTGAATTTAATTGAGAGTGCAAAATGTTTTAATAAGGGACAATGTCTAATTGCAGTTCTTGATAAGCTCTTAGCGTCTCATCACTGTTCGATAGATCCTACAACCAGGTCTTATTTTTTTGTATTTTTTAAAGATTTTAAATGCGAATCTAACCAAGGCTTTTTAGCATTTGAAGTTTTCAATTCGCGCAGTTTTGAATCATTTCATCTTAACACAAGTTTAAAAATAATGTATCCCCATTAATTTTCAGTAATAAGTTGAATAGCTGACTAAAGTTACATTTTCTTAAGGTCGAACTCGATATGATTTTCATATACCTAAGTTAAAAACATGTATACGACTTTTGGATGACGGGACATTATACATTTAAGCAAAATAAAATTAATGGGACAACCTAACAACAATTATGAAAAATAAAAATGGATGCATTTTCTGTCACTCGTTATTCATTGTTCCATTAGATTCATCAAAAAACAAAACTTTTTAATAACCCGCATAGTATATTTTGGCAAGCCTGTAGACTTTTGTTATATAACTCATATCAAGATACTACAATTATAACTCTGTCTATAGGTATTATAGAAAAATACCTAAATCAAAAATCTCCACCCATGCAAAATATTAGAAGGCCAGATAGATTAAATGCATTTGATAAAATGCACGTGTTCTTCCATCTAATTACTATCCGTATTTCTAAACTAATTATATGCCAACGCATGCAAGTTAAACAAAAATGTTCAATTCCGATCACGAAATGCAATTTGCGCTATGGAACAATATAATATTGAGATACCTGAGCTCAGATAAAAATAAAATAAAATATTGCTATATACGAAGGTATAGATACTTTTTGTTTTTTGAGCTTCAAACTTTAATTTGCATTCAAAGAACACAAAATGTTTGGGATCATCAAGATCATAAGTTGCAACAAGTGTTTAATGGCAGTAGCGGCGGCGAATGCGGCCCCCACTGCGGCATAGCATTTACAGCACGTGTGGGGGCAATCGTTGTTATGGTTTAAAAAGAAGTCACATCTTTCTTTTCACGCCCACGATAGTGTCGCGCGCATCTAAGTTAAGGCGTTTTTATATCAACTTGCATATATACAAAAGTAAACATTTGAATGCCATCAGTTGACTATTTTGCGTGGCAAAGATGCGACAAAAAACGTCTTCCTACATTGAACACCTTTTCCGGTAATGTGATACCCCCACGTTCACATATCGAACCAAAATCCAACACAAATTGAATTTTTATAAATTAGTTTTCTTCTTTTTCCATATTTTTCAAAAACAAATAAAAAAACACACGCTACACGGATTAGGATTTACAAAGTCAACGTGTGAACCAGAGTTACCATGATGCAATAATTTTATTCCCATCATTTAATTAACTGCGAAGTTTTTATCACACAAATCATGACAGAATTTGAACTTTTGTTAGAAAATGTTGGGTCATTTGTGATGAGGTGGTTTGAAAATATTATTCTTTAACATTGACTGGAAAATGCAAATCGTTGCTGAAAAATCTAAGTAACATATGTCAACATTTTATTTTTATTTTTATCCGATGGAAATCTTCAAAAGACACTCGGCAAGAATTGGTACCGAGTTGTGAAAAAAGTCTATAAAGGCTGGTATTTTGTTAGAAAAATATCGCTCAAATTTAAGAAACAAATGATGGCGCCACTATGATTCATTCAAGTCCATTCCGTCCCTGCTACTTTTTATCGCACGCAATGTCAAGTACTTATTTTTTATTTTCTAAGAGCAGAACATACCAAAGCAAAACTAGAATAATCTGTCAATGTCAAAAGTGACAGCCATGAGCCATCAAATTTTGTGACAGATGGAAAAGTAAAAATTCTAATATTTAAACTTTTAGTTTTAATACATTAATGTTTTTTTTTATTTTTAAATACTTAAACTCCAACACAGATTTAGTGTATTTATGTATTATGTATTTTTATTTCTAAAATAGAATTTTAGAAATTGTTTCTGGAAACAAATGATGATTAAAAAAAGAATAAATGTATTTTTGTTGAATTAAAAAGAAATTATTTAAAAACTTATGTTAGAGTTTTTTTTTTTTGAATTTTTCGGATCAGATATAAAACACATACGATTTAATTGTATAGCCAAGAATTTAGCTTTAAAAAATTTAGATGTTTAAAAAATGATTTGCGGGAAGTGGCCGACGTTACGAATAAATTCCAGGAGAAAGCCCCAATTTTGGACTACTTTTTGCAGCAATAGGGCCGTATGTCAGCAATAACGCGCCGAATATTCTTTTCCAAAGCGTCAATCGTCTCATACTTTTCTGTGTAGACAAGCGACGTCTTATAAGCTCACAAAAAGTAGTCCAGCGGTTATGATCTTGGAGCCCACAGGCCAACGACGAGAGATAACCCGCGTCTGACCATCAATCAAGTGAAAGCTCCCCAAAAACTATTGCCAGCTTGAAAACCACACGTCTAATAAAAAGTTATTTATGATAATTTTAGTCATAAGAGTATCAATTGTCATATAACTATTCTATGCGAACTATCAAAGAAAAGTTATCAAATAACAAGATGTATACTCGTACATAACGCCATGAACATATATCAAAATGTAGTCTATAAGAATTTACCCGAAATCAACATAAAATTCAAAATATTTATTGTCACATTCTGACACAATGTAAAACATTTTATGCTTTTAACACTTCGTTTTCAATATTATAATTAAATAGTAATATTGATGTCGCGTTCATCAATATGAAGATTTCAACCCACTATAATCCTGCCAAAGATCTGTATTGGTATTGAATAGTGTAGTTTTTGACATTGAATCAAATCGGTTAAAAAAGGTCGTCAATATGACGAAAAAATCATCAATTTTAGTCAATTGAACCTTTTCATTTATAAGATGAACAATAATTTATCGATATTATGAAAGTATCAACTGATGAATCTCGTACGTCATCCATCAGTTTTTATCATCAATATGATGAATAAAATGTTCAGAAATATTTTGAATATTTTTGAAAAATATTCTTACATTGTTGAATTTATTTATCAATATGATGAATTATTTTCAATATAATGAAGCATTCATCAATATGATGACAAAAATACCTTCAATATAACGATTGCATTCATCAATATGATGAATAATTTCATCAATATAATGAATGCGAAGAAATCACTCATCAATATAATGAGTAATTGATGTATTTTAAATTTGATTAAATTATATATATAAGTAAGATGAAATAATTCATCAATATAATGAACAAAGGTTTATGAAATTATGCATAAATATAATGAATACGTTCGCCAATATGATAATCTAAATTTGAAGAATTTATTATAAATATAATAAACATAATCATCAATATGATGAATTTATTTAATCATTTATTTTTCTTATTTATGACGTGAAGAAGTTTTTCATTAATATGATAAGAAAATCCATACGTATGATGAATGTAATGAACATGATAACTAATTTTTTTCATAAATATGATGATTAATTTCATCACTAGGACGAATTTCATAAATGTGAAGAACTCATTCATCAATATGATAATTGCATTCTTCATTATGATGAAATTTCCTCTTCAGACATTTGAATGGAATTTCTGGTGGATGAAATGAGATTCTTTATATTGAAGAGCGGTTCATCAATAAGATGAAAAGTACATCCATGTGATGATATTCAGATTTTCATTATTTTTACCCAAATAAAATACATTTTAAAAATATGTCGACATAAAATATTACCTGTGGTAACCCTAAAATCAGTAATAAATATACAAATAGGTTCAAATTAATTTTATGTTCGTCGCCTTAGAAGGTCATTTTTTTTAAGATGATGACAATTTATTTTCTCGTTTCCATATTATTTGATGACTCGTATCTTTTCAACTTGGACAGCGCAGCGCACCGTGATGGGACAGCCATCTTCCCAAAGCAGAAGCAGAGTATCTTTGTAGGTAGAGGTATGTTTCACGACATCATCAGCATCGACATCAACATGACGTTGTTGTCATCGAAATCGGTCGGTTTGGTTGAAGATACATAGATACTATATCTTTTACTACCTTTACCTATAGTCTAAACATAAAGATTGATTTGTTATTTTACTGTCTGTCAAATGGATGCCTTTGCGCCTTAAGTAAAGAAGATTGGTGTGAGAAACTCGATCAATTTTTTCTAAGTTGAAGAGACAGAGAAAAATGGAATATTTGCGGTTTTCATTTTGCAGCTATGCAAGGGACAAGCTTAATAAAAAAATATAAGAGTTGAGAAAAGGTGATAAATATAATTGAAAATACCATACCATCGAATTGACTTTAAAATGAGGATTGATAGAATAAGATTAATCGTATACAAGAAGCGACAATTTGTGTTTTAAATTTAAAAGAAATATTTATCTGTCTACCTACATTCATCCCATCAGCTTTGAAAGTCTGTTTATAGAAATTACGTAAGTTGATTCCGCTTATGAAACGAGCATTCAGTAAAAATTTTAAATATTTTTAAATATTTATGAAATTCAGATGAAATTCTTCAATTTCAGAATTCAATTTGATAGGTAGGGTATAATAGATAAAAAATGTATCTCGATAATGGCGATTTCAAAACGTCAACCACAGAACAATATGTCGTAATATCAGTATACTTTGCCATTCCAATCTTACACAAACCTCAAATAAAAATATCGTAAGGGTATCTAATATTTTTACGTATGTATCTCAAATAACACAACCAAATATACAAAGGTGAACTCGAACTCATAAAATGGAACCCCTTTCAACTCAGCTAACAAAAACCACCACAACACTGCGCTGTAAAATGTGACAAATGACATATCTGTGAACTGAACTTCTAAAACTTTGAAGTCGTAACAATTTCTGTTGAGATGTTGCATGTTATGACGACTTAGCTATACATATATAGGTACGTGGGTTAACCGCAAATCACATTTGTACTTCAAACCAAAACAAAACAGTTATAAAACAAAGGAACGTATTGAATGAAAAAAAGTCCAACTTGAAAAACAAAACCTAAAGCTATCGGGTTTTTTCGATATGTAAGTTGCTTTTGCTATCAATTGCTGCTGGTATACGAGTAGAAGCTGCATCGAGAGAATGGCATAACACATAACCGGGCATCTCAAAGCTTAGATGAAACCACTCCAACCGATTTCGAGCTCTGTGTCGAAGGTATAAGATATTCTAGTGTACAGGTCCGCCAAAAAAATTGTTTACCTGAGTGACAGAAAAAAGGGATCGCCAAAATGTTGGTTTTTAAAACATTTTTTTTTTATTTTGACAGATAAAACATGCACAACAATTAGTCTTAAAATATTGGTCTCAAAGAATGACTCATACAAACACTGATCAACAAGGTTTTGTAACTGGCAATAAAATTAAACTTTCCCTAAGGATTTTGTTGGCCTTAGTTGGAATCCGAGTTCAAAATCAATTTATCACGCCAAGTTTTCAAGATATAACCTTTTAAAGTCTAAATTTATAATCCCTGTCTTCAATGTTCCGATTTAATATATTCAGTATTTTATTTACTTTTTAAACCATCCGTATAAGTTCATAAGCTTTCAATTGTCCTACATAAACTTTTAAAAACACGCTGAAACATTTATGCTAAAACGGTTTTCAACAAATCCTGAATGGTATTGTAATTTTTTGTTGTTCTTTTAAGAATTTGTCGTCAAAACGAGGTCATCACATCAGGTTTTGGAAATATACTAAAAAACAAAGAAAGTATTGTTGAAAACTGGGCATATAGCTAAAATTAGACGTATTTTTCAAAACTATGAAAGCATAACATTAAAGGTTTTTCAAAGCTTCCTACTGAAGTAAATAAAGATTTACAAGTCATCTCTAAACTATTAAGAATATTTAGAAAACTAAGTTAGATACTTAAATGATTTAAACTGTATCTAAAAGATTCATATTTGTACTTTGTTTTTACGGAGTAAATTTCTTCTTAAATTATTCAATCGAAAGAGAATAGATGCGGCGGCATGAAATCATTCCATTCCATACGTCATTCAGCTAAAAGGCAGAACTGCAAATATTCTCTGTTGCATTTATCAAGGGAAGCCTTCGAGTGTATGGGGAAAAAACGAAGACAAAATTTTAAAAATCTGCATTTAATTCTTTCTATTAGAATAAATATGAGCGGAACAGTATGGTGCGTACCCATACCTACAACGCAAGCGTATTCAAGAATTGGCCTGACAAAAGAAACATACAGAACATAAGGATCACGGAACTCTCGGGAAAATCTTTTAATAAAACCGAATGTTTTGTTATATTTTTTAATAATATAATCATAGTGATCAGTAAACGTTGATTTTGAGTCTTGTATACCACCAAAGTGACGAATTCAACAGAAAGTCATAATTTATTATATTTTTAAGTTTTCGTGTAAAACACAATGTCTTACATTTGTCAATATTTAAAATCAAACGATTATTATTGCACCATTCCCAAAATTGATTTAAATCTTCTTGTAGGTCCAAACACTTCTTAATGGAGTTAACAATTCGAAATATTTTAACATTTTCTGCATAGATTAGCGATATAAGAATTTTTTTTAAATAAAAAGGCATATAATTAATAAATAAAATAAACATCAATGGACTAAGGTGACTTCATTGAGGTACATCAGAATTGACTTAAAATTGACCTGAAGGAAAACTCCTGAACACACCACTTGCCATATCTACTACCGTCTATCTATCTTTAAGATATGACCTAATTCACATAAAGAAACAGTCGTTAAGGCCAATTTTACTTAATTTATCAACAATAATTTCATGGCTTATTTTGTCAAAAGTGGGTAAATATGCAATCGACTTGAGAGTATTTTTCGAATGCATTCAAACAAACGCTGGAGAATTGTAGATTTGTTTTCATGGACCCATGTTGATTTTAACGATAATTCGTAACTAAATTTTTAGAACTTTTTTATGGACTAGCTAAAGGTATGAAGCGTTTCAAGGATCTGGGAACTTAGAACATTTCAGAGACTCGTTAAAAAAATTCAAGAAACAATTGATAAGAGACACAAGACATGCATTTTTTGAAGATGCATTCTTCTTGCAGAAGAAACATCTTCAAAGGCAGTCTTAAAATAATCTGCGAACATGTTCGAAATTGGCTCTGGAAGATGGCTTGAAGCATTTTAAAAGTCATACTTGCTGCATATCCGCCAAACTTACGTTTACTATTAATATGTCTTCGAAACATATGGGGGTTCAATTTTAGATCACACTCAGTATTCGAAATGAATTGAGAGTACAAAAAGTTTAAATAGTTCACAAATTTCTATTGCAGTTCTTGAGAAACTCTAACATCTCATCACTTTTCAATAGATCGAACTTCAACCAGCCCTGATTTCGTTTATTTTTTAAAGTTTTTAGGTGTAAATCAAACTATGACAGGCTACTATTTAATGTTTCTAACTCACGCAGTGGCCCGGATCTTTATTCCAAATTCACAAGAAGTTCTAATAAGTACTTAATAATTCTATACCTTCCGTTAAAACGATTTTGTGAATTATTATTACTTAAAAGTCTCATCTGTCTTACAAAAGTATCGCCAACTAAATTTTTAACTAACATTTATTGTAAATTGATTTTGAAGTATTGAATTGATTGATTACACCATTCGAACGACACAATTTACAAAATATAACTAAGGTAAAACACTACTCTTGGTATTCGTATCCGTATCCATATCTAGTGGCAATCGAAAATCACTTTCAATCACGACAAAGGCTATTGCTTTTGCTGGGTTGTTGGTTGAAGCTTTGAACTAGTGTTAGTCAATTATCGAGATTAGAGATAGAAATTCTTTATAACTTTTTTGAATGATTGAACTAGTTTTTACATAAAGGCGGTGGTAATGTAATTTTATATTGTTTTGAGTACCTATTTTTACATTTAACATCATCTAAATCTAAATTGGGTTAACAAGGCTCTGTTAGCCCTACCTACCATTGACCGAATACCAACATCATTATGAAGAAAAAATGGTCCAATACTGTCACAACTCCACAATCTGCACCAAATTGGCTTTTTCGAACACTAAATGAGTTAATGTCGTTCCTCAGTCTTAATTGTGATAAGCAAGATAGAATCAGAGGCAGTGTTCTGTCAAACTGAGTTTAAGTATAAGTGTTCCTTTGACATCGTTAATAAATGCAGCTTTGTATGTAAAAGATTGTAATGTTCAATAATTAATAGTCTTGTGAAACCTCCTACATTTTTTTGGTTTTATGTCTATTCAGAGGCTTTGTCTGAACTACTTCTAGTTATTTGGATCTAAGTAAGGCTTTCTCGGATCTTCCATACTTTAACAGTAAAACCGCTTGTTAACTTCCCATAGGAAGTTATTGTAATGGGTCCGATTTGACAAATTGAAAATTTTGACATTTCTCGACGTTTCAAGGTCCCTAGAGTCGAAATAAAAGATTTTTAGAAAGATGTCTGTGCGTGCGTGTGTACGTACGTCCGTACGTCCGTACGTCCGTACGTTCGCGACGTTTTTTTCGTCGTCCATAGCTCAAGAACCAGAAGAGATATCGACTTCAAATAAATTTTGTTATACAGATAATAAGGTAGAAAGATGCAGAAAGGGCTCTCAAGAAAATTGCGTGGGTGGTTTTTTTACCATAGCAGTTTAAAAAAAAGGTGAAAATTTTGGTTAACCCTAAATATCTCATGAACCAATGACGCTAGAGACTTGAATTAAATTTTGTATTATATATTGTAACGTGATACAAAACAATTATATTTTTGGAAAAAAATCCAATTAACGGTTTTTTTATAAATCAAAAAAAAATTTGTCACTTCGAAAATTTTACGACTAAAATATGATTTCATCTCCAAAACAATTTTGTGCAACGAAGAATAATGTTTTTGACATCTGATAAAATTTTGAGAAAAATCGAATTGACAGTTTTTTTACAAAAAATAATAACCTAAAAAAAAATAAAAAAAAGTTGGTAAAAATTGAGTTTTGACTCAAATATCTTTTCAAAACTTTGAGATATTGGCTTTAAACTACTTTTATCTTTCAAAAAATATTGGTTTCAACATTCAGTAAAATTTTGAAAAAAATAGAATTGACAGTTTTTTTACAAAAAATTAAAAACCGAAAAAAAAAATTAACAAAAGTTGGTAAAAATTGATTTTCGACTTAAATATCTTTTCAAAAATTTGAGATTATGGCTTCTAACTAATTTTAACTTATAAGAAATATTGTTTTCAACAGTAGGAAAAATTTTGAGAAAAATCGAATTGACAGTTTTTTTACAAAAAATAATAACCTAAAAAAAAAAAATAAAAAAAAAGTTGGTAAAAATTGAGTTTTGACTCAAATATCTTTTCAAGACTTTGAGATATTGGCTTTAAACTACTTTTATCTTTCAAAAAATATTGTTTTCAACATTCAATAATATTTTGAAAAAAATAGAAGTGACAGTTTTTTTTACAAAAAATTAAAAACCGAAAAAAAAATTTAACAAAAGTTGGTAAAAATTGATTTTCGACTTAAATATCTTTTCAAAAATTTGAGATTATGGCTTCTAACTAATTTTAACTTGTAAGAAATATTGTTTTCAACATTAGGACAAATTTTGAGAAAAATCGAATTGACAGTTTTTTTACAAAAAATAAAAACCTAAACAAAAAAATTAATAAAAGTTGGTAAAAATTGATTTTCGGCTCAAATAGCTTTTCAAAAATTAAAAATATTGGCTTCAAACTTATTTTATTTCACAGAAAATATTGTTTTTTATATTCAATAATTTTTTTATAAAAATCCAACAGTCCGTTTTTTCATACAAAAAAATAAAATCTACAAAAAATAGAATGCAAATTTGGTAAGAATTGATACATTTAGACAAACTTTTAAGCAAGACAAATCGATAGACGGGATGGGAAGTTATCAGTGTGGGTCGCATCCCAGCCTCTTTTTTTTACTATTAATTATAATTTATAATATTACTCTTTTTATCGAGACGGACTTTTTTTGGTCTTGGGATTAAGGAATCTAATAGGTGGAGAATTGTTTTGTCATCAACATACTTGACAATAAGCTCATGCAGCTAATTAGTAAATTTCTGTTTTTGCTATACTATGTTTTTTTACATGTGGCATTTTCTAATGTTTTAATTACTCGTCTTTCCTTTGCTTTTTCGAAAACAAATATATTTTTATTTTATCAATAATTAAGCATTCCACTTCATACCCCCTTCGCCTTTCTTCATATGGCATACATATGACACACATTTTATGTGTCAAAATGTTTCTGTTTCCAAATGTAAAAAAAAAAACATTTCATCCCATCACCAATCAATCCTCCATTTGATTCAATTAACTTGAAAGTTCAAATTTTTAAGGAATTTTTCAGTTTTTCAAAAAATTAAAAAAACACCAAAATTCTTCCGAAGTTTATTTTTAACATAAATACAAATCTTGTATACCTTTATTGTTATGTATACTTTAAAATAAGCATAGATATGTTTTTGCAGTTAAATACGCATACACAAAAAAGTTCTTATCTTTAGTATCGAAAATCTAAATAAAAACAAAACAAATGTTCTTATTTGAATTGAAATGAAAAGTTCCACTTAAAATAAATACAATGTAATATCTGCTATAGGGACGGACTTGCTAGACAATGGAACAAGCGATAAATTTGGCGCCTGAATTGAAAGTAGAAAATCCGAACCAAACAGTAACTTTATTTAGATGCATGAATCTCTCATGGATTGGTGTCGTCCCAAATCCAGCAATGTTGCTCACGTACCTTTTCATCCAAAAACAGGTCTCTTTGCTAAAGATGATTTTTCGGCCAAAATTGGGACCATCTTCCAACTGCACCAAAATCCAATAAGCGAACACACGACGCTACGTACGGTCATTTGGTTTCAGCAACTGACTCACTTGAATTTTATATCACGACGCAGAATTCACCAAAATTGTGATCTGCGACAAGCCAAGATGCTGCGAGCGACTCGGAATTGACTGCCTATAATTAAGCTGCATACTTTCACGAACAGTTGCGATGTTTTCATCAGATCTTGTGTTTTGTTGAAGTACGGGCGTTTTCTAATTGTTCACTAAGACGAAGGAGTAGAATTCGGACACCAAACGTTTCATAGTCGACTTGGAAGCCCATAAAAAGGGCGCAACGCTCACATCCCTGCTACTAGAATACACCAAATTTGATAGTAAAGTTTTGTCATTTGCAAGTGCTGCTCGACGCTGTTGCTTTCCATGATGATTAGTCTTTAGTGACTTATTAAAAAAAGATATTTTGACACATAGTAAAGAAAACAATATGTCCGCCACGTGCTGCCAAAATCAATTGGTCCCTATTGAAAAACTCTTAGTTTTATAATATTTAACATATTGACCAATTTCAGCAATTTTATCGTAAGCGACACTTTCAATAAAATACGAACACTAATTTATTAAAATATGTCCGTAATACATGAAGTCTTAAAACCTATTGTCAAGTTTTAACTTAAGTGCAGCATAAAATTTCCAATAAAGACTTTTAATTTGTTTTTGACCCTTACGATAATTTGGCGGAAAGGGAATCCCAGCAGGCCCATTGCCCCCCAAGTCCGTTCTCTATCTGACTTAATGAAAACGTTTGTATCTGCGGTCCACTGCAGGGCCTTTTTAGCCTGCTATACATAAAAGATACAACAAAATTTCATAGGTACGTTTAAAAAACAAAAACAAAAGAGGAAGAAAAATAAAACAGCACACCATTGAAGATTCAAATGTGGTTTTTCAATTCAATTTTATCTTCAATCTCAATGAAAAGATAAACCAGCTGCATTAATTCCGATGTTCTTTGTCTTATAGATATTTAATTTCTTCTCTTAATCCTTCATATACCTATTTGTATATATGTATGTACTATGTAGGTATGTATAAGTAGATGCACATTTTGAAGAAACATTTCCTCGAATGGTATAAGAACTTAAACCTTGTTAAAGCAAATATACAATAACTGAGAAGTCGTGCGGAAATAGTTGAAAAATAATAAAAACAAAAATCACATGGACCAAGCCATACTCCTAGAAAGTCCAAATCCATAATACCAAAGAAAACGAAATCCAAAAACAAAAATTGAAACAACGCCATCCAATGCTCCAAATTGAAATCCCCCTTTTGTAACTTACCATAGTCAAGACCACACGTTCTTCATATGGACTACTTTTGAATTCAAAGGAATGACAAACATCAAGAAATGAAATGAAATTCTCTGATGCTGGCCTTTGCCTACATCATAACACAACGAACAGCCCCTTTTTCTTCGCTAAAGCCTGCTTGCCATGTTAGGCCAGTGCCAGCGCAGCAGCGCCCTGCCCCTGAGTAGAGGATGCGGGAGATAATTCGCGTGCTCTGACATTTCAAATGTCAGAAGTATCTTTGTATGAAAAGATACATGGATTATGTCTAAGTTTTTATTTTTGTTTTGTTTTTTTGTTTATTCCTCATTGTTTTTGTTTTTATGACTTTTTATACTTTTTCAGTTTTCTTCTTATTTTGTTTTTGCTTCTTTGCTTTTGGGTCAATAGTGCAGGGAAGTTAAGCAAATTCAAAGAGGAAAGAGTAGAATTATATTTGAATGGATTTTTCGGAACTGACTTTGAACTTCTGCTGACAGCCCTGAGCTCATGTGAGGGCCAATGTTACTCACTCGAGGCCAGAAGTAGAACGAGAAGTACCTAAGTAGAATGGTTAAATGTGCTGAAGATAACCATTTCCGTAATTTTTGGAGATATATACAGACACTATACATGTAATGTTAGGTTAGGTTTATATATAGGGATAGGTGTCTTTGTGAAAGTCGCATAGGTTATATATCTACCTCAAATGTTAATTAAACTGATTCAAGAAAGTAATATAAATGCAAAATGGGTTAATAGACGATGTACAGGTTGATATAAACCTGTAAAAGTGTATAAAGATAGGAAATGAAGTTGAAATTTTCTGATTATTCTGCAAAAACTTTTAGTAGGTTAGTTATACTGATTTTATATAGCACTTACTTTTTGTTTCTTCGTTTGAATTTTAATATTTTGATAGGAAAAGACTAAGGAGTTATTAAATTTAATGAAACAGTAGGAAATTGCTTAGTATCCAAGGCATTTGTTTAAGAATATTTAATGGACAATGTATTTGGTCGTTTTAGATTATTAAAAGAGAGCTTTTAATTAACTTTATACATGTAAAGATGAAGAGTTTGTTTTTTGTTTGTTTGCTTGTTTGAAAGCACTAATCTCAGAAACTACTGGTTGGATTTGAAACATTCATTCATTGTTAGATAACTCATAAATTGAGAAAGACGATAGGCTATAATATAACAGCACGCTAAGACTAATACGAGCAGAGTACTAATAAAGAATGTTTTTAAATCGGCGATTTTTCGCTTTTGGGAACTTCCACTGCGTCAACTGCGTGCCCTGCGAAAACGGTTAAAGTTTCGCTAAAATAATGTATGACAGAATTTGTTCCCTTTATTGGTTCTAAAAAATAGTCCGCTCCGTCATAGGTCTATCTTTTAAAGTTAGCTCACTATAAACCATACGGGTTGCCTTAGCTTGTCCGTCATACACTTAGAGGCAGTGGATGGCGGAATAAATGTGGAGAAATTATTTTGGGAACTCAAAAATTACGAGACGGTCCTGTACTCGAGGTGCATACCTACTATTCTCAGAATTCTTTTCTATCAATGTGCACAATATCAGTACCAAAACTCAGTAAAGGTAGAAGACTAATTTGTGGTGAAATTTCATTTCCCTTTATAAAATATTCTCTGCAAAGTTACTATGAATTGAAAACAGGTGAATGAAAAAACTTATACCATATATGTATATATTTCCTTGGCATAGTTGTTCTGCACCGGCTATGTTATGTTTTATTGTCTCAGGTTCGGGGTGGTGTCATCCATGGTATACGAAAGAGTTAAAAACAGTTTGAAAGAAGGCTTGGAAAATTTCTTAAAAAGCGTTGCCTGAAGATTGTAAAGTCTATGTTAAAAACTTTCAAGAGTTTTAATCTCTTTTTAATTATAAATTTTTCGAATATCTTATGAATATGGAAAGTTCTCTTATGCTTGGAGCTAGAACTAGAAGCTTTTGGAAATTAGCTCTCTCAAAAAGAGAGACTTAGGCGGAATTCCTACATTTGTATTGAACAAAAGTTAATTCTAAGCTTAGGTACATTTCCAACCATAAGGAAGAAGACATTTATTACACCAGTCTTAAAGAAGAGTAAAAAGTCTGACGTTCGTTAGTAATAATAAACTAATTTCTAAACTATCCTGTATTCCCAAGCTTTTTAAACTTGATACTTTATATTTTAATTTCAAGAATATTAAATCTGCAACAATATGGTCTTATTTGTGAAATCGTTCGATTACTACTTATCTAATTGCATTTTTGCATAAATGCTCAAATACCCTAGAAAGAAGTCAAGAGCTCAACTGTTCAGTTATTATTCTAAAGCTTTCGACTGACTTCTTTATGATATTATCACATTTAAGCTGAAAGCAATTAGATTTCCTCCTCAATTCATCACATGGATTTTTTCTCGTCTTCAAAATAGGTCTTACAAGTTAAATTCAGAAGTTATTTTTCCAACCCTGTCATTGCTAAATTAGTAGTTTCCCAATGTAGTAATTTAGGACCAGTAATCTTTATCTAACCCATCAATGATGTACCCCTTTGATTGCAATACAATCACATTTAAACATTTTTGTCGGCCCACATCTTGAGCATGCATCCCATCACAAAAATAAGATGGAATCAGTTCAACAAAACTTCATAATCTTCGCTTTAAGAAGAATACCATGGTCTGATCCTTGCCCCTTAACGCTGCCTCTAAACTTTTTTTAATCTATTCATTTCCTTAACACTAACTAAGTAGTCCTATCGGGGAAATTTAAAGCTGGTGAGTTTAATTCATTATTTTGGTACCTTTTATCAGCAGAATTGAATACAATTTTGAAAGTGCTTGACGAACATTTTCGGACAGCATATACGTCTACATTTATTTAGTCCATGTCTTTGAAATATGCCTTGGTGGCTTCTCAATACCTAAAGAAAAAAGAAGCTGGGATGCGACCCACACTTTCCATCCCATCTGCCGATTTGTCTTGCTTAAAAGGTTTGAAAGTTTTCGTGTTTTGTTAAAAAAATTTTCAGTTAAATAATTCTAAAAAAATTAAAAATTGCCAACAATATTTTGAATATTATGAAATAGTTTGATTTCAAAACCGATTTTTATTAACGAGATTTTTAGTCGAAAACCAATTTTTACCAATTTTAGTAGCATTTCTTAAAAGTTTTTATTTCTTATATAAACAAATACAAATTGGATGAATTAAATAAAATTGAAGTCAATGTCTTCTATTGTTCACGAGATATCGAGAACCGAACATCAATTTTTCCCAAATGTGCGTACTATTTTTCGCAGATTTTATTTTTTATGAAAAAAACGGACTGTTGGATTTTTATACAAAATTTACTAAATGTCGAAAACAATATTTTCTGTGTTATAAAATAAGTTTGAAGCTAATATTTTTAATTTTTGAAAAGATATTTGGGTCAAAAATCAATTTTTACGAACTTTTGGTAATTTTTTTAGGTTTTTAGTTTTTGTAAAAAAAATGTCAATTCGATTTTTCTCAAATTTTTACCGAATGTTGAAAACAATATTTTTTATAAAATAAAACTAATTTTAAGCCAATAATATCTCAAATTTTTACTAGCTTTCATTAATTTTTTTTTAGGTTTTTATTTTTTGTAAAAAAAATGCCAATTCGATTTTTCTCAAAATTTAACTGAATGTTGAAAACAATATTTCTTATAAGATAAAATTAGTTGAAAGCCATAACCTCAAATTTTTGAAAAGATATTTGCGTCGAAAATCATATTTAGGTATATATTTTTTTTAGGTTTTTATTTTTTATAAAAAAACTGTTGATTCGATTTTTCTCGAAATTTTACCAGATGTCAAAAAGTTTTTTTTTTCGTTGCAGAAAATTATTTTGGAGATAATATCACGTTAAAATAACGTTATTGGTTCGTGGGATATTTAGGGTTAACCAAAATTTGCACCTTTTTTTCCAAAGTGCTATGGTAAATAAACCACACACTCAATTTTTTCGATAGTCCTTTCTGCATCTTTCTATGGGCCTTGAAACGTCGAGAAATCTCAAAATTTTCAATTCGGTAAATCGGACCGATTACAATAACTTCCTATGGGAAATTAATACAAAATTTGCAAATAAAAATCGATTATTTAAAAAAAAATACAAATTTAAAAATGTCTGCTACAACATTGCCAAAAACTCGAATTCGCGAATAGAGATTATGATAATTTTTCATTAAAGGCAGTAACAGAAAACATAAACTTATGTCGTGTATGATAATCCAACGCACTAGTTATCACGTTACAGCTGCATTCATGAATTGTATATAAGATTACAACTTCTGAGAAAGCCAAAACGTAAATAAGTTTCAAATGATCTCACTAAGTTAAAATCTTTTTAGAAGATATTATAACTTAGCTTACTTATTACTTACCACTTCATGTATCTAAAAAGTAAGATGTAAAATTTTTAAATACGATAAATAATAATAATCAATCATATAAACAATTGGCGCCCAATGTGGGATTCTCCAAAAAGCGCATTGGGTTATTGCTTAGCTAAACTTTAATGGAAGGTATACACTTCCTGTCATATATGTCAACATGTGTAATCCTAAACTATAATCTATCATTAATCTTAGACTTTTATGAGTTCTTTTTGTCCAAATGTTATTTTTGGTTTGGGTCAAACCGGAAATCTAAAGTTACACTCATTTACAAAAGATTCAAATGCACACAAAATATGTTGTCATTATTCATAAACTGAAAAACCTCCCACATTATCAGGAAACGCATCTTCATAATGCTTAACAACACTTTTTGTGGGTGGGTTAGGTGTAGGCCAACTTGTTACCTTAAAAGAAGAAAAACGCGTTGATTTTATTATACTTATCTACGGTAAAGCTTTCATATATGTACAGTCATTAATTTGCTTGTTTTATTTAAGAAAATATATTTAAATGTCTTTATCAGAGCATGAGAAGCTTTTTTTTAAATATGTATACCTACAAATAAAACCATTGGAATGTAAATCAAAACCTTGAAAGTTGTTTAATCTTATTTTTTTAATATTTTGTTGGACATTTAATCATAAAATTAAAATAAATAAGTATCTAACCTTTATACCTACAATTCTTATACTCGTTTGTAATACAAAAATATAAAAAGTTTAAATAAATAATTCAACATCGTTGTATTCTAACATTTTTGTCTTATTTCAAATTGTCCAGTCTTTTCGATGGTTTCGTTGTTGTTGTAGTTGGCTCTCATAGTTTTTCTTTTTAATTCCCATACCGCATTTTATCTTTAAAAAAGAAATAAACTTCACAACAAGTAAAATCCACTAATTGCACATTGCTGCATGTGAATAAAGAATAAACAGATATAAGCTAAAGCCCAACAAAAAAAAAAAAAAAACAAAAACGATAAAACAGAAATGGCAAAATAAATTAAAAAAAAATACTAAAAACCAATTGAAAGAAATTTTCCCGGCCGGCTTACTAATGACAACAAAAACCACTCAAAACGGTAAATAAAAACAAAACAACAACAACAACGACTTCTATTTAGATACAGCACCACTTCCGTTTGTATGTATGTATATATGTATGAGTATAGATACTTTACCTATATACTTACACAACAAAAAGTATTTCAATGCAAGCTTCATAGATATATTATATCTTTTTGGATTGGGTCTCCTTTTCTTCTTCCACTTCTATAACTTTGAAGCTATCTACAAAAATGAACTGAATGTGGATTGTAGAGAAAAATAAAATTGTAGATAGATTTTAATCATATTCATATGAATCCAATTCGTCAAAATAATGATGATAGCTAAGAAACATGTGTTTTTTTTAGGGAGAGAAGATTCTTTATCTTCTCTATACGAAGTTAAATAGACACAGATGGTGGAATGAATGATCAGAGCAATAAGCATCAGTTGTCGTTTTGATCAAACAAACCTTGTAAGTTTTTCGTCTTACAAATCATTAGTAAAACTATTGTTAAGAGGCTTATGTTAGGTTAGGTAAGGTTGATGGTCTAGCGATCAATATAAACTCGTTGTGGTACCCTTAAGTATTGAACTTAATGATAAAGAAATATTTAAAGCCTATGATGTCTATTGAATTTCTTGCTTTAACTTTTTAGAGCCATTGATAAAATCTAATAGGCTGTTTCCAGGAATTTTTTTGGAGTTCTTTAAGATTATCGGAGAAGTGTCTTCCTACCAGTGATTTTTTGTCTAGGTGCATAATCAAATAGGAGCTGGTTTTGTCGAATATAGGTCATAATTTCCTGTCAAGGCTCTTCCATCTTTCATTGGTTTCTTGTAATACTCGTATCTTGTTACCAATGAACTGTTTTAATTCACAGTATGGGATGTCTGTTATTGACTCCAGTGTATCCTTACCTAGTACCCAGCAAAATCTTATGTTATGCTGTGAGTTAAGTATCGTTAGTTCTTGGCGATAGTAATTTACAAGCTTCGATTTGATTTCTGAGGCAGAAATCGATTTGCTGCTTGGCTATCAATGAAAATGGTGATATCAACTCGTGATAACGCTAGCATTGAAATCTTTTTTACAACGTTTGTCACTGCCAATACCTCGGCTTGAGAAACCCTTTTTTAATCGGAGAGTCTGGAGTTAGCAAGATAGAGTGTTTAAAAAAAGATAACTGCACCTAATTCAGCATCCGTTTTTAAGCCATCCGTAGATTATGGACATTGTCGACTCATGTCTGCAACATTGCTTACCAAGCCGTTCCTATCAGGGAAGATAGTACTAAAAGGTTTATTAAAGTTCATGTTTTATGTGGCTAGTTTTCTAGCAATTGGTCTGACTGAGCTGTAAACAGCTATTTGCAGAGGTTTCTTGTGCCATAAGCTCCAGAGGTAAAAGATTGAGTATTACTTCCAATCGTCCAGTGGGAGTGGTCGTCATCGCCCTGTTATGCCTATAGGCCTGTGGTTTTTTTTCGACCGCATTGTTTTGTACGTTTTTGAAAGCCTACTTGTCCTTGTCATGGAAAGTTTTTCCTAAAGTTTACATCAATAATTGTTGGGCTGTTTCTACACTTTTGCCTTTTGAATAGGCGTATTGCGAAGGAGATATAACTTCAACCCTGATGTTACTGCGGATATAAATATCGAGAAGTATCTCCAATGTTTTAAGAATAAACGATGTGAGGCTAGTTAATCTGTAGTCTTTAGCACTGACCTCGTGCCACAACCTAGGAACGTATCCCCATCTGAGGCTTTTATGGAATATATGCAAAAATGCCATGCGGACTTGGAGATTTGAATGGTAAGAAGGAGTTTAAAGCCCATTTTATCTTATATCCACTGTTAACAAACCAATCGAAACTATATTTTCAGAGTAAGTTGAGTTGATAGCTCTAATTCGTTATTAACATGATTGAAGCCCGGAAAATGGGTATTTTGCATGAGTTCTATACTTTCCCGACAAGATTCTGTCCATTGACCAGTGGGTTTCCTTAGTGGCCCCATTGGAGTAGTTTCTTTGGCCACAGTTTTTCGAAGTCTCTTTGGCTTGTAAACACATTGGTACTGAAAGGCCTTGACATGCACAAATCCGCTGGCACAAATAGCATCCCTTCTATTGTTCTGAAGAAGTGTTCTTCAACGCTAGCTAAACCACTGGGTAAGCTTTTTCACTTGTAGTGATAAATAGTGCGTATGGGGCTGCCATGCCTAAAGTCTTGGGTTCCATTATTTTTTTTCACAAGTATTGCCTCTAGCGAGAAATTGACAAATCCTCTAAGAGCTAAGAGTAATTTTTGTCATGAAAAGTGCTTTTTCAAATTAGCCGTTCGTATTCGGCATATAAACTGTAGGTCCCCTCTATTCGTTGAAATTATGCACACACAGAAATCGTTGTTAGTCACTTAACCCTGGGGTAACTACAAAAACTTTTATTATCTTTACTGTTCTAAAGGTCTCTTTCTGAGTGGATGAAAAGTATCATTTGTACAGCCAGTCTCTAAAAAAGACAAGGTATCCTCCTCCTCCTCTAACTACCGTCCAAAAGAACCCCTGTCCCTTCTCTCCAAGGTCATGGAAACGCTGATAAATAATCAACTTAACAAATATCTCAAAGAACGAAATCTACTTAAAGACCGGTAGTATGGCTTTCCTAACAATAGGTCTACCGGTGATCCGATGGTTTATCGCACCCAACAGTTTTGGCAAAAGTAAGGTGCAAACAAAAGTGCACACCTTCTAATTTGGCTATTATTTACAAAGCCTTCTCCGTGAAAAACTCGAATGTAACTGGTGCCCCTAAAAGACGTTTAATCTTTTGGATAGAATCTATAAATTGAATCAGCCAGTTGCATTCCCCTCAAATAATTTAGTCGTAACACTCAGACTTCCTGCTCACTTTTTTGCCCTTCAGCTTCATTTCGGACGCACTGTCAAGTAAAGAGATTCTGTTTTTAACCGAACATCGAGAATGTGGAATGCTTATGCTTTACCCTGTTTTTTCTCTCATTTTAATATTCAAAACTTTTCGATTAATGTGCAAGCTCGCACTGTGTTTAAACGTAAGCATGTTAGAAGTATTAAACGACAGCAAAGATTCCACGCAGAAACTTCTAATTCTATTTTTTTTTGAAAATTTGAATGTATTACATGATTCCACTTATTTAAATTATAATTATAACAACATTACGGAGCTTTTAAGGCGGGCCAGAAAAAATTTGTACACATGTTTGTCATTATGTCATACATTCTACTTAATGTACTAAGATTTAAAAAATGACACACAAATAAAAAAAAGCCCTGAAACATTCGTCAAGTGAAAAATTTTCTTTTATCATTTTTATCAAACATTATTCAGTCACAGTGCCAAAAGTATTTCATTTTCATTCATTTATTATACTCAGAAAAAAGGTGTCCACCTCTTCCCGAGGCAACATTATTTCTTTTTTCGAAGCAAAAGTTCAAAGTTCTAATTTAGTCTCGAGTTCATCAAAATAATGCACACGACTATGACTTGTATGGTAAAGGTAAGGTAGTTGGTAGCTTGCTTAGAAAATTACCTACCAAAATGCACAACATTGACTATTTCCGGTCTCTTTCGCCCTTTTCCACCATTAAAGGTACCTTACTTCTAGTATACCTACCTAGGTTTATACACATCATCGTCATTATGATCATCATCCGTGATAGTAACTCCATTAAAATAATAAAAGAAAAAAGTATCAGCTAACGACATGCAAGCACGCGAAGGTAGAATGAACAAAAAAAGAATAATTACAACCTTCCCGTGTGCAGGTTCACGTCTCGCGTGTTGTCGCGACGACGGCGACTACGACGCTAACGCTAACGCTTATACGAACTCTAACGCTTATACGCTATCACCCTGCTGGATGTCTGCTGAAAAGCATGGAACTCATTGCCTTGCCATCATCATCATCATAGTAGTCGTCGTGTTCAACCTCCAACAGTCCAACAGCTCCCTACCCTATCACCGGTTCCAATCATTTTCCATTTCATTTTGGGTTTGGTCGGCATAAGTCGGTACTTCATTGCATTTGGTGTCATTAAAAGTTGTGGCCGCGTTAAGTTATGGCTATGAGCCCCTTTTCCCTCTGCAAGGCTATATAGGTGGGTTAGGCAAGTTTGAATATAGGTACTATGTATAACGTTAAAAAGGTTGGTAATGGGATAAATTAACGCAGACCAACCGAGTTCGGTTTTATAACAACTAGCCGACACATTATAGATAAAATAGATTACAAATATGTTTTTATATGTGTGTGTGTTTAGTATTCGCATTAATAAGTTTCTATTTGCTCTATCAATTTAACACAATCCTTAAACTATTAGTTATGCGTGTGCAGAATGTGGTTGGTATGTATGAAATATTTATTGTGGTGTAGAAAACAACATGCAGACATTTTTAGAAATTTGTCGGTTTTTGTTTTGTCTGCGTAAATTCGGAGCTGGCATTACTTCATCAAGATCAATAATGCAAAAGAAACCCTATAGAGACGGATTTAAAGCCACAAGAGGAGTCAAAATCTACTTTTTACTTATTTATAAAGCTGAAGAGTTTGTTTGTTTGTTTTTATGTTTGTTTGTTTGTTTGCACTCTCTAATCTCAAAAACTACTGGTTCGATTTGAAAAATTCTTTTAGTGTTACATAGCCCCCCTACCAAGAAAGTTTATAAGCTATATAATATCACGATAAGATTAACACGAGCGGAGCACCGATAAAGAATGTTTCAAAATCGGTTATTTTTTTCGCTTTTGAGAGCTTCCACTGCATTCGCTGCAGAAACAAATAAAGTTTTGGTAAGATAATATATAACAGAATTTTCGCCTTTAATATTTCTAAGAAAAAGTCCGCGAGTGCATACATACATACTCACTATACCCATTTCTATGCTCCATATCCTTTTCCAGAAATTTTCCAAGACCAATTCGTTCATTTGCGCGTATGCCCTCTTTATCTTCAGGAAATTTGTATGGGTTTGAATCGATTTTGAAAAATTGGTATATAAAAGTTGTTTTTTTAGGCGTGTGGTTTTCAAGAAGAGCGGCCCAATTTTCGACCATTCTTTAACATATGAGTAAACTTTGTTGTCAAATGTCAGCAAAAACGTTCCGAATATGAACTTCCAATGCGTCAATCGTCTCTGCGTCGACAAGCGACTTCACATTACCTCGAAAAAAAAAAAAAAATAGCCCAGCTGTGTTAAATTGTACGATCTTGGACGCCACACCACAGGTACTCAACTCGAGATGATGCGTTCACCAAAAGTTTCCATCAAAAATCAAAGCATTATTTTGGTAATAACGTTTTTTAAAAGGACTAACTCCGAAAAAAGTATTTCCAGGTTAAAAACCACAAGTCTAAAAAAGCCTGTGAACAATTTGTGTAGTAGTTTTGTAATCAAGTTGTTGAAACGTGTATCGTTCCATTTTTAGTAATGGCGTAGAACCTATTACTTGTCAAATGTCAAAATATGACAGCTACCGTAATAATGGGCTGTTCAAAATATTAAGATGTCAAAATACAATTAAATTTAAGGCAAACATTTAATATTCTTCAAATTTAAATTAAACGAAATGAAGTGAAATACAATTGGAAATATGTTGTTAACACACTTGTAAAAGAAAGTTTAACCAGCTTTAGGTAAGAAAACAGGCAATACACTATATGCGAGTATGTAAGCCTACATATGTATGCCCTTCTTTTTCTATACTGCTATATTAAACACCTTAGAAAAGTTAATTGTTTTACTCAAAAACAAAAATAAATAAAAATATTTAAGTAATTAGTGCAACTGCTTTAAACATTTTCACTTCAAAGACACCCGCCAAAATTTTGCTGTTTAAAGCTCACATTTCTACAATAGCTAATCAGTTAACAGCTCAGTCAAACTTAAATTTCAATCTCAGTTCAGAGTTATGTAGGTAAGGTAAGGTAAGGTAAGGTATAGATATCTCACGTTCGGTTTGGTTGGTATTTTTCCCCAGACGCTTAGCGAAAACATTAAATCATTTAACACACCTGTAAGGCATATAGATATGGTTATAGGTATACAAATAACAAACCATCATGACTCCTCGATTTTCAAAGACTATAAGGTGACCATTTGGTCTCAATTTAACATAAAAGCTTCTCCTAAATTTTCAGTCCAGTTTCTAAGAAAGAGATGGATTTAAAAAATAACGTAGGATGCTTTCAACTAAAAAAGTAAGTTAATGTCACCTAATGTCACGAGTCATGCCAGAAATTGAGGGGACCTACAATTTGTATGAAGTATCGAACCGGAGAATTTGAGAAAGTACAACAATTATTCCTGTAGGTTTTGACAATTACTCGCGGCAGTAACCGTGAAAAAACTTTTAGGTGGCACAGGCAGTGATTGAACCTAAGACCTCTTGCATTAAAGTCCTAAACACTTACCATCACGTCAGGAATACCATAGGGATTCACTTAAGGCGATTTAAAATAGCTTACTTACTTGCTGTAGGTGATGCTACAGTTCTGTGTGAACCATCAACGCCTCACCCAACAAACTTCTCCATCTAGCTCGGCCCCTACTAGACCAGAAGACAAAGTCCTTAACTTCCTCAAAGTTACGTCTGTCGATGGAGATATTTTGACTAAGACGTCGGTCTTGTCTTGCCTCATTAAACGCTTAGCCTATTTTTGTCGCCTCTGTTTTAATACTCACAAAAGTTCTATCGACATCACGCTGAGTTCAATTCTGTCAATATCATCAGCATATTCGAAAAATTGGATAGGTTTAGAGCCTCGGGTCGTGAACTATACAATATTCTTTCAAGGATGATGTTAAAGAAATCAATTGACAGTGCATCATCTCGTCTCAAGTCTCTGTTTATCTTAAAAAGGTCCGATTAAGTTTTTTTTCAACCTTTACAGAGCAGCGCGAATTCTCCTTGGTCATCCTGCACTAACAGACTAGTTTGTGCAAGGATGTTAAAACTAGACATAGATATATACAGTTCGACCCTGTAGATTCTGTCATATGCGGCCTTGAAATGTATGAAAAGGTGGTGGGTGAGGATTTGATATTCTTGTGGTTTTTTTTCAGGATCTGCCGTAATGTAACTATTTGATCAGCTGTGGACTTTCCTGGTCTAAGGCCACACTGCTAAGAATCCATCAGGTTTTTAGACGTTCAGATATTTCTGTAGAGAAGTTTTTGCATGCGATGTTAAGGAGACGGATTCCCCTATAGTTGATGAAGTTTAGAGGATCTCCTTTTTTCCGTATCGGGCAAACAATACTGAGGTTCCATTCATCGATCATGCTTTCTTCCGACCATATTTGTTGAATTATCTACTGCTGCTTGGTTAGACTTCAGCTTAGATATGACAATCTTTACCTCATCTAAGTCGAGAAGACAGGATTGTTGGCTTTCGTCTTCTATATTGCAAGGATCATCCTTCCTGTTAGCGGAATTCCGTTCGTACTGTCGTCGCCGCCGTTATAGAGTCTATAGAAGCGGTCCTTCCATATCCTATTGACTGCGGTTCTGCTATGGTGTGTGCAAGTTTTTTTAACGCTTGTTGCCTTCAGTTTGAGGTTTATGCGCTTATGAATTTCATTTCACCTGTCCGTACCTGTTGTTTGGCAGGGTCTGTCTGTCGATTTAAAACATCTATAGTACTGAAAATATTTCAAGATAGACTGGTCACCCTACATAAACGGAATAGGTAACCTAACTCATGGAATAACCGTATAACATTAGTCCTGCATTCTTTTGTTTTTCTGTTTCATTGCAATTTTCTTTAACGTTTTTAAAACTTTAATTCAAATGGTTGATCCATGTACCTACCACCATGGCTATGTTGTCTATGTCCTCCCATTAACGCTCCTTTCGTTCCGTTTTTCGCACTTCACTTTGGAAAGTTGCTAATGTTGAATGTTGAAGCCACTAAACGACGATGATGACTACAACTGCGACTCCGACTGCAACTGCGACTGCGATATGATATGGCAATGGCAATGCTGATGATGATGATGATGATGCTTAACCGAGAAGAACGATGAATTCAACTGGGAAATTCGGCTGAGATATTTCTACAGCTTTGCACGGCAGCGCAGCAGCGCCAGCTTCAACTGTTTTCTCAAATTGTCAGAATGACGACGACGGACAAGACCGACAATGATGACGGAGGCAAAGTGGATGGTGTGGCAAGTGGCATGAGGCAACCAACGCTAAATGACAATAGGGAAGAAATATTATACCTATCTATACTTACATATATATTCATGTACCTACATACATACATATGTATGTAGGTATAATTGCAATCTGGGATGTGTAGCACATATATTCGCATATATACAATACATAGGTATATCTTTAAATGAATAGATACCGTTATGTAATTAAATACCAACAACAAAATTCAATGCATTAAGATTGCATGATGCTTCTATAGAGGCTAAGTCTAAGTGGCATAAGATACAACATACAACTCTTGAACGGCTCTTCTTATTTCTAGTTCACAAATGCTGATGAAGATGTCTCTGATGGTGTTGTGTTAAAATTTGCTAGAAAAGATGCCTTCTTATCCATCGCTCCTTTTTGTTGATGTTTGTTGTTTGTTTTGTTAATTTTTGATTTTGTTTTTTGTTTTTGTGTGTTTGAAACGAGAAAAATCTCTTCTTGGAATTGTGTTAAAATTTTAATTGCTCCAACAGAGATTAATTAAAACAAAGCAAATAGCAATAAATGCATAGATACTAGATACGTAGACTAAGAAGTTTGGAAAAAGTTTAAGCGCAATGATAAATGAGTTTCATTTCATCTATTCTTTTATTTCATCTTATAAAGGGAAAAGGTGGATTTTGTTGAAGATTTTCTTGACGAAAGAGATTTATCATTGGTAACAAAGCTATTTACTTTTGAGTTTTGCAAAATGATACGTTTTTGGTTAGAATGAGAAAGAAATGATTTACGAAATTATAAGAGATGACATTTATCCTGACAAGTATAACTTTGTTTAAACGTTTGATTTTCAAAAAGAAACACAAAAATTGAATATTTTGGCAAAAAGTTAAAAAACTAAAGCTTCTTAAAGACGAGCAGTATGGCTTTCTTACCAATAGGTCTACCGGTGATCCGAAGGTTTACTGCACCCAACAGTAGAACAAATCTTTAGACCGTTTTGGAGTAACTAAGATTATTGCATTTGATATCTCAAACGTATATGATGAAGTTTGGCACCAAGCTCTCTAATCGAAACTATGTGCTTTTGGTATTGATGAATATCTTCTTCGTAGGATTCAAAACGACTTTTTTATTCGTTCAATATAAGTCAAATAATATGATTTCAAGTCTGAAATGTCTCTGGTGCCCCCAAGGGCTCGGTGTTGTTACCGACCCTCTTCCTTATATTCAGAAACGATCTCTTGTCACCCACTTCTAATCCATTAAACTGTTTCGCCGATGACAGTACCCTCAGCTTTTCATATTCGTTCCTAGATTTACATCCTTGTCCCTTGGATGTGGAACTTCAACGGCAACGTATGAAAAGCTTAAATTCCGATCGCGGCACTTGCGTCGAGGTCTAGTCAACTTTCAGTATTCTGTGTGTGAGTACCATCGACACCTCTAATGGAATGATCACATATTAGACATTGCCAAAAATGCTACTATTTCTCCAAAGACGCAAGAAAATTTCACCCCTTCTGATGTGTCTGTAGTTTAGAAAGCCTCAATTCGTCCAGAACTTGAATATAACTCGCATATTTGCGCAAGTGCCCCTAAAACAAATGTAAGTCTTTTGATTATAATCCAAAAAAGAGCTTCGAAAATGATAAGCAATAGAACTATAACGCCGCGCCGCCGCAATGTTTTTGTGGCTTTTGTTAATTACATATATTTTTACAAACGATATTCTGTTGAATTGGCCAGTTGCATTCTTCTTCCCCTCAATCAATTCAGCCGGAATAATTGCACTTCCAGAAATGCTCATCTGTATACTTTTGAGCTAAGTTTCAGATGTACTGTCAAGTATAGAGATTCGTTTTTTAACCGCACATCGATAATGTAGAATGCTTTGCCCAACTCTGTGTTTTTTCCTCTCATTTTGATATTCAAAAGCAATGTGTACCGGTATCTTCTCTTTAATCCTTCCACAGGTCCATGTGTTCAAACTTTAAACATTTTAGGCATTTCTCTATAGCGCCCCCTATTGTAACATTTTGGCCGGCTTCATTTTTGAAGAAATAGGGACCAATGATTTCTTTTGTGACTTTTTTAGGATTTAATGTAAAATAAGCTTCATTGCTAAACAAATTTCGGAATCGGTAGCCATCTCGTATTGGGGCCATTCACCGAACGTGTGACGCGCTTGATGATCGTTCGCCTCAAATTCCAGCGCGAGTTGGATTTTATAAGCCGCAAATCAAGATCCTTTTGTAAAATCTACCATTAAGTGGATAGACACGGCTCTATTTGTTGCGCGAACCGATGGCGGATAGACTCATTCGGGTCTTGTTCGATACTCCACAGCAGCTATAGATTTTTCGATGTCTCTGAAGTATGGCGTCTCTGAGAAAGCGCATTATCAATTAGACTAGAGTAAGCGTGGGCCGAAACCGGTCAATGGTTGCTCGCATTGCCGACTCTTCTGGGCGATTATGTCGAACGAATATTTGACGCAGAGCTCGATGCGTCGTATGAACCGAACCATCATTTTAGTCATAGATTTGCACGATTTGCAAGCGATGTTTGAAGTTAGTCTTTTTTGTATGTCAATGTGAAACCAAACAATGCATAAATCAAGTGACAGCTGTCAACAACTCCAGAAAGATGATAACCAGATAAAAAACAAACATCTAAAAAGTACCCGTTTTAAAACACAATTTGAAATTAAGCAGAAAACTTTATGTTGTTCTTAAATACGTATGTGTATGTTCATGTTCAATGAAAGGTCTTTCCTTTCCACCCAAAAGTACTATAGGTTCTCAAAACTTGACATCGCAAAATATTCACCTCTATCGTGGTGAATTTTGACAAATTGAATGCAATTTTGAAACACGAGATATAATGAAAACAAAGCTTTAAAATTCCACGTTTTACATTAAGCTGTTTTTTTTTTTTTTTTTTTAAAAGCTACTTAAGTACGAACATAATCTGCAGAAAAAAAACAACCAATCCTAATTTTTTAACAAACCCACTTCACTTTGCCATATTAATATTGGTTAAAGAGGGATGTATTTTAGGTGCTAAGCCTACATGAAATTAATTTCATTAAAAACAACACATCCTCCCAGCCTCTCTGTTGTGTTACATTTCTGGGATATTACAAGCTAGAATTCGCATGTATAAGCTCCCATTCGACACATAAATTCCATTTAGTTCAGACGGTATATAGGTATATAATATACACTATACAATATGTATATGAACTCAAAAATGTTTTATATTTTACAAAGGAACACTTCCCATGGGATCCATTTACTCCAACCCTTCTTTCACTCGCCCTCTGTTACATATAATGTTCATATATCTATAAATGCCTTCATTTGAAACCCTTAAAAAAAAGACCAGAATAAAATCGACCAACCTTTGTATCATAGATTTTACGTCAAAATATGTCTATCTATGTAGATATTCATAATAATATATGTCATGAGTAGAATAGCGAAAAAATAAAAAGAAACATTCTTTTGCAGCTCAACCAACATTGTGCACACTCCCCTTTAAACATCAAACAGACAGAGTGTCAAACACATAGCGGGTAGTGTGCCAGAGCCGCGGTACTGCGGTAACTATGACAGATGGATACACAAACCTACATGTTCAACTATGTTCAATTTTCATAGCTATAGCAAGAGTTGGTTCACTGTGCATAGTTTGCAAACACCTTACCTAACCAGCTATTGATCTACTCCGACACTACACTATAACGCCAACAACAACCTTCAGGGACGGACTTGGCTTTTATCTCGAAGTGGAAACAATAAATGCAATATTAATAGTTCATTACTTTTTGTTCTGACGCATATTCAGAGCTCAAAGCATCATATGATGTTTCCACGCAGAAGTCTCGAACTGCTTCTCTTTGAGCCCTCTAAAACTATCATAAAGTGCCAACAAAAGATAATATCGTTTGACAGCTAATGTCAAAACAAAATTGCAACTGTGTAAAATTTTTGACTCAGAAGCTGTTACTTAAATATAAGAGAGTTTTTTTTTGTGCTGAAACTGACATTAAATATTTTTTGTTATAAGACAGAAAACATTTGACAGGAACGTTAGTTCTGTTCGTTTACATTTTTGGAAAGATGATATAGATGATATAGAGAATGCAATGCTTTTGGGAATGCAATCATTATAAATCATTCAATGAATTCAATCATTTGAGACTTCATAAGAATAAGAATGCAAATACTTCAAGTGAATGCAAAGACTTCAAAAGAATGCAAATACTTTACGTTACTTTACGTTCTCCATTCATTTATTTTTATTTGTAAGATCAAAAAGAGCCGGTATCTGATGTGAAATTATTGCCGGCTTGTCAACTGCAAAAGTCTGGTTATTTGGAACTTATACTTCTTCGATTTCCGAAATATATGAATATGATTGGATTTGAAAATTCAATGAAATAAAAAAGTACGTAAGAGTGTAATAATATTTCACCACGGATTTTTTAAACTTCCTTATTTTTGGAGTTCCAGTTTTTTGATGAAATTAGATATCAATTAGATGAATAACTAAATTGTTTACTGCCTGAGTTGATTGCCTATCCTACTTTTGTTTAAAAAAAAAACTTAAAAAATTACATTGAAATGTTGGCTTCTCTTCAGAGCCTACATTGCACTATAAATAGTTCGACACTCATGACAACACTGTGTCATATCCACTCAGACTTACCTTCATCATAAGAAGGGTGAGTTTCACTAATCCGCGTCACTAGTTCATGCCCGCTGCTATTTCTGTGACCATTGATGTTGTACGAGTATTTTTATTTTCGTTTTAAATCGACGTGACTGACCGACCAACTGACAAAACGAACGTGGCCGGTACGCTGCCCTTTCGTTGTTTTATTTTTATTCCCAGCTTATGTCTATATATACCCATATTTATCAGATATAAAATTCTCTACATATACCTTTAGTGAACTCTGAAAGATTTCAAGACCGATAAGTAAGTTGCCAGTTGCCAGTGGTAGGTTTGCTGGCCCTTACTATACATGTGGTGCCATATGCCAGGACAGGTGGCTATGGCACTCTTTGGATGTTAAGGTTAGGCAAAGGTGATACAATTTTGTTATTTCTTTTTACCGAAAAGGTAGAGCATTAATTTTAATTTTGTTTATTTTTATTGCTTGTTTTTGTTAGTCTTTTTTTCAATTTATTCAGGGTTGAATTTGGAGGTGATTCTTATGGTCGTAAAGAAGAATAAGAATAATAATAAAAAACGACCAAATTTTATTCCCAAAGCGGAACTAGCGATTCATTCGATTGGAGAGTAATGAAAAATAAATTATTTTGTTCCGGTTATAGGTCTACTGAAAAGGTGACTTAAATACTGGTGCACACCAAAAATAAAAGGTAACATGAACTTAGGTTAGTCAAGAGAGTAAGGCTTTAATTCATCGATGGAAAATGAAAATGTAATATAAAAGGTATCTTTTTTAGACGTGTCGTTCTCAAGAAGAAATAAAACGCATATAATTTAATGGTATGGCCAAGATTTTGTTTGATTATAAAGATAAGGGTTTGTCATTATGTCTTAAAAATTATCTGGAACAAGTGGCTGCACAACTTTTGACTATTTTTTGAAGCCTTTGCCAGAAATATCGCGCCGAATATTTTTTTCCATGGCGTCAATTATCTCGGGCTTATTTGCGTAGACAAGCGACTTAATACTTAACGCCACACAAAATAGACCAGCGGTATTAAATTTCACGGTTTTGGAGGCCACGCCACATAGGCCCAAGACGCGAGATAATACTTACTTACTTAATTAGGCCCTCAACAAATATTTGTTGACTTTTTCAGGAATTATTTCACACCCTGGCATTCCTGCATAGGTGTGTTTCTATGATTGGGTAAATATGTATATTAATTTTTCATGAATTACATTTTCAAGAGACTCTAAGGACGTCAATGATATCAAAGTGTGCAAATTCTTGTAAAATTTGGTACGTGGGTGATTCAAACCATTTCTCATACTACTTTCTAGGAAGTACCAACGCGGCAACAATTTTTAATAAAAATATAAGATATATTGTTTATTTATACTAGGGAAAACATCAATTAATATGAGTACATTACATTTTTCTAGAAATTAAATCCAAAATGTCCTAAAAATAAAACAAATACCTTCTCTAACTTGTATATGTACCCTCGTTTTCCTCATTGCAGACATGAAATATGCCTCAGTTTTGTTTGTACTTTTTCTGCTATAACGAAGCTTATTCATCCCTTGCGTAAATATTAACTAAAACATCGAAAGCTAAGCTCTACAAAAAAGGAGGATTAGGAATGACATTGGTTATATAGAAAATCCATACTTATTTTATCAACAACCACAAGTATAATGCAATCAGAATTGTTATTAAAAACAGAATAAAAGGATTTGTATTGATTTAGTCGTAAATGCTTTTCCACATACGTTTTATGTGTAAATTTATATTTTTATTTAACAATCTTAAAACAACGCTATTTACTCAACTCTTAAATTGTAAAATTAAATTATTAGCAAAATCAAATAAAAGCAAAAATAACAATAAAAACAAAAGTTCAAGCATCCCGAAAGAGAAAAATATTCACTTCTATTATATTTAGACTGATTTTATTAATTTATTATACCTAGCTGTCATGATAATGAAATAATCTTTCTCTGTTTTTTTTTTTTTTGGTTTTAAATTATAATGTAGGAGTATACAATTTAATTTCATTGCATTAATTCATATTTTGCATATTTTGTTTCTTCTAATTACAGATAAAACTATTTAAATGCAATTGACAAATATATTGGATAACACAAAAGTGGCGCCCAACGCCAGCTCTCTTCAATAAATAATCTCGTAACAAAGTCAATTTCAAAAGGCAACAAACTGGGAGTGTGTAGTTGTAGAGTGGTGTGCATACAACAAATAAAAGAACTCTAGAAAAAACGTTCGAAAAAGCCATCACCATTTCGTCGATTGCGATTAAACGCAGGCCAACGCTGCCGCAAACGCCAGCGAGTGCCCCACAAGTGTTGTCACCAAAGCGACAGTGTGCAGCAGTATCTGTCATTCCACAACTGCCTCCACAAGTTCAATTCGCTTCGCCGGCAACAGCAGCAGCAGCTGCCGCAGCCGTAGCACTAAGTTCAGCTGCCAAGGTAGCCGCCGCCGGTGGTGGTCATCAATTATTTAATCCGGCTGCCGTGGCCGCTCATCATCCACATCCACAACACCACCATCCACATCATCCTTCGGCAGCAACACATCATCACCAGCAACAACAGAGGGCTGCTGCCGCCGTTGCCGCTGCTGCTGCTGCACAGCAACTTCATCCAATTCTGAATCAATCACTGCATCATCAATTCCAACAGCATCACCATCATCAACAGCAACAACATCAACAACAACAGCAACAACAAGCAGTAGCTGTTGCAGCAGCAGCTGCTGTTCAGCAACAAATTCAGCAAGCAGCATTGCGTCATCATCATCACTTACAACAGCAACATCAACAACAGCAACAACAACACCATCACCATCAACAACAATTGCAGCATCATCATCAGCAACAACTGTCACACCAACAGCATCAACAACAACAGCAACATCAACAACAACAACAAACATCGCAGACATCAGTTACAGCAATTAAATTTGCTTCAAGTATCATAAACAATAACATTAACAACAACACCAATAGTATAAGCAAACAAAACTCACCAATTGTATCATCAACAACAAATATAATCAACACCAACAACAACTCAAGTAACTGTCTTGTAACAACTTCGGTGGGAACAACAACTGTTAGTGAATCATCAATATCACCAGAAGGAAATTCAAGTAACAGTGATAATAGTAACTCACCAATTGAAAGTACAACACCGACAAATACGAATTTGAACAACAACAACAATAACAGTAACTTCAACAACAACACCAGCAATAACAATATGGAAAATTCAATGGCATTAGCACCACTAGGCCTGTCGCAGAGCATGGATTCAGTGAACACAGCCAGCAATGAAGAAGAGGTGAGTTTTTTTTTCTCAAGTATAAAGTTTCTATAAATATTAGACTAAGATCAAATTTCTGGTTAGGAAATCAAAATCTCTATAAAAAAGCATAAATAAGTTTATAATAAACCAACTTTGAAAGATAGACATATGCTGTGGCGGAATTTTTTTTAGAACTATTGAAGGGGAACAATTCTGTCATACATTATTTTAGCAAAACTTTAACCGTTTCTGCAGCACATTCAATGAACCTATCAAAAGGGGAAAAAAATCCACCATTTTAAAACATTGCTTTTTGTATTAGTCTTAGAGTGATGTCATATAGCCTATAGCTTTTCTTAATAAATGGGCTATCTCATACTGAAAGAATCTTTCAAATCGGAACAGTGGTTCCTGAGTTAAGCGCGTTCAAACAAGCAAACAAACAAACGATTTTGAAGCATTCTCTATTGGTGCTCCTCTCTTATTAGTCTTAGTGTTATAGTCGATAAATGGGCTATCTAACACTAAAAAGAACATTTCAAATCGAACCAGTAGTTCCTGAGATTAACGTGGTCAAACAAACAAGCAAGCAAACGAACAAACAAACATATTCTTCATTCTTTTTTTTTTCATATAAGTATAGATTTAGGCATAATGTATTGGCTAGGGATTGAAATTTGATTTCCGGTGGTGGCTTAATAATCTTAAATATTACACACAGCCAAGTAAACTTATTTAAATTTGTAAAATGTTGAACATCTGATTCTTGAATTCCTCTGGTGCCTTACATACAAAAGATAGCTTTTCCTCTTAGATTGGACTTTTCCCCAGAAGAACTTTTTAACCAATCAGATTTACAATAAATGCCAACAATCAAAAGGCCTATATCCCGGAAGGGCCAAACGAAAATAAGGTAACTCATTTAGCTACCTAGGTACCATCAGTTTCAAAAGGGTAGAAGAGAAAATAACATAGACCACTCACATGTATGTATTTAAGTGTATACGATGTAAATATAATATTTATAACACACCAAAATCAAAAAAAGGACGATGAGTTCCTCTGTATGCGATTCTGTTTTAAGCTTAAATTGGTTCATTTCTTATTCATTTCAACACTTTTTCCAAGGCTTGAGAATGTATAAAAATTCTATAGATTACATAAAAATCTGGATCTGGACTGCATTTTCGCGTTGAGTAGATTTTTTTTGATTTTTATCCTTACATCGAGATCGATCAACTTTCCGGGCCAAGTGAACCATTCATACGGTATATACGGTATGTACATATAAGTCTACAAAAAAAAGGGAAATAAAAACCCCGAGTTATCTCAATTGGTCGAGTACAGATACAATGAGAACACAGCCGTATAGCCAGTGTATAAACGTAGGAACCACAGCAACGGATTCCCAAGCATTCATGTATATGCACTTAATGAATAGCCAACCATACATATACATAGGTATATCGAATTGAGGCTCTTACAAACCTCTTCCGGAATCCTTTCTGACACTAACACGTGGAGTGCTCTATTACACGATTTTCAGCCATTTGTCCACATCAACCGCATATATGAGAATGAAAAGGCACTTGGATCTGGATCCTTCGGTGTGTCACCCAGATTTATTATTTTCTTTTTTCCTTTTTTATGTCTTTATGAGGTGGAGAAGGCTTAAGCATTATATCTGAACGCCTTTATCATGAGGTCATTAAAAATGTATCAATCACTCTTATATGACGATGATGTTGATGATGATGATGCAAATATGTACTCAGCACAGAATTTCGAGAAATGCATTTCATGTAGTTGCTCGGTATTTTCGAAGTCAATTAAGTGTGCACCAGTGCTGAAACATTTATTTTTGTTATGACAGTTGAGGCAACATAACGTGTGCGGCCTTCTGAAATATTTTCTGAAATAATGATGAGTGAGCAAGGTTATTTATTACCTACCAATAATATGTACATAATGTAGGTATATTGAAAAAAGAATGACCATAGATTTTTCAGAATTTGAAAATTAATTTCAAAATAACACCTAACTTATTTTCAAGTAAGTTTTTTTTCTTTAGAATTTCCTTAATCTCTTTTTTCAAAACCGTCTAGATTAGTTAAGGATTTTCGAAAAGAGATGGTTGATTTTTGACATCTGTGGGCGGCCATATTGTTTTTCTTACTTTCTGTCACAATATCTTCTTATATTCTTTTATAAGCCCTCTTTATGGGGTCATGCTCGTCCTTCCAAGTGAATTATTCAACGTTTGGTGGCCAAATTCGAATCCACCGGCTCAATGAAAAATCAGTCAACACCCAACACCGAAAACATCGCCGCTGTTCGGGAAAGTGTGCAGTAGAATCCGAGACAATCAATTCCACGTCGGCGTGCGTCGGTCGCTCACAATAACTTGGCCTGTCGAAGACCACAACATGGCGAATTTTGGGTCGTGCCTTGGGCCTGTACCCATACAAAAATCCATCTGACCCAGGAGGTAAAACCAAACGACCATACGCAGCGTCGTCGTGTGCTCGCTAATTGGATCTTAGAGCAGTTGGAAGTAGGTCCCAATTTTGTTCAAAAAATCATCTTTAAGCTAAATTGTGCGATTTGAGTAAAACGAATTCACGCAAGATTCACGAGGAGCCAATGCATCCAAACAAAGTTTTTATTTGGTGCGCATTTTGAGCTAGACACCTCCAGCTCAAAATGTCCGTACTCGGTTCGTAGTTCTTCGAAAAGGGTGCTGGGCAGTCCACCACCGTAAACGGCGATCGCTATAGGTCAATTATGAGCATCTTCTTGTGACCCGAATTAGATGATATGGACACAAAATACATACATATGTTTTCAAGAGGATGGTGCTACGTGCCACACAGCTCAAGACACAGTCGATATTCTGCGAGAGCTGTTTCATGGCATAGTTATATAGTGCCGACGCGACGTGAATTGGCCACCAAACCAAACTTTACTTATCGGACTACCCTTGGAAATGCGAAAAGTGGTCTGCTTAGGAGTTGAGACCATTTTAAATTAAATTAATCTCCTCTTGAACCACGTATTCTTCTCATTCACATCTGTCTAAGGATTAATTTTAATATATGTACACCACTTGTATTGTCAAACTTACACTCCTTAAGATATCTTCAAATATGACTTAGAAAATTGAGCAAAATAAATGAAACGAAATTGCATGACGACCCTAACATGTTCAAACACAAAGCGTGAGTTAGGAAAATAAGGAATGTTTCAAGACCAAAAAGAGATACCAGTGCACACTATTCTTAAAGTTTTGAATACCAAAATTAAAGTGAGAAAAATATAATTAAGCAGTATTCTACATTCTTGATGTGTGGTTGAAAAAGAATCATTATACTCGACAGAAGTTGGGTTTCAACGCTTGGTTGAATTAGACGGAAAAATTAATCAGGAAACGCAAATACCTGTTATCCAAATTCTAACCGAAATGCCAGCTTACTTACTTACGAGTACTTTAGGTGGAGCAGCTTCTAACCGAAATGCCAGCTTACTTACTTACTTTAGGTGGAGCACCTACCTGAGTCGCATTTTTCCTCTAGTGCCCCGTCCCTCGGGATTGGATTCGAAGACCTTCCAGCCTGGAGCGATGATGTCCATGTGCTCTACATGACCTAGCCATCTAAGTCGTTGGACTTTTATTCTTTTAACCAGGTCCGTGTCGCTGTACAGCCTGCACAGTTCGTCGTTGTATCTTCTCCTTCAATCTCCGTCTATGCATCGAAGCATCCTAAGACGCTCCCATCTCTCTTTGACAGGGTCCAGGCCTCAGCGCCATAAATGAAAACCAAGATGATGAGCATCTTATAGAAGGGTGGATTTTAGATGCCCGATGGAGGAATTTACTACTCAACTGCCTTCTTAGTTCAAAGAAGCAGCGATTTGCAAGAGATATTCTTCGCTTGATTTCAGCGCTGGTGTCGTTGTCTGAATTTATAGCGGGTTCTATGTAGACAAAATGCTTATCTACCTCCTTTTTTATAGCTGCCATTGGTAACGTTTTGTCCAAGACTTCATAGTTTAATGTCCTTTTTTGATGACAACATATACTTGGTCTTGCCCTAATTGACCACTAAACCCATCTTTTCCGTTTTAGTCAAAAACGCTTCACTGACATCACGCTTTGGTCTTCCAATTATGTCAATATCATCGGCGGATCCAAGTAATTGGATGGACCTTTAGAAGATTGTGCCTCAAGTGTTGACGGTTGAGTTTTGCACAATTCTTTCCAGAACAATGTTACAGAAGTCGCATGATAGTGCATACCCTTGTCTAAGACCCTTGTTTGATATCAAATACATCGGTGATATCTTTTCTGACCTTGATAGAGCATCGTGCATTCTACATCGTCATTATGCACAAACGAACAAGTTTGACAGGGATGCCAAAACTAAAAATGACACTATAAAGCTCTTCCCTATAGATGCTGTCATACTCGGTTATAAAATCTCTCTTTATCGAACCGGAATGACAGCAGTCTCGATTTAAGTGGTTTATTTGCAAAATTTTGTACCAATAGTGACTTACAGTGGGAAATTTGTAAGAAATTTTCATTTTTCGGTCCGAAAAATAGGTGGCCCTTTTTAAGAGTATTCAGCCGTTTTGCAGGTTGAACTAAAAGTCTTTTTTATTACTGTATGCTTAGAAGCTTTTAAAGTTAAATCTTGTATAGTGACATACAATTTCAAGACAGTTTTATTTTTCAAATATCAAACTTTTTATTTGTAATTGTTTAACTGTCATTAATTTGGTCTTTAAGATAAAACCTTCGAGGCTGCTTTTGGTAAAATAGTAGACCCTTTGATTAAATAAATTATCCAAAGAAAGTACGAAGACGGAAGTGTTTCGTACACACATACTGTACATAGTTATAAACTTACAAATTAATTTCAAAACATTATCACAATAATGTGTTATTTCACCCTAAAAACGAAAACCAAAAACAAAAAAATCTTCATAAAGTTTCCCTAAAAGCGTTGATAACTCTCGTCTTGACATCGATACGTGCGTCTTTTATGGCATAGTTTTTTCTTCTAACAAGGCTGTCAATGTCAGAAAACCATATGTTGCCACCAAAACCATATTCTCTTTTCTCTCTCTCTCCCTGTCTTTCTTCTCGGCGCATTATATTAACGATAACTATCAGCAATGTAATCGAAAATTACCCTGTCAATTTCTTCAAAATGTTGACAAAATATGTATATACTCGTGGCATAAAACATAAAAACAAAAATTACTACAACATCAACACGAAAAACACAGCTCCGAAAAAACACCCCGCGTGTTACCAAAATGACGAAAAAACCCTTGAAACTCTGTCAAATAGTTTGTCCACTTTGTTACAGTTCGAGGTGCTACACACCATACCACTACAATTATAGTCCTTGCATGTGCCACGATGACGACAACAACGACGGACGACGAAAAAGTTTGTCACGAAAAAAAAGCTGAAAGTAATATGAAAGTTTCTTTGTTTTCTTTTTTGTGTTGCTGTCAAAAATATGTGAACATCACACAGGACGAAGTATTATGGGGTTGCAAAAGACCAAACAACAAGAACAATTTCTGTCCTTGCGGCACCCTTAAAGCAATATACATAGATATGTATATGTATGTGTGTTTATATTTACTATAATGGACTGAGAGAGAGACCTACCTATTCAATTATTACTCATGTACCCCACAGGTTACTTTTCTGACAAGCATCAGAATAGGAGCTCAAATAGTAGAGGGTGTCCTGTCCACAACCCGGTGTGGTAGTGTATAGTTATGAAGGTATACCTAAAGGTGGTATAGCCATTAGGATCTTGCTTTTGCATGCAGTATCGTAGCGTATTGTCCCTTTTTTGTTTTTGATATTGTAGGGAGTATAGATATAGAGATAACAAAAAATAATTGTGCATTTCTAAAATACCCGTTGGTTGTCCGCAGGAGATTCTTCTACTCTATACCGGAGCAGCACACGACTTTCCTGATGGTTCCTGGATGATGAAAAAACTAACCCAGAATATAGCAACAGCATAGAATACTTATATAATGTTTGTAGCTATTGTCTGTGCAAGCTGTTCGTAGAACATATACCTTTATTATAGTATAATACCAGAGCGTAATAAAATATGTGCTATCACCATAAGTGTGGCAGGATTAAGTGGCTGTCATAAGGAAAAAACAAATTAAATTCACCCTCGGCCATTACTCAGAACCATACTTCATTCTCTTCTTCTTCTCATGTTGTTTTAAATGTGAAATTAAATTAAGATGATATATATAAGTACATATATTTTCTTGTAATATCCTTCAATATTACTTAAGGTTTTTTGAATCTTGTTATTTTGTGTGCTAAGCTACTGCAGAAGAAAGAGGAAAACACTGGTGGTTTCATTTGGTTTTAAATTTTATTAAATTGAGATTGTTTTTCTCTTTAAACACTTTCACACTTTCGTATGTGCCTTTGTGCTAAGTTAGGTTAGGTTAGGTTATAGTGGCTGTCCAAGATGGAAACGGACACACTTAGGCCAGTTTAATGGCCCGTTGTGATACCACATGAATCTTTAGGCTTCCACCTAAGCTCAATGGAACCAGTTTGAGTAACGTGAGAGGCTGATTATGCTGATACGATTAAGATCGTTTAGATCGTTAAAGAAGAATTCTCTTGGCAATTCTGGCGTTTTCTAGCCAAAGCAGGGCATGTACAGAGAAGATTAAGGGTAGTTTCCTCCTCTTCCTCGTCCATACAGCTTCTTCAAAAGTCATTTGAGAATACACCTAGTCGCGTGGCGTGCTTTCCTTTTAGACAGTGTCCGGTTATGATACCGATTATCGAGCTTATATGCGATCTGCTTAGAGATAGCAAGCACCTTGAACGTTTTAAATCCAGTGTTGGTCAGATGTTTGTGACTTGACACGTGGTTATGTTGTTTCACCAGGTGCCTGACCTCCTCACAGCGTCTTGCATTAGCAACAGTTTGCAAGTAGCGATTGGTATGCCAGTACGTCCGTACGTTCGGGAAGTTTTATATTATATATTGTAACGCGATACCAAACAAATATATTTTTGGACAAAATTCAAATTAACGGTTTTTTTATAAATCAAAAAAACTGAAAAAAAAACTTTTGCCACCTCGAAAATTTTACGAACAAACAAATATTTTATCTCCAAATCAATTTTGTGCAACGAAGAATAACATTTTCAATATCTGGTAAAATTTTGAGAAAAATCGAATCGACAGTTTTTTTTACAAAAAATTAAAACCGAAAAAAATTAACAAAAGTTGGTAAAAATTGATTTTCGACTTAAATACATTTTCAAAAATTTGAGATTATGGCTTCAAACTAATTTTCTCTTATAAGAAATTTTGTTTTCAACATTCGGAAAAAATTTGAGAAAAATCGAACTGACAGTTTAAAAAAAAAAAAAAAAAAAACCTAAAACAAAATTAAGAATAGTTAATAAAAATTGATTTTCGTCTCAAATATCTTTTCAAAAATTTAAGATTATGGCTTCAAACTCATTTTATCTCCCAAACAATATTGTTTTCCACATTTTTGTTTATACATTTATTTAATATAAGAAATAAAAACTTTTAAAGAAATGCTACTAAAATTGGTAAAAATTGTTTTTCGACTAAAAATCTCGTTAACAAAAATAGATTTTGAAATCAAAATACAAACCTTTTAAGCAAGACAAATCGACAGATGCGATGGAAAGTTATCAAAATGGGTCGCATCCCAGCCTCATTTTTCATATAATATTCGAACCATTTTCATAAGTTGTTAGATTTCAAAATTATCACACAATTTATTGTTAAGACATATTTTGAGCTTAAACTAAGGCTTGAAAACACCGTTTTTGGATGTTTTTAGCATTTCTAAATGGTTAGATTTTAAAAACCTTATGTGATAGGAAAAAGACGATATTTGAAGTAAGGACATTTCAATCCTTTAAATAAGTATTGTTTTGTTTGTGGGACTGACAACAAAAAAAAAAAAAAGTTCTTGTGTTTTTGAAAATTTGTTGGTGAAATATTAAACGGATAAAGCATTTGATATTCGTGTATTGTGACTAAAGAAAGAATCTATGTACTAACTCCGAAATTCGGCTTCAGGGTAAACTGATGGGCGGAGAAAGAGTATGTTTTTGAAAATAGAGGTAAGATAACGACAGAAGTGAAATATTGGGTCCGTCTTATTGCCCTGACACACCGTTACACATCATCTTGTTCTATTATCTGCACCAGAAATACGTTGGAGCTTTCCCCCAACTTGTTTTTCTTCTTGAAAACCACACAACTTAAAAAACACCGTTTATATAGAAAATCGACAACCAAAGTTTCGGGGTATCGGAAATTTAAATTGGAAAGTAAGAAGTTTCGAGAGATAGATGTTCGAAAACGTCAGAAAAAGGACAGCCATTTGCACAAAATCGATGCAAAAGTTTATAAACAATCTTTTGAGGCGGATTCACTTTCAAAGAATAGAGATCCTTAGGAACTATGTATTAATCAGTCTGCAAATATTTTCAAAGCATTCGAAAGTAACTAAGTTGTTGCTTACGTAAAAGTAAAACCAAATAAAAACGTCGGAAAAAAACACGGTTCAGCTCATCCATAGTTTAACTTAATTTAAAGGGTTTTTCAATAAGGGAGGGTAGATGTTGAAACGGACTTAAACAAGCTGTGTGTGAGGTATTAACAAAATTATTTTTTATTTGAAAGGCGCATGCATGTCATTAAGTGTGGAATCTGACATCATTCAAATGTCCGCCTCGGTTCTTACGGTGGCACGGATCAGAGTGTTACAATTTTCATTGAATCTTCCGCATAGATCCCGCTGAATTTGAGCGATGGACTGTCTTATGTGCACCTTAAGGGCATCGGTCTATTGTGGTCTAGCGAGGTCAAATCGCATGACCTTGGTGGCCAATTCACATCACCCCTGCGAAAGATAACCTTACCCTCAATTCGTTCATGCAAAATGTTAATCGTGGCGTTTGTCGTGTTGCACGTGTCCTACTGAAACCACATGTCGTCTAGGTCCATATGGTTCAATTTGGGCTATAAGAAATTAGTTATCATCATTATGTAGCGCTCGCTCATGACGGTGACCGCCTCACTAACGCCGTTTTCAAAAAAGAACGGACCAATTACGCCGCCGGCCCAAAATCTACACCAAACGGTAACTTTTTGAGGATGCATTATCACCTGGTGATTCTCGCGCGGGTTGGTGTCATCCCATATACGGCAATTTTGCGAATGCCAAAGCCATTCATTCAAAAATGCGCCTCGTCACTAAAGATGATTTTTCGGCCAAAATTGGGGTGCTCTTCCAAACGATTCGAAGCCCAGTCAGCGAACAAACGGCATTGTCTATGGTCATGAACTTTGAACTTCTGGGTCAGTTGAATTTTGTACGGGTGTAGGCCCAAGTCCCGACGCAAAATTAGCCAAGTTGAAGTCTTGTGCACGGCGAGGAATAGACTACCTCAGATTCTGCTGTACACTTTCACAGAAAATGGCGATGTTCTCGGCCGATCTTGCGTTGTTTGAACGAACGGGTGTTGGCTGATTGTTTACTGAATCGGTCGTCTGAAATTTTGCCACCAAACGTTGAAGAGTCGACTGTGAAGGGCCACCACGTCTGCCGTAAAATGGGCGTAATGAGCACAACGTTTGCGTTAACGAACACTCATTTTGATAATAACGTTTTATGATTTGAACGTGCCGTTCAATTGTGTAACATGCCATGATGATTTGTTATAAGCAACTGAATAATAAACAAAAGATTTGACAGATGTCACCAAAACAAAATGGCATCCACGGTGCGCCAAAATCTACCTGCGCCAATTGAAAAACCCTTTATTATATACAATATACATACATACCTATGGCTTTAAATTTCCACAAACTAATTTGAATATTAAATTCATTTTAAATTTAATTACAATTTAGATAGAAACCCTTTGAAACTTAAATTTTTAGCTTCCAAGAAACATCGTATCGCCACTTTAAAATTTAAACTTATTAAAAATTCTTCTTTAAACTTTTTCAACACCTTAATATAAATAGAAAAAAAAAAACTTTCAACCCAACCCACAAAGTAAAACGCTTAACAGCTTTCAGTTAACTAAAATACAAAAATACGAAACTACAAGGATTTAATTAACCCTTTACCTGACCTTAGTTTGTGTTGAGAGAAAATAATACTTTAAAAAAAGGAAGAATAAAACAAACTTTTTGCACCCTGCAGAACTATAAGAACATGAACTAATTTCCAAGACCATTTTTCTCTTCCTGACAAAGAAGCAAAATATTCACCGTTCAGAAAGAAAAAAGTACAAAAACTATAACTCCACAGTTTACACACCCCTAAACACAAGTAGTTAGGAAAGATGGGGGGCTGGGAGCAATCATACTCCTGTAAAAATAGTGGATCTAAGGAAGCTTCTCATAATTCATTTCTTGGACAGTTAAAACGTTTTCCATGCATTATTTCCTTTCTTAAGGTAGTTTTTGTTTGTATGTATGTGTGTAAAATATACATATTAAGGGTTGAGGTAAGGTAATGTGAAAATTGTAAGAAATTTTCCACACCCTCACAAAGAAATTGAACTCAATTTAAAAAAAAAATATTTTCCAAGAAAATAAAGGTTATTTTAGTATGCAAAAGAAGCTCAGGTTTTTATAACCTGTCAAACAATTTCAATCACTTTAACAGAGGGACGTTTATAAGCAAGTTTCATATTGCTTATACTCGTACATGCGGTATTACGAGGATAAAGCACGTTTTTTAACCCTACTTTGAAATTTGAATATAAGATTGTTTTTATTTTGACACATTTTGAATATTAGGTTTAACACGTTTCATATTGTGTATCTGTTGAGATAGCAAAAAAGCATTTTCCTTTAATTTCAATTTGTATTAAAACGTTCAAATTCAAACAAAAATTGTCAAATTTTTGATTAGATGACTATAAAAGGTACCTAAAGATATACCTTGTGCAAAGTGTACAGAGTACTTTCATTCTTAGGGAAAGTCAACTTTTGTATCCCGATGAATTAAAGTATATAGGCATCAGTGTGCTAAACATCACGTATAAGATATTTTCTGCTGTATTATGTGAACGTTTGAAGCTTGTCAATTACCTTATAGGTTCATATCATTGTGGCTTCTGACTAGGAAAGTCCAACATTGACCAAATATTCACATTACGGCAGATCTTGGAAAAAACCCACGAACTTCAAATCGATACACAACATTTACTCATCGATTTAAAGGCAGTGTATGACAGCATTTATAGAGAAAAGTTTAACAGAGCATTGTCTAGTTTTGGCATCCCTGTCAAACATTTCGGTTAGTGCAAAATGACGATGGAGCATGCCCGCTGCTCTACCAAGGTCAGACAAGATCTTACCGATGCTCTTGATGCGGAAAAAAGGTTTTACACAAGATGATGCACTGTTCTGCGACTTCTTCACTTAAGGTTCCCGTATAATAAATTGATTCTTTCGTTATGTTGTGCGTTTTCAAACGTTGTTCAGTATCTATTTTATTCATTATGATATGGCTAACCAAACTGAGCACAAATCAAGTTCCAGCTTTCAAAAAGACCAATTTCGAAAAAAAACACATGTTAGTTTTTACATTTCCGTTACGTATTTCTATTAATTTTGGTTCTTAATTTGTCCAAAATGAGTGCCAACTCAGAGTGAATTGACTGACAATAAATTAAACACGAACATTTTAAAGACCTTTGATAAAATAGCATAATATTTGAGTAATGTTGTTTTCTTAAGCGTTTAGAATTTGGAAATTATTCGAACTAACACGGTGTTTAGTGTAGCACCACAATAATAAATAAGTATTACTGTGATAAAAGGAACATAACATGCAAGCATCAAGTTTTTGGTTCCGACTACTCCATCTCTGCCTTGAACCTCAGTAAGGATTTTAAATTTATCTTTAACCAACGGCCCGTCCCGGCTTCACACGGGTAGACATAAATAGGTACAAATAATGTAGCTTTCTAATGAAAAAAGAATTATTAAATTCGGTCCAGTACTTTTTGAGTTTATTCGGTACACACAAAAATACAAATCTTTCCTCTTTATAATATTAGTGTAGATACCAAAAAGTATTTCGAGAATGGAATGGTTACGAAAGATTTCGATAAAACTATCTTTACTGACGAGTCAAACATAGAGTGTGGTGTGGTCGGAAATTTTCTCCGATTCCTTAAATGTCACGTAGTCTGTTAGAACACCTAATTTTACCAGAGTATTAAACCAAAATAGAAACACGGTTATCTGCACTGACTTAAACCCGGCTTCTGGTATGGCTATCAATTCGGCTACAACATTCTCTTTACTGGTCCAACAATACCGAGATGAACTAAATAAATAAATTAGGTGCCGCAACAGTCCGTAAAGAACCAGGGCCTAGTGACTTACAACTCTCAACCATTCCTGTGTGCGAGTAATGTTGTAAGGAATGGAGGGGACCTACTGTTTTAAGCTAATTTGAGAAAGTACTTTTCATAACAAAAATTACTTTTGGAGGAGGCAGTAGCCGTGGAATAAACTTTAGATGGCACAGGCAGGGTTTGAACCCAAGACGTCTGACATGACAGTCCAACGCACCAGCCATCACGCCACGGTTACTACACAAAAACCGTTCTATTGAACTTTTATGCAGACCAATGTATGATATAGCTAGGGTCACTGCAATATGTACTGGATACTGATTGATAGGAGCGCATGCAGCAAAATTGGTCATCTCTTACAATTATAATTGCAGTAATTGCGGAGAACATGATTAAAGGGAAGGTGTGATTAACATTCTCTGTAAATGTCCTACCCTTTTTCAGTTCTAGAACGTTAACTTTCGGAAGGGCATTACTTAACGATCTTGATTAACTTTTAGAGATGAAAATCAAAAACCTGACGAAATTACCATAGCGTCACTTAATTTATCTTTATAAGTCCGTTATATAGGTATAATGAGTTTATGGTATCAAAACGGGCTTTCGAGCGCTAATTAAGTTGTGCAGAAAGAGCTGCTTGTGATCGGCACTTCTACCTACCTAAGTATTTTCAACTTTGATCTACTATTTTAAGCGATTTTTCAAAAGTCTCAGCATTTAAGCATGATAAACTATCAATTTAGATTGAAGACATGTCAAAACTGATTTATACAGAAAATTACATAAGTCTTATTTATTTATTTATTTATGTAACATCTACAAGCAGTCTTACAGCTAACAGATTATGGTAAAAATAGATATTAATATATGTATGTATATAACATTATTAAAAAGTAAATATAAATAAAAGACTAGCCTTAAAGGAATCTCTCGTAGAACTTAAATCAATTAATTGACAAACTTCATTGAACTGTTTTGAAGCCCTAGAAATTGGCTCATTACCACCATAGCAGGTCCGATGGTATCATACAAAAAGCAAATGCCTTAAGCGAAATAATCTTGATGGTGCATAGATTGGAATTAAGGAAAGCAAAGGAGGGCATCTAATATGATAGCATAACACGTCCCTCACAAGCATTATATCATGAATGTTTCGTCTTGATTCCAGGGACTTAATTCCTAGCAATAGGCATCTGGCTCTGTAATCGGGGACAAAACTCCATTTCATTTTGAAAAATATGAATTTTGTAAAACGCCTTTGGACTTTTTCGATGCGATTAGAAAAGGTCTTAAAGGTCGGATTCCATATAACATCTACGTATTCAAGTATTGATCTGACAAGGGATGTATAAATAATGTATAAGTAATAATAACGCGTAGGGGTCACAAAAATCAACGCAATTTCGTTTAATAAAACCAACAAGTGAATTCGCTCTACCAACTATATAGTCAACATGACATTTAAAAGAAAAAGTTGAATCAAGAATTATACCAAGATGTTTGATATTTTCTACACGGGAGAGTGTGTTAGACTCGATCAAGTATTTGAAGTCAATATGAGTGTTTGATTTAAAAAAAGAGATAACATTACATTTTTTATATTCAACTTTAAACTGTTTGAATTACACCATTCAACGACCCGATTTAAATCGGATTGAACACGATAGCACCAACACTTTTTATCTCAAGAAATAATTTTAGATCATCGGCATATAGGAGACACTGGGAGTGATTTATGGCTAACGTAATGTCATTGATAAAAATATTAAAAAGAAGAGGACCCAGATGACTGCCCTGCGGGACACCAGAAGTACATTCTATAGACCTCGATGTGAAGTTATCAATGACAACTTTTTGAGATCTACCTATGGGGTATGACGAAATCCAACTGAGAAACTTAGAGTGGAATCCAAATATCTCAAGTTTACGTAGCAGTGTGTGATGGCTAACAGAATCAAAAGCTTTGCTAAAATCTGTGTAAACAGCATCCACCTGACTCAATGCCTCAATAGAATAAATTACGTATGTTGAAAAAAGAGCCATATTTGTAGTGGTGGATCGCCCAGATATAAATCCGTGTTGCAATTCAGATATGGATTCTTTCGTTAAAAATTCAATTTTATGTTTTACTAAACTCTCGAACAACTTGGGAATGGCTGAAAGCTTTGAAATACCTCTATAATTTTCTACTAAGTTCTTGCAACCAGATTTGTGAATTTAGGGTTTATCTGCAATTCTCATTTAAGCTTCATATAATCAAAATGGATTTACAGAGAACGTTTTCGAAGAACTAAAAAATTAAGTCAAAGAAAAAAAGAAAACCAAAAACTAAAAATATCGAGATCTGCCAAAGAACAAATCTTTAAGGTCTAGTTTTTTTCCCCATTGCGTATGTTAAATAATTTATTAATGGTATCTGTCAATGGAAAAGAAATTTAACAAAAAGATTTTTTTTATTGTAAATATCCCATAGGATCCTTTAAAGTCCCTTTTCTCTCTGTTCTCATATGTATATAAAGGGTGTTTTTTTTTTCTAAATGTTTGGTATTCAAGAAGATATAAACCCATATAATTTAATGTTATAAAGAAGAATTTAGTTTTATGATAAAAATAAGAGTATAAAATTATGTTTTAAAAATGATTTCGGGCAAGTGGCCCAATTTTCGACTACTTTTTGCTATACGGAGCCACTTTGGGGCCGTATGTCAGAAATAACAAGCTGAATATTCTCTTTAAAGGCGTCAATAGTCTCTCGCTTATCTGCGTAGATAAACGATTTCTCATAACCCCTCAAAAAATAGTCTAGCAGTGTTAAATCGGACGATCTTAGAGGCCACGCCCACCTCTGGCCCATCACCAAAAGTTTACTTCAATTAATTTATTGTTTTGATGAACTGAATTATTTGTACGATATGCAAAAGTTGTTCGATATTAAGTCTATTCAGTATAAAATGGCAAAGTGACAGCTGTCAAATAGACCACTTCCAAAAATGAATGAATCAGAGGTCCATACAAAACACCCGTTTTATTACAAGAGTAAGAGTATATTGGCTCTATGATTGTTTCTAGCTCTATAGTAGAGTATTACGTTATAGGTACAAAAAAAATATTCTTTTCATTCAAAAGTAATCCATTAGGATACCTAACTAAATGATGTTTTTATTATTCTTTGTATATACATGGAGTGTAAAGTTTTGACAAGGACTACAAAACATTCTTATTTCTTTGACACCCTCACCGACCACCGACCGCTCGTACCGCGATGCCAATTCCAAGGAAAAGAAGTTCCTTGTTAAATGTCTTCCCGAAAATTATTTAAGTCAACAAGAAAAGTAGCTTAGCTTGTGGTTTTCTTCAGCCTGTTTCCTGTCAATATATAAAAACCTACCTGTTTAAAAAAAAATAGAAAAAAGCCACACAAAAAGGTACGAGACAGGGTATTTTTTTCTTGTTGTTGTTAAACACATGACGAGGGTACATCGACTTTTTTCTCTCTTATTTCTCCTGAACCATTTAAGAGTTTTTATTTTTCTTTTTAAAGTTTTTTATCTTCAAATGAATAGCTGATCAAGGGGTGTTGGAGTTGACTACCCATTCGGTTGGGATCTACGTGGGTATAGGTTTTTATATAGGAGCTACCACCACCCCAGAGGGTTTTATAGAAAAGAGAGAGGACGTTGAAATGCACTTGGATATTCATTGGATTTTGCTATTTTATAAACAACCCCAGGATAATCTTTTTCACTTTACCAGCTCTAAGTTCTATAGGGTATAGAGATAGGTAAGTGAAGGTACGAGTATACGGCAAAAGAAAGTCCAAAAGAGTTTAGGTAAAGGTAGGTAAGGAACAAAGTACACCTATATAGTCATTGTATATATACGTATACCAAAATGGAACTATACGATATGGTGGAGTCGTCGTCCTCAACATGAATCCTATATAGCCTTTTCACCACTATCATATCCAACCGACATACACCAACGACCGACCCACTGCACTAATGTAAAATTAAAAATTTGAACTTTATAGGTAAACTGGTGCAATATTTCTTATTATATATGTAGATGTATATGTATGTGGGAAACTATTTCCTTGTTATACAGACAAGGCATATAAAGGTACCTAGAATACAATTTAAAAGAAAAGGAGACAGGACAGAAGTCTTGAGGAGTCTGAGCGTGTTTCGGGAATTGGAAGAGTTAAATATTTAGGATGAATTTAAAACGAATTTATGGGTGCTATTGCTATTTTTTGGGAGGTTTTCAAAAATAAATTGAATGTGGAACATTTTAAATTGTTTGAAAAGTTTCAATTTCAATATACCGAACATTAGTTAATTTTATATTCTAGGTTAAGTATGGTCATAAAACGATTAAGGATTTTATATAGCTTCAGAGGTCCGTTTTGTTCAATTTATTGTTTGTGTTATTTTATTTTTATTGTTAAGTATCTCCGTGGCTCATTAATATTTTAAGACTAAACATGTTTTAAAATGTTTGATGTCCATATCTGTATGTAATGGGTTTAGAATCCAATATGGGGTTTTATTTTGATATTAAAAAAAAACGAGTATTTCTTGAGAAAACTCAATGAATCTTTACTTCATGATAAAGAGGAAGGTGCGCCATTAATAATGGAAAGTTATATAGCCGCCACCACTACGGTTACGGTTGCAGCACTATATCCTTCCCATACAAATTTGCGGCCGTATGTCATCGATAACTTCAGGAATTCTATATTTAAGGTCTTTTTAGATTGGGACACATAACAATGACGGTCCGATTTGTCGAATTGACAATGTTGACTTTTATCGACGTTTAAAGGTCCCTAGAATCTAAATCAACCAAAAATTGTATTTCCTCCGGAGTAATTTAATGCCACGAAGAATAACGTTTTTGACATCTGGTAAAATTTTGAGCAATATCGAAGTAATGGTGAAAATTTTCAAAAAGTTCTTTTTAAGCAATAAGCGGGCTCTAGTTAAAGCAGTTCTTTATTAAGTCTTTTTTAAATTATTCTTAAACAACTCTTCTTATTAACGAATATTTTGAACGTGACCTAGCTTATTTGTATGGTTTTTATGGGACAAGAAGTCCTAGACATAACTCTTCTTTCCGAAACTATTCACCATATGATTTTGGACTGGAAAGTATCCAAAGAACACTCGTTTTCTGATCATAGATATGTATATCCAGTTCAATATCAATGTGGATGAAAATCCTAAGGAAATCTAAGCCATCTTCCTGGCGATCCTTCTGTGGCACGATAGAAGAAACTTCTGAAGCCTCCAGGCTACGGAAAATTCTTTCAACTAATCCAGCGATGCCAAGCTGTCTGAAAAATACAGACGGCTCCTGGACAAATTCAAGTGAAGAATCGCTGAACTTACTACTGGATACTCACTTTCATGGTAGTTCTCTAACCGCAACTTCCAACAATTTCAATATAACATATCCACAAGGTCTGATCACAAGGGACAAGCTACAATGAGCTCTCAACAGCTTCGAATCATTTAAACCTGCAGGACCAGATGGGATAATACCAGCCGAACTATAAAAAGCATCAGACATTATTGCACCAATCTTTGAGGCAATTTTTACCAGCTGTCTATATGTATGTGGTCCATATTCCCTCGGCATGGATAGAAGTTAAAGTTGTTCTTATACCCAAAACAGGTAAATGCTCGCAAGTCAATCCTAAAGATCAACGACCTATAAGTCTATCATCATTCCTTCTTAAGATCTTAGAAAGATCGATTCATATCCATTTAAGGGAAAGTATTGATACAAGATTTCTGTCTACGTCTCAACATGCCTACTGTAAAAGTAAATCGGTGGAAACGGCGTTACACACTCTAGTATGCACCATCGAATACTCCCTCCATCATAGAGAGTTCACTATGGTTGCTTTCCTTGACATCGAAGGTGCTTTTAACAACGTGGACACATCTGCAATCACATCTGCACTAACATCTCTAAACGTTTTTTTAAAAATCAACGAAGAACCATAAAATTTAAGTTTTCGTAACCACAACCCGTTTTAACTGTAGTTTTGATTTGGCAAATCTCAAGCTATAACAGCTGTCCAAACAATGCTCTATTTAAAATACAATAGGGCTGAGAGGTCTAATTTTCGAACACTCTTTGCAGCAGTTGAGGCCGTGTGTCAGCAATAACGCACCGAATATTCTGTTCAAGGTGTCAATCGTGTGAGGCTTATCTGCGTATAAAAGCGACTACACATAACCCCAAAATAGTGGAGCGGTGTTAAATAGCACGATCTTGGAGGCCACTCAGTCGACAGACCCACGGGCGTGGCTTCTTAACAATGGCTTTTAGCTTATGATCGTTTCAAATACTACTTACTTATGTACCCGTTCAACCAAAAATGAACTCCAGCACTGAATACAATTTTTTTGTGAAAATCAGGGTCGGTGGTTATCTCGTTTTGGACCCGTTTAAATTCTTACACGGGTTGGATTTTTTAAGACCCGCAAACTAAGACCCGTCCGCAAAATCTTCCATTAAGTGGATGGGCACATGTTTAATTGTTGCGAGCGATGGCAGATGAACTCATTCGGGTCTTCTTCGATACTCTACTTTACAACAAGCAATAGAGCATTATCTCTACTATAGAGTAAAACTATTGTGAAACCTATCCATGGCTGCTCGAATAACTGATTCTGCTGGGTGATTATGTTCACAGAGTATTGGACGAAGTTCGCTATCCGTTACGCGAACCGAATATTTATTTTGGCAATAGATTTCCAAGATTTGCAAACTTTGTTCATTTTTAAAAAAGCAAAGTTGAATCAAGTTAAATCAAATGACAGCTGTCAAAAAGACAAACTCCAAAAGAGTATTGCCAGATTGTAAACCAAACGCCTAAAAAGAAAACACCAGCTACATATAATTATTAACTGTCCTTTTGGGATTTATGTGGCCTTAATTAGATTCTTGAAATAAAATGTCCACTAATACAGACTGACCCAGTATTTATAATGTTGTTCAAGTCTATAAGAATTGCTGGCTTTATGTAACTTTTGACACCGACCCAATACCATTTTTCTTCATATATAGCTAGGCCCACCTCTAGTAATCATATTTTTTAATTGCTGACTTTGCCTGAAAATAAAATAAAACAAATATTTTCTCAAGATTTCTGCTCAAAATACCATCTAATTATTATATGCATTTAATTCAAAAATATTCTTTCTAATTAAAATTCAATTAGTCAAACTCAAGGGTGCATATTTTTTAACAAATTAGAGTTTAAATTTCAACCACCATCATTTAAATGAGGAATCATATCTCTAACTCTCCCTCTTTTCATCATCATCATCATCATCCTCATTATAGACAAGCCTTGCGATGCAAACGACGACAATTATTGCAGAAGACTAATTCTTTAAGTTTCATTTAAAAAATACCTTTAGTTTGAGCTTGAATCTAAACTTATGATATCTTAGAATGAAAAGCAAGAAAATAAAACTAAAGCAAATGATCGTTCTCCCACCAAGCGATAAAAAGAATCCCCTAGGAAATTGCCAAAGGATTTTGGCTAAGAAAAAACCTAGAGAGTTAACAAACACACAGACAAAGTGAGTGTAATTATAGGTAACTGATAGAAGCCCGTATGTTTTAGGGTGGAAATAAAAATCTTGAATTAATTTTTGTCTGCCATCTTACCTTACTGTCGACGACGTTCCTTTCGTCGTTTTCGACTCTTATCGCATGAAAAAAGATTCAGAATGAAATCTTATAATCTTATTTTGGTCAATGAAAGAGGTGAAAACTTCTTAAGCTCTTAATTTAATTACGCAGAAAATGATTTGAAAGTTTTTTCTTCTTCCAACTAATGGATTTGGAAAGTTGACACTTTATCAGAATATCAGGAACATTTTCTTATGTCTATACCATTTTCTACATAAAGGTCATGTTAAAAATTTTATTTTCGAAAATTAAGCAAAAGTAAGTATTCAAGGCTACTACACTTCGTGTCACATAAATAGGGCCAAGCTTTTTTCGTTTTTTATTTGACGTTATTGCTTAAACCCATTAGTTTTTTGGAAAAATCCAAAGGTGGAATGAATGAGGTATGTAATAAGTTTATATTGCAAGCCAAAATGTTTGGATTAAGTTGATAAATACTCGTACAAGTCTTATGACGGTTTTTTCACATGAACAGGGACAAGATCTAAATTTGCCTGTAAGACCCTTTAAAGTAAGGAAAATAACAACAAATCTTATAGTTTAGGTAAATACTCGTTTTATTGAATGGATTAAAATAATTTTTAGTAATGTGTGCTAACTCCTGATTTCTGAATTAATTTAAATAACCGGTGGTGTTTCTATGGATTTATAGAGTGCTGTCAGATAATTGAGCGAAATTTGGACCCAGGAACGTTTTATGGCTTCAATAATCTCTTAGGTTTTTTGATATTACCGTCCTCCTTTATAGACTTTACTTAAAAGTCATCTCCACACGTTTTCAATGATGTTGAGGTCAGGAGAATATTGGGGCATACATATTTATAGGTTCACATTTTGCCTCTGAATCCAGGCTTTTGTTGTCCGTGCGGTATGTATTGGTGCTTTTATCTTTTTGAAAAGTATATCTTTGTCTATCAAATAATCAGAAAATTGCGGAAAAGCTCGTTCCAGAATCGGTTTGTAAGTTATTGTCGTTATTTTAGAGCTTTGAAAATACAGCTGTACGGCCCCGTAATAGGTGATTACTGCCAATACCATGACACCGCCTCCTTTGCCTATTTTCTCCTTGGTTAGACCCTTACCTCTACCCATACTTCTTGATTGTATCAAATTAATACTCGTACTAAGCTCCCAAACAATCAGAGTATCCTTTTATCTGATTTAAAACACGCTAATAGGTAAATTTAGATGTTGTCCCTATTCATGTGACACAAAAAAAAAACAAGTACATAGGTACTTTTTATGGCGTTCTTCGGAAAAACCGCCACAAACCTTGTATTTATAAACTTAATCCAACATTTTGTTTGCAATATAAACTTAATACATACCTCACTCATTCCACATTTAGGTTTTTCCAAAAAACCTATAAAGGTTTGAAAAATACTGTCAAATAAAAAACGAAAAAAGCTTGTCCCTATCCATATGACACGAAGTGTATAATTATTGTACATGTGTTTTAGGAACTCAATTTCAGACATAGATGAAGCTGTTGACCTCGATACGCTTTCGAAAATTATTATATAAAGATGAAAAAAGAAGTGTTAAATCTTATAATCTTAATTGGTATTTCTTAGTGAAATTACACTTTAGATTATGATTTTTAGTGAAATAACACCTAACATTAATGAAATGCGCGTTTTTATGGAAACATTGTGTAAAATTATAAGTCGTGATTTATTTAAAAGAAATGTGATGATTAAATAAATACATATTAATAATAGTAATTATAAAAATTTTGAGGTCTGAGAAAAATAAATGGATTTTAGAAATCATTTTTACTCATTGGGGAGCTTTTAACCGAAAAAGTTGAAAAGGAGTTACGCAAGGCCAAATATAATAGACAGCACGTTAGATGTAGAAATTACTTTAAAAGAATTAGTGACAGTACTGTAAGTTCTTTAGTTCTGGATCTAACGAAATACCGGCCGAATCTTTTCGATGTTCATCTTTATCAAGAAGCTTATTCAAGCACCCTTTGAGATATTTCTTGATGACATCGTTTAATAGCTTCCTTGTGGTGTGGTGTACAGAAATCTAAATATTTAGGCAGGCGATATGTGGACAATATAGTTTTGTAACTAACGATAAACAGATCATTAGACTTCTGTGAACAATGGAACTGAGAGGTAGATACTCAAAAATCTAAAGTTATGATTTTTCAATAGAGCTCCAGTATGATTTCACTAGATGACCATTGGTTACATGGCAATACAAACTTAGGAGTTGTTAAGGAGTATAACTATCTAAGAATGCTAATAACAGACATCTGTACACATCTCGAAGAACATCTACATAATAACAAATGCATTTCAATTAGTGCCAAATATGAACTGTTTAATGCGTTTAATAGCAAAAGCAATACTCTCTTATATTGTACAAGTCTGGGGTTTTAAGAAGTATGAGAACGTCGAAAACATACTGCGTTTCTTCACAAAAGGAAATATCCTTGTTACCAATAACTATACACTTAAATACATGAATTATTTAGAAACTTTATTATCTACCCTTTATGTGTTCACTCTTAAAATAAGTAAAAATAAATAAAATAATATTAAAAATGCTTGAAAATATTATATTACCAAAACTTGTACTTATAAATAGAAGCTATTCGTCGAAATGCTCTTTTCTACAGTAATTGTGTTTGGTCTTGTGGCAGAACTTAAATGAGCAGAATTATTTTAAAGAAGATTACTCAACAAAAATTATTAGCACTATTTTCAAATTCAGAGGAGAGCTGTTAAATCTCAATCACATGTCATTTTGGAATAAGTTGGAGGAGAATATCCTTGGAAGTTGTCCGATTATTAGGGAGCACACAAGGCTTTAGTTTAGGAAAAATGTTTTGCAAGAAGAAGGGGTGAAAGGTTTACTAAAAGTAAATGAGTAGCCACGACTTTGTGAGTACACCTACGAAGCTAACACAGAATTTTGGTATAAAGAAGTCTAAGTTTCCAGTGTGTTGAAATACAGAATCCAAGACTTACAGCACTATGACGAAACAGTATCATACACAATTTATATCAGACATGATTGCGAAAAGTAGCATTTTGACCCACTACTGAAAAAAATTAAATTAATTAATTAATTAAATAAATTTTTTGTTTAAGATTGCCAGTATGGCTTGAACATTAAAAAACTAATCAGTGTAAACTTAAGTAATTTTTAGTACATCTCATGATCTCATGTAGGATTTACCCTTCAAAAGCCCAAAAACGGAAAATTTCGACAAAAAAACCTTAACAACTTTGTTATCTTGTGGTATCCTCAGGGAATTTTTCTCACTTTTTAATAACAATGCTTTAAATTTCTGTACCAATTTTCATTGATTTGCAACTATTTCCCTGGTTCGATAAATTGTATGTCTATTTCGACTGAACTACGAGTATATTCATAAAATTTGTTTGCTAAGGTGTAATGAAAAAGCCTGTGTAACGTGTCCTAAAGAAGAAAAAAGAGCTTACATACAAAAATGGCGGAAATTTTGGCTAATCTCTAGCTAATTCGTTTTTGTCGAGTTCTGAAAAGCATCTTAAAAATAACTTCAATCAAGGGAGGTTTGATGACACAATTTTCGAATTGATCCATGTTCCAGAACGCAAAGTACTGCAAGGTGTGGTCAGAACTCTAAAGAAGTCCAAATAAATTTTGCAGAAACAGATCATGGGAAAGTATTATTAGATATATGCGTAGGACTATCATGCCTTTACAATCTCTATACCTATGTGATCTAAAAATTTGTTTCAGGGGTACTGCCTCTTGACTTCTTGAGAGAACTTGACAAATTGTTCCAGAGTAAAAAAAATTCTTGTTACAAAAAATTTTTTCAAATAAGCCTTTCGAAGCTATCATCTAATTACTGACATTAACACAATGATTGGAGGATGTAATTTATCAAGCTGTAGCGCCACCTACCTATTGTACAAGTAAGGTTAGTTAGAAATAGTATGTACATAATGGAGACTAATAAAGACCTTATATGTAGGTATGTAGGTATGTAGGTATTCTTGGTTTTAGCAAGCAGTAGGAACTCTTGAGGATAACTTTTTCTAGTCTTCTGTCGCTTGTCTTCTGCAAAGGCAGTTTTAAAGTGAGTTATTTAATAAGCAGTGCAGTATATTTAGCAGACGTAGTGCACTCTATTGATTGTTCGTTCAAAAATGTTAGGACTTAATATATATTATTCTTTTCTCTATAAGCTTGATAAATAAAACTAAATATCAAGGTTTCCATTGTTCTACTCAAAAAAATTACTAACAAAAGTGAATTTGAAGTGAAATTGATGAAAGCTTATTTTTATTGTCTAACTAAATAAATTCTCTCCAATCTTAAATTTCTCAAAAAATACATTTTCCGAATTTAATTTCAAATCAAAATCTTTAAAAACTTTTTTGAAATCATATAAATGCAGTACGATATAAAGATGGAGTGGAGGTACCTTAAAAATTACAAAGCCATAGGCTTTTACTTTGTTTACATCTCCACACACACATACACATACACACACTTACACTATTTAAATTCACAATCCTTATACTCGTATAAGCCTGCTATGGATATAATGGCTTTTAGCAAAATTCACTCTCTCATCCTGATGTTCCTATTGTTGGCACAAGGTTATAGTACCTTCTAAACTAACTATCAACCCTTCCACTATACTTGCTATACGAACATATATTGGAGAACATAGGTAAGGTAGTACGCGTCATACTTCACTTTTCCCAGCCTCTTTATCAACTTAACCAGAAACCAGAAGCTGTAGCATATTATATGTCTTATACCGGTTCGTTTTCAAGCCATAACATTTTGAGGTCATGTAACATTCTATTATAATACCTTTACGGGGATAGACCCTATGTTTTTCCATGGATGTGTGTTTTTTTGTGTGGGGTGATGTGGGGGATGTTAAAAAGAGTCAGTGCGAGCGGTTACTTTGTAATCACAAGCATCTTTACAGATGTACATATATAAATGGCGGGCGGATATGACGAACAGGCAGGCGTGCAAAGAGCACTCATGGAGTATTGTGTTATGTTTTGCTACTACAAGTATATGCCATGCCATGCATGCCGTGCCATTACTATATGTTGCTCAGGCTCTATGCCTATCATATTTTTGCTATACTGTTTTCTAGATGTTGTTGCTTTGGAAACTGTGATGCTCATAATGAGCTCGCTCACCTTATATATACGGATTCCACCATGAATATAATTTAGAGATAGTAAAAAGTCTAAAAATATGCGGCTGAATGTGTCACAGCTAACAGGGTTCTTACGGGTGTATACGATGGTGTTGTGTCGGAGCAAGAAAAAAAAAAGTTTAAAACGGAATGTAATAAGGGTGTAAAAGCTGTTTTTTTACTGTTGATTGCAATTACGAGAGTATTTTTGTTAGTTTTCATTTTCGGTACTTTTTATATCAGCCTTAAAAATGTTCTTATGATGGTTAAGAGTTCCATTTAATGTACAGTTAATTGTTATACTTATGTTCAGTGTTAATATCACAATCCATACTAGGAACTAATTGAAGCCTAAATGTCTTAAGCCATTTTGTGGAAGAAAGTTTAAATTTTTAAGATTAATTTGCTAATTCAAAAGTAGTTTAATCCAATCTAAGACCTTATTAATTATATCTATAACTAGCTCCCTGAGTGGCGTTACTCACATGCTTTATTTTAGAAGAAATTTGGTTAGCATTAAAAAGGTTAAAAGTTAGACCTGTACTGTCAAGGACTTTTTTTAGAACTCTTAAAGAGGAACAATTCTTTTTTGCATTATTTTAGCAAAACTTTAACCGTTTCCGCAGTGCACGCAATCAAGCTCTCAAAAGGGAAATAATAATTTAGTCTTAGCTTAAAGCCTTCCTAAATAAATTTGTTATCTTATACTGAAACAATTCTTAAGCTTAGCGCGTTCAAAACAGCAAACAAACAAACAAGAAAACAAACAAAAATTGAGAACTTGACGAAAAGGCATTTCATTTAGTATTTCCTTCATTTTCTTTGTATTAAGATGTTTTTCAGTATATTCCAATTAAGTTTTAGAAAAATGAAATAAAAATCAGATTTAGAACGAGCAGACCTTTTGTTGTAAGCTCGAATTTTCGAAAATGGTTTTTAACTCTTTCAGCTAATATTGACAGTGTCGTATGTTTTTGTACCTCTATATTAAACATTTTAAAAGGCAAATTGAAATACAATCGACAAAGAATGTTTCGTTCAAAACATCAGCTATAAAACAGAACTATAAACATTCTTTGTGACGAGAAAGACATAAGAGATTTATCAAGGGGAGCATTTGAGTGTATCAAGGTAATAAAAGTCTATCAGTCCAGGCGAAAAAACAAAGACAAAATCTCGAAAACCTGCGTTGAATATTTTCTATTTTTTAATAAAAAACCGTTCATTTTGAATCTTGTACAACACTAATTTCTGAAAAAACTGGATTCTCTATTCAAAAATTACGAATTCAACAAACAATCATAACTTTTCAATTTCGCGTGTAAAACACGTTTCTTACATTTGTTAATATTTTAAATCAAAAGATGTTTACTCCTCCATTCCCAAAATTGATCAAGATCTTCTTGTATCACAGTACTTGATGAAGCTAATAATTCGCAGTACTTTAACAACATCCACATAAGTTAGCGATATAGAATAATTAAAAAAAAGAAAAATCATTATTAAATTAAATAAACAGCAAAGGATCAAGGTGATTCTTTCGAGGTACACCAGAATTGACTTTAAATTGACATGAAGGGTTACTCCTGAACATGACGCTAATATATCTCTTTTTAAGGTATGAAGAAATCCACATAACAAAACGGCTGTTACCCGTAAGTCCAATTTTACTTACACAATTTATTAAGAAAATTTGCAAATGCTATCCCAAAGTCTGTTAAAATGCAATCGACTTGAGTGTGTTTTTCGAATGCATCTAAATAAAAAGTACAGAATTTTTATAAATTAATAATTGTAGATTTTCTTACAAACCCATGTAGATTTTTATTAAATAATAAAATATTAAATATTATTAAAAGAAATTATGTCACAGATAAGCGATTCTAACAATTAAGAAATAGCAAACAGTTTCGCTAACTTTTGGAACTTTTTTTATAGACTGGCGTTAGGTATTAATATTTCCAAAGATCTGGGAACTTAAAATATTTCCAAGATTCGTTGAAAAGAAGAAACAATGGGTAAGAAACATAAGACACACATTTATAAATGATGGTATTCCATCAGGACCAGGACTGGCACTTTCACTTACCATAGCTTAAACTCATGTTTATTAGGAAAAATAGGAGAAGAGGTGCTTGCAGATGAGAAATCTTCAAATGCTGTCTTAAAATAATTTTCGAACATGTTGGAAATTGACTATGTAAGTTCAAGAATTTTGAAAGAAATTTAAGTTTATTCTTAACGCATATTTGAAATTAGTTGAGAATACAAAAAGTTTGAACTCGTCACAAAGTCGTATTGCAGTTCTTGGCAAAACTAAAATGTATTATTCCCGTGGAATCAAAGAAAAAAATCTAATGACGATAAAGCACAAGATCTCGGTGGTCAATTGTAATTACCTCTTCGAGAATTAACATAGGGCCACGGACTTTTTAGTGAAAAATTTCGATTGTTTCGTAACTTGTGTGACCTTGTTGAAATTAAACATCGTCTTTATTAATTATGTCCTTAAAATTCAGACCATACAAAATCATTAAGCAAAGCCTCGGTAGCTTTTTTCATTCACCGTGACAGTGATACAAAGAAGATAGAGAGTCTTCTTGAATTCTACGTGATCAAAGCGGATCGCTTTGCACGACCACATCTGCACTGGACAACCTACTCTACCTAACACCTCTTGATATATTTAGCAAACAAATTCGCCTTAAAGCTTCGTCGCAGTGGATTAACAACAACATTGACCACTCCGTAATTTCACCATCCCCCAACTGCAATTTGACAGAAACTTCCAGATTTCTGTACCTTTCACATCTTCCTGGAAGACGAATCAGTCCACTTTTATACAGATGGATCAAAAACAAAAGAAGGGGTTCATGGAGTGGAGATGTGTACTCTGAACGACTGAAATTAAGTCTCTCAATCATTTTAGTGTGTTCCAGGCGGAACTTTTGGCGAAAAAAGAAGTCTTGTCTTGTCAGCTCAAGGTGCTTGCTATCTTTAAGCAAATCGCAAATGTATAAGCTCGATAATCGGTGTCACAACCGGACACTGTCTAGTAGCACACCACGTGGCTAGGCGTGTTCTCAAATGACTTTAGCAGAAGCTGTATGGATAAGGAAGAGGAGGAAACAGTTCTTCACCTCCTCTGTACATGCCCTGCTCTAGCTCAAAAACGCAAGAATTACCAAGGCGAATTCTTCTTTAACGATCTAAATCATATTAATATAATCAGCTTATCAAGTTTCGTAAGGGACTCAAACTAGTTTCATTGAGCTTTCAAGAAAGCCTCAAGATTCATGTGGTATCACAACGGGCCATTAAACTGGCCTAAGTGTGCCCTGCTCCTATCACGGACAGCCACTTTAATCTAACCTAACCTAATCTAACAAAATATTAAAAAATAAAAATAATATGTTTTTAGAGAGTATAAATATTTTTAATTTTTGGAAAAAGGGAGGATTTGAAAACAACGATTTGGAATTCTTCGATTTATTTCCGTTGATATATTTTAAAAATTTCGAATTGAATATAGACTTTTTTTTAATGAAAGTAAATTATGATTGAAGGGTTGGGCTCCGATTTTGAGCTGCAAAAGTTTTCAGATTAGACATTTTAATCTTAGAAAGGTCTAAACTTCAAACGTGATCATTCTATCATTTGTCTTTCTCGACTTTTTCTTTTAAAATTTAGTAAATGCAGAATGAAGCAATAGCTACTTTATTTTCCTTCCACGCAATTTCAAAACCAGAATTATAACATGCTTCTTTTTGAATTTTTCTAAAGTTTTGGAGAAAGTAAGCTTGTAGTATAAAACCAACAATGTACATAAGATAAAAAAAGCTGGTTTTTACATAAAGATAAATTTTAATAAAAAAAACTTATGAAAGAAATATTTTGTTTATTCATTTTCAAAAGCAATGCATCTGCGTGTCCAATTTGCAAGTTAAAAACCACAAGAAAAATATTCTTAAAGAAAAAATCTGAAAAGCAAACAGAAAAATTAAAGAAAAGTCCTGATTGCTGAATGAATCCTTTAAATGGCAAAAGTATACAAAGAATAAAACTGTGTACCTCTATATACATACATATGTACATATAAATTGCCTTTTCCTCTACACACAAAAATAAAACTCTTTAGAGGCTCTCTTCTGCTTTTTAGCTTGATTTTTTCTTTTATGTGCTGAATGTTTTCATATTTTCATTTTTTGAAAATATAAAAGCTTTGCAAGCAAATCAAAAATATACATATACAGGTACGAAAGCAGCAAAAAAAAATAATGAGTAGAGCCCATCCTTGAATGAATTGAGAAAATGAAGAGGAGCCAAGGACCCTTTACCCTTTTTTGTTTGTAGATGGGGAGTGAGAGAGTTTATAGATGTTGCTTGGCTTGCCAGGCTTTTCGCTTGTGTAGCTTGAAGTGAATTTTAGTTTTTGGTTTGGGAATGGTGCGGTTGTTGGAAAAGATGAATGAACACAAAAATGGCAGTGTCCAGAGTCGGAGTGGCCTAAGATTGATGAAATGTAACTTAAGTTTTTGCTTGAATATTTCAAGAGTCTTAGAAAAGCTGAGAGCTTATAGCTTTTTCTTAAATTTGTTTGCTGAGATGATATATTTGTATGCTATAGAAGATCGACTTTCATTATAGAATATGTCAGGTTTTTCAAGCTCAATTTACTGAATTTCACAATCTAATTGGGCCTCCAGAAGTCCTGAACCTGATCTGCCACTGCTTTTGCCCTCGTTTTCTATTCACTAGAATTGCTAATAGTTTGTTGCTGTTAAGGATTATAGCCACAATGAAAAATAAAACATTAAATTATTCTAACTACAAAAGATGATGGTTCCACTTGAATTCATTTTTATATTTTTTGAGAAATTGGTATCTCGTGGAAATATGCACCTATAACATTATTTATATTTTCATAAATTGTTAAAACACTCCATTCAATTTGGCACAAAAACACAACTACATCAGTAAACCTACAGTAGTAGTATCCTATGAAGAGTATAGTGATGATGATGGTTGGTATAGAATAAGTCTAATGGCTTATGGTAAATATGGAGTGGCATTAGCCAAAAGCCAACGAGTGCCTATGCGGTGATGTGATAGGATGTGGGTTTGGGTGAGTTTAAGTTCTGTCTACACAATTTTCAGTGATGGCCATTTGAGTTTTTGAAGCAAATATTTGCTTCAATCAAAATGATGAATTAGATTGAATGAGTACTTCAGACTGTGATCCTCTTTTCTCTATTTTTGTTATAAATATAATGCATGTAGAGTATAGTGTGTAGGTTAATGTCTGAAAGGCTATTCAAATGCTTCTGACCGCAGATAAACCCTTTGTTGATGAAGTTTGATGAACCTATAGTATACGAGTATATCTGATTTATTGTGGACTGTGATTTCGTTTGCGTTTGTCAAATAAGTGAATATAAATCATTGATACATTTCCTCTTACTAAACTCAACGGCAGCCTTTCAATTAAAAATTTTACAAAAGGATTAATTTAGATAGTGCTATAGAGCCAGCTATACGCAATTGTGGTCCTTAAATCAAAATCATGATGTTAAAGTATGGTGTGGTAAGTCAATGGTTTTTTGTTTTTGACGAATGAAAAGTGTTTTTTGTTTCAAAACTTACTTACATTTTCGAAATAATTTAAGTATGTTATGTTTTGGTTATAAAAAAGTGTCTGTAAGTGAATTACTACCGACCTTAAAAGACCTTATTCAATGAAATACCACAAGTGTTAAAAATTTAGTTTTCTTTATGTTTGATTTTGAAATACTTAAAAAATCTATCATTTAGTCCCAAAAGATTGTTTTTCCGGTCTTAAAACAAAGTTGGGTTAAGATTGGTTACCTTTTTTTTACTGATTACAATTATTGTTTGAACTTTTTTAGGAGAATAAAATTGTAACTTTTTTAGGACCTTAATTCGTTTCCTAAATTATTCGTTCGGATTCGGTATACAAACTGTAGCTGTACTCCATCCTTGATATAACTCGCACACAGGAAAGTTTGAGAGTTGTAAGTCACTAGGCCCTAGTTCTCCACGGACTGTTACGACACCTATGTTCCTATAGAATGGACATTTTGGTCTATACATTGGCCAAATTTGATATATATATATTGTTGGAAAGCTTAGCTCTAGCAAAGGAACCCCATTTTCTTTTGTATGGACACAAAACTGGTTGGCGAATAATTCGCTTACTTACTTTAGGTGGTGCTACAGACCTGTGTGAACTATGGCATCACCAAACAAACTTCTCTTTCTACCTCGGTCCCTAAGCTATAGATGTCTCCAGTTGCCCTCCAAGTTGGGTGAGGTTACTTTTCACTTGTGTGTGCCATCTGATTCATCTAATGTCCTGTCCTGAGGGCGTGGATTTGAAGATTTTCCGGCCCGGAGCATTAGTTTCCATGTTCTCTACGTGACCCAGCCATCTCAGGAGTTCGACTTTTATCCCTCTGGCTTAGTCTACGTCGCTGCACAGCCCGTACAGCTCGTCGTTCCATCTTCTCCTTCCTCACCTTCTATACATACGGGGCCGTAGATCACGATATAAGAACTTTTCTCACGAAACGAACCATGGTGCTTTCATCCGCTTTTGTCCGTAAAGCAGGAGTGAATTGATAAGAATCTTATACTTTAGGAACACTTTGTTTGCTCGAAAGAGGACTTTGCTACTCAATTGCTTTCTTAGCCCAACAAAAACAGCGATTAGCAAGAGTATTTCTTCCGCATTCAGGCCGGAACCAAGGTAGACAAAGTCCTTAACTACCACAAAGTTAAATCTGCCTAAGGTGACTTTTTGAACTAGACGTCAGAGTTGTATTGTAGGTCTTTTCTTGATGACAGTATGTACTTTGTTTTGGCCCCATTACAGATCTCGTTGGCTGCCTCTGTCTCAAAGCCCACAAAAGCCCCTTTGAGATAATAAATTAATCGGTAATAAGTAATAAACCTCTATTGATGACGTGGGAACTCTGAAGTATTCATTCAAGGGCGATGTTAAAGAAATCAAATAACAGCGCAACACATTGTCTAAAGCCTTTTTTGATATCAAAAGCTGTTTCCAACCTTCATAAAGCAGCACAAATTCTGTAGGGTCATCGTGCATAAAGGACGAGTTTAGTCGGGATGCCAAAACTAGGCATGGCTCTATACAGTTCGTCCCTATAGATGATGTCATATGCATCCTTAAAATTGATGAAAAGACGTTGGGTGTCGATTTGATGTTTTTGAGTTTCCTCCAGGTTCTGTCCCAATGTGAATATTTGATCAACTCCGGACTTTCCTGGTCTACAACCACACTGATAAGGACTTATCAGTCTATTGACAATGGGCGTTTAAAGCTATATATATATATCACATATTACGGTAGAGAAGATTTTGTAGGCGATGTTGAGGAAACTGATTACTCTATAGTTAGTGCAGTTTAGAAGCGTCTCCTTTTTTCAGTATGGGGCAAACAATACTGAGGTTCCATTCATCAGGCATACTAAAGTTGCTTTAAAAAGTTCAGCATTTAAGCCATCTGCTATAGCGGCTTTGTTAGACTTCACCTAAGATATGGCAATCTTTACTTCATCTTAGTCGGGAAGACGGGATTGTTGGTTTGAATCGTCTATATTGAATGTATCATCCTGCCTGACAGCGGAATTCGGTTCGTTATCGTCGTTATACAGTTTGCAGAAGTGGTTTTTCCATATCCTCAGCGTTGACTCTAGTTCCACTTTCGTCTTCAGCCTTTTGTTAGAGTTGTATGCATTGTTGAATTTCGTTTCACCTTCTTATAAAACTATGGAAATTCAAATCTGCTTCTAAAGCAGACGCGAGATAATGCGCTTACTAAATAGTCTCCTTCGATAAATTGATTGTATCATTCGTTGGCGAAATGCAGCGCGAACCGAACCATTGCTTTAGTTATAAATTTGCATAATTTGGGTTAAGTATATTCGTTATGAAATGGCAAATCAAACAGAGTTTAAGCCAAGTGACAGCTGTCAAAAAACCCAATTCTGGAAAAGTATTGCCAGATTGAAAAAAAACACTAGTCTATTTTATATTTTTAGTTAAGTTTGTTGCATTCATTCAATTTAAATATGTAATGTACATATTTTAAACCTTATTATTATTAAAAACTTCTATGTTATATATTTTTAACACAAATCTTTTCTCTTCTTATTTTTCAGGTATGTTAATAGATCAATTGTTTGTCATTATGAAAAATAAATACAAGCAAGTATTAAAACTATATTTTATTTGTCCTACAGTCAAAAATAAAATGTATTCTTTTTCATTTATTGAAATGACCAGAAAAGTATTATTATTATACATAAAAGGTATGGCCTTGAAATATTTATCTTCCATACACAGGTGCGCTACAAAATAGAAACTTTTATAAAAATTGGCTACCTTAATGGGTCAACAAAATCTAGACCTTAGCTTTATTTTAATTTATATTAAACATTTCATTTGCCCAATTTATCCTTGACACAGCGGAAATACTTTTGTATAGTATGTATGTATAAAGTAGGTAATCAAATAAAAGGAAATATTCACATCAATTCATTTGAAAAGAAAATGATGGAAAATGTGCAATGCTCCGACATACTATGGGCTCAGAATATAACTATTTTTATTTATTTTTTTAGTTTGCATGGAAACTCTTTTCAAAAATACATACCAACTTTTTTTGTCCATTTTATTGATCGTCTTCTCTTTCCGGTACCTAGACCTATACCCACATTTATTTCAACATCAACATCATGCATTTTATAGGATACGATTTTGTAGGCATTTTCATTCTTCGAAACTATGCTTGACTGATTAATTGGGCTTCATCATCCTTAAGCTTTAGCATATAATCATCATTACTAAACCACTAATAGAGTTGAACTTAGAAAAGTTTTTTCAGTACTTTTTTTTAAATGTTTGCTTTTCGAAATATAATGGGGTTGGTAGTACATGCGAAGGGTACCTATAACCTATACTATACATAAAGAGGGTACGCGAAAAGAAAAGTTCCCTCTGTAGTCCGATATCAATCATTATTTGCTTCGCACACAAAAACTTTTAATTGAGTCAAACAGAAATAAAAATAATATTTTATATCATTTGATTGCTAGTCGCATGGCTAATTCTTAGTAAATAGAAAAATATTGATGTGGTTTGTTGTTTGATTTGTTATACAAGTAAACGAATAATTTTGGAAGTAAATTTTGAAATTTATGAAATATTTTAACTTGCCACTATATGTTCGTAAAAAGTGTTGTAAATATTGAAAAATCATTTAACAGCTTAGGATATTTTCATTAGTGGAAAATCTTTCAAAAGTAATTAAGTTCAAAGTGCAAAGGGTGTTTTTTTGTTTGTTGATCATGTGTAATACTAATCATTAAGGAGTTTTAAATTTTGTATGTACGATTGGATAGAAAAATGGTCAGACTTATTTCTTTTATTTTAAGTTTTCAAATTTTTGACTAGAACTTGAATCTGTCCTATCACTTAAAGTTCTTTTTGATAAAATTTTGCTCCAGTTGTACTACCGTATTACTATTGGAATTTCGAAAAGGCTTTGAAACAAATTTTAAGCAAATACACTCTTTTAAGTTTAGCCATTAAGTGTGGAATATGACTACATCATTCAAATGTCCGTCCGGCTTCTTACGGTGGCTCGTATCCGATGGTCCAATTTTCAATAACTTCCGCATAAATCCGGCTGCATTTGAGCGATTGCCTGTGTTATGCTCACTTTTAGGGCATCATTCGATTGTGAAGTATTTGCATAGACCTGCGACTTCAAGAGACCCCACAGGGAAAAGTCTAGCGGGGTCAAATCGCATGACCTTGGTGGCCAATTCACATCACCCGTGCGAGAGATAACCTTACCCTCAAATCGTTCATGCTAAATGTCAATCGTGGCGTTTGCTGTGTGGCACTTAGCGCCGTCCTGCTGGAACCACATTTCGTCTAGGTCCATATGGTTCAATTTAGGCCATACAAAATTAGTTATCATCATTATGAAGCGCTCGCTGTTGACGGTGACCGCCTCACTAACATCGTTTTCAAAAAAGTTCGGACAAATTACGCCGCCGCCGCCGCCGCTGGCCCAAAATCCACACGAAACGGTAACTTTTTGAGGATGCATTATCACCTGGTGAACCTCGCATTGGTTGGTGTCGACCCATATACGACAATTTTGCTTGTTAACACAGCCGTACGTTTAAGGAACGCAAGATCGGCCAAGAACATCGCCGAGGTCCGTGAAAGTGTGCAGCAGAACTCGGGTCAGTCTATTCCTCGCCGTGAAAAAGAACTCGGCCTTTCGCAGACTTCAACTTGGCGAATTTTGCGTCGGGACTTGGTCCTACACCCGTGAAAGATGCAACTGATCCAGGAGCTCAAAGTTCATGACTATAGACAACGCCGTTTGTTCGCTGATTGAGCTTCGAATCGTTTGGAAGAGAACCAAAATTGTATCCGAAAAATCATCATCTTTAGTGACGTCATAGTGTGTTGTATTTTCGACACTACTCTGCGATTACAGCCTTCAAGTGTCAAACTTACCAACTTCTAAGCCGCCCTAAAGTCGACTTTCATACTTTTTTTTCTTTTCTAAATCCATATTGACGACTATACTTGTGAACGCAAATATATAATTGACCCGTCAAGTTTAGGGACTAAGAGCAGAGTTAATGCATACTGGAATGATAGATGAGTTGTAATAGGGTTCAAAAGCTCTTCAAAGTAGTCTGTAAGTTTTTCAATATCAATAACTGAAGATGATACAGTCTAACAGCCACCAAGCATTCTCACCAGAAAGCTTTTGAGTCCTTATGTGTTGAAAGGTTGGCAGCAGCATCATAATATATTTTTTCTGTTTTTGAAAACAAAGCTTATTTGAGTCAAAAAATTTTAATAGGTCTTTTTTAAAAGATTCAGATGAGCTAGTTGAGGTACTTTGAACCACTTTTTCCCAAAATTCGGCGATATCCCGGTTATTACTTTAGTATATTGTTGGTTTGTAATGCATCTAGATGTCAAACATCAATCGTGTATACACGAACGCAATTGGTAGTGTTGTGTAGCTTGGTAGCATGTCTTGTTGAAACGACATATCGTCCAAGTTATCATCTTCGACTGCCAAAAAGGAGATGTGTGACACGCTTGATTGCTGCGACCGTTGGAAAAACGATATAGTCCAGACATCAGCAACACCTGCAAAGCATTTTTGCGTATTTTTAATACTAGTGTAACAGTTTTCAAAAACCAAGTACTTAGGCATTCAAGCAAAAATACCAGTACCACACTATCTGTCATCTCCTCCGAGGCTATAATTAAAATATAGCATATCATGATTACTATCTATCTGATACACCAAATCAATTCATAGAATGTTCTTCCCGCGTAGAACGCTAACTTTTGTCCTACTTTCATACTTTTAATTTGCGGGAAACATTATCTAACTTCACGAGTATAGATAAGTATTTACTGAAAGATATTTAAGAATTCGAAATACGAGTTCATAGTGATGGGATCCAATAGACTTTGAAGGTATTTTGTTCACCTTAGCTTTTAACATCCCATTTGAGATGGGCAATTAAACTTAAGCTAGCTCACTTCATTCAACCTAAAACGAAACGGTATGAATAGAAAAAGTATCTATAGTATGTAACCAGGAGATACAAAAGTATCTTTTTCAGTACATAGTACATACATAAGTATCTATATAGCTATGGTGCGGTGTGGTTGAGTTAATAAGATTCGAATCACGTGCCAAAAGAACCTGTTAATTGTTCGCTCGGCTTCTCTTCAGCAGCTTGAGGGCGACTAAATCCGATTACTGCCACACTTCTATGTACATATCTATGTATGTAATATGTATATTATATACAGAGAACTATCTATAATATAGTACTCTTATGGTATTTTTATGAAAAAAAATATGTAGCAAAAGTTGACAGCCAACAAGTTGGTCAACTGCGAAGCCAATTCAAATGTGATTAACTTACTGTCGGACAATAATTGAGTATGTATTTATAATGTTAAGTGTGACTTTGCTGATGACGCGATAAATATTTATTATGACGATTGTTTAACTGATCAAATTTAAGTACTTATAGCTTCTCAAAGTGGCGCCGCCGCCGCCGGCACATAACTCCGGCCGCCATGGCACAGTACTGCCTGGCTGCTCCCGTTGCGTCGTCGTCGGTCGGTGATGGCGGTGTCCAATTGATCCATTGACCTTGAATTATTACTGCACTTATTCGTTTCAATGAACTTCGAAGGCCATATTTACATTTTTGAAAAATATATCCGGGGGGTAGTATTGTTATATAAAGTATTTCTGCAATTTGAGATCTGTCACGTCTTTTGTCATTCTTCGAATTTGTAAAGTGTGCTTTAAAATTTGCAATGGTTGGAATTTGGAACAATTTGCTTCTCTAGTTTATACACACACAAACTGGTTTTTGTAAAGCGTGTTTTTTTTGGACGTGTGGTTTTCAGTTTGACAATACTTTTTCGATGTTGGTTTTTTTGACAGCTGTCACTTGATTTATACGCACCCCTTAGAGAACACCCTTTATTTATGATAAGTGGTGTGTCAGTGCAATTGCTTGGTTATGGAGCTTTCCAAAAAGAGGTTCCAATTTTGATTCAAAATTAAGAGTCCTCTTTAAGAGAAATCAATGGATGTTTTTTCATTGTAAAGAGGAAGGTATGCAACTTACATGAGAAAATGATATAAGCCAAATAGCCACCACGCCTACCTTTTCAATAAATTTTCAATGACCATTTGAATTTGCTGACAAGTTCATGCTACTGTATGTCCAGGATTACTTCAAGAATTCAATTTGTAAGGACTTGAATAGATTGTGGACCATTGCCGTCAACTTCTCGTGCTCCCAAAGAAAAAGTCTAAAGGTCTACAAGTCTAACACTAAAGTTATTATTAGACGGTCAACGTAATTCGTCAACGCATTGACTCTCTGACATGTAATCGTCAACGAAAAATGCTGTCGAATGTGTTAATACAAATTTATGACAATAATTAGCTCACGATGACTTGTTTTAAAGCCTTTCGGTCATCCTAATGACCGTGTCTAAATAATAACTAAACGTAAAGCTCACTCACATCCGCGTCGACCATGGAAGTTGACGGTAAGTTGACAGAGAAAATTTTGATTTATTGGTGACGTCAGAGAGTCAGCGTGTGACCCTTTACGTTGACCGTGTAATAGTGGCATATTCAATGCGTTGTTATAGCGTGTATATGTATAGTTCAATTTTAAGTAATGGTGTACTTTATAGTTTATACCTACTTGTCAGAAAAATGGTCTATAAATGTTAGATTCAGAAGTAAGAGTTGCTCAAATGTGGGGCTTATCAAAATGAAACATCTTATTGGAAAACCTTCTAATATGTTTACTGTTGACTTAAAATAAACTAACCAAGTAGGGTTTTCAATAAGAACTTAATAACTTCTTTTTTCATTTACCTAAAATGCATACTATTTAGATATTTCAAAAAATTTACTCTGAGTTTGAGGCACGATTGAAACATTTATGAATGGAACTCTAATTCGTTTATATGGCTTTGAGCTCTTCCAACGTCATTGGGCTTAATAGCATAACCCAATGACTTAACGTATCCGAGGCGGCCAATCTACTCTGGCCAATTTCTTGAGATAACACACTCATCAAACTTACTCTTCAATAAATCGATTGTAAGGTGTGATAGGTGGCTTGTGTCACCATCCTGTTGATACCACAATTCGGATAAGGCCATACCTTCCGATTCGGGCTTAGATCATGGCACTATAACGCTGGCCATTCACTATAACGTGACCATCATTATTGTTGACAAAAACATATGACGCCCCAGGCGTGCAAACCCCGCCACACTTTTATTTGGCTGTCAGAAGAAATTACGACCAAAAATTGAAGTTATCGCTCAAAAGTTGCAGTCACTCCGAATTTCTGTAGAAATGTTTTACAATTTTCAGACGTTGTCGTTGCTTATTTGTGTTTCTTACCTTTATTGGAAAATCCTTTATCTTTTATTTAAAATGGAAAGAAAAGAAGTGTCTATCCAAGTATTCCCACCAAGTTGTAAACGAGATATCAATAAGGTTTTGTCTTTATTTAAGAGCTCTATCAATGATACTCGTATAATGTGCGACTGTTGTACATATATTCACGTACTCATTCCAAAAATGGTCCCAATCGATAAAGATTATTTTTCTACCCAAATTGGGATCATTTAAATGCTACAAAATCCAATTTGATTTAGACTCTTGGATCAGTTGGATTTTGTTATCACGAATCAAAATTCGAGATGTTGTGATCTTCGACAGGTCATGTTCTTGTAAGTGAAGCCGACGCACGCGGAATATACTGCCTCAGAATCTGATGGACTTTCACGATCAGCGGCGATCTTGTGCTTCGTTGATGTACGGGTGTTTACGTATTGTATTGTTCACTAAGCCGGTGGATTTGAATTTGGCCACCAAACGTTAAATGGTCGACTTGGAAGGACGACCATGTACCCCATAAAAAGAACGCAACGCAGGCATCCTGGCGATAATATTCCACTTTTCCAATGGGTTTTGATGGCCTTAACTTAAATCCGATCTCAACTGTCTTACAATATTCTGAAAGAAACACTAAAGCATTTATTATAAAACGGTTTTCAACACAAAAAGTTGAAACGGTTTGAAAGAAAATGGTGTTCTTGTAACGCCTTTATTATCCAAACAATTCTATTACATCAAGTTTTTGAAATATATTACAAATTATGAAAATAATTTTAAAAACTTGAGCAAATAGTTAAAATTAATGTTTGGATTCGCAATCAGCGCTAAAATTTAATTTCAAAACGTATTTTTCAAAACTATGAAAGTATCAAATTTAAATTGTATTTAGAAGAGAAAGAGTTGTTCTTTGCAAAACTATTATACAATTACAACACGAGATATTTTGAGTTTTAACTTAGCCTTGAAAAATCCGTTTTTGGCTTGTTTTTAGCATTTTTAGTGACCTGATGTGATAGAAAAATTTAAAGGCGAGATTCGAATTAAGGACATCTTAATCATTTAAAAAAGTATTGTTTGGTTTGTGGTACAGAAAAAAAAAACGTAACCACTGTATTTTGACAGAAAGTAAAAGAAACAATATGGCCTCCACGAACTGTCAAAGTCAACCTGTCCCTTCTTCTACAATATCTACAGTATTTTATTCAAAATGAAGCCCTCCAATTTCTGCAGAACTCATATTTTAAATTCTATCCACACCTTAAAAAAATAAGAAACATCCTTAAAAAGCAATAATATGGTCACCATATTGATTTGTTGTTTTTGTATGATGAACTTCAACTGCAACTTCAACAAAAAGTCATATAAATATCTATGATTCGTTACAAGGAGGCATTAACTTGGCTCGAAATATGTGCATAGATATATATATAGGTATAGATAATGTGGTTTCAACATGATTTGGCTCTTTTTCAAATGAGTTGTCTTAAGTGAATTGGCATAATATTTGCCTTGGCTTTCAATAAAGTGCTTGGCCATCCACATCCACATCCACATCGCATCTGGTGATATCTGGAGTACTGATGTATATTTCCAGGTGTTTTTCTTTTATTTTTTATCGTTTTTAAAATGATTGATGGACATTTTTACTACAAGAACAAGAAAAGTTCAATATCAAACATTAAAAATTAAAAGAACTAGAGCATAACTGCAAAAGAAAATAATCGTTTTGATTTGATGGTTAACAACCAAACTCACTTATTACGTCCGTCCGTCCGTACGTCCGTCCGTCGTCGCTCGGTTGTCCATTTAGATCTCCGGAAATTATCCATCAGTAACGGAAAGTGAGATCAATGTGATTATTGGGGGATATAATGTAAGTGTGTTAGTTTGTAGAATATATCAATGTAGATACATTTGGAGCTTATGTCTTTAGTGATTGATTTGGAAAAAAAAAGAGAAAGCCTGGTAAAATGGTTTTCGTTTTAAGAGACCTCTCAATCATAGGTTTAAAATCATAGTATGGGACCATTTTTCTGGTGGGTATCCAGCGTTGCCAAAATGTGCCCGATCGGGCCATTTGGCACTAAGTTTTTTATTTTGGCCCGTGGCCCGGGGCCAACATGAAATGGCCCGCATATCATATATTTTCTTTTTTCTAAAACAACAAATCCAATCTTTTTATTCCATCAACAATGTGTTTCCTGCATATACAACTTCCCATATTCATTCAGACTGACATGACATGACGTTTGCTTTTCATTTGTTTTCGCCAATTGACACTTTATTTTTTTTCACCTACCTAAGTACGTATTTCGTCTGTTTGTTTTGTCATGTCTACAACAGAACACCAAAGTAAAGAAAGTTGTTGCAACGCAAACAAAAAAATTTATGTTATTTTAAAAAAAATTTGTTAAAGCTGAGTACTTAGAAAGTCTAGACAATATATTTGAAGTTGAATTCGAACAGTTCTCTTTGAAACCCTTAAATGGAATATATTTTGGCTACGGATTTGATGACTATTCGAAAATTTAATTTAATTAATTTATAATTCAATTAATTTAACTCGAAATATAAGTTTATTTAGAAAAGATAAATTGTTATTATTTTCTTAAACAAATTTTTTCTAGGGTAGTGGGCTAGTGGCCCGCACATTTTGAAAATGGCCCTCAAAATGGCCCTTACAATTTTTGTCTTCGCGGCAACGCTGTGGGTATCTATGTTTTTGAAGTTCAAGAGAAAAATGTAAATGAAATCCAGAATATATTCTTGCTAAAGTGGTGAACAAAAGATATCATTCATACAATTTATATCAACTTTATCAGCAACAAGCGACAATATTTTAGAAGCAAAATTGCAACACAATTCTTCGCATAACAGCATCTAAAGATTTATTCAAATTCAAATATAGTTTCAAGATTTATAATGTAGTTTTTTTTAATCTTTTTTCTTGATGGGAATGGTTTCACTTCTTATCTTTTATGTATATATTATTATAAATAATTCACTAGTTTACTAGGGCAGTAAATCAAAAGCTGTGTGTATGAAAACAATTTCCCTTGAAACAACAATGATGGGAAAATAGGTTATTTTATTTGCATTTATGGGAAATTTAGGTTATAGGAAGACTTCGTTTAAAAAAAGAGTTATACAATTTGTATACTACGCATAAATTTGTTAAGAAGGAATTTATATAACTTATTGATGATAGGTTTATTAGGTTTCTCATAGCGTAATGAACGTAACTAGGAAATATTATTTGTTTTGGTGGCTTTTACGATTTTGTTATGTTTAACAATTTCATAACTATGAATGGCTTATTGTATGTTCCTACGTAAATATTAAGTAAGTAACAATTTTGTTAAAGCAAAGGTATTTAAAAGAACTGAATAAGAAAAATTATTTAAACACAAATTTCAAAGCATATTTTCATTATAAACTTCTAATAGGGAGTTATTGTAATCGGTCCGATTTGTCAAATTGAAACTTTTGACATTTCTCGAGGTTTCAAAGGTCCCTAAAGTCTTAATAAAAGATTTTTAGAGAGATTTCTGTGCGTACGTCCGTACGTTCAGGAATTTTTTTCTTCGTCCATAGCTCAAGAACCAGTAAAGATATCGACTTCAAATGAATTTCGTTATACAGATAATAATGCAGAAAAATGCAGAAAGGGCTTTCAATAAAATTGTGTGGGTGTTTTTTTTACCATAGCAGTTTAAAAAAAGGTGAAAATTTTGGTTAACCCTAAATATCTTACGAACCAAAAACGCTAGAGACTTGAATTAAATTTTATATAATATATTGTAACTGATACCAAATAAGTTTATTTAAAAAAAAATCCAAATAACGGTTTTTTTATAAATCAAAAAAACTGAAAAAAAAATATTATTTACCTCGAAAAATTTACGAACAAAAACCATTTTATCTTCAAAACAATTCTGTGCAATAAAGAATAATGTTTTTAACATCTGGTAAAGTTTTGAAAAATCGAATTGACAGTTTTTTTTTACAAAAAATGAAAACCTAAAGAAAAAAAAAGCCTAAAACTTAGTAAAAATTTACTTTCGACTCAAATATCTTTTAAAAAATCAAAAATATTGGCTTCAGTCTTATTTTATCTCACAGAAAATATTGTTTTCGACGTTCAGTACGTTTTTTATAAAAATCCAACAGTCAGTTTTTTCATAAAAAAATTAAAATCTACAAAAAATAGTACACAAAATTTGTAAAAATTGATGTTCGGTTCTCGATATCTCTCAAATTAATTTCATTCACCCAATTTGTATTTGTATATAAGAAATAAAAACTTTTAAGAAATGCTACTAAAATTAGTAAAAATTGTTTTTCGACTAAAAATCTAGTATACAAAAATAGGTTTTGAAATCAAACTATTTCATGAAATGCAAAATATTGTTGGTAATTTATTAATCTTTTAGAATAATTCAACTGACAACTTTTTTTAACAAAACACGAAAACCTACAAATCGACAGACGGGATAGTAAGTTATCAATTTGGGTCGCATCCCAGTCTCTTTTTTAAGTTGCTACAGTACAATAATCTTTTGATGTTATTCTTTGTAAAACAAAATTTATTTGAAGTCGATATCACTGACGGTTCAGGCCGACAGAAGTACGTGCACACGAGCACGCAGACATCTCTCTAAAAACCTAATATTGAAGTCCGAGAAATGTCAAACATTTTATTTCGACAACATTACAATTACTTCCTATCTAAAAGTTAAAACTATCACCAAAGAGAGTTGAAGGCAAAAAGCATGGAAAAGTCTTCTTTTGAATCCTTCTCCTGCATCCGTTAAAAAGGTTATTCTTAAAGTTCTAGATATTCTTGAATATAGGATGAATTCCCTTAGGATCAGAATAAGAGACTTTTTTGGATTCATCTTCCAAAAAAAATCTATATTCTTTTTCACTTGAAAAACCGAATACTCTTATCCTTACTTAATATTTCAAACTTGCTCATTTAATTAAATGAATCATATGTTAAATAATGAGTTAATCAAAAACTATACTCCCTAAAAAAGTCATCAAGTGTCATTAAAATAAAATTAATCTTCAAGCCTCATAAATCACACAAATTTGGGAGCAATATATGAAAAATTAAATTAAGTTTAAAAATTGTTATAATTTAACAATTTTTTTTTTCTTATTATTAATTTATTTCAGCCTTCATGGTTCGCTAGGCGCCACCGCGCCGCCGGCCGCAGCCGCCGCTCAACAAATTTCTCTCTTTCACATACATACATATTTATTTTGCAAGTTATTTTGACACACAAAAAGCAGGTAGCGTGTTGAAAATGTTGATCTGCTTCATTTTAGTCCGCACTCAAATTATAAACTGCCAATATATTATGTTTCATATACATTTTGTTTTGTTGCTGTGAGAATTCATTGAGGTAATATTATTTTGTTGCCCATTTTTACTGTCACAAAAATTACGAAAATAAAACTTACATAAATAATAATAATAATAATTATTAGCTACATACACATAAAAAATAACTATGAACATCTACTTACCCACTTTTTGAAAAAAAAAAACTTAAATTAAGGCTTAAATTACATTTTTATTATAGCAGAGCTTGTGGTGTGGTTGCCACTATCATGCGAATTATTTATGTTACCAATGAGTTATGGCAATTTTGAAGTTAATTGATGACTTAGTTTTTTTACCTATAGATACAATGTTGGCCAAAACAAAGCAACTTTGATTGACTCGATTATTAAATAATTAAAAAATCAATTTAAAATTCCGTTATTGTATATTTTTGTATTTAAAATTTAAATAAATATTTACAGTTTCTAATGGAAAGTAAAATAAAAATGGTTTTTGTAATAGTTTATTAAATATTGCAAAATTAGTACAATTAGTTAAATATTAGACTGGTCAAAACAAAAGCAACTTTTAAGAAATATATACATTTTTTTAGTCTTACTCACATATTGCTAGCATTTGGTAGCAAACCCTTGTTTTTAATCACTTCAGCACATCATCAAGGCATGGAGTCAATTAAATTGCTTATAATAATGTTTGGGATACTTTCCCAAGCCAATTTAATTTGATCAAACAGATCGTTTGATCGTCTTAACCGTATTAGACGTGTGCTTTGGGTCGTTGTCCTGCTGCAATATCCATTTCAGAAACAACTGATACATATAACGATCCATTGTACCATCTTTTTGGTGAATCGGTCCCTGTCCAGTCCATGCCCTGAAAAACATCCCCACACTATTACGTTACCTCCTTCGTGTTTTACAGTAGCTTTGGTGTAACGTGGATTTAGTGACTTTTTGGTTGATCTGCGAACACGACAGAAACCATCGGAACCCTTGAAATTGAATTTGGACTCGTCCAAAAAGTGTCCAACGGTCCAATTGATGGGGTCATGAGCGAATTTAAATCTCGCCAGCTTGTTTTTGGTTGAAATAAAAGGCTTTTTTTTACAGCTTTGAAAGATTTTCAGTCGATGATGGACTGAACAGCTCGTCTCCGAATTGATCTCGCGCTTACGTTCAGGTCGAGTTGGGCTCGTATTTCTCTTGATGATGTAAAAGAGTCTAGTTGTTTTGAAATGACTTTTTGGATTTTTTGTTAAATTTTATTAAAGGGCAAATCACTGATTTTAGAATAGAATATTTTTCTGATATTTTAATTTGACTCATTCCACTTTTATATTTTTTATCATTCTTTCTTTTATTTCGTTTGAGTATTTGTTGCCGGCCATTTTAGTAAAGTTAGCTAAGAACACTGATTAGCTTGCCCGTGAACTAAATAACACCTAATAAATAGATTCACCTGCACTCGATTGCCAACACCTTTAATATGAGCAATGGATGGTGTAGTTAACGGACTAACTTTTCTCTATTGATAAGAAAAAGGTAGATAGCAATACAAAGTTGTTTGTTTGTTTTGTCCGTCCTTCACGTTTGTCGTAAAGGAGCAATATTTTGACGTTTTTTTGTGTTGAGGTAATTGCAAGGCTAAAGAGTGTTTTAAGCTACTTTTTACCGCCGTAAAATGTCTCATTGACATCTCATTCGACTACATCCGCCGGAAGCACTTATAACACAGCTGGTTTATTATATTACGTTTGCGTGTAAAACACCATTTCTAAAATTAATTTAGATCTTCTTGTAGCTCTTTACAATTTTTAATTGAGTTAATAATTCGAACAATTTTAATATCACCTGCATAGATTAGCGATATAGAATTATTTAAAACAGAAGGCAAATCATTTATAAATTAAATAAACAGAAATGGACCAAGGTGACTCCCTTGAGGTACACCAGAATTAACTATAAATTGACATGAAGGGCTACTCATAAACATGACGGTATAATATCCTTCTTTTAGATATGACGAAATATACATAACGAAACTGTCCTTAAGTCCAATTTCACTTAATTTATTAAGAAGAATTCCATGACTTAATATGAAAAATTCCTTGCTTAAGTCTTAAAAGATGCAATCGACTTGAAAGTGTTTTTCGAATACATCCAAACAAAAATTGTAGAAAATTGTATTAAATTAGTAATTGCAGACTTTTTTCACAAATTCATGTTGATTTTTACATAGTAACAGAAGATTAATTAAAAGAAATTAGTCACAGTAAAAGTCTTCAAACAATTTAGGACAGTTTCGCTATAGAACGATAATTCGTTACCAAATTTTTAGAACCTTTTCTATAGACTTGCGTTAGGTATGAATATTTCCAAAAGCCTGGGAACTTACAAAATTTTAGAGAGTGGTTGAAAAGAAAAAACAATGGACATAAGAAAAATATGACATATGTATGTACATTTTTTTCAACATAAATGATGGTGTTCCATCAAGGCCAGGCCTGAATGATTCATATAGCCTTAAAATATTTTCACATTTAGAGGCCTCAGAGAAGCTTGATTTATTTGTTTTTGCTTTGGTGATTTTAAAATTCAATTCAAATGCATTGTCGAAACTTGCATTTTAACTTTTAAACTTGGCAACCCTGAATTTGAGCCATCATCGATGATGGTGAATGTAAAATTATTCAAAAATATCGAATTTCACCTAACAACGTTCGTTGACGTCGCGTTGTCGTTGTCTGTCGTCCATCGGAAGTGAGCCTGAGCATGAGCAATAAAAAAGAAAAACTTGATGAATTTGTCTTCCTCTATAAAGCAATAACGCGCTCGAGAAACCAAACCAATCCAACCGACACGACCCACCTTTACCATCACCATCACCAGAAAAGACCAAACCAGACCATCACATGATGCCATCAGCATCAGGTTAACTAAATGTTATACTTCAGTGCCAGATTGTATCTAATAATAATGTATATGGAAATGTAGATCACTTTTTTATTATTTTTACCTCAACTATACGACTATCTATATGGCCATAATACAGGTAACAGGTGCTTGACATGAAGCAGGAGGATGGAATTAAATTGCAATACGAATACACGGATGTAGTTTACTTATGTATGCAATTTTGAACGTATATACCTCCTAATTTTAGTTCATTTGCATTTTAATCTTTAAAGTTTTGAATTTTTTCCGTTATGCTATAAGGAAGAGATTTGTGGGTGTGTAGTGTATACGTTGGCTCATTGAATGGTTGGAAACTTGTAGAGGTTAGGTGAGATAAAAGAAATTCAATTGAGTTTAATAAAAACATGTAACACTTGGCATGTCCTTATTCATGTTTAATTTGATCATGCAATCCTTTATGTGGTTAAGTCTTGTCAGCTCTAAGCAAATAAAAACAGCGTTCTTACAGGTGACAAAGAAGAGGGTATGTAGCCTTTTCGATATTCGAATGAGAAGTCCATACTTCTTAGCGAAAAATTATTGTAGTTATGATAGCTGGTAAGTGGCCCGCTTTGCGCTTCCCTTTTCAATCAACTCCTTTTTTACGTCCTCTATGTTTCTCAAAGGACACCGTAGCTTACTCCATTAAGTTTCCAATAAGAGGTTTTATTAACTTCTCATAGGAAGTTATTGTAATGAGTCCGCTTTGTCGAATTGAAAATTTTGAAATTTCTCGACGTTTCAAGGTTCCTAGAGTCGAAATAAAAGATTTTTAGAGAGATGTCTGTGCGTGCGTATGTACGTATGTACGTTCGTGACGTTTGTTTCGTCGTCCATAGCTCAAGCGCCAGTAGAGATATCGACTTCAAATAAATTTTGTTATACAGATAATAACACAGAAAGATGGGATCTATTCTTGATCATCTGATTTTTTCAGTCAACGCAACGTCAATGAGTTTCCTACTATAGTAAAGCACTTTTCAATTCCTTTGTAAGCTGATGATGCCCAGTTGTACATACATAAATTATCTGTTGGGACTTATTGAACATACTTCAACTTCCTTGAATAAAGATCTGGAAGAAATCAAGCGCTCGCAGAAAAGAAATGGTTTAATAAGTAAATGAGGTTACATTTGCTAGCTAAATGCCGCTACAGTTCGTTAAGATCTAGGACCATTTGACTAATGCAGGGGCCTACGGTTTTTTAATGCACATTGCAAACGGCTAATTTGAGAAAGCACTTTTCATGACAAACATTTCTCTTGGTGGATTTGTCAATTCCTCCTGCAAGGGTCCCAAGATCTCAAGCATGAAAGTCCTAAGCACTAAAAATAAAGCCAAGGACAGAATCCGTTAAAATAATGGTACAAAAAGGGTCAGACAAGAAACTTTGCGACAGTGTTCAAGTGACGTAAGCGTTTCAACGATGAACATCACAAATCAATTTGAATGTTCAATGTTCAATACTGTCCAAGAGACTTGGAAACCCAGACATCTAACGGCATTTATGGCGACATCGCTTATATGAACCTTCCACAAGAGGTGATTGGAGATATACAATACATACCTAGGATTTCAAAGGTTTTTCAGTCTCCTTGATGCAGACGCAAAGACCACTCATGGAAAGGTGGCAATGGTGATAAATTGTGTTTTAACGACAGCAGCCACAATTGAGTTTTCTACGCATTAAATTCACCTCTATTTTTAATTCCCCATTTAACAGTTCTGTTCCGGTTAGAATTTAATGAAGAATAAATGATGACCGTTGAAGATCCACATCCAAAGAGCAGGGTTGTGAACCTAAAAACGAATATGAAAAAAGCTGAAGGTACTATTGTCAGCGAAGCTGCTAATTCGATAAGAAATTTCAGACATGAGATAAATTATTAAAAAGAGAAAGAGTGTCGGAGACAGAACTGAGCCCTGAGGCACACCAAAATTTATTTTGTGTGTTTCACTCTTAAATCCATCCAAAACTTATTCCATTGAACCGTCAGAAAGGTTATTCTAATCCAATGCAGGATATACTATTTAGAAATCGAAAATTCTCAGTTTTTGTCAACACTACTTCCTACAGCAGTAATATTCTCCTTTGTTCTTGGGGCGACCGACATGGTTTCGCTTCTTCATATCAAAAACTTATTCTAATTTCTCAAATGTTCGAAAAGGGACTATTAACAATTTCAAAACGTTGTTTAGACTTGTATCGCCCAATTTTCAGTCTTTAGTATCTGCTTGTCAAATGTCAAAGATGCCAGATTTTAAAGTGACAGCAGCTTTTTCCGCTTGACATCTGTTGGATGGCTAGCTTTTCTATGTTTCTAAGTTTTCTCTTTAGCTCACGTTACTTTCATTCCGTAAAGTAAAAAAAATATGTAACTTATAAGTCCATATGAAAGTTTTTCTTTAAAGAACTGATAAACGATCCCAGTGGACAACAAAAGTGTAGACTTTTGGCCTGAAGACTTCAGAGTTGTACTGTAACACTAATAGGGCCCATACACTACGCAAACACGTTTGTTCAAACGTGTGTTTGAGCAAACATAGTTTCGCCACACACTACACAAACATGTTTGATAGATATTAGTTGCGTGACGTTTTTCATCTTAATCAGACCTACTTACGGACACGGAGCAATGAGTGATTTAGCATGTGCAGCTTTGATTATTGCCTTGGCTATTAAAAAAAAAAAAAAAACAGAAAAAACACCCGAAAAGTACCCGATTGCAACATTTGTTACTTTTTACACACCACAAAACCGGTAAACTTTTATAAAGTTCAATGAATTCACTCCAAAAAATGTGTTCCTCTTGTTTATTCATGTTAACTCTATGAAAATTGGCATCGGTTTGAGCAAAATTCAATACACACCACACAAACATGTTTGTGCAGGCACGGAAAATTCAAATTTTGTTGATTTTGTTCAAACCGCTTGCGCAAACACGCATCATCGCTACACACTACTCAAACAGTTTCCACAAACATTTTTACAACAACAAAATACATTCGTTTGCTCAAACAGTTTGTGTAGTGTATGGGCCCTATAAATGATTCAGCTCTCAGGTTAAGATTGACGGCGCAGGGACATAAGGCCCAGGGACATAACGCCCAACATTTTTATTTGGGGCTTATGTCCCACCCGAGTGGGACATAAAGCCGAAATTTAATTTCGGCCCTAAGTCCCACTCGGGTGGGACATAAGCCCCAAATAAAAATATTGGGGCTAATGTCCCACTTAACAAGAATCACCAAATGACAAAACTTGGAGCACTTCAATACCACAAGATTTTGTTACCTTTTGTTTTTATTTATTAACTCATATAATTTAGCAGTGCTTTACATTTTAATGACCAGGAGAATCCGCTCCTAATATAACCGATCAAACCGGTTTTTTGTTCTCTAACTTGTAACTTCTTTTGCAAATAATGTTGAAAATAAACTTTTTTGGTTTTTTCGATTATTTTTTTGTTTTTCCTAATTTTTGTATTATCACCGTATCAAAAAATTATTGTTCATTGTATTGAAATACAAAAACTTTTTATTCTTTTTTGGCTCTACAAAAATTTGGGGACAATGTTAAAATCCTGAAAACCCGCAAAGCGGGCCACCCTCAGGTGATTTTATTGAAAGAAGTTGTTGATATAAGCGCCTGCCTGGCGACTTTACATACCCTAAGCGGAGCAACGGAGTTGCGTGAGCGGGTGTGACCCCGAAAAAGGGAGTTAACATCCTGAGAACCGGCGAAGCGGGCCACCCTCAGGTGCTTTTATTGAAATAAGTTGTTGATATAGGCGCCTGCCTGGCGACTTTACATACCCTAAGCGGAGCAACGGAGTTGCGTGAGCGGGTGTGACCCCGAAAAAGGGAGTTAAAATCCTGAGAACCCGCGAAGCGGGCCACCCTCAGGTGCTTTTATTGAAAGAAGTTGGCTCTGCAAAAAATGTCCCATTTTTAACAAACAAATTTGGGACTTAGGTCTTACTTAGGGCCCAAATTAAATTTCGGCTTTATGTCCCACTCGGATGGGACATAAGTCCCAAAAAAAAAAAAATTTGGGCGTTATATCCCTGGGCCTTATGTCACTGCGCCAAGATTGACTATATAAGTTGACCTATAAATATGAGGCACCCACTATTTTAGAATATAATGCTCTCATGCTAAAGTCCAAAGCTTTATCGGCTACTGACTTTAATGCATAAGTTGTTGTGTCACTAATTTAATTTGTTGGTCTTAAACTTCATTCATTTTTCATTTTTCATCATAAAATAACGTCTGAAGTCTCAAACTTTGATCTTCTTCTTATATTATTTTCAAACTCTAAAAATTGTTTAAACAATATCGTTTATGTGTAGGTATGTAGGTATGTGTAAACAACATAAACAGCAGCAAGTCACCAATTAAAAGGAACATTTAAGCAAACATTTAACTTTTCGCATTCATCTCGTTAGAGCAATCAAAAAAGACAAAGAGCACACATCAACATCATCTCCAGAAGTTGCTGGAGCACTCACGTTACTCATTCTCTTCTCCCACGGGAATCTAAATAATATACAGGCAAAATGCAGGTGCGACAAAAGATGGTGACGGCACGGGCGGTATGTGATGGTTGCAACGATGACGAAGACGCGTTCATGATATGGCGGGCGTCTGCACCAGCCTTTTTACCACAATAAAAAGAAGATCTAAGGCGGAATGCAAGCAAAGTCACAAGCAGAATACTAGTTGAGCATTAAATATAAATGTTTTGCCATTTGCCAGAACTTCCTCGTTCTCATTCTCGTTTTTGTCGTCCTTGTCAACCTCACCCACCAGCTATAAACATACATACATAATGGTTGATGGTTTTGTATTGTATATACAGAGCCCTTTGTTTTGTAGGCAAACTTTTCAAAAGAAAAGGACTTGTCGCTTTCTTTCTTTCTTTTTGCTTGCTACTGGCTGCTGATGCTCTGCTCAATGCTCAGCTCAGTTCTACAGCGAAAATTCTGCACTGTCGCTCCTATTAACCGAGTTTAAATCATCCAGGAACTAAAACTTCACTCTACCACCGGGATATATCTTTCTCTCAAACTTTAAACTTTTATAGGTATGTGTATTTAGTTAAGCTATGTGTCTTTGAGTCTTTTGTTAGCTTTGCCTGCATCAGGAATAAATGGATCCTGGGATGTTGTGTACATATATGAGCAGTTTTGCTTGTCTTTGCATCATTCTCTAAAGAATCAGAATTTAAGCTTATCCTAGCTCTCATCCTATTCATCTTATAACTTACCTTCCTATTTCTCTTTATAGCTCACAATACATCTTAGATGTATGTATTATTAGGTGACGTATGTTGCAGATATGTATGTATGTACATAAGTGTATGTTATGAAAGGAATATGTTTGTGGGTTTTATCGTCAAAAGGTGACATATCCCGTTTTATTATTTTGTTCATGTTCCGGTGGATTTCTTGATGCTCTTCGAGCACTTTCTCTATAGCAATTAAAGGAACATAGAAGGACTTTTGTGGGCTTGTCGTATACTGTTTACACATAGGTACTAGATGTGTATGAGTGAAATATGCCATCATCAATCTCGAACATTATTATAACGTGTTCATAGTTGTTAAGGATTCTAATAACTGTTTCTGCTTGCTAAAGGTAAACATTATTTCTTTTTTTTTCATCAGAGTTCATCATATGTTGTACCTACCTATTTATGTTTTCTTCTTGTCTCTCTCTCTCTCCCCTTTCTTGATAAATCCTTATTAATTGCATCCATTCCCCTTGTACCTCGTCCTGGGTGGTTTATATGAGAACTTAGACTCTTAAAACAAGGGTATAGTTGAGAAAGGTGCGCTGTATAAAAGTGGATGGAACTATAGGATGTGATTTTGATGATGTTTACCTCACGCAGCTAGTTCCACTTCCACATTTTTCTTTCTCCTTTGGTTATCAAATGCATCCCATAAATTCGTATGTTTGAGGATAGCAATCGCGGTGTTATGCACGCAAGCATAAAATCCTCAACTAAATCTTCCTCGCTTAGTCGTGATCGTGAATCGTGATTATATCCGCAAAGTTAAAGGTCTTTATTCAAACAAAAGGCGTGTTCATCAAAGATTGCCGAAGGAACGCCATCTTAAAACAGGAGACCAAAATACACATATATAGATTTATTTAGGAGAAGGTACCTTCCTTTATGCATACACATGTATAGGAATGATGGGTATAGGGTAGGTAGATGATGGTGAGGATGACGATGCCGAAGGATAAAACTAAATTTAATTGAATTCAAAGCACGATTAAGTTTGTTAATTGGTGATTAACTTGGTTGACTGACACATATACAGGACATACTGGTTGTACCCCTTGGATATATCCTTGAGGTTTAATATGATAATTGAGGGAAATAATGGTGTGTGTGATAAGATTAAAGCTAAAAAGTTAAAATGTCATTTGTTTGTTTCAAATAATTTAAATTTCGATTTAAATTTAACAGAACCAAGCAAAAAGAACTTAAGTCAATGAACTTAAGACGTTAATATCAGCAGAAATATAATTTGTCTGTCTTATTATCTAAAGACTAAACTAATAGTATTTTTAGCAGTTGTTCTAGACTCACGTTGTAAGTATTAAACGAAAGAGACAAAAAGCCGTTATCAAAAACCTTAAATTTAAGATTTTGCTGTTGCAATTTGCAGAACTTAACAACTTTATAACGTTTTTAATTGTCTTCTCAGATAAATTAAAGCTGTTGTGTTGCAGAAGGACAACATAATTGAAAATGTTGGTGCCGTAAAATAAAACCAAGTGAAATAAGTCCAAATTTCAAAAATTGGTCCCAATTTATTTATGTACTGATCTAGATAACGAGATGTTTATTTTCAGCTAATAATAGGGCTAAATGCCAAACAACAAAACGATACAAATTTTGAAAGAAGAGTTTCCTGACCATGGTTTTTCTTAAAGAGGTGGTCACAAATGTCCACCAAGATCTTTTGATTTTAATCCTTTGGACTAGGTCTTATTCAACAAAGTTCTCCATCTATTTCAGTCCCTAGCTAAATGAATCCAGTTAGGTGAGGTCACTTTTCGCTTGTGCACTCCACCTCATCCGCAGTTTCTATACACTCTACTTGACCAAGCTATCTAAAGAAATGGACTTTTATCCTTCTGGCTAAGTCTATGTCGCTGTATAGCCCGTACAGCTTGTCGCTTCATCTTCTCCTCCACTTACCTTCTCTGTATTCGGGACTGTAGATCACTCAAAGAACTTTTAAAATACCCAAAGTACTTTTGTCATAGTCCATGCTTCTGCACCGTATACCAGGACGGGGATGATATAGCTAAACTTGATTGCTTTGGAGAAGACTTTACTGCTCAATTGCTTTCTTCGCCCAAAGAAACAGTGGTAGTAAGAGTATTGTTTTTCGTAACGGAGCCCAGCTAGACAAAGTCCGTAAATACATAAAAGTTACATCTGCAGATGGTCAAAATTCGACCGAGTCGTGTCGGTAGTGTAGGTCCTTTTTTTATGGCAGCATGTAATTTGTTTTGCCCTCAATAACCGCCAAACCTATTATTGCCGCCTCTTTATCAATACTCACAAAAGTCCATACTTGACATCACGTTGAGTGCTTCCGATTATGTCAGTGTCATCAGGACATGTGAGTAATTGGCAGACTTTTGAAAAAAAGAGGCTCTTTCGTTGACGTAGGACTATGTTTAAGAAATGACATGACAGCGAATCACCTTTCACATAGAAGGGTTCAGTTAAGTTGTTTTCAACATTTATAGAACCTGGCCATCCTACTCAAATGGACGAGTTTGGTAGGGATTCCAAAACTAGATATGGTGATATACAGTTCGTCTTTTTAGATTATGTCAAATGTATGTGGCAAAATTGATGAAAATATGGTGGGTGTCTCTTTGATGTTCTAAGGTTTTTTCCAGGATCTGTCGTAATGTGAATATTTGATCGACTGTGGATTTTTCTAGTCTAAAGTCAAACTAATAAGGACTTATCAGGTTGTTGACGATGGTCTTTAGACGTTAACATATAACGGCAGGGAAGATTTTGTTAGCGATGTTAAGAAGGCTGATTACACTGTAGTTAGTTCAGTTTAGAGGGACCATATTTTACAGATAAGTTGTTGCATGTTGATAACAAATTATCTTCAGCTGCATTGAAAAGCTCGGCATTCAGGCCATCTGCTCCAGGGGCTTTGTTAGACTTTCGCTTAGATATGGCAATCTTTACCTTGTCCAAGCCGGGGAGACGGAACTGTTGGCTTTCGTCATCTTTATTGAATGGATCATCCTGCCTGACAGCGGAATTCAGTTAAGACTCGGAAAATTCAAAGATAATTGTTGATCCTTATCGTGTAACTGTTTAACTTTGGGCGGGCGCGGGCAGTGTCATTGGACCTTACTTATTTGAAAACGAGTCTGGATCAAGTGTTACGGCGTCGATTGATTGCACTTCCAAGATATGACTAATGATTGTTTATATAACCGGAATTAGATGATATTGATGGTACAGTTGACGTTTATTTTTAACAAAACGACTGGAGCTTTGTACTACACAAGAAACGTAACAATAGAAATTTTGCTAGAAAAGTTTCCTGATTGTGTTACTTCTTGTGGTGGCCACCTATATCTTGAAATTTAACGCCTAAGACATTTTTTTCTTTGGCTCCATATTATATATAAGGCCCATTTCAAAGTTCCACAAACTATTAGGGATCCTAAAGCTGGAATTTGTGAATTTGTTTTATAAAAATAATATGTTGCTGGAATATTAGCTGTGACTGTCATTTAACTTATATTGTTTTCTATCAGTAATGAGAAGAAATCCTCTTTACAATGAAATAAATATTTATTGATGTCTATTCAAAAACAGTAGTTATTTTTAACATAAAAACTAAACTTCTTATTGGAATACCCTATTTTATTGTGCAATCACACTGTGCCTATCCAATACAAAATGACTTAACAAAGGGTAAATTAGTTAAATTGTCGTGACAAAATTTTAAGATTTCATTTCTAAACCAGAAAAATCATCAATTCTATACTAATTAAGAAAATTCCCCTCAAGACATAGTTTTTTTAATGAGTGTCTTTTAAAATATTAGCATTAAGCCAGTGAGTGATTAGAAAAACATGTGTAGAGATATTTTATGGAAGCTATATCAAAGCCAAAAACATCTACTGAATACACTTTACATCTTTTTACTGATCGTTTTGTTTTTGTATTTCTTTTGGAATAGTGTACTCGTTTATTTATGAACATGAAAAGATTTGATCTAGGTTATTCATATGTACTTCTATGAAAATGTTTCTTGTCAAGTTGCCCTGTTACTTCCCTTAGTGTAAAGTGCACACTCGCTAAAATACACTTAAGTCTCTGAAAATTATCGTAATTTACCATCACAACATGTGCGTATAACCTAATTTTTCATTTGAAGAAAAACTACGAACTTTAAGTAAACTGCGTGTCAGTCTCATATTTTCTTCTAACCCTTGCCTTTTGTTGTTATTGTTGTTTTTCATGACTGGATAGAATTATGAAGTCTATGTAGAATAGATGCCGTAGGTCTCAGTCGTTCGTCACATATAGTTTCTTTCTATACATAAATTTGCTATACAGCCAACGGAAACGCAGCTTAAATGCGATGACATAATTTAAAGTTCTAACAATGGAACTTATTTAGTTTCATACAAATTCACTTTCAATTATGTTTTTCTTTATTTTGCAAAATACAGAAAAATATAAATAATGGTAAAATTAAAAGCACTTGCTCTTGTGGACAACGCGCCATTGCATTGAAGTGTGGGAGTTTTGAGACTAATTTATGGTTTTGAGGAATGTTGTATCATTTATTATATCTACATTAGACTTTGAGACTTGAAGAGCCATTATAGCTTGTTGTTGTTGATACATGTGTGATTCAATTGTTTTCTAGATAGAAACAAAATGTGAAAAACATCACTCTTGATTTTTTCTTTGTAATTTTAAGGCAATTTATAGATTCATAAAAAAAATAATCTTGTAAAACGAGAGAGGATTTCAAAGTTACGACATCATTAGCAAACGCAGATCATTGTAAAATAAATATGACTCAAACTTCAAAAAGAATATTAAAAAAAAGTTTACTTAAATATCTTTCAAAATCTCTCAAAGCATATACGAGTAGATTAATTATTATAATATTAAGAAGTAAAAACCTACGACACATTCGTCTATTTTAATGTATGTCTCATATCTAACAATTTAACAATCTAACATCCTTCACTAACTTAATTGTATAATTAGATAATTAAACGTACAAACTTACATATAAATATATATGTACATATATGTATGTGTATGTGTGTGTTAATGTAGTTAAAGACATTCGTCTACGAATTACGATTGAATGAAACTAGGTGGTGGTTTCAATTTAATGTATATACACAAGCTTCTTCCCCACACTCACTAACTGATGCCAGTCATCAGAGTATAGACTGTAATTAGTTTAATTGAGAAGCATTCTCAGGAAATATCAAAGCTGCTTCTTTAAAAACACACTAACACACAATGAAAATTAACACAATTAAATTTGAACAAATATTGTAATTGAAACAACGAAATGTTTGCCGGCTATTAAAACCTATACGAAAACAGTGTTGGATTTTCGAAGACGATAAATCCAAGGCGTTTGAGTCTTGTTAAGTTTAAAGATTTAAAATTATGTTTTTTTTTGTGTTTGAATGTGTACAAAAAATAGTAAGTATACGCCGAGGTGAACAATTTTAATTTTTCATAGAGAAAATAGAAGTATTAGTTAAAATCAGCGCCTTTAGTTCTTTTGGCCAAAGCCATAACGCCCAAATCCTTAAATGTTATAAAGCCTAAAATTGGTCAAAAGTTAAAAAAAAATCCCCAAAAAACCCAAAGCGAATGTTGTAACACCCAAATAAATGTTAAATAAAAGAACGCCCAAATTGTTAGTAGTCATTTTACTTAAACGAATTTTTAATTTTGAAGTTGGGTTTTATGACATAGGGGTTGGGCCTTGTGACGTTTATTTTTGGCAGTATTACGACATATTTAGAACCCAAATCATAAAATGACATAAAGCCCAAAATGGGAAACGTCGTCGTCGTAAGAAATATCACTAAGAAAACGTCACAAAGTCGAAATAAAATGTCATATCACCCAAATCAACTTTTAATGTCATGAAGCCCAAATTTGAAAATTCCATAACGCCCAAAAGAATGGTTTGCTTGTTCACAGTGCTAGCACCCGGCATTAAGGCGTAGAAATACTGAAATATGCACATGGGTCTCCCTGCATCCCCCCTGCTTGAGCTCACTTTAGAATTTCGATTTATTACACTTCGAAAATTGTCCTTTTTTTTCTGAATGTGAAATAAAGCCAAACATATTTGTTTACGGAAATACGGAACGTCAAAGAAGCATACGTTCCGTATTTTTGGGCGATCTGACAGTTTTTTCGTTTAATGTTTGCGTTTTGGCGTTTTATGACTCAAAATGTCGTAGTGCCCAAAATACATAAAAATTTTGTCAGAATGTTATAACACATGACATTTTTTGGATGATACGGCAATTTGGAAGCTATGATATTTTAAAAGTGATTTGATTTAAATATGCTATTATTTTGGGTTTTGTGGCAATTAGTTCTGAAAAATATTTTGGTCAATAGAGCCATTTTTAGGCGATATGATATTTCTAATATATTGGCGTTTATTTATTTATTTGCAATTGGACCGAACACTTCTATTTATTTGAAATTTCATGAAACCTAAAAAAGTCTTAACGCCCAAAGGTTAGGTTATATTGCCGAAATCGCACAACACGTCTTTAGTTAATTTACAACAAATCTTTCTAAATACTATTAATATAAGAGGTCTTAATTGCGAATAGTTCGGTGTTGGGCAAATGTTACTTTTAAAGCTGCTAAAAAAACTGCGCCATTGCTAAAAATGGAGCGATACAAAGTGCTTTAATGACTAAAGTTCACTACCAAAAGAGTGGTACATGTCATGGAAGCAACAACCTAATTGCATTTTAGCAAGACATTTTTCCTGCCGTGTTATTTTTCACTACTGGCCAATATCTTGTGATTTAAAACCTCTAGACCTCTCTTCTAAGAGGTGACGTAAAAGATGAGGTATATTCCAATGTTCCACAACTATTAGATTTGTCATATTTTTGATTTTAAGATGTATGCGCAGCGCTGAACACAATGTATGTATATGTATATCACCGAGAACCTCATAAGACTGTCGTAAGGATTAAACGTTTTAATAAACAAAGTTAAGTTTAAGGACGAAAATACCGTCTAAGCTCGTCCAAGAAATCCTTATCGGTAAATCCGGCTCTGTAATTAAGAATTAAATAGAATGAGTAGGCAGTAATGATAAAGAGTTACTCTGTAGATTTTCCTCCTACGACTCAATTTTATACACAAGTGAAGCGAAGCTTCTTTCATAAGAATTTATCTACACATCCATACCTACATATATACAATAATTATGAAGGGTGTTTTTTAAGACGTGTGGCTTCCAAGAAGAAATAAAATGGATATAATCTGATGCTATGACTAAAAATGTATCCATATTATAAATATAAGGTTTTGCCACCGTCACGGCTGACCTAAATTAACTTCTTTCGACCACTTTTTGAAACCTAGCCGTATGTCAACAATAACTCACCGAATATTCGTTCCCAAGGCGTCAATCGTTTAGTGCTTTTCTGCGAAGACAAGTGACTTCAAATAACCCCACACAAAATAGTCCAGTGATGATAAATCGCACATTCTTGGAGCCACGACCGCACACAGACCCATGACGTCAGATAATGCGCTCACCAACATTTCCTTCAATAAATTATTTTTGGCAAGCGTTATTCAAACTGAGAAAAAATCAAGTGACAGCTGTCAAAAAAAAACAATTTCGAGAAAAAGAATTGCCAGATTGAGAACAACACGTCTATAAATAAAACACCCGTTTCTTCTTAAAAGCTATAAAAGCTGTGTATGAACAAAACTTAACTGTCTTAAAGTTAAAGTCATCAGCTTTTAATTGCATGTAATTAGATGTTAATGAAGAGCTTCAATTGGCAATATACATAGGTTGGGACAATTTGGGTTGAGTGCGTTACGTCACAGTTTTTAAACATTAATATACTTGGACATTAAACTCAATGATGACCTTAAAAAAGTCGTATTAAAGTTTTAATGTTAATGCACTCTTTCGAATAAAATGTTTTTGTCTATATTTTCTTCAAACGTTAAAATAGAGTGTCAAAAGATACAAAAAAAAACATTTCTAAATTATACCTAATTACCTATATGGAAAGATAATGGATCTTTTTGTGGGAACTAAACCCAAATCCATAAATTAAAAACAAAATAACCAAAACACAACATAACTGAACTTTGTCTAAATGAGTCCATCTAATGTTCTTAACCTTCACTACATACATACCTATATAAGTCTATACCTATCTATGTGTGTGGATAAACAGTGAAAGTTTACGGCGTCAATAAATTCGTACATTGTCTTGTCCTATGGTACAAAACCAACAAACCTTGCTTAAGTTTTTGCAACTTGAATATTGAAAGCCATCGAAACAGATGTTATATAGTTCAAAACACACATCATACCTTATTATATTTTAATCAAAGAAAAGAAACGGAAACACTGTCTTCTCTGTTGTATAAATTATTGCTTTCTTACAAACACACAAACTAAATAAATATTCTATATTGACATGTGATGTCTTCAAAACAATAACATTCGATATTAGAAGAATTACATAATATTATATTGATATGCTGAAATAAATGAATTTCATTAATATAGAATATAACATAGTACATACAATATGAATATCTTTCTGTTTCTGTTATTGTACATTTATATCAAACAAACGATTATTTATAAATAATATATTGAACAATCAATTGTACTCATATACATACATATATACATAAGAATTTGATTTGTCTTATAATTTTACTATCATCAGAATGAGATGAGGTTAGTGATGGTAGCAATAAGAGAAGAGAATGTAGCTAAGGTTTTATTATTTAATTGGGTCACTGTATCACACAAAACAAATAAATAGAAAGGTAAATTAGGTGAAATTGATAAAATTTATATTTAATTGCCAGTTACAACAAATTAAATGACGTTGAACAGGCCCAAAAGAGATTCATGAGACTTAATGTTCATATATCGGTCCACAAGCGAGAATGAACCGTTTTGCAACAAAGTTAGAATTCGTTTCTTTAATGTTAAGAGCACGGGTAAAAGAAATGGAATAAAATATTCTGTGATACAGATGCCTAAAATGTAGGTTCTTAGATTTCAAATTCCTTTCCGATTCTACATGAACCACGTACTTAATTACTTACTTACTTAAAGTAGCGCTACAGACCCGGGCGTAACTATGCCTTAACCAACATGTGTCTCCAGCCAGCTCATCCCTAGCTAGTTGGCTGTCTCTAGTTTCACACGCCAAGTTATGTGGGGTCCTTTCCCACCTGCTTGCGACACCTGAGTCGCGATCTTTCGCTATTGTGCAGTCCTCTCAATTATTAAAGTTAATTGAATTTGTATATAAATGGCAACACCCAATACAATACTCTAAAGTCTAAACTATTTCATGAACTAATTTCTCTTATACTAAAGCTTTACATTTTGAATTAATATGTACTTAATATTTTCTTATTTCGCTTTCAATAAACCTTTGTTAGTTCCTTGTTAAATTCAATAGAGATTGAATGTGTTTCTTTTTAAATATCCTAACATCAATTGCATTCGATGACCTCCCGGGCTGAAGCGTTGATGTAAATTCGGTCTACATGACTAAGCCATCTAAGTCGTTGGACTTTTATTCTTTTGACTAGATCAATGTCACTGTACAGCCCGTACAGTTCGTCATTGTATCTTTTTCTTCACTCTCCATCATTGTAAGTGTCTTATAGAAGGTGATTAAGTTAGTCGAGAGAGGACTTAACTACTCAATTGCCTTATAAATCCAAAGAAGCAGCGATTTCCAGTAGCCTTGTTGTCTAAATTTAGCTTAGACAAAGTTATATCTGTCCATGTGACATTTTGTCCATGACGACGTGTCGTTCAATGTCCCTTCTAGATGACAGCAATGTACTTGGCCTTGCCCTCATTGACCACTAAACCCATCTTTTCCGCTTTCGCAATGCTTAAAAAGGCGTCACTGAAATTACACTTTGACATTACAATTCTTTCTAGAATGATGTTGAAGAAGTCTTGTCTAAAACCTAGACATTAGATCTGCTGTAATGTGAATATTTGGTCAATGTTTCCTGCTTTGGAGCTCCACCAATATTGACCGATCAGGTTGTTGAAGAACGGCTCCAGACGTTTACATAATACGACAAAAAGGATCTTACAAGTAATTTTCAGGAGATTGAAGCCTCTGTAATTGACACAGTTCAGAGCATCTTCGTTCTTGGGGATTGGGAAAACTATGCTGCGATTCCATTCACTGGGCGTGCTTTCATTGAAACAGATACAAGTTAGTTGGTGCATACTCCTTACCAAGTCATTGCCTGCTGCTTGGAACAATTCGGCAGTGATGCCGTCAGCTCCATCAGCTTTGTTGGACTTCAAATAAGATATAACTGTCTTCACTTTGTCGAGGTCGAGTAGGCAAAATTGTTGTTCTTCATCTCCTATGTTGAACGTGTTATTTCCCTTGTAGCGAGATTCCATCTGTCATTGCCGTTATATAGTTTAGAGAAGTGGTCTTTTCATACTCTTAACATAGACTGCGGTTCTATTACAATGTTCCCCTGATCGCTTTTACAGGCTTCGATTCGTGGCTGGAAACCTTGAGAGGTTTTTTTACCTTTTGGTAACATTTTCGAACCTCATTCCTGTGGTTGCAACTCTCTATCTCCTCGATCGCGAGCTTCTCATGCTCCCTTTTCTCCTTCAGAGAAGTCGTGGTCCGCTCTGCCCTTTTAATCGAGCTCTACGAGCAAACAGCTCTGGCCCTTCTTGGCAGCGTCGTTTTATAAGTCTGTTGTTAAACTGCGTGCGCTTACCGGTACTTGTCGTCGAACCAGGTTTTTCGATGTAGTGGCCGTTGTGAAACATAGCACTTAAGAAGCAATATTGTCACTGGTTTTCAATACTTGATAAGAGTTCTTAAGAGGTTGTAAGAGACTTGATCGGTTCATGGCAATATCTTTGCGATTGTAACTGTCCAACGTCGAATCATTTATAGTACTTTCTTGTTTTGGCTTAGATCAGGATATCCGTTACAGTACCTTGGAAACAACGAGATAGTGGTCCTACTTGATGTTGTCCACTAAAAATGTTCATAAATCCTGTATACGAGAGAGTGTCTTGCGTCGATCGCAATGTGGTTAACCTGGTTAACAGTTGTGGATATCCATATTTGTGAAGTGTATCCGTTGGCGAAGGTGGTATCGTGCACCAAAGATGTCTTTTCTTCCTAAAGCTTGTCGTTTAAATCTCTAAAGACAATTTTTTGTCATAGCCAGGGCACTGCTCGAAGACTTTGTCCTATCGCACTTCTTCGGGTGGCGGTAACATGTTCTTTCTATCAGTTTAGAGCTGCCACTAATTTTCGGCTTCATGTCGCCTACTAAGGGACCTAAAATTCCCGGTAAAGATTCGAAGTTCTTTATCCATATTTCTTTTGCTTGGTTCGTCATCAGTAAATCTTTTCTCATCCGAGGCTTGTTTGTGCTTCGCATCTAAATATTTTTATTTGGTCTTACTTATGTACCAAAGCCTTGTCTCAGCCTCGTGTTTTTGTCGGGAAAAGTTTATTTATAAGCCTCATCCAGTCACAATTTTTCAAAGGATAGTTTGTTTGACATAGTATTACTCGTGGCGTGACTGTCATGCCAGAGGTCTTGGATCAAATCCTTGCCTGTGCCACCTAAAGTCTTTTTTCTAGGAAATGACAATCCAAGAGTAATTCTTGTCATGAAATGAGTTTTCTCAGTGCTTTATCCGTTTGGATTCGGCACGAAAACTGTAGGTTCCCTCCATCCCTGATATTACTTGCACATAGGTTTTCTTTGAAATATAAAAAAGAGTATTGAGGTAGGCATTTTTATGAGAAAAAGATTTTAAGTATTGAGGTGATCCTAGAAGTTACTTGATTCTGTAAGTCAAGATCACTCACAAACGCCGCTGCTGGTCATTGACTTCATTTAATCAGTATTCATATACCTAGGCTATTTTGATTAATCTTATGCATTAATGATTTTGAGTTCATTAGTTAGAACCTTGCTCATCTATATCCGCCGCCGCGAAAAACACTCATGTAAAATATGTTTAAACCTTTCTGATGCGGGTGTTAGTCACAGTCTTTTGTTTTTGTTTTTATTTTTATTTTAATTTTTATTTTCTTTAGTTAAAAGTAGCAACCGTTCCAATTGAGTTATCCTCCATTTTTGTTTTGTTTTGTTTTGTTTTTCAATTTTACCATCAGCTTATTTTTGGTATTTATAGAAAAAGTTGGTTCCGCTCAACGAGGCATATCCGCAGCACGATTCAACACCAACCCAACCTACAGACTTCAGGGTCAAAATGTACCTAAAAGTTCTTTGTTTTGTTAAGGCATTTATTTATGTCGTTTGCTGCCTCTGCTCGGCTGCTGTCTTGATGCGTATCGTAAAGATGTTCAAGTACAAGGAAATCTTGCCACACCATTATAATACATATAATGGTAATAAAAAGAGGCTCGAAATGAACAGTTATCTAATGCAACCATAGACTTTTAGACTGTACAGTTATACAAACAAATTCGGAATTGTTTTGAATCACATATAGAGGTGCATATGGAAACATCAAAACTTATGAATGGAGATAAAATGACAATTATATTGTTAACTGAAAATGCATACAAATAGTTTATAAATACTTAAATAACGGTACTAACCTTTTATTCTAATTATTCTTATACAAGTTGGAACAGATAATAATAATTGTTTGTCTACGTAGTTTATGGGAAGGCCTTTTTACTGACTCATATTTAAATGGAAGCTTTCACTCATAAATTGCTAGGTACCTAGATTAAGGTCAAAATAATACAATAATAGGTGTAATTTGTTTTGTTCAAACAGTTTTTCCTTTCATACTTTTCCGTCTAATTTTTAAAGACTTGGCAATAGAAATGACTTTTACTCCTAAACAATGGAAAAATAGAGCATTGTTGAAATTTTTCGTTCATTTCTTTAAATTGAATGTACACAAACAAATGTAATATAATTATAGTTACACTTATTTTCCATAATAATTCAAATATTGTTTTCTTTTTATTTTTCTTCCAGGTAAGATCCACAATAAGATACTAAAATTATAGACAAAATTATTGGTAAGTAGGTACGCTCATCTTCTGTTTGAAACAAATCGTTCATAAAAATAAAAATACATATTAGATACGCTTTAGTGGGAAAAATGACAGCACATTGTGACCTTAACGTCAAACTGTAGTAAATATCCATCTTATTTTGACCATTCTAAAAAATGATTAAGAACTCAGACCCTTCATTTTTGGTAAACATCGAAATGATGCTCAAAGATATAATTTCCAAATGAACACCTACCAAAGATATTCCAGCGGTATAATCCCAAGATCCACGATCCACAGGCCCACAATGCGAGATAATGACTAATGAGCTCACAAAAATTTTCCTTCAATATATATAGCAGGTAGTGCCGTTTCATTACAACCATTGGTGGTGGTCCACATCAACATCCTCCAATTCCGTCACGAAAAAGTTATTAATTATGGCTCTATAGCGTTCCCCATTGACTGTGACACTATAGCGGGTTATATGGACCAATGATTCCTACTGCCCATAGAGCGCACAAAACATACGCAATGGCTTGTGATAGTGATCACTTGCTTATTAACGTACCTATTCAATCAAAAATAAGCTTTATCGCTGAAGAAAATTTTCTTGCGAAAATTGGGATCGATGTCCATCTCGTCTTGCCACTTCACCAACGAATTTTGTAAGCCCGGTAACCGCAATGGCGGATGGACTCATTGGGATCTTTTTCGTTACTCTATTCCACAACAATAAAAGCGTTTTCAGTGCGCACTGGACGGCGGCGCGGCGTCTCTCAGGATGTGCATTATCCACTAGAGTAAACGTGATGTGAAATCGATCCATTGTTGCTTGAATTACCGACTGTGTTGGGCTACTATGTGGAACGAATATTGGAAGCATCCCTCAAACCGAACCATTATTTTGGTAATAAATTTGCACAATTTGCCTACTTTGCTCAGGAGTAAGTTCATTGGTTATAAAATGAGCATAATTGACATCTGTCAAAAGTACTTACTCCATTATAATACAGAGTTTTTCCCAAAAGGCCTAATTTTGATTTTAAGAAACGAGTATTTTGTAAAGAAATAACTAGATAAAGTTTGATTTTTAAGATTTCTATGGTTGGTTGGTTGCAGCCAGCTTATAACGATCTTGATCGATTGGTGTCATGCAGCGTTGCCAGAACTATCCGCCACATGTTATTAGTTTTAAAGAGTTAAGTCTACGCATCTACGGTTCGAGAATCATATCCTTTTTATAAAATATTCAACTAACTATTTAAATATTTGTAGCTGTATGTCCTTGATAACTTCCAGAATTCCGTCTTAGAGGTGTTGAATCGATTAATGAGCATTGAAATAGACCTTATCTTTTAGGTTGCTCAAAGAAAAATGTTAAATGGAAAGACCAAGGTTGACAAATTGTAATCAAGTTCTTCGAAAAATAACATGTTTAGCAAACTGTTTTTTCCAAAATCGGTAATTAAAGCTCGGTAACGCTATCCTTACACAGTTTAAGCTGCATCAACCTAGATTTTAAATAAGTTAGATCCAATCACACTACATGTGCAAAAATCGCACGCAGAAGTGACATGTTGGAAATGGAGAGACTTTTAAGCAATAATTTTTGGATTTTCCGACTCCCAAATGTCTCAATTCTGCTTATTACCGTAGACTCCAATGCGAAAATAAGACTCATCACTGAAAATGATTTGATTGGTTTTTTGTAAAAAAAAATGTTTAGACTGAACTTTAAAAGACTTAACACGTAAGTCCTTATGAAAAATATGGTGCAATATGTTTTGTGGAATGCCCATGCCCAATTCCAAATATTGACGAATGCGGAGTAATATACCCTTGGTGTGATGATTATCATAGGATCAATCCCTGCCAAATCCTTCGAGAGTAATACTTGTCATTTAAAATGCTTTCTCAAATAAGAAGTTCGGTTTCTACAAACAAAAAAAAAACTGTAGATCCCCTCCCTTCCTGACACTACTGGCACACAGGAATGGTTGAGAGTTGTAAGTCATTATAGGCCCTAATTTATTTTTTTAATAGACAAACCTGTTTTCCACTAAAACTGCGGGTTTCAACCTCATTATTCTCATTTAGTTTTAAGCGACGATCATCATCAACTTGTTCTGATGTGTTGTTTTCTATTTTAAGTGAATTCGTAGATTCAAGAGTGACATATGTCCATATAGACATAGAGGGCTATTCAAAATTAAACTTCTTTATATAAGCATCTATTATCATTTCTGGAAGAGGTCCTAACAAAATATTGTTAAACGATTTCATCTCCTTGTTTAATATAACTAATATTGGAATCTTTTTATGCAGTTTTTCAAACAACCTCCACGGTAATTATAAAAAAATTACCCAATACACTTTTATAAGGAAACATTTCTTTTAAAATTGCCAAAATTTAAAGTGCCTGAGGAACTTTACTAAAAAAGTCTTCTTTATACATAAAATTTAAAATTCAATTACCCTGAATAATACTTTAATTTATTTTTAAATAATTAAAAATTCCTCCATTCTATGTATTTTGCATGCATAACCACCAACTACTATACTTACTAAAAGCCGCGAGAAAAGTCAAAAACCTTTCTTCCATAATAACTTCATCAGAGCGGAGCGACACACTAAAAATATGTCCTTTGCAACTAAAACTACAAAAATATATAAATATACATACGTTTCTATGTACATACATACATATACATACTTTCTTACAGACTTTTAAAGTATAATCTCATAATGAATAATTCACCCTTGACATAACCACAGCTCCGTTAATTATAACCTCCTTCATGGAACAGTGCACTAAGAAGCAAAGAAGCTTTCCAATTTGCCGTCGGGAATTAACTTCTTTCATTACTATATAAACGCGAAAAATAAAACAGTAGGGAACCTGCGTTGCGTTGTAGGGAAAGGTAAGGTAACGAAATAGTTACGGCGTTGTGTGGATTACCTTTTTGGAGTCCTTTTTAAAGTGACATCAATGGGGTAATCAACACAAAACAAACAGCCACTGCAATTGCCATTAAACCAAGTGCATTAAAATAAATCAACACACAAAAACGGCTATATAAAAGAGTTCATCGTCGTAGTCGTAGTCGTAGTCGTAATCGTCGACGACGACCACCAGCATAGCACCACCATCCGCCACGAACCATGATGACGATCGTCCTTTGGAGGTTCCTGAGGATATTTTTATATGCACAGAGTTTTGCCTTACCTGACAATGCGTAGGTAACCAGTAAAAGCAAATCAGAGATGGAAAAAACAACATTAAACAGGAAAACAAAAATAAATTGTTCCCTTAAAATTACTTACAGACTTTATATACAAACAAAACTGACTTAAAAAAGTTCAATGGAAGCTGAAATTAAAAAATCTCGCTGTGGCCAACAACACCAATAAAAATTTGCTCGAATGTCCTTTTACGGTGCTTATTTTGAATTTCTGTAGTTTAGCGTGTTGTTGGTAGAAATGAGAAAGCATGCGGTTGGATTATTCGTTGACTTCATTCGCAACTGTTTAGGATACTGTCAAATTATAATGTCAGAATAGCTGTCGTTCAGCTTTTATCTCAAGCTGAGCGGATGAAAAACGCATTGAAGTTGTTTAAAAATTTACTATAAAAACGATGAACAATTTTTCAGTCACTGTTGACAAAAATTAGTAAGCTTTTAAAAGAACGTAATCTTCATTCTTTTATGGTTTCAATATAAAGATTAAATTCATCTAGATATTGGGACGCCATTTGACCTTAAAAAGGGGGAAATCATTTATTATCCAGCCATTTGATTCCAATCATTTAAGACTTCATGCATTCTTTTAAAGTCATTGCATTCTTTTTGCATTCACTTGAAGTCTTTGCATACTTTTGCATTCTTTGGTAAAATTTGACTGAATTGTTTAAAATCTATCAAACCCAATGAAAACCCAAGGTTTGATTGGAGCCATAAAGAGATTATTAGCATTTAAGATTTAAATTTCCGGATTGATAAATGCCAAACCCCACTGAAGGAAACCGGAATAAATTTAAACAAGTTAAAAAGACCCGTAACGACGCATTACATTTTTTCATGACCAGAAATTACGCCAAGGAATACTCCAATGTCCCAAAGGTAGTAAAACTATTTTTGGTCTTTGGAGAAAATGTACCCAAGACGACGCGACGTCATCGTCGGTTCCTATAACCTCGTTTCAAATGGCACTCCTTTTGTAAACTCGTGTGATAAAGCCCTTTTGCTTTTGGTGTTAGTTTGATGCCGCCAACGAAAGACATGACTCCTTCTGTACTTGAAAATATAAATGATTCTATGAAACGAATCTTCTTTCGCACTTGTATACTTGCTACAGTACTTAAAGACCTTGACATTCACCAATCCGCTGGCCCGAATAGTAATTCCGCTATTTTCCTGAAGAGATGTTCTTCAACGCTGTCAAAACCACAGCGTAAGTTTTTCCGTCTATCTAACTCTACAGGTGGATGGAAAACAGTAGAAGAAGTATAGAACAATAAAATTAAACCTTACATCCCTTTGAAGAAAGTAAGATTATTGCACTTGATATTTCTAAGGCACTTGATAGAGTTTGGCATCAAGCTCTGTTATCGAAAATGCGTGCATTTGGTATTGATGAATCCTTTCTTGTTGGGTTAGAAATTACTATTTGGACAATTCAATACAAGTAGTATTGAATGGGTTAAAGTCTGAAAACCACAAAATAAAGGGAGTTGTTCTTCATTCCTTTAAGACAGATTTTAGGATCGATAAGTTGTATTTGACTAGTAGTAAGTTATTATTTGACTAAGTCTAGCAGTGCTTTATGGAACAACCAACAATAAGGCGGGTTGAGCGAGAAAAAAAAGGAACATAAATATTCATAATATCCCGTGAAGAGCTCTTATGATAATTCGCTTTCTTTGAGTGTAGATAAAATATTACAAATAAGGTTCTATTAATTTTACGGGGTGCTCACTGCCAAGGGGTCGCCGCCGACAAGGTCGGCGTTGTGTATGTCGTTTGCATAATAATCCCCAGGTGGATTAAGTTAAATCTTTTCTTCTCATAATCCTCAAAATATCCAGGAGTGGTGAATATAATATAAGTAGATAAATATATACCCCAAGAAATGTCACAAATCATCATTCAAAGAAACAAGTTCTTAGCTTGAACATATACTCGTACATACAATACTCAGAAAGCTCTCAAGTGCTCATTTGTCCCCTCCTTCTTGAAACTTGGTACCGCATTAATAATTTTAAGTATAATGGTGGTTGGCCATTTCTTCAGAAGTTAACCTATACAATTGTGGTCAATATTAATTAGTAAATTATTATTTTTGTTGCTCTATTTCGTATTGACAAATTAAGGTTCAGGTATAAATGTATAGTTATAAAGAGAAGTCCTTTGAAGAGGGTAGAATATGTTCAATATGGTGATTATTTTGAAAGAAATGTATTTTTATAATGCGTAGCATAGATTATAAAAAACATCTTAGCAACGTGACTTCAATACCTAGATAAACATACAAAAAGAAGAAGAATAAATACAACAGGCTTTGATTTATTTCGAAGAATATGACGACAACGAAAAACCATGTCTCAACATAAATAAAATGGCTTATTGAAAATGTTTTTATATATTTATATATAAAATATTGAAGAAATTTCCTTTATTTATTTTTGAACAACCAGGAAGGTAGATAGGTACCTACTGACATTGATTTATTAATGTTTATATTAGAAGAAATTATTTCAACACATTGAATGAAAGATTTTTTTCAAATTTAGAAACTGGAATTTCTTCTAGCAATTTAACAGATGTTTTATTTTTAAATAAATATTGTCGTACTTTGCTTCTACAACCGCATGGAATAAATCTTCAGGTTGTGTGATTTGAATCGTTTTATGTTTTTATAATAAGACTCTGCATTAAGATTCATAACTTATAAGGTCTTCGCAATATCTGTTGCCTGGCTAAAATCACGATAGATTTTTTGAAATAAAAGTAAAACAAAATGGAGCTAAAGTCTTGTTTAAACTAGGGCCTTAATCGATTCCTTGCCACACTTAAATACAATTAAAATAAAGTAGTAGCGACAGGAAATTTCCTAAACACTATCAGCGAACATATGAGACAAGCCTTAACTAAAATTTAAACCTGGACAAATAACTGCGGTTTAAATATTAACGCCCTTAAAGCATACCTAGTACTCTTCACAAATAGGAGGAAAATCCCAAAATATAATAATCCCTGGCATAGAGGGAAATAAACGTACAAGGTGTTATTTTAGATAAAAAGCTAAATTAGGGCCCAAATTTCCTAGGGAGATTCAAACAAGGTCAGAGAGCATTCTTCTCATGCAATAGGATCTTTAGCAAAAACTGAGTACTCCTGGAATTTGAGCACATTTCTTATTTGAAACATTCAATCTTGCCAAATATTTCAGACTCCCCGATCAAAGCAGCATTTTTCAGGCCGATGTATTGGCAGTAATAAGGGCTGCAAAACAGGTCTCAATAATGGTGCTATTACAAGCTGATATTACCGAATTCATTGTTGCTAAGCAGCATTAGGTTCTATCACGGGAAGTTCATTACTTCAGGGCATCAAAATGGATCTAAATTGATCTAAGTGTATCGATAACGTCATCCATCGCCATCCCATTAACCTATGGAGAAAGCACACCGCAGATGGTCTAATACAACCACTTGTCGGTCAACCCCATTACTTTGGCCAATGCTTGATGCTATTAGATCTGTAATAGGAGTACTTACAATACACTGCTTAATGGGTAGACATACTTTTCGACTTGGATCTCCTGAAAACGAATTTTTCAGAAGTTGCATCGATAAAGAAGAAATGGAAACACTTCATGGCCTGCCCTTTCACAAAAACGAAGACTCCACCTTGGAGACTTTTACTACAATGTTCCTAGTAATATACAAAAATCTGACATTTATTTATTTTATTTATTTATTTATTTATTTATTTCACCTACGAGTAACAAGCTCCACAGATTACGTTAAAATTATTTAGGTAAATAAAGTTAACATTAAACAATAATGAAATTACATTCTTATAAATAAGTAGAATCAATCATTTTTGAATTTTATTCTAGAAAGTGAAAGATCAAGATGTCCATTTATTTCATTGAACTCCCTAATTGACCTTGAAATTGGTTCATTCATTCCGTAGTTTGTTCTATGTCTAGGTTGAAAAAGAAGGTGTCTTTCCCTCAACGGTCTTGTTGGAGCGTAAATAAAAATTAAAGACAGTAAGGTAGGGCATTTAATATGGTATCACATAATACCATGCACAAAAATTATATCATGAATAGTTCTTCGAGATTTGAGCATCTGCAGACCTAGAAGGCTTTGCCTGGCTAGGGAGTTTGGACAGAAATTCCAATGCATTTTATAAAAAACATACCTTGTAAAACGATTTTGGATCTTTTGAATTCTATCGGAGAATAGTTGTTGGTGAGGGTTCCAGATGACATCAGCATATTTCAAAATAGATCTTACTAAAGTAGTATAGAGCGCAACAAAGGTGTAGGGGTCGGAAAAATCAGTTGAATTTCTTTTTATAAATCCTAACATTGAGTTAGCTTTGGCGATAATGGCATCAACATGTGGAACAAAAGAAAATTTGTGATCGAATGTAACCCCTAGATCTTTAACTTTAAATGTTCTTTGAAAGTGGCTGGCTCCTAGAGAATAAGGAAACTCATAAATAAAGTGTTTCTTGGAGATAGAAATAAAAATAAATTAGGTGGCGCAACAGTCCGTAGAGAACCAGGGCCTAGTGACTTACAACTCTCAACCATTCCTGTGTGCGAGTAATGTTGTCAGGGATGGAGGGGACCTACAATTTATATGCCGAATCCGAACGGCTAATTTTGAGAAAGCACTTTTTCATGACAAGAATTACTGTTGGAGAATTTGTCAATTCCTCGCAAGAGGCAGTACCCGTGAAAACTCTTTTTTTTTTAATTAATGTGGCACAGGAGATAGAAATAACAAAGCATTTTTTAACGTTAAGGTTTAGGCTGTTTGACTTACACCAACAAGGTTAAGTTATCTAAATCCATTTTAAGTTTAATGTAGTCGTAGTCGCTTGTTACTTTCAAAAATAGTTTGAGGTCATCAGCATATATTGAACATTGGCTAAAATTAATATGGTTGACAATATCATCAATAAATATTATAAACAGCAAAGGACCAAGATGACTACCTTGAGGGACACCTAATAGTACATCTAACAAGCCTTGAAGTATATTCCTCTATTTTCACTTCTTGCACTCTACCAATTAGGAATGAGCCGATCCATTGAAGTATACTTGAGTGTATGCCAAATACTTCAAGCTTACGAAGCAAAATATTGTGACATACCGAATCGAAGGCTTTGCTGAAGTCTGTATAAATAGCATCAACTTGGCTTTGGGTTTCAATAGATTCAACCACGAAAGAAGAGAAACAAGCTAAATTAGTAACGGTCGATCTTCCAGAAATAAATCCATGTTGGGCACTACTAACATGTTCCTTCACAAGAAAATCAAGTTTTATTTTAATTAAACTTTCTAAAAGTTTAGGAATGGCAGATAATTTACAAATTCCCCTATAGTTTTCAACGTTGTATTTAGAGCCCGATTTAAAAATTGGAATCAAGAAAGATGATTTCCATTCGTTCAGAAATATTCCGGAAGACAGAGAACGGTTAAAAATAATAAGCAGAGGTAGGCAAAGAGAATTAGAGCATCGTTTTAAGACAATCGCAGGAATGCCATCCACACCAGGTTTGGCGTTGGGTTTGAGACTTTGTAATCCTTCTAAAACATCAGCAGAATTAAGCTGTATGGACCCAATATCCACTTTGGGCTAATCATTAGAAGGAATGAAAGCATTTCCCTGAGCGTTAGAGTATACGGATTCAAAATACTGAGCATCTATTGTCTCAAACGCTACATAGCTAGCTCTAACTGTGTTGGTTTTCCCGTCAATAGCCACCTAAACCTTACCTAACCCTATTTTTGCGCCTCTGTTTGGATACTCACAAAAGCCCCATAACTCCGAATATGTCAATGTCATCAGCATATGTGAGTTATTGGATGGGCTAAGAGCCTCAGCATCACGCTTTTTTAAGACTTTTTTGACGTTAAAAGCTTCTTTTAAGTTGTTTCCAACCTTTATAGAGCAGCGCCAATTCTCAATGGTCATCCCTGAACAAACGGACGAGTTTGGCAGGGATGCCAAAACTAGACATGGCTTCATACAGTTTGTCCCTGTTTATGTTCATATCGTATCATATGCGGCCTTGAAATCAATGAAAAGATGGTGATTGTCGATTTGATGTATTTGAGTTTTTCCCAGGATCTGTCGTAATGTGAATATATGTATATGATCAACTGTGGCCTTTCCTGGTCTAAAGCCACACTTATAAGGACTTGTCAGTTTATTGACGATGGAATTTAGACGTTCACATATTATGACAGAGAATATTTTGTATACAATGTTGAGGAGACTGATTCCTCTATACTTGTCGCAGTTTCAGTATCGGGCAAAGAATTTGCTGTCATTAAATCCTTAGAAACAAGCCTACTTATTTTCTAAAGTCCTTTGTCTGAACACAGACAAAAAGAAATATCTCGAACATATCACTCAAATAAAGTTATCTTGTATTTAATTATAATGATCTTCGAAAAATATCGACTTATTGTACTAAAAACTAAAACTCAAACTGCAAAGCAAAATAAGGAAAACCACACAAAGAGAAAAAATACCATTTTAACCTTCAGAATACCGTATAAAATATTCCAAGGATAAATCGTTTTATCTTCTCAAAACTCAATTCATGCAAAACAAAAACAAATATAAGTAAAACCGATAATCTCTATTTCGCATTGAAACATTGAAAAGATTTGTGAAAAGAAGCTAAAACATTTTTCACTATATTAAATACACTCTCATTTATAAGAATATCATCAGATCAGATCATCCGCAGCCACTTCTATAGTCATCAACCGTTTCCGGTTTACTTATGCAAAGTTTAACAATATCCTGCTTTGTATAAAATGCACAGGAATAACAAAAGAAAGCAGAATATTCAACCTATCGCAAAGTTTTATGAGTCTGTTTCTCTTTGCAGTAGTTAAATAAAAAAAAAAAAACACATTTTCATGCAGCATGAACCGCGTCAACTTAATTCCTGCGGCATACCCGCATATATCCTTTTTCCGTGAACGAACACTACATCCATAGGTTTTTTTTCAATGGGATTCTTTTAACGGACGAAAAAATCACAAGCAGATATTTTTTGACTTTGATTATATTTCTTTTTGCAAACTTTTTCATTTGGCTTTTTGTATTTCTCCATCATCAGTTATTAATGGAGTGCATATGCCGAAGGATTTGCACTACAAGCTACAACTACAACCACCATCATCATATCCTGAAAATTCATACCTGAATTGGCAAATTCAAAAGGTATAACGGTGTAGATGATATAAACGAATCGTTGTGTCATGGTCGGGTCAAAGAATCACTGAGTGTAGTTAGGGTGGAGATATGTAGGTTAGATGCCTACAAGGCAGTATTTTGTATATGAATACTTATTGGTATTTCTGCCTTAAGGCCTAACTTGGTTTTAGTATAATGGAATTTAAGTTAAAACTTCTTAAGAAAACTCACTTCAAAAAAATTTTTCTAAATATTCTCTTTTTTCTCTTGAGTTCTGTTAAAAATTATTAAAAAAAAAAATATTGAAATTGAAAAGTTTATCTTTGACTTTTTATTTTGGAAAAACAAAATAAAAAATAACAACTCTGAAATTTTAAGAGAAATATCTTTTCGGCTATAGGTGCTACTATTTTATTTTCTATGAAAGTCATCCGGATTTATCCCTTTTTGTATGAGATGCTATTCTGAGAATAGGGAATACTTTTTTAATATTAATAAAAAGAACCAACTCAGATATGACGGACGGAAAAGGTAATGGAATTTTATCCTTTTTCTATTTTGCCCTTGGGGAAAGTTGGAAAATGGAATAAGGCAAAATACTTAAAACTAAGTGGTTTGAATTCACTTAGATATAAAACAAAAACAGCAAAACTACGGTAGGAAGGTGGCATTTATAAAAAAAAAAAACATAAAATAAAAACAAATAAAATCTTTTAATTTAATTCCAAGTCAAAGTTTAAAGTAAATCTAAATGAAAATCTATTTTTGCGTAGAATAAAATAGTATAAAGACGCAAATTAGGAAAATTATATTAGAACAAACGTTTCATTAATTCCATTATGAAAAAATTCATAAATTTCAGGAATGATTATTATTTTTTTTTGAGTTCTTATTTTTTGAAGAGGATAATTTTCCACGATTTTAAAGTTGCAGGAATTTGGTTGATTGGAAATCAACTTAAAGATTTTAGTCCTTAGTCGAGGCATACAAAAGTTGCTCTTCAGGTTGAAATAAAAACATTGTTAAATTCTCATAGGATTTGTTGAATTGAAAATTTTGCCATTTCTCGACGTTTCAATGCCCCTAGAGTCGAAATTAAAGATTTTTAGAGAGATGTCTGTGCGTGCGTGTGTACGTACGTTATTATGTTCATACGTTCGCGAACTTTGTTTCGTCGTTCATAGCTCAAAAACCAGTAGAGATATCGACTTCAAATAAATTTTGTTATACAGGTAATAATGCAGAAAGTTGCAGAAACGACTCTCAAACAAATTGCGTTTGTGGTTTTTTTACCATAGAAGTTTAAAAAAGGTGAACATTTTGGTTTATATTATATACTATGACGTGATAACAAACTAGTATACTTTTGGTAGAAAAATTCCAACTAACGGTTTTTTTATAAATCAAAAAAATTTAAAAAAAACATTTGTCACCTCGAATATTTTACGAACAAAAAATGATTTTATCTCCAAAATAATTTTGTGCAATAAAGAATAACGATATCTGGTAAAAATTTGAGAAAAAACGAATCGACAATTTTTTTATAAATAATAAAAACCTAAAAAAAAAAACACTAATAAAAGTTGGTAAAAATTGATTTTCAACTCAAATATCTTTTCAAAAATTTGAGATATTGGCTTCAAATTAGTTTTTTTTATAATTAATTTGGATTTTAACATTCGGTAAAATTTTGAGAAAAATCGAAATGACAGTTTTTTACAAAAAATAAAAACCTAAAAAAAACAATACTCAAACTTAGTGCAAATTTACTTTCGACTGAAATATCTTTTCAAAAATTAAAAAAAATGTGGCTTCAAACTAATTTTATCTCACAGAAAATATTGTTTTCGACAGTAAATAAATTTTTTATAAAAATCCAACAGTCAGTTTTTTTTATAAAAAATTAAAATCTACAAAAAATGGTTATCAAATTTGGTAAACATTTATGTTTGGCTCTCGATATCTCGTGAACAAAAGAAGATATTGACTGTTAATTAGTTTCATTCATCCAATTTGTATTTGTTTATATAAGAAAAAAAAAACTTTTAAGAAATGCCACTAAAATTAGTAAAAATTGTTTTTCGACTAAAAATCTCGTTTACAAACATAGATTTTGAAATCAAACTATTTCATCAAATGCAAAATATTGTTGGTAATTTTTAAAAACAACTTTTTTAACAAAACACGAAAACCTGCAAACCTTTAAAGAAAACAAATCGACAGATGGGATGAGAAGTTATCAGTGTGGGTCGCATCTCAGCCTCTTTTTAGATTTGTTATAAGATTAAAACAAGAATTTGTTGGTCTTTAAGAAGGTACAAAATATGGAGTTCTTCAGGGTTGTCATGCAGGGCCACTTCTATTTACGGTAGCTATATACATACATACTATAAAATCTTTCAGTGGTAGTTTTCATTTCCAAGTGATTACGTCTATTGTTATTTGGTGCTGGAGCTACTGAAATAAGTTTGTGTAATTTACTTGGGTAAAACACATCTATATCATTCAATTTAAGGTTGGTTGTTTTTCTTTTGTTTGAAACCTCACCTTTTTCCGGCGTTATGTCTTTTAGCCTACAAACAAGTAAGGCACATCTTTTATAATTTTTCATTTAAAATTAAGCATTTATCAAAAGAACAGAAATCACATATTGTTCCGGTAAATTAACTCAACTAAATTGTTTTCATTCAAGGATTGCAGCACCCAAAACGAACTATACTAATATAGGCTTGGCATTTAAATTGATCGAAATTAAAATTTCACAAAACCACTTCACCATAACGGCCAGAAAAACACTAGGGTTTTTTAAAAGATCGACAAAATTTTTTTGATTGGACTAAAAAGCTAGTTTTACATTCACTTTATTGAAAAGAGTGGTCTAAAAGATTTTGTATTACGGAGTTTCTGTTTTGTTTCTTCTGAAAGGCACGCATTGCGATACACAATATATTGAATATATTCAACACACTAAGGTGTGGTGTCGTCATTACTACAATATAGACCGATAATGGTTTTCGATGGGCTTCGTTAAGATTGAATTCAGTTTTCATATGTAATATAATTAATGAGCCATTAGTTAATGGGGTTGCTGAAAGTCAAGTCGGAATAAAACATAAAACCTGCAATCTTTCATTTTTATATTTGATTCCTTGGTTTTTTTCATCTACTTCAATTTTTAATAAGATGAAGACGTGTTTGAAAACATTTGAAAATGAAAAAAAAACATACAAATAAATATGAAAACAAACCTCTTAAAACTTAATATTGAACATTTTCCTTACTTCTGTTATAGCTTTTGCAATAGCCATATTTTCGAATAAGTACGGTCCAATCATAAGACCAGCACAAAAACTGTCACACCAAATAGTCACACATTAAGGATTAAGTGGCTTTTCAACAATCAAATCAAACAGTTTGTTTATACACGTAGACTCCATAGTGAAAATGGGCTTCATCACTAAAGGTCAATCAATCAAAACCAAGTCCAATCTTAAGCAGTGTGTCTTAATAAAATGCACTCTTTGTTTTTCAAAGTCATTTTGATAATAATTCGATGCCCTACGTAACTCACATTTTTAACTTTATAATCATATCTGGTGAATATTCCAAGTTTCCAAGCAATGGAAACAACCAAAAATAATCCCTTTACCTTAAAATTCCAAAGGTGTTGAGTTTAGGCCGATAGCTGTTTTATTTCTAATGTTTTCGAAAGACTTATTTAGAAAGAAATAAGTGCAAGTAATCTTAGTTTCGAACAGTTGTGTTACCGCACTAATCAATGTGGTGGAAGACTTACGTCAGTCTATGGACAAGAATCATATTTCATTTTGTATTCTCTCAGACTTCTTCAAGACTTTTGATTCGGTAGATCACAGAATTTTATGCCATAAACTTATCAATGAGTTTAATTTCTCGTCTACATTAATAAATTTCTCAAGCTTTTGGAGTCAATGGATCTTTGTCTAATTTTCTTCGAAATCTTAAAGGTTTTCAACAAGGGTTGATATTGGGTCCGTTGCTGTTTTCGCCATGTGCATATGTATTTAAGTTGCCCACTTGATCTTTATGTGAATTATGTGATGAATACAGGACGAGAAGGGAATTGAAAAAGTATTTATCAACATCTTAAAACTTAAATCTTAAATTTTGAGTTCTTAAATATTAAATACATATCAAGAATAAAATCAAAGAAGACATATACGACGTTGCTGGTAATCGATCGGCTTTAGTTCTTGTTTTAACAATACTTTAAAAGCCTTAAAACACAAGTTCTTATACAAAATACCGTATAATGTGCCTTTTTCTAAAGATCAGCGAGTGTTTGACGTATATGGAATTTCGTCAATACTCTATTAGAAACATTCGCTCTTATTCTTGAACGACACAGAGAGTTTCAATTCTTCTCATCATCCTAACTTGTAAAAAAAAACTGCGTAATAATGGTGAAATTACACCAAATTTACCCACATCAACTCTGAAGTACATCAGCTTGCATCATTCTGTAAGTCCTAGCTCAAGTAGAAAGAAACGCCAATAGATTCACGAAGGATATCACAAAACTTACTCCATGTAAAGCACTATTACGTATCTGCTATCAATTCCTGAAATCAGCCTTAACGTCCTTTTTTCAATATTTAAGCTCTGAAACTATCACATACATCAATTTCTATAACTGAAAAAAGAACACACAATTCAGAAATACAGAGAAATCTCTCAAACAATCCCCTTAAGGACCTTCAGGAAAGTTGTTCCCAGTTCCCACTAGTGTACGTACACTCAAATACTCCTATATATCTAATCTACTTCAGAACTCTGATTGTCTTATTTTCTTAAGTTTCTTTTTCTTGAGTTTCTTTTGGCTATTCTCTTGCAATCACTGGAATTGTCACAAAAGCTTTTGGCAACAACAACAACAACAAAAAAAAAAACAGGACGAAAAAACAAAAGAACGTATAAATGAACAACAGGACATAGTTTGAGTTTGAGTTGGAGTTAAGGACAAAAGCAAGCAAAAGTGAAAATGAAAATATTTTTGCAATTTCACAAAAAAAGAAAATTCAAGCTTTATATAAGGGCTTGAATAAATCGCTGCATTCCCTTACCTTACCTGAAATATGAAGGTGTAGATTGGTACCTATATAAATAAAACACGAACTCCCCCATGATTTTTTATAGGGGCTTTCATCATGCCATAGGAGGTGTATGACTATAGTTTGACTTTAAAAAGAATTTCTTGACTCTTCTTTCGATCTTCCTCTCTCTCTCTTTCTTTTTTATCAAAATTTCTTTAATCAAAAAAGAAGAGGTGTAAGAATAGTTTTTCCATCGTATATCGGTAACGTATAGAGTCAAGTCAATTCGTCCTCTTCGTCCTTTTTGTATGTGTGACGACGACGACGAGTCAGGAATCTTTATTTTCGTCGTCTTCATGCTACAGATTCCCAAGGCACTTCGACTTTAGTGAGTAACTTGGAACGTTACCATCATCATCTATCTTTTCTGTCTTTTCTTACTATGAATTGTAAGCAGAAAAACTAAAACTGATGCGACACAAGGATATAGATACATATACATACAAAAAATGTCCTGTTTGCGTGAGAGGACTCTTCTATATCTTTTTGTGTTGCCAAATCCGTTTTTTTTGTCATTTTTTCCCTGGTTCTTATGATTTTTTGTCGTCAATATTTTTGGTGGCAGGAGTCATGTTCTTCGAAGTTGATACCACATCACGATAAAAAGAAGTTGAAAAAGTATTTTTTGTGTCTCCACTAACGATGCTCACAATCTCTCAGGCTTGAGAGTGGGTGTGTTTGTGTTTGTGCTTATGCATGATGGTCTCAATATTCATTTGGTATTCGAAAAACGTTTCTCAATATTTATGCCATTACACGAAAGCTAGTGAGACACGGGTTTTCCCAAGCGGCCAGCAGCGATGAGGCGGTGGAAGCGGGTTCCACGTTAAGGTGTAAGTTTATGTATACAGAAACAGAAACATCTTACAACAAATAGGTATAACATCCTGGTGGATATTATATTGGTGTCGTCGTAATCACCTCGATAATCGATGCATTTCTCACGAGGGTTGACGTTGTTTTGGAATAACACTTAAAGACATTTAGTATATAAAACTAAAGTGGAAGTTTGACAGGCATTTCATTCAATCTTCGAATAACTTATGGATGAATTATTTTAAAAAAAACTTCTATTTTTGTGGTTTTGATATTATTATTTGGTGCTGCTTCACCTTCTATTTCCCATGCGGTAGATAGAGTGAATTATCTTTCCTAAGATTAATAACTTTCTAGTCTCAAGGTGCTGTTCGGGTTTAAGTGAAATCTTAGAAAGAAATAATGATCACCAGATATTATGTAAGTTATCGGTAAAAGATACATTTTGATGAAGTTTATTGTGTCTTCAAACAAATCAATTATAATGGACTAAAAGGACACAATTTTAGAAACTTAGAAGAGAAAAATATTGTTCTGAATTAGGTTGTACAAGTTATAACAGTTATTTCATTGTTTTATTCCAAATCTTCGTATCAATCATTAATTTTGTATTTCATTAAATATTTAAGAAAGCCGAAAGATGTTTCTTTCATCAAGGATTCGGTTTTGTTGATTTTGACAGCTCGAATAGGTCATATTGTTTCTTTAACTTTCTTTTAAAACATTTTCTTGTAGTAAGTCACTAAATCACAAATCATCATTCCAAGTTACAACGTTGATCAACACGTACAAATGATATAACTAAATTATCAAAATGGATGTTCTCTAGTAGCGTTGTAGCACATTGCGCCCTTTTTATGAAATACATGGTCGTCCTTCTAATTTGACTATTCAAAGTTTGGTGGCCAATTAGCCAATACTCTTACTTCAGTCATCTATGAGAACTTGAGCATTAGCAAACCAAAACATGGCGAATTTAGCGTCGCCCGGTCGTCGTAATTTGGGCCTGCAACCATACAAAATCCAACTGAACCAGGAGATGAACCCAAACGAGCATGCGTATCGTCGCTAGTTGGAATTTGGAGCAGTGGGAAGTTTATCACGATTTTGGTAGAAAAATCATTTTTAGCGATGTGGTCGATTTTTGGAAGAATGGATACGTGAATCCGCAAAATTCCCGGATTTGGGATGACATCAATCCACGTGAGTTTTCCGAGGTGCCAATGCATTCAGTGAAGTTACTGTTTGGTATGGATTTTAAGCTGGAGGCGTCATCATCATCGGTCAGTATTTCTAGCAACACCGTCAACGGTGCTAGCTAATCGAAGATCACCAAATCTTTTTAGCCTGAATTGGATGATAAGACACCGAAGATATATGATTTAAACTGAAGGGCACTAAGTGGTAACCCATTTATCTCGCGTAGGGTACACGTGAATTTACCACCAAAAACGTGTGATTTGACCGATTTAGTCTTTTTTTTTTTGTGGAGCTTCCCGAAGTCGCAGGTCTATGCGAATAAGCCGCATACCACAGCGGCTCTCAAAGATTTTATGATATATGTGCCAAGGTCATTGAAAACTGGACCTTTGGAATGCGCTGCGGTAATGTAAACGATGTTATATATCAGACATAATATCATTGATAGGCCTCTCAAATAAAGATAAAACCTTATTGATATCTCATATACAACTTTTTTGTATTCAATTTGTATTAAATGGAAACCCGTTTATTAATTAACAAAGTAAAACATTCTTTCAGTATTCTAACGAACCCCAAATAAGCTTTTTAGATCATTTTATTGATCTTTTTAGGGAGAAATAAGGATAAGGAACTAAAACTCATTGACAATTATAAGAAACCATTAATTAAAAAAGGACACTTTAATATTATTAAAATAAAAGCTTTTGTTAACACAAATATTTTAACTTTAGTTTTCAGATATTAAATGTAATATATAAATGGAAAAGACTGCCAAGTTTTTCATAAATCACCATGTTTGTGCATCTGTTAATATGTCCTTACCGAATAAAAACAAAACCCTTATCATTAAGCCCCTGTTGTTTTATGTTTACATATTAAATTATGGGAAGAATTCTATTTCTTTAAATTGTTTCCTGTTCAAAATCTTCAACTTATTTTATCATTTAAACTTCATTCAAGCTGCACCCCCACTTTAATCTGTAGACCAAAAATTACAAAACAATGTCGGTATTTTCATTGCTTTTTTTAAATAGCAAACCTACAGTAGTATTTATTAGTTTGGGATTGATTGTTTTGTTCCTACTGATTTCCTTTGCCGTCGCTCGTAGTCATCGTTGCTGTTATCGGCATCGTCATCATCATCATCCTATCCATTTGATCCTTACAGCCATAGAACGTACAATATCCGCATATCCTTAAAGTACCCTTCCTTTCTTTATCTCTCATCGTCAATTGATTGTGAACGATTGTCGAACATGCTGCTAGTGCCATAACTCTGCTTAACTCAGCTGTGAAATATTATTATCCTTGGGGGTGTATAAATATACATAGGTACTACTGGTATAGTCCTTGTTGGATGAATCATCTTGCAATCCACGATAGCAGCCATTGGCACCACAGCACCGCACCGATATCCTGTCGAAAAAGAGGATGGTTGATGCGATGGGTTGGTTTGAAGCTGATGGTGGTGGTAGTGTCTGAGTGTGAATTAGAGTTTTCCGTCTGGAATCGGAATTTACTTTAACGGATGAACAAACTCGGAAATCATTCTGATAAAAAAGAAAACGTAGAAAAATAAATGAAAAATGAACATTAGTGATAAGGACCTCAAATTGTTAAGATGCTGGACAAAATCAGAATAAAAGTTTGTAATTCCTGCTTTTAAATTAAAGTTATCTTCAGATATTACCGAGAAAGTATTCAAAGTTAAGGTTAACAGCCCCTTGTCGAATAAGTTAGAAATTCTCAACACTAACGAAGTCACGTAACTCAAGACGAATTCAATCCTATGAGCTATAGCATATCCATCTCCATTTTAGCCATGTTCTGTTCAGAGAGGCTTAGTATTTAATTAAGGAATTTCAAAGAATCTACATTGCCTCTTTTTCTCTCTTTCTCTTCACGGTATAAAAGTAATGATAAAATTTAATTAATTTTCTTTTGGGTAAAACAAAAATATATAAATATGTATGTTTTTGTCATTGAAAATTGCCTTCTTCCTTTCCTTAAAAGGATTTCATTTTAATACTCGTATACCATGTCCCGTTTTTCTATTTTTTGTTTTTCTCTTTCTCATATTTTATATCTTTATTCTCTCGCTTAATGGTGTGTGTGTACATTTCGTTGATAAAATAATTTCCGTCACTCGTACACAATCACCTGTCAAAAAGAACACCATAACCGTACCAGTGCCAAAAAGCTCTAGGAGGCCATCTGATTATACGCCAGTACCCATACCTATATACCTATCTACTTATAGCCATTTTATTTTGTGTGTTCTTATGTTGGACGAAGGAAGGAGAATATTATTATTATTAATGCGTCTGGTACGTTTTGTCCTATACAGAGGCACGTGTTTTAAAGAGTCTCCTCTGATGATAGCACCACCATCATACTATAGGCGACATATGGCCCATAAGTAAGATAAACACTTAGATGCATGACGCCCTACGCACTTGTCGTCAATTTGTCCTATAAAATGACATTCCTTTTTACTTGCTTTTGAGGGCAAGTATTGGTATTATGAATTATTTTTTAGTTTTAGCGAGACAAAGATATAGAAACATCAAAGACATTGCGGGTGTCAACTATCAATAGCTAATAAATATTGGAAAATATTCCTAAATCTTCATTCATTATGAAATTGAGAAACTAATAGTAACACATTTTATTGTTACGATGGTCAATTCTAAATTATCAAAACTTTGATCAATTGTGTTAAACTTCGATATTTATTAATTAGCAATCCACCAGTTTTATAGTTATGAGCCAATTCTAAGAGATAGATATACGATGAACTTTTAAAGATGAACAAACTTTAGCCGTTTCCACAGCGCACGAAGTGTAAGCTCTCAAAATTCTTTATTGATGCTTTTCTCGTATTTGTCTTAGCGTGATGGTATAAAGCCTACAGTCTAAATCAATAAATGGAATGGGCTATCTTTCAATGAAAGAGTTTTCCAAATTAGACCAGTAGTTCCTGATATTAGGGCGTTCAAACAAACAAACAAACTTGAGCTTTATAATATAAACTAGGTATTTAAATTAAGCATACTACTTAAATAAATTTCGGTGGAAACGTCACAATTCAATTTCAAATAAAATTATGTAATTCAAATGTATGAATGACTAATTTTAAAATCAAGTTCATACAACCAAGTTGGGTACAATACATATTTTCCTACATTATTTAAGTTTTGTATATAGTTTCGTTTAGCGAAAGGGTAAATCTTTTTGATTTTTCAAATGTATTTAAAAGTGTATCAAAAAGAATGAGAGTGTTTACGGTGAATAATGAGATTGTGACAAATAGAAAAAAATTGGTGAATATTTTAAGAGAATGGCGGGTAAACAAGTATACGGAGTATTTTGCTGCTTTAGACGTCCCTACATTTATATGGATTTAAGCCTTTATAAAAAATGGTTTATTTTTGATAGAAATATTCTTTGATTTCAATCAAACTATTGTGTGTAATAAATCTTTTAGCTATACATAATTTTGGTCGAATGTATGACATGATTTCTTTATTTTAGAATTTCATTTTAGAAATTTGGGGACTAAAGTGTACAATAACATAATAATTTCGGATTTTACATACGAGTACTTTAGCATAAACTTTATTTTTCAAAAATCGTTCTTCATTTAAAAAAATATTATTTTGTCTACACGAAAATTATTGCTGTATATCTCTCACTAAAAACGAAAGTATTGAATTTTAAAATCATGGTGCTGTTTCTTGAAATGTGTTGTGATACAATCCTATGGAAATCTTCAAAATACACTCGGTAAGAATCAGTAAAATACTCCATTTTTGAGACGAAACTCTTACTTTATTGACTGGTATGATAGTGTTGATATCCAATGAAATATCCCTTGTATATAAAAGATACAAGGTTGGTCCTAGGACACTTCCTTGCGTTTTTTGCTCATACTATACTATACTCTTAATAGTCAGTTCCTGACATATGATTTCAGTATTTCGTATAGTTTTCTGGAAAGGTGCATATGCAGTTCGTACTCAAGTCCCAAATGACAAACCTTGTCTGAGGCTTGAACAACATTCTAAGCAAATAGCCGAACATAATTGTTTTTCTTCAAGTGCCTTGTCCACCATATTCCTTGCTCGATTTACTTGATCTATCATTTTCGAAAACTTTCACCATATTTGGTAAAAGCATTATTATTCTGTATGATGTTACTTTTCTTTTTGTAGCTTACCTTGTTAAGGTATTACAATGAACACTGCAGTTTTCCAATGATGTTGTACACATCTTAGTTTAAGGAAAGCGTTTATTATAAATTTGAGATTTTGGAGGCTATTGAGGGCATCTTTTTCAAAGTTTCTTTCAAAACCTTAAAATTGATACCCTAGTAATTTTGTATTAGAAAACTAATGTTGTGAAAGGCGTCTCATGGCATTATCTTAGTATTGAAATTAAGCGGCCAGAAAAGATTACAAATACCTAATTTGACAAGTGGTATGGTTGTTGCCCGACTTGTTAGAAAACCATTTTGTTCAAGTCATGATCTTCAATTAAAGATCAGAAAGAAGGTACACGACACCTTCAATCTAGGCCATCCAGAAGACTTGCAAAAAGCAATGTTTTCAACTAAACGTTTATTCAGATGATACCAGTGCCGTTTCAACTCTCTCGTAAATAGCAAACAATTAGCTAATAAAGGGTTTTCCATTAAAGGTGGATCAATTTTAAAATTGAATAAAACAAGTTGTATATTGACATATCAACAACAACATTATATGCGAAATATGAAATCGTTTAAATGGCCACCGTGACTTCGCTGCTTGGCGCGTATTCGGAAGGTCCAGTTTTGAATGGCTGGAATGAAACTTGACCAAAGGCATCGATTATGTTGTCTTTGAGAGCCGCGATGCTTTGCGACTTATTCGCATAGACCTTCGACTTATGAAAGCTTCACAAAATAAAGTCTAAAGCGGTCAAATCACGCGATCTTGGTGGACAATTCGCCTGTCCTCTACGCGAAATAACTGCTCGCTCAGGATATCGATTATATCTTGACCTGTGTAGCACTTAGTGTCCTTCTGTTAAAACCATATGTCTTTGGTGTTCATAATCATATCATCACATTTAGGCCACAAGAAGTTAGTGATCATCAACCTATAGCAATCGCTGTTGACAATTATCATTTTCGAAGAAGTACGGACCGATGACGCATCCAACCCAAAATCTTCACCAAACAGTAATTTTACTTGAATGTACTGGCACCTCGAAAGTATGGCGTGCCAAATCTGTCAATTTGGATTATTTGCGTACCCTTTCATCAAAAACTTGGCTTTATTGCTACAGATGATTTTTCGAAAAAAATTGGGATCAACTTCCAACTGCTTGAAAATCCAACCAGCGAACACATAATGCTGCATGGTTGTTTAATTTAAACTCCTGGGTTTTGTATGGGTGCAAGCCCAATTCACAATGCAAAATTCGCCATGTTGCGGTCTTCCACAGGCCAAGTTCTTGTTAGCTGCGTGGAATTGATTGGCTCGGATTCTGCTGCACACTTTTATGAACAGCGGTGATGTTTTCAGCAGGTTAGGCGTTTCGTTGACGTATGGATGTTGACTGATTGTTGACTAAATCGATGCACTTGAATTTGGTCGAACGCACGAATCGTTGCGTGTGTTGCTCGACGCTGTTACTTGCTATGATGATTTGTGTTTAGGGAATGACTAATAGAAGATATTTTGACAGAAAGTAAAAGAAACAATATGGCCGGCAAGAACTGTCAAAATCAATCCGTTCCTATATGGAAAAACCCTTTAATGATGAAATGTTTAATAGCAGCTTTATAAAATTTAAATGAAATATTCCAAAACTTGAGTAATTATTTTCATAAAAGAGAATACAATTTTGAGGAAAGGAGTATAAGTAACGATTAGTTTAAAAACTCTCCGTCTCATTTTTTCTATGCCAGTTTTGTATGCTTTTTTACTCCCCAAAGAGTGATTAGTTTAATCTCAGAAAATAATCTAACTTAATCATTATCAAGATGTTTTGCAAGGCATAGTAAATAAGACCCATATTTCCATCATGATAATAATAACAAATTTGAATCTTCACCAAATACCTAAATGTCATCTTTAAATTTATCTTGCTTAACCTCTCGTCTCGCATGTGTTGTCTATATAGCCTAGCCCAGTTACCGCACAACACTTTTTATGATCTCATTATACAAAAAATATATCCTAAAATAAAAGTCACTAAATGAACTTAATTATTTCACAAGGATCTCTCTTCAAAAAAAATTATATACGTATACAATATACATTAGACCCATCAGCCCATAGTGCGAAATTATAACAAATTTATGATTAAGACAAATGTATCTGACTGTTTAATAAATTACCTCATCGCCTTCACAGAATATCATCAGATAAACCAACTATATATACTTATATATTTTTGGTGTAGTGTAAAGTGAAAAAGAAAAATGAAAAAGAAAAACATCATTTTGTTTTCATTTCACGATCCACTTGGGATATCCCTGATGGTAAATCATTTTTCATGTAGCACTTTTGCACAAACAAAACACCCCAACGACGCCCGACGCCCGACGCCGACACCAAACGATAAATGGGTGACTATAAGGAACCAGAACCAGGCAAGGTATAGCTATGGCATGGCGGGCGCGGTGGCGGCGCCTTGGGTCAGTATAAAATGGGATGCAATATTCATAAGGACCATGAAGCAGAGCACAAGCACAACAGTAGGGCAGCATGCTTGGCTGGCTGGTTGGAATCGGAATTACCTGCCTTAAAATAAACTAACACAGAGATATAAATCTGAAAATATATTTTTGTTTGCATTCGCAATAATCATAACTTAAGTAAGTTTGCATTTATTAAAGGAGACAAATAGGCAACTCCTAACTTTTCTTTGTATGTATTTATGTATGTATGCCCAATGGATCCTTATGCCTTATGTCTTCAGAGCTTCTTAGTTTAGTTGATTTTTCAAAAACTTATTATTCTTAGAATAGAAGAGAGAGAAACTTTAAAAACCATGTTGGAAAAAAGATGGTCCTCTATACAGGGTTCTATACTATATATAAAGTTCGTACCTATGTATGTGTATATTTTACTGTCCACTTAATTCCCATTTGGGTCATTTTGTTGGATTCGAACATTTCAGCGAAAAACTGTTATTCTTAATTTTATTTATAACTACACTTCACCATGTGGAGAATGCTGAAGGGACACTTCACTGCACAAATACCTACATACTCGTATATACATATGTATATGTAGTACCTGGCCTCCTGGCAGGACTCTCATGTTGTTTTCTTTTGGGTTATAAATGGCTGCATGCAAATCTGTGTGGAAAACAGAGAAAGAAAAGTAATCCTGTCTGATGGCTGATGGTTTTTACCATTTTCTTGTTTTTATTTTTGTAATGAAAGTGAGAATAATGCGTCACTAGGGGCGGTATAAAGTGTGTCCTGTGTTGTTTTCGAAATTGGTAACAGAATATCATATCGTCGAAGTTTATATGAAGCCATACATATATCGAGTATACCTTTAAGACACGACACTACTAAAATTCAGGACACGTAACATATAACATCGATACAAACGTAAGTTTAAAGGACTTTGTGAGTGGAGGATGAATTTGTATGGATTTTTGTTGTTGTGTCTATGAATGGTTTCCATTAAATCAATGATTCCATTAGTGAGAATATTTTACTGCATATATGCACCTACATACATTTAGAAATAGCAACATACATATCTTTGTTGCATTTTTTGTGTTTATATTTAATTTTAGTTTTTACCATTTATAAGTTGATGTGGGAGATTGTAAAGATTCTGAGGTTTTATAAAAGTTTACTTTTTCTCCAAATATAGGTATTCGAAGTTTGTAAGTTTTGTTATGGTTAACCTGAAGATGAAGTAATTCAACATTGTCTGTCTTAAGTTTATTTTAAATCTTTATTCTTCTTAGGTGGTTGTTCAAAAGTATAAAACAAATTTCTGGTTGAAGAGAAGAATTTTGTAGATACTGATTAAAAGTTTTAAAGTAATGATTTCCATGCATATATGTCTTAAAGTTGAAGGTTTTTATCTTATACTGAGTTTAGTTTTAAACATTGGCTTAATTTTCAACAACTTTTTCTTATCTCGAAAAGAAAATAGACCCATTGGTTAGGCGTGTTTTAATGTAACTCGGAAAATCACTACAAGTGTGAAGTATCATTTAATTATTTTTTTATCAACAAACTTGTGTTTTTTTGGAAAAGATACATGATTCTGAAAATAATTTTTTAAACTTTTAATCGATCAAATCCAACTGAGTTTTGGTTTTCTTAAAAATAAAAAGAATTTAGTTAAGAATTAAACACCAAGATGAAAGATTCCGAAAACTCAAACCGTCATTCTGCCCTTCCGTCTCTGAGTTTCTGCATTCACAGCTAAGGCCTAAACAGGATGTTTGACTTCTTTGGCATGTTCGATATTTATGTAGACACAATTTAATAACTGATAAAAATGTATTTAATATTTTTGAACAATGCACTTTCTAATGAGAGGTTTCAATTTGATATTAAACACTAAGGCAAGGTTTGATATGAGCTCTAGAGAGATTATTACGGTTAAGGCGGTAAGTTGCCATTGTTTTAAAGGCAACCCAACTTAGAAAAACAGGAAAAAGTTGAAGCAAGCCATGAAGGCAAGACTGACTAAATGTATGCATGGCCAAATTTGCTGCTAAAACGAATGCAATGTCCTAAAGACTAGTAAACATTTTTGGTCGTTTGTAAACAAAACTGAAGAATTCATGCTCTTCCACGGTTCCTAAACTTGTTTAGAATAACACTTCATTTGTTTGCTCTTTATTTGAAGCTATCTCTTTGCTAGACCGTTCGCCTCCTGCAAGTTTTATGGCTCCACCTGTACTTGAAAGCGTAAATAATTTTACGGAACCAATGTTTCTTCGCAACAGTTCCGTAGCCAGTGTCCTAAAAGATCTAAGCACTAACAAATCCACGGGCCCGGAGACCATCCCCGCTATCTATTCTTCAGGTCTCGTTCCGAGTAGATGAAAAACAGGATTTTTTCCAGCCCATACCCAAACAATGGCGAATCTTTTTATCGCTCAAATTATAGTCGTGGAAATGCTGCTTTGATTATTTATCAGCTCAATAACTATCTGGAATATTGAAGGATTTTAAGTGACCGGATGTCGCCAAAAATGCAGCAAGATGTTTGATTTTTCCTCAGACGATGCAAGAAATTTGTCTCTCCTTCTGATTTGGCTTACATTTACAAAACCTATAAAAGTTCAAAACTTGAGTTGCGACTGGTGATCCAGTAACTTTCTTAAGCCTTTTAAATACTATTCAAAGAAGAGTTTTCTTTTAATGATTGTGACAGTAAAATCACCAACTGAATTACTTTACTTAAACACAGTCCTAAAGTTACTTGTCTCACTCTCTTTTATCGTGTTTTTTTTTTTAACGGCGTATACTCCTCCACTTAAACAATTGAACCGTAAGATTCGCTCTTTTTGAAATGCCCATCAGTTTACCTTGACCGTACTATGAAGTACAGAAATTTCCTTTTTTTTTGCCGTACTACGCAAATCTGTTACCACACTTTGACTTTCAAAGTTATTGCAAAACTCATCTCCTTGCCAAACCCTTCCTCTCTTCCTAATGCTCACACTGTTTCTCTGGAATATTGATGGTATTCCAAAACTTTGAGTAAGTGTTATTTATTAAAAAATAATGAAGAGAGGTAAGTATGCCATTTTAATAATAGAAAACAATGTAAGCCAAATTGAGGCCACATTCTCTTTTCCGTGGTTCCAAAGAAAACAAATCTAAAGGTGTTAAATCACAGGATATCGACGAACATATCCTTGCTAAAAATTGTTTTTGTACCGTGTATCGTTTGATTTTTAGTAATGACGTTGTGTTTACTTGGCAAATGTCAAAAGATGTCAAACTCCTACCTAAAAAGCTGACAATCCAAAATGAAACCTCTATATTTTTATTTTGCTCAAAAACAGCTTTTCTGTTTTTTAATAATTTTTTTTAATAATTGATACAAACCTTATTTTTGGTTGTATTTCCTTTTTTTGCAGATTTTGCTTAATGCTAGTTAAAACGATTTGACTTGTGACCAAAAAGTTTAGGTCACAAGAATTGGGTCCCTGTGCTCGAAGACATAAAACAACTCTTTTAAAAATCGTAAATTAATGAATATTATAGTCAAAAATCCGTGTTCCCGAGTAAATTCTTAGCCATGCAAATAAAAAAAATTAGGTGGCGCAACAGTCCGTTGAGAACTAGGGCTTATAGTGACTTACAACTCTCAACTATTTTTTCACGGGTACTACCTTTTGAGAGGAATTGACAAATTCTACAAGAGTAATTCTTGTCATGAAAAGTGCTTTCTTAGCCATGTGTTTTTTCATTTTTTCCCATTGTCAGAGAACTTAAAGAAATGAATTGTATTCAAAAATTTTACCATAGCAAACAAAATTTCGAAGCGCCAAAAACACTACACAAAAAGTACAAATAAAAAAATTAAAATTTTAATAATTTTTATAAAATAAAACAAAGCTTCGTGAAATGCGTGTTTAAAATTTAGCACCCTAAAAATGGTTCATGGGGCGTATACGCACTTTTTTTTTTAATTGAGATTAAACTTCATTTCAACTTCGTAATAAATTATAACTTTTTTTATTATTCATAAAGTTTCCTGTCATAGTAATTACTGATATTGTTAAAACATACGACCAAGTTTCTAAAAGTCCTGTAGTGGTTTTTTAATTTGCTTAATAGAATTTTATTTTGATGGTTCAACTTTATTAAAAGACTTTTTCGGTTGATTTTACAGAATTTATTTTTTAATGTGAAACTTTTAACTCAAGCTTAATAAATTTACTTTACTGTAAGTATGTGTTTTATGAACAGTTGTATAAATTAATAACAAATAATATTTTTCCCTCTTTAGGCACTTAGGTGTGGTCTTTTATGATTAACCTAGACCTATTTATAGAGATTGTCGGTCATGCGACTTTTCTCTCCCTTATAAATATACCTATACACTCATAATTTGATTGGCAACACTGGTTTGTTGGACAAAAGTTTAAGTTTGATCTACGCTAGTTGAAATTACATATTTATATTAATCTAAATAAAAATAAAAATAAAAAGTTTTGTCAAACAGTTGCTCTATCTGAGTAGTTTTTGTAGTGTCAATAAAAAAAAGGAGGTGAGTCCTTATTATAAGCAAAAAACTAAGAAAAACAAAAGTATCCAAAGTTTTGCAACGGAACAAAAAAAATCAAAATGCAACGGACCCCAAAAAAAACTGATATTAACAGCTTGAATGGTCAATTCGAACAAAGACCGCCAAAACGAGGATTTATGCAAATTTCTCCAGAGCATCAAGCTTATGGTACAACAAGTGCACAAATCTCGGTCGGGCAAATGAATGCAATTGACCTGAATCAAATGATTGAAAACACAATGGCAAAACTTCTTGATTCACGTCTCATGAACATATCGACGAAAACAGATTTTGAGGGTCTTTCTTCCAAAATAACAACACTACAAAACACCAATGAATCACTGCAGGTAGAGCTGAAAGAGGTTAAAGATCGTTGTAATTCCTTAGAACGACAAGTTGAGTATTTGGAAATGAAAGCCAACGAAAGGAATATCGTCATGCATATACCGACTGCAGATGGAGATGACCCCGTGGAAAAAGCAAAACAATTATGTTTGGGGCTTCTTGAATCAAATAACAGTAACATTATTGCAGAAACACAACTACTTCAAACAAGAAACAACACAACTTCCAACGTTATTGTTAAATTGCAAAAAAAAGAAGATGTTGCACGCATTTTAAAAGCAAAAGCTAAACTCCGAAATACTGCGGTATCATTACATAAGGATTATCCAGCTGCATCACGAAATAGAAGAAGACTTTTGTACAAACTGAAGAATGATATTTTTACAAGAAATAAGACGATAAAAACTGAGATACGAGGTCAATCATTAATAATCGGTGAAAAAGCTTTTTATTATGATCGAAACAACAATCTGAAATGTGATGGCGAATGCGGAATGTCATTGCTGTCACAGATGATAGGTGACAGCTCGGAAGGGCGCGTTCATAAATCCAATCCTGAAGGTGGACACGCAAGGACGATTACAATAAACAATGCATCGACTACAGGTGGCTTGCAGCCTACTCAGAATATTTAATTGTAATGCCGTCTGCCTTTATTCTAATAAAAATACAAAAAATAGTAGTTTAAATATAAAACAATATAAAATCTTATCATATAATATTGCAGGTTTAAGTAATAAGTCACTTTTTAATGATTTTTTTAATTTTGTCAATCAATATGAAATTTTCTTTTTGTATGAAACATATATCACTGAAACTGAAAATAATTTTAACAATTTCCAACATAAATTTGCAAATTATGAACTAAAACTAATACCAGCTGTTAGATCACATACAAGGGGAAGAGCCAGTGGTGGATGCTACTTTGGGTACAAAAAAGACTTGTTTAACATCCGGTGTAATTTCGACTGTTTCGCAGATAATACTTTCGTTAACGTAGAAATAAACAACAAAAAGTTTTATATCATACCAGCATATCTCAACTGTAACAATTGGAATCGTGACTTTGATAAACTAAAGGAATTGATGGTATGTCAATATAAACCTAATACTTTACTTATTGGTGATTTAAATGCAAGAGTGGGAAAAAAAGAAGGTATAGAAAACATAATATCCGGTATTAACCGAAAGTCAAAGGATGAAATATGTAACTCGAGAGGTATTCAAATATTAGAACTGTGTGACGACTTAGGATTAAGACTCCAAAATGGAACGAGCAAAGGTGATCCAAATGGTGAATTTACCTTTGTAGGAGCGCAGGGATCATCCGTTATAGATTACAGTTTCTTCTCAGGTGAATGGAAGGATTACATCTCCAACTTGGAGGTGCTGCAGGTACCTTACTCAGACCACATGCCAATAGTTGTAACCTTCGATCATATGGAAACAGCCAATCCAGAAATTGTCGATATGGTGCTCCTTCCTAAACTTGCGTGGAAACATTCCAAGGCCGATGATTATAGAAACAAAATAGATAGCAAGCTGAGTGTTGAGTATGTTTCTGACTTAGAGAAGATTGAGTGCGTAATTCAGGAGTCGATCTCTTCGTATGGTCAACAAGGAAAAACTGTGTCTTTTAAAGAACCATGGTTCGACAAGGAGTGTATGAAAGCGAGAAACATATCTTATGCGTGGTTGAGAATATTTCGTGAAACGAGTGATGGTCGAAATAAGTGCTTTTATTTAGAAGCAAATAAAAAGTTTAAAGAGCTATGTAAAATAAAAAAGAAATCTTTTTATGAATTGGAAGCTATGAAGTTAACACACTCTAATAATTCTAAAGATTTTTGGAAACTAGCCCGGAAATTGAACGGAGGTCGCTACGTTATAAGCAGTGAGCTAAAACCAAATGTACTGCAGTCTCATTTCCAAAATCTTCTTGCACAAACATCTGTAAGGAACATGGCGGTACAATATGCGGTGCCAAATTTCCAAGATGATACTCTGGATTCACCGATCATCTTTAGAGAAGTTCATGAAGCAATAGCCAGGCTAAAGGATGGTAAAGCAGCAGGTTCTGATAGAATACCAGCGGAATTTTACAAATACGGTACTTCTAACCTATGTGAAACACTTTGTCGTGTGTTCAATCAAATTTTTGAGAGTGGAACTATACCGCTGCGGTTCAAGGAAGCGCTTATTTTTCCAATCTATAAGAAAGGTTCATTGACAGACCCAGCCAACTATCGAGGAATCTCATTTTTAAACAGCTCCTATAAGATATTTACAGCAGTCTTGATCAAACGTTTAAATACATGGATAGCCAGGAACAATCTTCTAAAGGAAACACAGGCAGGTTTCAGAGCTGGATACTCCACAATAGACCACATATTCGTTCTAAAAACTATTGCTGATTCGTTCATCACCAGTAAGAAGAAACTCTATGTATTTTTTGTGGACCTAAAAGCAGCATTTGATACGGTAGACCGTGAACTTCTATGGTATAAATTATACGGGTATGGTATGTCTCAGAAGTTTGGAAAACTAATTCAAAGTCTATATAAGGATACCAAAGCTGCAGTTTGGAACGGATATGGAATATCTGAGTGGTTTCAAACATATGCCGGAGTAAGACAAGGATGTGCACTCAGCCCAAGTTTGTTTGCGTTATTCATTGAGGACCTAACTGATTGTTTGCCAGGAGGAATAGAGTATGCAGGAACTCTCATCAAGGCTCTATTATTCGCGGATGATATAGTCATAATGGCGTACTCAACAGAGACCTTGCAATTGATGATGAATAGGCTTGCGGAATACTGCGTAAAATGGAAACTTACTGTCAACACAAGTAAATCTAAAGTAATGGTGATCAAAAATGGTTCGGGAAGACCATGCTCAAATGAACGGTGGTACTTTTACCGAGAAATGGTGGAACTTGTAAAAGAATATAAGTATTTGGGTGTTAACATCACTATGAATATGAATATGGAAACGCACCTGCAGGAAAAACTGCAAAAATCCAAAACAGCCATCAACGCGACATGGAAAAACTGCTTAAACAATAAATATATCGCGCATAGTAAAAAGTATAAGGTCTTCGAGTCGGTATCAGAATCAGTCCTATTTTATACAGCTCAGGTTTGGGGAGGAAGGAGGTTTGAAACTGTAGAGAAACTCCTTAGATTCTACATAAAAAGAATATTTCGGTTGCCACCAAACTCACCAAACTACATGGTAATGCTTGAAACGGGACTATCTCCACTTTTTATCAAAACACTAAAACTACACGTCGAATACATAATTAAAGTGATGAAAATGCCTAACTATAGACTTCCAAAGAAAATAGCTTTACACTCAATACAGACTGAAACGGGATGGTTTAAGAACTGGATGGATATTGCACGAGAGAGTGGAATAATTGCTACCTTGGACATAGAGGATATTGGATCTTGGCAAAACACAATGTATGAAGTAATCAAAAGACTAGACGAACAAATAAGAACGAATTACCTGCAAGAAGCTTCGGACTCTTTGTACAGAACTATTTACAGTCGACTGGAACACAACCTACAGGATAAAAATTACTTTCGAGATTCGTGCAGTGTTGATGAAATTTCCACTATATTTCGTGTAAGAGGGGAGCTCTTAAGTCTCAATTTCATACCACATAGGCCGGATCTACCCATCTTATGCAGCATCTGTAACTTACGAGAAAGAGAGGACATACTTCATTTTCTAGGCAGATGCCCAGTTTTGAGAGAGACAAGGAAAAGTATCTTAGGACGTGATTATTTATCAAGTGAACAGACTATAGAGCTACTAAATGAAATGGATGTCAAAAAACTATTTCTATATTGTAAAATTGCGCTCGCTTACAGAAAAAGTATAATAACTGAAAATTTCTAAACCCAAAAGTTAATATAAAAGTTTAATTAAAACAAAAACAAATTTAGTATATTATATTGAGAAAACAAAACATGTTACAATAATTGTAGATCCTTAAATATTTATTATAACTGTTGTCAATCAGGCAGACGGCACATGCCATGTTTTATTGATTTTTGTAAATATATATTTGTACACTAATTAATATTTGTCCGAATAAAAATCAACATCTAATCTAAAAAATCACTCATAATTTGTAAGGAAGACTATTTTAATTTATGTAAATTACAAAAATTATTGAATGCGAATATTATATATTGTGTTTCAGTAAATTGTGGTAATTAAATTAAGCAGGTAGTAAATTTTTATAAATTTTCCAATTTATCTTAATAAATATTAAGATACCAAATAATAATTTACATAATATGATTTAAAAATCATAGCTTTAAGAATAATGTTATGAAATGTCTGCATTTCACTGCCTTCAAATAGTAAATACTTTAATTTATTACTATCAAAATCCTAATGATATTCCTCAAAATAAAAATCAAAAATATTTTCAAATGGTTTGCAAGAATTATTGGCTTTTAATAACTCTAATCCATTAAAAGTGGCGCCCAACGTGAATAGCTTGAATTTCAGTTGAAATACTAAAATCAACTTCTATGAAGTTGTATTTGCTCAGTATTTGTTTTTAAAAAAATACAGAAGCATAATATAAGCTTACAACCTAAAAACCTTGTAAATATTAACAACTTTCATTTGATGTCAAATGTCCAACAATAACAACAACAAACACAAATCATAATCCACCGTAACTGGCAATTTCGCCCAAAATAAACAAATCCAAATTGATTTGCGGTTAGGTTAGTCGTTGTGCTGTGCTCTCTGATGGTTAAAACCATAATCTCAAACAACTGCCCTACCTTACCTATGTATATGTACCTACGAGCATAGGTGCAACGCGCAAAATTGTAACAATATGAAAAATGCACATCACCTATGAATTGAACTATAGTTGTAGAATGTGTGCGGTAGATATTTTCTATGGCCATCACCATCATCATCATCGTCATCAGACATCATCACTTCCATCATCACTCCTCGCTTGCTTATACATAGGTTGAAGCTGAGCTGCTTTATAGAAAATTCAATTGATTTAATTTACATATGAAATTCGAAAATTTGCGCAACGCATTAAGAATGCAAACAACAACGGTCGTGTCCTGAAAACAAAAACCATCATTATCATCGGCACATTGACGATACTCTTGCACATATGTATGTAAAATACATATGTATATAGGGACAGGGAGTATTGGATTATCCCTTATGGAAGTTGTTTAAGGGAAAGAGCGCAAACTTCCTCTCGTCCCTAAAGAGGTAGCCTACATATATTTTGGAATGTAGGTAAAATAGATGCTACATCAAGGCTTGAATCAATTGATTTGTGGTTACAGGGCATGCTTGATTGATGATTACATTGACGATTGATGAAATGGTGTTATTGTGATGTTGGCAATGTGTCTATATGTTCCAGTTACTACCATTGCATTGCAATCAAACAGATTCAATCATCTCCCAAGGAGCAAATTGAAGAATGTTTTACAAAAAGTAGATAATATGTTTGCTTTGTATAAGTAAGATGATCTTTCTAAAAATTATTCTTTTTATTTCATTTTAATTAATTAAGTATTTGTTGTTATTTTTGAATCCTTCCAAGTTTCTTAGTGGTTGAGGTTTATATAACTTCACTAGAGAAATAGAAATAAATTAAAAGCTTTTATTGCACGTTTGTTTTACCATTCGCACAAGTTCTGTTGATTTTTTGATTTTCTTAGTTTCTGTGGTAAATAGAAAAATATATAATTGACGAACTGTAAATCAAGGATATTTACCAAAAGTGACAATTAAAAAAAAACACACAGCTTAGAGACTAAATTTTCTTTGATTTTACGAAAAATAAGCTAACCACGCTCAAATGGTTTTTGATGGCTCAGGATACTTTGACGAATTTACTTTCTTGTTTTATTTACATTTGCAAAGATGTTTTGTAGGTTACTTTCTTACGTCCTAAAGCCGCAGTCTATCATCAAAATTTGGAAGGAAATTGTATTCCTCTTAAAAAGTTCTCATTCAACTGTAAACACAAGATCAATCAAAGCTACAGTCTAAATAATATTATGGTATGAGTTGAAAGTAGAGCATAAGTAGTGTAAGCTCATACGAATATAAACCTTTACCTTGGTCTCGGAAAGAACTTATTTAACGTTTTTTGTATCCACCACTTTCAAGTTGGTGAAGCTGACATTTATTCACTAAAAATTCGGCTTTCTGGTAGGTCATTCATCTTCAATTCTTGCACCAGCTGTGTTTTTTGAAAGGTTTAACATCTAAATCCTTCTGTCAAATGTTTCACGTAGTAGAGTTACAGAGGCCCAATTTCTGTGAACGTCGTCGCTGAATCGATAATTCACGGTCTTTGCTAAAACTGGTCCATAGCGCTGCAATATTTTCCTCATTACGCACTCTACATAAAAATGTCGGGTGTCGAAATTTAGTCACAATAGCCCGAATAACAGCATTAGTTTGTCAATTAAACTGATCATAAAATGGAAGAAGCGCGCGATGAACTTTCTTAACAGACCACGCATTTTGATATTAAATTCTATAATTTGCAAGGCACTTGAAGGTTATATTATAGACCAAACTGGAGATGTAAGATATAGTGACACAAAACACAAAACAAAACCAAATGTTGCCAAAATAAAAAAAAAAGAGCCTTCTCTATGAATTGTTGAAGTAGTAACCAAAAACTTCAGATTGTGCTAAATAATTTGGTAACAACGATAATTTTTGTTCTTTATATTATTAAACTAGCTGTGCCAACTTTAAAAGATAGACACGAATGAGCTGCTATTAAAAGGGGGATAGTTGTATACTATTTTAGCAAGACTTTAGCAGTTTCCACATCGCATACAAATTGAGCTCTCAAAGAAAGAAATCCCCGATTTCGAAATATTTTTTACTAGTGCTCCGCTCACATTAGTCTTAGCGTGATGTTACATAGCCTATACCCTTAATCAATAAATAGGATATCGAACACTTAACGAATTTTTCAAATCAAACTAGTAGTTCCTGAGATTGGCACGTGCAAACAAACAAACAAACAAAGCATAACAAACTCTTCAGCTTTGTAATATTACGAGTAGTTTAGATAGTCTGTTTAGTGGTTGGGAGAATAAGGAGAATGTGTATAGTTCGCGAAATGCTTATTTGACCTTTTGACCTATTTGACGAAATAAAAATCGTGCATTTTTCAGTTTAACTTTTTTAATGGCTTTATAAAGAATTTTTGTTTATTTTTTTTTTCCCTTTTTATGTATAACTAACACAATCTTTAAAATAGTCAAACAAATATTTTTTCATAGAAACTTAAAAAGATATAAATAAATTATTGATTTCACTCGTTGGCATAAGTATTTTGACAAGTATGCATTATTAAGAAAACAAAGTTTAAATTTGACAAAAATAAAGAAATGAAGAATTTAGTAAAATGTATAAACTCCTTTGGCTTCAATAACTTTTTGAAGGCGTCTCGGTACTGAATCCACTAAATTTTAAAGAATATCTGCAGATATCTCTTTCCAAAGAGAAGTTACCTCAGCAATTGTCTCCTCTCTGGTTTTATTCAAAGAAACTGTTCTTTTGCGTTTCAAAAGAGACCAGACGTTTTCTAAAATATTTAAATCTGGACTTTGAGATGGCCAGTCCAAAGTAGTAACACCAACATCCTTCAAAAAATTCATTACCCAGGCATTGTCCTGTTGCAGGATGAATGATTCGCCAATAAGCATATCCCCGGATGGAAAGGCATTATTATTTAGGGTACTAACATATTGGCTTTTGTTCCTAGAGCCGGTGATAGGGACCAAGTCACCCAGTCCATTATAAGCAACACATCCCCAGAACATGACAGAGCCTCCACCGTGGCTCACTTTTTGACAAACGGGCCTTGTTTTTGCCTTACTACCTTTGGCAATCTTACAAAAAATGTATTTTTTGATGAGTTATACTCAAAGGAGCTTTCATCTGTCCATAGAACGCTTCTCCAGAACTCCTTTGGCTTGTGAAGATGTTCCTTTGCGAAGGCCAGTTTTTTTAAATTTGTTTACCTTTGATATGTACGGTATGTCCTTAACTTTAATTGTCTTTAAATCTCCTTCTTTTAAACGTCGTCGGACAGTACGCTCACTGATTGGATTCTTGGCCGTCAAATTCCATTTATCTGCAGCAGATTGAGGCTTCACAAAAATATTTTTTTTTTAAATTCCCGTAAAAGGATTCGGTCTTCAGTGGGCGTTGTTTTGCACCTAGCACCTGATCTTCTTTAGTTTCTTATGTCATTATGCTTTTTAACTTATTAATTTGATAGTGTACAGTTTGACGTGACACATTAAACTCATTTGCAATGTCTTTTACTGCCATTCCAGCGTTAAACTTTGCTACAATGGAAGATCTGATAACCAAACTCAACTCCACTGTTTTAACCATGGTTTTAAATAACTTTTGATCAAATTTTATTTTTTTATTAACGTTTTACTTCAAATAAAGTTTAATATTGCATAAGTTGCTTGGTTTTCACGTGCAAAGTGTAAAAACAGGTACACAAAGATTCCGTCAAAATACTTATGCCACACAAAATTCGTTGTTTACATGCATTTTTATGAGCAAAAAGAGAATGCAAAATGTAAACAATACAAAATTTGGCATGCATAGAACTAAAAACATATTCTTTGTTTTGCACATTATTTTTTCGCCGTTATTTAACGATAATTAGCAAAGTCTAGGTTCAATAGTCAGAAAAAGGTTTCGTCAAAATATTTATGCCAACTACTGTAAATACAAAAAGAAATGGTGAACGTAGAGCTTGCAAAGCACCAGAGCCTAGTGATTTTTTATGTCAAAATACTACTCTTAAAGAATTTGTCAAAACATCTCAAGAGGCAATAGCCGGTAAATTTTCCAACTAAAAATGAAAACTTTTTATTGAGATATTGAATTCAACTCATTACCATACTAAAACATGGTGGTATAATTTTGGGAACGAACATTTGTTCGATATAATATTGTAACGTAGCATTACACTACTCGATTATAACCCCGAACCTAAGACAATAAAGCATAACACCAGCCAATACAGTAGGCACACATATAAAGATGCCGAGGAAATAGGTATATGTGGTATAGCTTTTCCCATTCACCTGCTTTCAATTCATAGTGACTTTTTACAGAATATTTCGTTATATTTCTTTAAGCTTTAAAAGTTTTAATTTAACCGCTTCCCTGAAAGGAAGTCATTCCTGAGGATGTCTCCATGCCTTTGCTATAAGTATTATAAGAATGCTGTACCCTACTTTAACCTTGACAGTTAAGAACTATAATCTAATCTACAATTTATATGTATGTATATTCATGAGGATCTTTCTTATCAGAACAATGAATTCTGGAAAAAAAATCCTTCTAAGTTAAATAGAATTTCATAAATATTATAACCTAGAAATTTCCATACAGCACATAAAGTTCCATGTCACCTTGGATACTAAATAATTAATTTCGTTTGTCAAAAAGGAAAAAAAACATCTCAGTTCACATATACAAATGTACGTATTGTATAATGTACTCTACAAAAATGTAGATGTAGATTAGAAACTACTACTCTATTCACCTGACATGACCTGCCACATGTACACAATTTTACTTTTATCTCGCCCACATGAGTCATCCAAAAAGTTCCAAAGACCCACTGATGTAGAATTCCATTTTGACCTGATGACTCTTCATTCTTGTCATGATTTCTTTCTAGGTTTTTTCTGTTTTTTTGTCATTGTTTTGTTCGCCTTTATTATACTACTACCGTTTGCGTGTCGCATTTGTTATACATGTGTGTTATGTGGTGTCACACAAAATTATATTCGATAGACAAACGAAAAAACTAATTACAAAAAGTGTCCTTGAATTGGGCTTACACTATATAGAACTTTTTGTATCCCAACTATAAACTATACCTATACCACACCACACCACATCCTACTACAACACAACACACATTAAATCGATTTACTTTGCCCTAAAATATTATACAGAGGGTATAATTCGAGTTGTGTTGTCCTTATAGTCAGGTGGATTATGCCCTTCAACAATAAATCCACAAACTGAGAACGAAACAAACCAAAAAAACTATTTTTTGTATTGTTATAGCTTTGCGATACAATCTGCTTTTGTATATCGTATGTTATAGCAGATTACTATTATTCTCTAGTTATAAATTGTATAATAGCGATTTCTGTAAACACTTCAAATCACTTGATGTTGGTCCTGATTTTGGGTGAAAAAGACTTCACACACTTCCAATTCGAACACAACTCTGTAATAAAGATAATATATACTAATAACATAAAGCTCACGAGTTTGTTTGCTTATTTGTTTGTTTGTTTGAACTTGGTTATCGCAGGAACTATTTGTCCGATTTGTCCGATCTTTCAGTATTTGGGAGACAATCTATTGAGAAGGACTATATGCTATAAAACATCACGCTAAAACTCATACGAGCGCAGCTCCAGTAAAGAATGTTTCAAAATCGTTGATTTTTTCTCTTATGAAAGCTTCCACTGCGTGCGCTACGAAAACGGTTAGAGCTTTGTTAAAATAATGTACGACAGAATTGTTCCCCTTTTAGAGTCCTAAAAAAAAGTCCGTGACAGCATATGCTTTTCTTTTAAAGTTGCCTCATTTTAACTTTTTTTATGCTAACCAAATTTGTTCTAAAGTAAAGAATGCGAGTAACACCTTGGAGCGAATCTAGAACCTTTATAAAGGGAAGAGTATTATAAAAAAATAAAATTAATAAGCCTTAATTATGTGATTTCGAGTGTAAATTCACAACTTCTACTGATTTTACCAACAAATTTGTTGATAATCATTATACCAGAGCCGTCATTTTCTATACCTATACATATAAAGTAAATATAGTATAGAGTTCGTGTTTGACGTATCTTGTATCCGATTCGGTTGGTTGCTCAAGCAAAGATTTAATTGTAATTGCGTTACTTGCACACAATAGATAAATACATATATAAACTTAAACGGAAGTGACAGCAAAAACGATAGATAATATACGACGAAGCAATCAAATTGTACATCCAATTCCATTTCCATATAATGTGTACCATACCTTACCTTAAAACTCGGCTGTTCTATATTAGATATATAGATATTCTAAAACTTGTGTTTACTCAAGTCTAAACGGTTGGTTCCGATTGAAATACCAATATTGTAATCTCAACGCAATTATAGAGAGCAAAATGAGATCATAACCCACAATTTAACCATAAAGTATAATAAAGCTTATTGGAACTATGAACATGTCAAGAGATTTTATATAGATTGATTCTCGGAATTGAAAATTAATTGACAAATGATGATAATAATTGAAAAGAAAAGGGATAATACTCTGCTTTTTCATTCCATAATTCACTTCTAAAGAAAAAATAATACCTACTCCTTTTCAGATTAAAATTTTCAAACAGACGCATCTAAGAGTCACTTCAGTATACAGCCTTCATGTTGCATGCACCAACAACAAACTTCTTCATACGGTTTCTTATATCTATAGACATAGAACATAGTGCGCCTGATGTGCAGCACATAAAACTTCTGGAAAACCTTGCTAAATATAATTGAAGGTTTACCATTTCCTTGAACTCTCGCTTGCTTGTTTATATTATTTTTATTTTTTTAAAGATCTTCAAAGAAATATCCTTGATGTCAAAGCAGTGATACGAGTCCTTTGAACCTGAATTATAAACGTGTAAGCTGAGAGATCTCATATGGTGATATGATATGTGTCTATAGGCTTTTTCTACAAACATATATTGTAAGCGAAAAGAAGGTCCTATTAGTTTAAAGGTAAGAAAACTCCCTTAGAACTTCGAGGTTAAGAGGTTCAACTCTTTATTTATATAACAAGGAAAAACAACTAAGTATCAACTAAGGAGTGTGACTCATTATGCGGAACAGTGACTATATTTTATTTTTTTTAAAGAAGAAGATAAATAAAGTTGATAAGATTTGAATGCGGCCGCCCAGTGTCAGCTTTTAATTGGACTGCTAGAACGAGGTGGTTTATTAAATATAAAGGGTGATTTCTTAAAAGCTATAGAAAAATGCATGAAATCTTTATTTGAATTCATAGTACGGTCCATATAATTTAATGTTTGAAGATTATTTCATGCAAATGTTGACCTTGACTGCGCCTCAAATGGTCCATCCGCTTAGTCCAATTTTGGCATACTCTTTCCAAGTTTTCGGCCGGTATCTCACGAATAAATGTTTCAATGTTGTCTTCCAATGCGTCAATTGAAGCGGGCTTGTCTGTATAGACATAAGCTCTAACATAGGCCCACAACAAATAGTCTAAAGGCGTTAAATGGCACGATCTAGGCGGCCAATTGACCGGTCCCGAACGTGAAATAAAATGCTCACCGAACTCGCCTCTCAATAAGTCCATTGTTGCGCGTCCTGTGTGGCATGTGGCACTGTCTTGTTGAAACCACATGTCATGCAAGTCAAGCTCTTGCATTTTAGGCAAAAAAAAAAGTTGGATATCATCTCACAGTAGCACTCACCATTCACAGTTACGTTACGATTCGCATCATCTTTGAAGAAGTACGGTCCAATGATGCCATAAACCGCACCAAACTGTGACTTTTTCTGGATGAATTGGTAGCTCTTGCAATGCTTCTGACTGATATTTACTCCAAAATTGACAATTCTGCTTATTTACGTACCTATTGAGCCAAAAATGAGCTTCGTCGCTGAACAAAATTTTTCGTGCGATGAACTTTCTTAACAGAGCACGCATTTTGATAATAAAATTCAATATATTTCAAGCGTGACAGGTGGTGGTGTTATTCCACTTGATGTTTGCGTCTTGCATTAGCAATAGTTTACATGATATCACATTTTAAGCCAGGACAAGATACTTTTAAGCAGTCCGTATGCTTCGAAATTGATTATATAAATAATCAAAATTAGCGGAGTGCCAATTCTGTAATTATTCCGCTTTTATGAAGGTTTGAGGCGAATAACAGAGCTTGCAGCTAAGGTATCAGATGGGGTCGTATAAAGCGATCCATTTATGCAATCCATTTATGTCGAAAGCAATCCACTATACTTCTACACCTTAAAGTAGAGTCGGTCTGATTACCGATGCGTATAACTAATAAGTCGTTTGGGGTTGCAAGTCTCATTTATTACCAACAGGAATCTTATATTTCCTGCAGAATAAAAGTAATTCCAATCCACACCGATCTTCCCTGTATAAGCTTATTTAGAGAGTTTTATAAGAGTTATTTTAGGGTATTGAAATGCTTCCCTGAAACTGTTTTAGCAACATTATCCGCAAAGGCAATCACTCTAAAGCCCTCCACATTCATACTAGTGAGAATTTCATTGACTACCAGGATCTAGAGGAGAGAAGACAACAGACTACCAGCTTAAGGCGTTCATCATTTGCCAGCTTTGGGTATGAAGAGAACATTTACTTCTCTCGATACTGAATGAATATGGATTGGATTTAGGCAGTTGTTGAAAATTATCTCAAAAATAGGTGTTATTATATCCGAGGCTTTTTGGAGCTTAGCTGCTATTATGCCATATGTTCGTACTGATTTGTATGGTTTGAAGCAGTTAAGAGCCCATGCGATTCTTTTTCTGGACATCACTGGACTGGTTGAAAGAATTTTTCTTAGCCTAGAAGCTTCGGATAAAGGTTCTTACTGATCCTCCAAATGTCTGTTTTTTTTCCAGCTGATCAATATGTTTTCTGGGTGTGCAGAATATGAAATACGTCGAATAGAGCTGAAAAATCATGATTAAGTTAGATTTAAATGAACTATATATTTTTACACGGAACCAAAATGGGCCATTAAGTGTTGTCAAGTTCTCACTCGAATTCCAAGCAACTACTTAAAAACTACATCTTGAATAGCGTCATTTTTTTTTTTTTTTTTTTTATTGTACGCGCACTCAAGGGGATATGAATACCCTTATAATGATTATACACAGTGCGAGTAATTAGGAAGGGAGGATAGGATTTGAAAGGAGATACCGATGCACATTGGTTTTGAATGCCTGCACATTGTAATGAGTGGGAAATATTGAGTCTGGTAAAGCATTCCATATTCGTGTAGTGCGACTAAAAAAAGAATCTCTGTACTTTATAGTACGTCCGAAATTGGGCTCAAGGGTAAACTGATGGGCATTCCTAAAAGAACGAGTATTACGGTTGAATTGTTTGAGGGGAGGAATGCAACTGGCTATTTCATTAGAGCATTGCTTATGGAAGTAGCGATAAAATAATGAGAGACATGAAACCTTGCGACGACGGTGCTCAAGAGATGCAAAAGTTTCAGTTAGACAATGGTCACCTATCATTTTTAGAGCTCTCTTTTGAATTCTGTCCAGTAGACTCAAGTGGGTTATAGGAGCACCTGCCTAAATATGGGAATTCTACTCAAGTTTTGGACGAATATAGGCTTTATAAATTATAGCCAGATCAGAAGGGGTAAAAAACTTCTTGCATCGTCGGAGAAAACCTAAACACTTAGCAGCATTTTTGGGGATGGGAGGGTTACGCTTTTGTGACAGTAGACAGCATTGAGTTTTCGAAGCATTAAATTCTACACGGTTTTTTATTCCCCATTGAACAATGCTGTCAAGATCAGAATTTAATGAGCTTATCATACGCTGCCGTTGATAGTCCACATCCGAAGAACAAGGATGAGAATCTAAAAACGAATATGAGAAGCTGAGGGTACTGTCATCAGCGAAACAATTAAGTGGGTTAGAAGTTTCAGACAAAAGATCATTTATAAAAATAAGGAAAAGTGTCGGAGACAAAACGGAGCCCTGGGGCACACCAGCGTTTATTTTGTGGATATCAGATTTGAACCCGTCCAACACTACTTAAATTGAACGGTCGGAAAGGTAATTTCTAACCCAACGAAGAAGGGATTCATCAATACCAAATGCACGCATTTTCGATAAGAGAGCTTGATCCCAAACTATATCAAATACTTTTGAAATATCAAGTGCAATAATCTGAAACAAATATTTTTGATCCGTGCTAAGGCATTCTTGAATTTTTTCTGGCAAAGATGATAAGTTACTTAAAATTGTTGTTAACCAATTCCAATTGCTGAATTTCAGCACAATTTTCCAATGCCTTCCCAATATGGGCCCCGAATAAGGCTGAGGTCCTAATGTGGCTCCATCCAATTTGATAAATAAAAGACGTAGAGACAATTCTTAAGAATGTAGTTGACATTGAAACTGGTGTGTTTGCTGTAGTCTAAGTGTCTATTCGAAAAAAGGAAATGTATGGAATCTGCTATCGTTTTTCCTGTTCCCAAAATGTTGTTAAATGTCTAACTATGTAAACTCGGTTGCCTCGTTTTTCACAAATTAATGTCTTGCCTTTTCTTTTCCAAGGTACATAAAGGCAAGTCTAGGATGCAGTCTTCCGGACATCACATCAAATATTTTCAAATATTTAAATAATAGCGGGCTGATTTCCATTATACGTCTTTTTACGTTAAGTTCTCAAAAAGTTGATATGTTTTACAATTTTTTTTAAAGACATGGTTTTCCATAGATAAAAAATAGAGTTCTTGCCTTGTCACTTGCTTCAATATTTTTTGAATGAAAGCTTACGGCATCCAACCTGCACCAACTGCAGATAAAATTGACACGTCAAATCAGAACAGAAGTAAAATCTAACAGCATCCTCGCGCGGCTCCAGAAAATCAACTCTAATTCAACAAGTAAAAGCAAAAGTTCAAACTAAGATCAAACATTATTTTCTTCATCAACTGATTTTCTTATCGGGTTTGCTTTTTTGCTATTTTCAGATGACTCCCGAACAGATCACAGTACAGAAAAGTTACAAATACATTTAAGATAAAATGGAAGCATAAATGGTCGACATGCATATTGCATACGGCTCCAAAATTTTCCATGATCGATTCGAACATTTGATATGTTCATTGTTCACCATTTTTGAAGTACATTTTGAATCGTTCCATTTTTAGCAATGAAGTAAGTTTTACTTCTCAAATTTTAAAATATGACAGCTTTAAAAGTGATAGCTACCCCAAAAGTGGGCCATTCAAGATGAAACCTCTTATCGGAAAACCCTATATAAGAAATTGAATTTTTTTACTGCTTTGCTTTTAACTAGCTAACTCGACATAAATGATAGAATTGCGTTGAACTAAAAAGAAAAGATAATTTAATTTTTTTTAAAAACAACTCAAAATACTTGAAAACTTTTGAAGACACAATTTGAAACAATATTTTCAACCACGAAAAAATAAACCCAGAATCAACAAAAAAAAAATATTTCCTTTTGCAAATTGGTCACTTAAAAACTTTCTTCGTTTACTTTTGTTCAAACTTTAATCATTCCATATCGCCTTGAATTACGTGCCATGTCATTCAAAAAAAAAAAAAAAAAAAACCAAGACATGTCTTACCTACCAACCTACTCGTACCTACCTACACAACTAACTTCCATCTTTCTTATGTTATGCTTCAAGAAAAGTAGAATTTCATTTTGCCTCAAGCTCTTTTGAAGTTATACTCAAACTACATATTATACAACTACTAGTGTTTTGTAGGTACCGTATACCTAGTACTCCCATGGTCCAAAAACGTGCCAGGATAACTGCTGCAAACGAGTTCCTGGTGGAGAATGATTTATTCCTAGTTGTTCCCATTTTTCCTCTTTTATTTTTAGTTGTTCTATTTCGTTTCTGCTTGTGATTAAACTGCAAATTAGAGAATTTTCAAAAAGGTAAACGACCCAAAGTAGAGGCTTCACTTTCATAGGAGTCTCTGCATCCAAATAGGCGACCTATATTTTTGGTATTTCCAAAAAACTACACAGCATAGGGTCTTTGATGGTTTAGTGGGAAATAAAATTCCAGCATACTAAAATGGGATAGGTACCGTGAATTTTTTCGGAGAAGAAAAGTAAATATAAAACTCAGGCCAAACTATGAGGTTTTCAATTTATACTTTTCTGACACGTCCTTCTTATGCACCACTCTCTGCACTCAATGTCAGCACTAAAAATTCCCAAAAAATAAAATGAGAGATGTAGAATTCTCTATTTATTGACAGTCAGCAGAACTCCTTAAAGAAGTTGGCACATATTTTCAAACTATACCATACAACTTGTACAATGTACATATGTGCAGTTGTATAGGTGCAGGATATATAAGAAATATAAAGACAAGTCGTGATTCTCCAAAATTTTCTTTCAACTTGAATACTTTCCAAATTTGTTCTTCATCTTCGATATAGTGATGTCCTACATTTCGTTTTTCTTATATAAAGTTTTCTTGTGGCAAACCAAAAGACGTGTACTGCATGAGTTAGTTATCTATACACGTTTAAGGAACTTTCGTCCTTTTCAAAGAGTACAAAATTCATTGAAATGTATAAGTATACAAAATAAAGTCCATTGATCCTATATACGAGTATATAAGGACATGCAATTCAATTTACCACAATAGCACAAATGGGCTTTTTTCGAAAGAGACTTTTGTACACCTTTGTTTGGTTATCCTTTCGCCTTGTTTAACCCTTTGAAGACACAACCTTAAATATCCTCCTGAGGGTATAGAAACATAAACTGACCGATATATCGATTTAGGCTTCCAAATTACTCAAAATTGGCCAGGATGTCATTGCTGATGAGAAAAAAGTAGATAAAGTTGAAAAATAAAATTTACTGGATGAAACGAAAAATATAAAAAAAGGACAACAACACGAAGAATTTGACATTTTTATTAGGGCCGCATTAAAATTTAATGTCAGCTATAAATATGCTTTTTGTTTGGTCTCGTCCTTTCTTTCTTCCCTTTTGCTCTTTTGGTGTTGGTTTGTCTATATAGTTATTATTATGTCATAAATTTTAACACAGTTCAGAGTCCAGAGTCCAGACTTGTCGTTGCCGGTAACGGTGATGTTGTGGCCGGATCTGACCATTTCTTGTGCAATACATGTCTATTGCCTTACCTACTGTCGCATATGTGAAACGAAAAAAGCTTTAAATATATCCTTTTTATACTTTTGTGGAACTACACACATTTGTATTTTTATATACAATTTAATAGATTGTAGTCCTGTTGTATTTGTTTTTTTTTTTTTCATTTATATAGGCACAAAGGATAACCCGAAGGATAATGTGGGCAACTTGCCAAACTTATACTCAAAAAGTGGTTAGAATAAAAGTCATGAGGTTCACTGTCTGATTGGGAAAATAATGCATTTTCAAATGTGTGAGAGTTAAGTTTGGTCCTTGGGTTTTTGTTTGGTTGTAGATTCTATTTGATTATTTTCATGATAAAGGATTGACTTACCAAGCAGTGTGGTGGGCAGTGTGGAGGGCAGTATATGGTGAGAAAGTAGATTGTGTGCGGAGTTATCTATGCTAATATAGTTTTAAAGTTCCTCGGAGAAATTGAAAAATGTTGATGGAGAGTAGGTACGAGTATAGAGCTATGTAATGAAGAGAATATATATAAATATAAAGTTGCCTTAAAAAGGGGATTTTACACTTTGAGCCAAACAAAACTTTTAATTCTGCAGTCAATCAAAATAAGCTGTTTAAGTTTTGTACTTTGAGCTCGTTCCTTTAATTTGTTTTTTCTTGCCCTTTTCCGATTTATACATATGTATGTACTATGTATTTTTGTAAAAAGAAAAGAAATCCGTTTATACAAAATCAATTCCAGGAAATGGAATGCCTACCCAAAGTAGGGACAACGCTTTCAAAGTGAATAAAAACAGCAATCCATATTATGAGGAAAACCCATCGAACCATAATTTTATGTTCAAAAGAGGAAAATGCTAAACTTTGATGTTTGTGAAATTTGTAGAAGGGGATAAGGCTTTTGTTCAAACTCTACCATATAAGGTTCCATCTTGATATTTAAAATAAATGATTATTTTTAACGGAAATCTATGGATGTTTATTTCATAGTGCAAGTGCAAAGATGGAGGTAAGCCTTTAGCATGAAAACCGATATCAGTCAAATGGCCCCGATGACTACGGTTCCAACATCATGAAATTTTCAATGACAATTCACACATTGACAAAGACATGGGGAAAGAAGGGAGGTGTCGTTGTACATTATTTTGAATTCTTGAATATTCCAATGATAAGGAATTAAAGAGCCGGGTAAGGCATACCACATTCGTGCAGTACGGCTTAAAACGAATCTCTATGCTTCACAATTCAAAGAAAGTCGCGGCCAAGGTCAATAGGCGCCAAAAGCGCGAGTATTAAAGGTTTAATTGTTTAAGGGGAGGAATTCTACTGGCTATTTTTTTATGAGCATAGTCCGTAAAAATAACGTTAAAAAAATGGTGAGGCAAGAAACTTTACGACGATGTTCGAGTGCCTTAATTGAGTATGATGTAACTGTTATCAATATTTTAAAAAGTTCTTTTTTTAATACTGTTCAAGAGGTTACAGAAGCACCAGCCGCAACTCAACTTTTAGACATATATAAGTAGTTTGTAGTTTGTTAGATCAGAAGGAGAGACAAATTTCTTACATCAGCATTTTTGACGACATCGCGAATGTGGTCGCTCCACATTCGAGATGTTCAGTTTTGTTGATGCAAGTGACACTCACAGATAGTGGCAAGGAGAAATTTCTCACGGTTTCTTATTCCCTATTGTACAATAATGTGTAGGTTGTAATTAAATGAGGTTATCATATTTTGTATGTTCTTGTGGTGTGATAGTTAGTGCGTAGGACTGTCATGCTAAAGGTCTTGATTTCAATCTCTGCCTGTGTCACCTAACTTTTTTCACAGGTACTGCCTCATGCGAGGAACTGAAAAATCCTCCTTAAAAGAAAATCTATGTGCAACACAAGTGTTTTGATGAAAAGTGGGGATAGCCCGGCTTCAATAATTATCATGTAGTTTGGTGTATTTTTTGGAAGTTGGAAACATCTTTTTAGGAAGAATACAAGCAGATTTTCTACCGATTCATATTTCCTGTAGCCCAAAACTTTTGCTGCATATATGGTTAAAGATTCTGCTACTGCAGTACAGTTTTTGTATTTTACGCTTTGTGAAATAGAGTCATTAGCAAAACGGTTTTTCAATCAAGAATTTCGCTTTGATTAATTTGTCTTTAAAATGGCTTTCTTTATTTAGGTTGCTTGCAATAATTACACCAAGGTATTTATATATTTTCACAACTTAGATAGGTTCATGGTTTAAGTGCCATTTTTCATTTTTAGTCAATCTGCCAGCACAGTTTTTAAATATATTGAGACGGTTGATCATTAGTTAAGGTGTTTCTCGAGAGTAAGCAAATAGAAAAACATCGGCTGCAAATAGGAGAACTTTAATTGAAACTCTAGAAAACTCTATTCCTCCCTTTAAATCAAATAAGAGGCATCCCTATTTTACATCCATAGTTGTTTCAAACCAGTCAGATCTTTCACCACACCGTGCGTCGCTTTATTTCCATCATACAAGTTGCCTATAATCTTTCCATACATTTTTGATAATCCTTGACTTTGAAATTTTAAAAAAGGCTTGTGTATAGATTTTATTCTATCGACTGACACTGAACCCTAAAATCGTCAAAAAGGACATAAAGTTTCTTACCAACAATACTTGTTAAAATGAATATATTGCCGTTTGTAGAGTAACCGCTCCGAAAACCCGGGTGGCATTCTTTCAAAAAGTGCGTCGCATAATGAAACATTGCTGAATCGTTTGTTGAGTTCAATAGTTTTAGAAAATTATTGAGAATTCTTAAGGTTTTCCAGAATACCTTTTCATTTATAAAAATGAGGAAAAACGTCGGAGATAAAACGGAGCCATGGGGCACACCAGAATTAATATTGTGAGCTTCAGAGTTGAATCCATCCAAAACAATTTGTATTGAAAACAATGGTAATAGCGGGGATACCATCCGGAAAAGCGAATCTATGTATGTTGCGGTCTTTTAGAACTTTCACCACAGTATGAGATACGAAAAGGGATTGACCAATAGAGGAAACTAAAGGAGTGTCATTGGCAACAGATGTAGGGACAGAAGAATGACCAAAATTCTTACTGCCTTTGGAACACTGCAGAATTTTGTGCCGTAATTTTTAATCATGCACAAATTTGGTTCGTCGAATATGATCGTTGTAGGTCTTCCTGGCTTGCTTAAACTTCTTCCGCTTTTCTTAATTTAAATTGGCTCTAGGAAACCGGAAGCTCACCTTTTTCCCTTTGATAACCTCTAATCGAACCATGACTTAGATTTGAGCTTATTCGGGATAAAGCTTTTCATTATGAGATGAATCATACTTCATCATTACCCAGGAAGCATAGTTAAATATCCTAAAGACATTATTGGGACGGACCCTCCCAGTTGGTTTTCCCGTACTGCCAAACTGTTTTCTTTGGAGCTCTTTCTCAAATTGGATTTGTTTGACACTAGAAATTGGCTAGATATTACTCGTAGATATGTTATTAGTACTCGATAACTTCACATATTTCATCCCTAAGGCCTTAACTCTTGGTTTCCTAGTGGTTTCGCTGTGGAACCGCAAAATCGATACTATTCTATTCTGTTCCGTGAGATTTCACGAAAACCAAATCCATTTCTGAAAAATATAATTGGCACTTTCAAGAATAAAGGGTTAAATCGTTTATAAAATGAAAACCCCAAAATAAGTGACTTTCAGTAGCTTTAATTTTAAATTTAATTTCGTTGGAATCCTAGCATCTTTTCATATTTTTGAAGTTTTGTCTTAATACTTGACATACTTAAATAACTAAATAAATATAAAAACCTCAAGAAGTCACGTTTTTATTTTCCTACTATTGTTTTTACTTTCAATTTAAGAAAGAGAGAGTAGAATGCACATTTCTTAAAACTCTTTTGTTGTTCTAATTTAAAAAAGCACAATACAAAACTAGCTTTCACTTCCTTTTCACCTTTTTTACCTTTTCATTTACAAAAAACACACACCCCATAACTTTTCTCATATATTTTTTGTCTTCCTTTCATCTAAGAAAACCCCCATTTCAAAATTGCCCTTTTATAACATTTCTAATTTTAAAAAACCATATCAACCTGTCTCTAACACAATAATCCTTACCACAGTTCTTATACTATACTAGCTCTTACTTCAAGGAAGTGAAAGTTAAAAAAGAGAAATCGTGGGTAGGGATGTATCACTTTCTTTATTTACCTTCGGGGTGTTTAAATGCAACAAGAACACATACAAAAATGAGATCAAAGCCGAACAGGAACTTCCGCGGGATTTGAAAAAAAAGAAAAGAAAGTATATAAAGAAAATTGTATAACTACGTACAACCGTACGTTTAAGATTCCAACGGGATATTAATATTTATCCTTTTTGTATTTATTCATAAACAACAAGGATGCGTTGTCGTAAGAATTTGCTCATATGACTTCAAATGTCTTGGTTTAAAAGTCTGATAAAGCTTTTATGTTGATAACGAATGAGTGGGAGAGAGCGTTTAAAAGGATATGTAGGCCAACATTGGTTTTCAATTCCTGAATATTGCAATGACTTGGATAAACATTTCACATTCGCAAAGTACGGCTAAATAACGAATCTCTTGACAGTACAACCGAGGTTGGGCTCGAGGGTGTACTGAGGCCAAGGGCCTAATCCGTTAAAATAAGGGTAACAGAGGTGAGACTAGAAACCTTACGATGGCGTAAAAGATTCAATGATGATACCATCATCGTTCAATACTGTCCAAGAGACTTAAGAAAGGAGCAACTGCCCAGAGATGGGAATTATACTCAAGCCTTGGACGTATATATATCGGTCTAAAAGATAAAAAGGCTGATCAAGGGGGGGGGGGAAGCTGCGGGTACTATCGTCAGCAAAGCAGGTATATAAGTGGATTAGAAGTTTCATACATTAGATAATTAATAAAAATGATAAGAGTATTGGAGACAGAATTGAGCCCTGAGGTAAACCAGCGTTTGTTTTGTGTTTCTCAGAATTTAACCCAATACTACTTGTTTTGAACTGGCCGAAAGGTTATTTCTAATCTAACGAAGGAGTGATTCATCAGCACCGAAGGCACGCATTTTCGATAAGAAAAACATGCCAAAATCTATCGAATGCTTCAAATTGGGAATCAAAATCAATCCCACAGTTTCAAACACTATTGTATGTTTCAAAAAGCGGTTGAATTGTTGGCATTTTCCATACCCCAAAACTATTCGACTGAAATTTTTCTTGAATCCCCTACAAAGTAAAATTTACTCCTTAACCTCGTTACAGACGGAAACAACTTCAAAATTGTTCCTTTCTTCAATTTAAACTTTAAAGAACAAAGTATATTTGAATTCTCTTGTGTTTTTTATTCACATCGCATCTTTCAATAAAAATAAGATTGTTCATATGTTCACCCCTTTTTATATTGATCCTTTTTCTGTGCCAGAAAATAATGTACATCGCCTTGTATAAGAAAAAGCTGTGTGTTTCTTTTTCTTTGTTAGTTGTTTTGCTTCCTTCCTTTCTCTGTAATTCTAAAGTAATCTTTTCATCTATAACATCCTTTGAAAAAAGGAGGAAATAGAAAAGGCAAGGCGATCTATCTTTCTGAACAAATTATTGTGGATTGTATAGAATGTTGGTGTCAATTGCGATTCAAATAAAGGATAAACCAACACAAATTGCTTTGTATATTGGGCTAGTAAATCAGAAGTAATGTTCAAATTGATGTTCATTTCAATGTACAATAATAACAATAACACAATTAGGGGGCGTGCGTCGTCGGTAGCGTCGGTTACTGTGCGGTGAACTATAAAATTCTTGTTAACACACAACTAATGTGTTTGGGCTTAGGAACCTTTTTCGAGTTCAATAATGTGAAATATGGTTGTATTGCATTAGTTTTCACGAATGTCAAAGGACCAACAAATTTATACTAGCAAGAGGTTAAGGTCGTATACTTGTGAACGAAGTTTTTTATTCAGTAACCAAACTCTGAAATACAAAACTTTTAACAAACATGAAAAAAGTATTTCTTCTAATGGTACAATAATTACGAAAACTCCGATTTTGTGACGTCATCTTTTATAACGTTAACGTGAGTTTTTGATCGTTTCTTTCGAAAATGAAAACACTACGTAGTGTTGTAGTAGTAGTACCCGTGGCATCATGGTTAGTGCGTTGGACTGTCATGCCAGAGGTCTTAGGTTCGATCCCTGCCTTTGCCATCTAAAGTTTTTTTTCACGGGTACTGCCTCTTGCGAGGAATTGAAAAATTCTTCAAGAGTAATTCTTGTCATGAAAAAATGCTTTCTCAAATTAGCCGTTCGGATTCGGCATATAAACTGTAGGTCCCTTCCATCCCTGCAATTACTCGCACACAGGAATGGTTGAGAGTTGTAAGTCACTAGGCCCTGGTTCTCTACGGACTGTTGCACCACCTAATTTAAATTTTTAGTACGTAGTAAACTGCCTGATTTATCCCTAGAGTGTTATATGTGCAACATATCAGAAAAAGAGGATACCGTCCATTTCTTGGGAAAATGCCCCATTCTCAGAGAAATCAGAAGGAATGTATTCAGAAAAGGCTTTTTATCGAAAGATCAAGTTATAAGTTTATTGAATAAAATAAATGTTATCAAACTTTACGAATTTTGCAAAATTGCTCTTAGATATAGAACTGCTATAATGAACGAAGATTTATGATTTATCATGAATTTCATATTGTTAAAAAATTATCAATTCCTTTTTTTTAATATTGAAAAGTAATTACATATATCGTGTTTTATCCATTGTGTTTTATTGTCAATCTGACAGACGGCAATCGCCAAGCTATAATGATTTTTGTAAACATTTTTGTTGTATAATGTAAATTTTACTGTAATTCCATAAAATCTGTATCTATCTATCTATCCTTATAATTTCGTGAATGAGACCTTGTCTTTCAAACCACCCTTAATTCTTAAAGCACGTCTTATATCCGCCAATTATCCTGGCATTTCAACATTTCATCATCAAATCATAATTTCTTTTCGACTTACAAATATCATTATCAAGGTGTTTAATAACACACACAAGAAAACGTCAAAAGAGCATAAATATCCACAGAAAGGACGAAAAGAAAATATATATTTTACACATTCTTACAGGAAGAAAAAAACGTAATAATTCAACAGAAAACCCGTTTTAAGTCTACAAATTTCATCTTAATTCATTTTTCTGTTGTCATCTTGTCATGATAAATTGAAATATTTGTCGGGAAATAAACAAACAAAAAATATGCTAGGTGTATGGTTTTTATTTATTTTATATTGCGCAACAAGCTGGAATACAATTATCAACACCAACCAACCAACACCACGGAAGGAAAAAGGAAATAACAGTTACCTGGCAATACATACACATACAAACATGGTTATGGCGTAAAAAGTAAAAACAAGAAGAAATATAGAAAAACCAGGCAAGGGTATTCTATATAAAGGATAATAAATCATTTTTGAATCACGTTGATTTTATTACACATTAATCTGATGGTATATTTTTTTTTTCTAAAGTGTTGAAAGCATTTTTAAAAACTCATTTTGTGGATAATTTAAAATGAAACACAAGAAAATCCCTACGAAAATATCAAATCTGTAGCAGATCTCAAAATAGTCAAAATTGTAACTATTAAGTTTAAGAATTGAACTATACAAGCTAAATATTTTTTGAATATAAAATACAAAACAAAACTATTTTCATTAAATTTGTTGACTTTCAATTAAAACTTTGTATTTTTCTTTCTTTTGCAGGTATGTAAAAATATAAATTCAATTAACCACCAAGAAGTAAGTTTAAATTGACTTTTACTTTCATTTACGGTTTATTTTATTATATACTTTTATCGAAATTGATCTGTCTTTTTGTTGGAAAATGACAACAAAAAAAATAATATGTAACAGACACAAATATAAAAATAATAATCCAATAAAAATAAAATTAAAAAATATGTAATAGACACATAATTAAGAAACAAAAGTAGTTATTTTTGTTGAAAAATGAAAAATGTACGTAATAGACACATCATATGAAAATAATACTTCAATACGTACTAGACACATAATATAAAATTAATACTACTAAAACTACTCCACTGGTAGTTCATCTCACCGAACAGTGAAATACATCTTTGCGCTTGATATTTCAAAAGTATTTTATAGGGATAGTATTCGGTATGGATGAATCCATCCTTCGTTGGATTAGAAATTATCTTTCGTTCAATACGAGTAGTAGGATTCAAGTCTGAAAAACGTAAAATAAATGATGGTGTGCCACAGGGCTCTATTTTGTCTCCGACACTTTTTCTAATTTTTATTAATGATCTCCTGTCTGAAACGTCTAATTCAATTAATTATTTCGCTAACGATAGTTGTCTAAGCTTTCCAATTTTTTTCCAGATTCACACCCTTCTCTAGAACTGCAACGACAAAATATGATAAGCTCATTGAATTCCTACATATTCATTGTTGAATGGATAATAAGAATTTAATACTTCTAAAACCTAATGCTATCTTGTATCGCTAATGTAAGACACACCACTTGCCATTATCCATAAGTGGCACTTGCATAAATGAAACTAAACACTTCGATTTTCTCGGTATGTGAATCACCAACCAACTCTAGTGTAACGATTACATACGCAATGTCGTCCAAAATTCCGCAAGATATTTGGCTTTTTTGACACGATGCAAGAACGCTTTTTACCTTCTTCTATTCTGAGGCTGTTTAAAAAATTGGTAATAATCACATTACCTTCTCAATTACGTCGCTTGAAAATCATCGTAGAATTTCTTGTCTTACCTTTTTTAACGTTATTTTACGGACTATGCTCTTAAAGAAATAGCCAGGGACATTTCTTCTCTTAAACAATTTAATCGTAATTCTCACGCTGCAAGGGGTGCCCATTAGTTTACCCTTGACAGCAACTTCGTTCGTCCTATTAAGTACAAAGATTCGTTTTTAAGCCATAAGTCAATTTGGAATGCATTGCCACGCTCTATCTTTCCCTATCATTAAAATGTTCAAGAATTTAAAACCAATTTACACAAATACCTCTTTTTTAACACCTCTTTCTTTTTCTAATGCTCAAACTGTGTGACCGACATATTAAAGGTATTTTTAAACCCTTTAAGTGTGTTCGAATTATTAAAGAAATAACTGCAATTACAAAATTATGTAATAGACACATAATAATAAAAAAGAAACTCCAATGACAAACAAAATTGATTCTTTTTTTTTTGAAAAAATAAAAAATGCAATAGGCACATAGTACATAACAAACTACTACAATTAGAAAAAAATATGTAATAGACACATAATTTTTAATTTTCCAAGATCTTGTTATATGCTGACATTCGGACTATATGAAAATAGGCTTAAGTGCTTCAATTGTTTCAAAATTGCAGACATAACGTCGTCGGTTTCGTCCCATAAATAAAAGTCCAAAGATATCAAATTACAACTTCAAGTCAGCCTATTGACATCGAAAACACAACTGATTACATAAAATTAGAGAATTTTGTGAGAAAACTATCGATTGTGGTATGTCGATTCATACTGAATAAACCAGAGGACGTCTTAATCCATGTCTTTTATTCTAGAATAAATAAAATGAACATGTCATTGAAACATGTACATATAGTCAAATACACAAGTCTGTCATTTTAATTTATAGGATGTAACGCCTACAGCCAGTTGCATTATAAATCGGCTCCGAAAGATACTTGACGGTTTGATCCTCACTGACGTCCGAAAAGTTTTCAACTAACATGAACGAACCAAAGACTAAGTACTAGAAATTAAGGAATCTGATGATCAATTGGCACCTGTTAAACATGTAATTCCAGCCATATAGTAGTACTATCAAGTTCTTAGTGTAGTATTCAAACTTTACAATTGTTCATATAGACATTTGCCAGGTCATTGCTCGAATGTTAAAACGAGATGTCTGTTTTCATTTTGATTCTTGTTTGCATCCGATTCTTTCTATTTTGAATTGAACCGTTATTCAATTAAAACTTCAAAACGTTTTCAGAAATTACATACTTACATATGTTTATACGTTTATACATAAATATGCTGTAAATTTCTCCAGCTTAGTTCCTATACCAAACCACTTAAGCAATCCAATTTTATTTTACAAAAATCTGACAAATAAAGCTGTTGATTTATCAAAGAGACAAAAAAAAACAAACAAAATAAAAATTCCAATCAAAAGAAACTGGAGTGACAAAAGTTAACACACATCAAATCGTCAGCAGTGTCTCTAAAAATCAACAGACGACTCATCACAAACTCATCATCATCATCGCCATCGCCATTGCCATGGCCATCGCCTACGCCTGCTAAAGACCAATATAAAAGCCGCCATCCACCGAGCTAGGCAATTTGGTAACTTTATTTCATATAAGGACACTGTCATCGTTTCACATTCATTACAGTGTCCTGCCAACAAATGAAAATGAATACAGACAAAAACAAAAAAGAATCATTCCATTCAAATACTTTACAAAGTCAAAAAATCAACAATAAAATAAAAAAAAAAAACAAAAAAGTACTAATACGCCACAGTGAACATTCGGGGAAAATAAAACTGAGCCTCTATAATCGCGTTCTTTTTGTTTGTTTTTCATTTCATTTTGTTTCTATTTCTTTCTGTTTAACTTTGTTGTCAGCTGGTCGGGTTCAAAGGTGATAAGTGATGTCCGCCATCATCTGTTTTGTTTTGTTTGCTGGAGCCATGTCAGGAGTCAAATCAAATCCTTCTGAGTCAGCATCCAACAATATATCGAAGCAAATGGCGCGCGGCCGGCGTGTGTTTGTTTGAACAGACTGAAAAAAAGGAAACAAATGACTGGCAGGACGAAAGCTAACAACGGCTTTTTTGCATATGTGTGTCATATATGTATGTGCAGAGCAGATAGTGCGGACAAATTATAATCTGCAGTCAAAAATATTCTATTTATATCCTTTTCTCACATATTAAAAGTTCTAAATACTCTGTGAATGTGACGTCCGTCGTCGTCTATGATGGTGTCCATTTATTCCTGTGTCGTTGCTTTTCCTGATGCAATTTCAGTGTTCAAACAAGGAAATCACTGTTTGTCAGGTTAGCGCACATCATATTAAGGATCATCAAAAAAAAAAAACCCGTACACACACACATAACAGACAATTGTGATAACAGCGGAAGACAGGAGGTCAGTCGTCTATTTGAACTAGGAAGTGCAGAATCATCATCTTTTTTGTATCCGTATCTTGTGTCAGGATGAGTTACTTTTTCCATCCATTTAGCATTCGAAAAGAAAGATAGACACACACACAAACAACAAAAAAAATCTAACAAGCACGACGACATATAGTCAACAAACTGTTATCCCTCATAAGCTAATATATCATAAAACGCCACACCTTTATGTAGTATGTTCGTTTATGAAAAGGGGGGTTTATTCGTTAGGTTTTTAATAATAATGAAGATAGGATCAACAAAAAAAGGGAAAAGAAAATTCTGCATTGTTGTCAACCTCGTTATCTTATCCCTGCTATCACGTAGACTAGAAAATAAGCTAACAAAATTGAAGAAAAGAATTGAGATGAGAACAAAAATGAATTAAAAATGTATGGATTTAATTAGAAGTGGAAGTGGCACTATCATCATGACTCAGGATAAAGCAATGACAACAAATCCAACAACAACAAAAAAGTTGATTCAGCGAGTTTATTTGTCTTGTAGTATATCTTACAACGAGTTATAGGATGAAGTTTTTAGAATGTAAATTAAGAAAAATCATTTCTGTTGGAATATTTAAGAACTAGCTGAAGCTCTATAAAAGTTATTGAATACAAATTAATAATTCTAAGGTCCAGTTTGTTTATGCGAGGTTAAAGTTAAACTTCACAAAATATGTTCTCTTAATTCGGATTAAAAAGGGTGATAAATACGTTATTAAATCACAAGATCTCCAAAAATACTAAAAATAAAAGGTCTTATTTTTAAACAAAATTATGATTGATTCGTTGCTTGTGTGGCACCATCTCATGTCTGAAATACACCATTTTGTCCCTTTGTATAATAGTGTCAAGGAGTTTTTGAACAGAACAGAAATCCCATAAAATGCTTTGTAGACATACCTATTGATGAAGGTTTCAAATTTCCTGTTAATTGTTGCTGTTATTTTCAGGGTGCTACAACCGTATAAAACTGTTCTGATTCAACGTTTCAGCAGAACAGTCAAAGCTTTGTCCTCAATCTGAAAGAGTTTGTTAATTCAAACATTTCCGAACGCAGCCTTAGATTTCCCGATACGACTTGCAATAACTTGTCCAGTTCCGCCTTAAGTAGACACAACAGTTCCAAGATACTAAAAACTATCTAATTTGTCTACTTGTTGTTGAGCAATGTTTTCTTCAGAGAGCATAAGTTGGAGTTTCCAAGGCTGATTATCTTTGTTTTTCCTGTGTTGTAAGCCTGTGAGCACCACAATTTCTGCTTCCCCCTACACCCTTGTTTCATTTGATGGGGACCTATTATCCTATGAGATAGGAAGCATACTTCGTCGTCGTTTCAGATATGTTCTCAAAGAAGAAGATGCGTTCAAGGTCCGTCCAACTTTTGCCTAGTGACGCTGATTCCTTCCAATCCATTGCCACTTACGCCTTCGTATAATAGAGTCTATAGGTTCCTGACTTGTCCTTCTATGAAGGACCTCATTGGATATTCGGTTTGCCCAAAAAATTCTTACGATGTTTCGAAGACATCTATTCACGAAGGTATGTAGCTTTCTTGTAGTGGCTAAAGTAACCTTCCAGTTGCTGCACCCATAAAGAAGCACAGATTCGACATTTGTGCGAAACAGTCGTAGCTTTGTTCTTAAACTGATGGACTTATTCCTCCTAATTTTCGACAGCATACGGAACGCCGCTTTTGCTTTGCCGATGCCGCAGATGACGTCTTGTTCGGTTCCACCCTCGATGGAGCCGATACTTCCAAGGTATTGAAAGCTCTCCACTTTTTCCACCGGTTCCGAGCAAATATTTATTTGAGAAGATGGTTTTGTTCCGAGGCTGATCATTTTTGTTTTGTCGGAATTAATTTTCAGCCCCAAGACTTCTGCTTTTCTCCACACTTGTTGTCATTTGATGGAGATCCATGATCCTATGAGAGAGTAAGCAAACACCGTCCTCATAATACAAGTACTTTAAATAGGATCTCGAAGTCCATTGGATCCCTCCGCTACCTGACAAAGCTGCGCGCAGTATATTGGCAACAGAATACAGCCCTGTCTGACTCCGCTACGGATTTCAAAATCCTCTGACAACCTACCATCGTGCAGAACGCGACATTGGATCCATCATATGTTGCCATTATAATACCAATTAGTTTTTCTGGGATGCCTCTCCTCCGCAAAGCTAACCAGATGTACTTCCTGTTGACGCTATCAAAGGCCTTCTCGAAGTCGATGAACAGCACGTGTAGTGGTGCTCAATATTCAACGCACTGCTCAATAATGATCCGCAGGGTGTTGATATGATCAATACAGGAGGATCCAGCGAGGAATCCTAATTGTTTGGAATCAAGTTTGGCCTCAAGGTTTTCTCTGATGAGTTCCAGTATGATTTTTGCTACTATTTTGGCAACGGCAGGTTGCCTAATGGACAAATACCTCTCTAGTTTTCGCACTTCACCAGGTCTCCTTTTTTTGGGAGTTCGACAATCAGCTCCATCACGGATTCCATCGTAATCTGAAACTTTGATGAAACCCAAAATAAATTATTACCAAATACGTTCGTAAATAGTGGAAAATCTAATACAATTTTGAATTACGAATAGATTTCGTGATTCGGTTTTACACAATTTGTACAAATTTCCGAATATAATAGAATTTGTGATGGCCTGAATCATTCCCTTTTTTCATTCTTCGGGAAGCGTTTCAGTTACCAATGCTGCTTCAATGAGCGATTGCAGATATGAACTTGGCGCTGAATTAAATTTAATTTAATTATAGCAAATATTTCGTCCAAATATGTCAGATATAAATATACAACAATAACAACAGAACAATAAACTTTCTTCCCCTTTAAAAACCGAACTTGATTTTCCTTTTTGTATCCTTCTGCCAAATATTCCTAACTGGGGTATAAAGTTTTTTTTTCTCATCAAATATCCAAACAATTTTTTTTCTTATCTCTGATATTCCAATAAAAGTTTTAACTGCCAGTTACTTACTGGATAACTTCCTGCATAAAATATCCTTAAGTTTCCTTTTAAAAATAAAAACATTGTTGCTAACGCAACCACCGTAGCCCCTCGCCGCGCCACCTAAGTGCCATCCGCACAAGACCTCAAGAACTTCGTACCTTGATTTTAAACAAACAAATTAGTACACAACACCAATTAGTGTGCGAATAAACTTTTTTCGAAAACAAACAAAAAAGGTCCCAGAGAAAAACAAAGTACTCGAAAATATTTGCATTTTTTATGATATTCCATAGGTACCTACGAAAAGTTAAGGTAGGTTTGTATGTCGAGTCGTGTCAATAGATATAGCATCACAGGATTCACAGGAGATGTTATATTTGCATAATTTTATTATTGTCCTTTCGCATTAAACAATTAAAATTTAATTACACTGACTGTTTGCTTAACTGATTGATGTGCTGCCTTGACGATCAGCAATTCTGATGATACGAATGACTTAATGATTGAGTGACTTTGAATTGATTGGCATCAGAGCACAAGTTTCTTTGGTTTGGTCTGTAATTTTTGTCAGTCAATTTCATATTTAATTAAAAATTATTTTAAATGTGTTTTTGATTCGAAACGAAAAAGGACATCCGAGGTGGTGTTGTTAAAAACCCTTTAATGATGTGATAGTTTACGTTCTTCTTGATGAAGAAAAGAGTTAACTGAACTTGGGAAATATTAATTACTTACAATGAGGGTTAAACATTCATCAGATTTTATAACCACTGAATTTAATACACAATAAAGTTTTCCGTTTATAGTAAAGATACAGCTCAGCTCATGTTGTTGGAAAAGAATTCAATCGACATATTGATGCCCGCAGGAATTCTCTTAAGCAAAGATGTGAGATTGCAATTTATTCAAGAAGAGGTGAGGGTAAATAATAGGACCAACATTAAAGAAGCATGAAAACAGTCCGGCTTGTTGATATTTCAGTATAATTGAGATCCTAAGAACAAATGCTCTGGTGAACCTAAATCTCACAAACGGCCTCAGATGTTGCTTTTTAGTTTCTGAAACTTTTAAGATAAGTTTGGTTTTATTGATACTATTTTTGAACTTCTCGTGGCACGTTATTTTTTTGCAGGAGCATTTATTTTCCGGTTTGAAAGTTTTTTTTTTCTATTAGATGGGAATCTTCAAAAGACGCTCAGTAATAATTGGTTCCTGGGACTGGTAACTCTTTATTAACCCTTGAGACACTAAAACCACCGGTTAATCAGGACAAATCTATGAAAAATTGTAAAATTACAATAGAATTTTGACCATCAGCTTATGAGACTCGGTTCTTCTTATTCTCCGAACATTGTCTCGTACGATTTAAGACTGTCTTCATTTCGGAGTTGCAGTCGCTAATTGAATATTCAGGGAAAAACTTTGTTTTTGAAATTTTTTTTTAAGGGTTCAGCATTTTTTCATTTGTTTTGTTCGTACAGCCCTATAGTTGAATAACATACATCTAAACGGGTTTCAATACTTCCTTTCTTATGTTCTCGATAGGCAGGTCAGAGTTCTTTAATATTTTGTTTCATTTAGTTTGATACACCATTTTTGCGCCCAAACACTCACTTTATCGACTGCATTTCGCAATTTCTGTGAAGTCTTTACAACGGATCTGAGGTGGCCCTGATAGCATTGATATCCACTGTAATACATACACCAGCTTATATTTCATTTAGTTCCGAGTAATTTTGGTCATACCGGACTCTAAAGATTCGGTCCGTGACATTTGATTTCAGTATTTTGTAGTACTGTCTGGGAAGGTCCCTATATGCACTCTATGCACTCTATACTCAAGTCGCAAGTGCCAAATCGTGTCAAAGGCTTGACAGAAATCTAAGAGTATTGCCGAGCTACTTCCTTCTCTTCAAGTGCTTTTTCCACCACATCCATAACCAAATCCAAAGTTATGGTTCGTAATAAGACTTCTTTCTTCTATTATTTTGCTGGGCCTTTTTAGTAGCAGTTTTAAGAAACCTTTTGCCATGATTAGTATAAGCGATATTGGTATGCAAGATGTTACTTTATGTTGGTGGCATTACCTTGTTTAGGTAAAACAGACTTCTGCAATTTTTAAATGTGGTACATATCATAGTTTAAGGCATGCGTTTATTATTGATTGGAGCGTTTCAAAGCCTACTGGTGGAATTTCATTCAAAACCTGAACAGTACTCTGGTGATTTCTTGTTATAATATTTATGTTGACACATGAATCTTAGTTTTTTGAGCTTGATTAGTTATTCCTTTCAGCAAATTATAAGGAATTTCTAGCCATATTTGGTGGGAATGGTTTAAAATCTAAGATGTTCATTTTCGTGATTTTCGGATTTCCGATCCATTTGCCATCTTGGGATCTTATTTTTTTGGGTTTTGTGACTGGGTCTGGGGCCTTTTAAGACGCTTAACTGCTTTTAATAAAGAGTTTTCTGTAGAAGCATCTGTGGTCAGACTTTTCAGTCATTTAATTAAAAAATTATTTTGAACGTTTTCAGTCATTTAATTAAAAAATTATTTTTGAACGTTTAGAGACTGTCTTATCATTTGTAAATCTAGTAGTTTGCTAGAAAATCTCCCTTACTTCGACAGCATTCCAAATATGTAGATGGAGTACTTACTTCAGCAGCCTGTTGTACATCAGCAATAAATTGTTCAACTTCTTTATCAATTTTTTACAATTGTTTGCATGGGAGATCTAAAGTTTATAAAACTTTCAAGTTTATCTCAGAATGTATTCTAGTTTGTTCTCTTATGCCTCGGAGGGCAATCTGATATACTACAATCTTTGGTTTTAGTGTGTTAATATCCTTCCATAGCTTTGTCATTTGGGGGGGGTAAAAAGCATGATAACATGTACCTACAGTTTGGTAGTTTATTATTAAGATTTCGTTCAATAGCTGGATGAGTTTCAAACACTAAAATGTCTTTATTCACTATGTCTAAAAATAAATTGAATTCTGATATATGATGTGAAAGATCGTTTGCATTTTATGTTGATATTTTAAATGTTCCGTTTTGGAAATAAAGCATTGGTCACTCCGTCATTTTATCCACTTTTCGCACATTTCTCGCAGTATCTCCTTTGATTCCTTAACGTTTTTAGAATTCGGAAAATCCATTAAATTCAATCAACAAATAGAGGTTGAACTTGTTACAACAGTATTTTGGACTCAGCGTGCACTAAAGTAATGCATAAGTCTTAGGACAAAAATAACGCTTCCACTTTCGTTATATTTCTTCAAAATTGTATCGATTATGACAAACATTATCATCGAGTAATGAGTCATCACTTTTTTTAGTAAGTTTTGATAATTTCAACACATTCTTCGATTTATTATCAAAAATTCAAATAATATTATTGCACTTCAAATTAAAGCTGAGTTTGACAGGTGTCAAAAGGCCACTCTACCAAATTGAAACCACAAAATGAATGATCCTATATATTGAAAGACAAGATTAGTTACATAAATATCTTGCAGATTTATTACAAACAAGCATTATTATCAAATATACATACAACAAACATACATACATACATGCATGAATAGCTAACTTCTAATTCGATGAATAACAAAATTGATTTAATTATGCAAAATTGGCTCGAAGGTAAAGCCATTGAGATTGAGATGGAATTTGATGGCATCCTTACATACGATATGCCAATAAATAATTAAAGATATGTATGTGTATACTCAGGGGTTAAATGAAGAAGATGTTCATATGAATCAATGCGGAAGCAGCTGATGCTACTTTAGTATACTTCTGTGTGATATAAGAATGGATTTTCGTTGACATTAATGTCAAACATTTTCTTCTTTTACTCGACTCTGTCACTTTGTGTTGAAACATAAAATTTTCTGAATAAATTAGAATCACAATCGAAGATATGTACATATGTACAGTATGTGTATGTATATACGAGATGAAAGTAGAAAACATTTTTATTTAAAGCCCAGCCCAGTCCATTACATACATACATATATTCTTTTGCTGCTTCTGCAGCTTATATAACTTTTATTTCGTATCTTAACTTAAAATCTCTTTTAAAACGACTTTTGAATAATTTTTTTGTAATGTCTTAAAGTTGTTTTCCTTTGTTTTATTTCCGTTCTTGTTTTTGGAAAATAAATAAATGTGATTGCCCAAGTATTATGATAACAAGAACAAATATAGGGCTCTAACTTTCTTCTGATTAATGGGTAAAAGTTTAAAACAATTTCAAAAATAATAACAAACTGCAAGCATACATTTATTAAATTATAACTAATTTGTTATTTATTCCATAAATTATAAGGTTGGAGGAGGTTCGATATCGATTCCTACCTTCCTTTAACTGAAAACCAAAAAGCTTCATGTTGAAAACTGAAAAGCATAAATTACAAATTTTAAGAATTAAATTAGCAAAGTAGGTAAATAACCTTTAACGTTATGATTTGTGCACAGAACTGCCATGTAATAGAGTCTTTTATTCGTAACCTATGTGTAAATAATAAATGAATTATTCCTTTTTCTTGACTTTTAATTTAATAAGTTGAAAGTAACAAAAGTGAAGAATGGAAGAATAAATACAATTATAGCAACATACAAAGTTGTTTGAAGGTGAAATTGGGCGTATACGTAATTTTAATTATTTTCATATTGATTTAAACGTTGACAGAGAGTTATATGACCCCGCTTGTACTTGCCAGTGTAAATGATTTTAAGGGATCAATCTTTTTTCGCACCCATGCAGAAGCCAGAGTCCTAAAAGATATCATCACACTAAATCCACTGGCCTGAATGACATCCCCACCATTGTTCAAGAAGAGGTTCTATCCTACTCTTCCGGTCTCCTTCCTAGTATAGGGCAAACAGCATTTGTCCAGCCCATACTTAAGAAAGGTGAATCCTTTCCCTTTAACTATCGTTCAAATGCACTTAAGTCCGTCCTTATGAAAACGCTAATTAATTATCAGCTCAGGGAATATCTCAAGGCCGAAGGGTTCTTTATGACCGGCAGTATGACTTTCGTAGCAATAAGTCCACTGGTGATTTGATGGTTTATCTATCTCACCAAGCAGTGGGACAAGTCTTAACATAGTTTTAGAGAAAGTAAAATTATTGCACTTGATATTTCAAAAGTATTTGATAGAGTTTGGCATCAGGCTCTTTTATCGAAAATGCGTGCCTTCGGTTTTGACGAATCCCTCCTTCTATCGATTAGAAATTACCTTTCGAACCGTTCAATACAAGCATAATTGGACGGATTCAAGTTCGTACAGCAAAAATTAAATGCTGGTGTGCCCCGGGGGTCTGTCCTATCTCCGACACTTTTTCTCATTTTTCTTAATGATCTGCTGTCTTGAACTTCTAGGGCAATTACCTTCTTCGCTGACGTTAGTACCCTCAGCAACTTCTGATACTTGACAAATAGGACGTACAACGGCTGTGTACTTCCACAAAATCATCATCGATTTGAAGGCCCTACTTTTTAACAAAAGTACAGACGTAAAAGGCAATGAGAGCTTTCTAACCCGTTCTTCAATGTTTACTTTCCAGTTCTACAATGACTCCTAGAGATTTTGCGCTGGAAGATAAAGACATGATTTGACCGTTCAGTTGGGGTAGGGTGAAGGCAGATATTTTAGTTTTGGTCGTTAAGAGCATCAGTTCAGTTTTGCTCTAATATAAACACCTAGTCCACCTACATATGTGTTACCTAATCACGGTAACAAACTTTTCTTCACCGCAAAACTTTTTAACTTTATGAGTATTTTATTCATGACTAAAATCCATTAAAGCGGGGAGAGAACACCGCTCTGAGGTAATCCTCTACTCACATGTTTGGAAAATGTTTGTGTTACCTAACAAAGCTCGAATCCTTCTATCACTAAGTATAGAAATTATCTATTTTTGAATAAAAACCTCTACTCCGAAGTGAGAAAGTAATCCGTGAATCGTTTCAGTAAAAATGTTATTAAAAGCGCTTTCTACGTCTAGGAGGTAGCAAGGGTATATTCTTTTAATTGAATGTCTTCTAAATGATACGCACTACCTCGTGTATAGGGTCGTTTCAGTAGACTTGCCTTTCAGAGAATATCCCTATGTAGGTATCTAGAATGCGTTTCAGTGTTTTAAGCGCAAAAGAGCTTAAGCTAATTGTTCGAAAATCCTTTGCGTATTCATGGCCACGCCTACCCACTAAAATAATCGGGATAAAAACTACTTTCACCTGTCTCCATATCTCCGGTACTCATGATTGAGATAGATGCATTCTTTCAAGGTGGTCTCCAGTTATGTTACTCCTATGTTTTACAGTTTTTGTAGCATTACGGGTAGTATGCCATCCAAACCTGAAGATTTTAAGGGAGGGAAAGTATTAATAGCCCAGGAAATGCTTTCTCTTGTAATAACGCAATTAATTTGTTCTACATAAACTAGATTGGTGCTTGGAGTTCTAAGCGTTTCGAGGTTACAATTCTCGCAGCCCCGAAAATGTGTCGCCATCACGATACTTCCAAGAACTCAGCTGGAGAGGATGTCCACAAACTTTACTAAATCTGGCAGAATCTTTTATGTCTTCAATCGATCGACAATATTCTCTCCAACTTTATTTTTTGACAGTTTCGATAAGCTTTAAGGGAGTCTTTATGTGGTTGGTACGAATCTTGTTTGTGGCCGATATTAAAGATCGTTCTGATCATTTTCCTTAGAGAAGAAAGGTCTCCGTTCCAGCAGTAATGTATGGCTTTATTTAACTAAGCATGAAATCTTAAAAGCAATTTTAGCTGATAATTTGAAAATTTTAAACCCTGAATTCCAAATCTTCTACAGATTCTATGCTAAGATTTGGAATTTTGTCTATTTTGGACTTGAATATTTGACCGAATTTTTTTGCAGTCAGTACGTTAAGGGTTTCTATAAAGGGAAGGATTTTAAAATCAAAACTTACGTTTGGAGAAAATTAATTTGTTATCCGAAAAAAGTTATCAGAGCAGAAACACGTTCTATATTACAACTTAGATTTAATTTCACTAAAATATTCTCGCCAGGTTACCTTATTCAAAATCTTAGGCTCAATAAGTATTTTAAATATATATATTAAGAATATTGAAACTCCTCTATTCTTTGAAACTGGAACTTCTATTGAATCTATTCACAAAAAAGCTTAAGATAACATCATTATGTAATGGAGTGTATCATCAATGAACCACTTTTATATTTCACTTAAATAAATCAAAAATTCTGGCTCATTCGACTTTTCATTTGGTTATTCAAGATTCCATTCATTTGTGAGAACTTCGTACTTATGTACATACCTATGTTAAGGTACTTTTTAATCTTTACAAAAATAGAGTACCTACACCTACATATATAAAAAAATATATTGTTATTTTGGGATCCTTTTAGATTTTAAAAATTAATTTTCTTTTTATTTCTTCACAAGCCTGAGTTCTTCTTCATCTGATGGAAATCTTAATTCAAAAGTATAAGATACTGCATTGCAAAATTACTTAGATCGTAAAAATTTAATTATTTTGTTCTTATTTAAGCACACAAAGGCCTTCTGTCAAATAAATTGGCTATAAGTAAAGTGCAAAATTGCGAAAATCCAATGCATTTCTTATATACATAGATCTTATTGAAATTGTATTATTGTATAATATTGCATTATTCCCGTATACTTACATAAATAAAGGTACTTATACATACTTTAGCTTAATTCTCTTTGATATGCTTACATCATTATGAAGAATGAACGTCGTCGCGTCGTCCTTGTTATTGTATATATTGTATCCTGTGTCACAACTGTACAGTGTACAGTAGGATATGGTATGGTAAATCTTGACGGCGGACCTGAAAATTCTTACATAACAGCTTTGTTTCAACTAATCCTACCTTAACATCTTCTTCTATCTATATACATATGAATGCGAGTATATGTTTGATATACGATTTATAGGATGTTATATAGCAAGAAGGATAACATGAATAATTCGTTGTGGACATACACAGAACAAACTGAAATACAACAATGACTAATTAGAGAATCGTTTCAAGGATTAGGACAAGTATTTTGCTGTTATACTCGTATATTCTTGCGCCATCACCATCACCGTACCGTTACCTTACGTCCGTCGTCGTCATCGTCATAGTCGTCGTATGTCCTTATGTACATAAGGCACACGTTTTTGTGTACATAAAACTCATCATCATAGTAAAAAAATAAATACAAAGAACAGAAAACAAACTATACGTACCTACATATATACCAACACTAGTATTCTTTTTCTGCAGACATCCGTACTCGTTGTCCTTCGGGTAATTCGTTTGCGAACTGCACTTCTTTTTCTTTTCTATTCAGTTTTTTGTTTTTTTTTTAGTTTTTTCTTACAAAACGTCCCACTATCTCATTTTTATCCTTTTTTGCAAAAATGTGTTGCATTTTTTATAAACAACTAAGAAAAACAACACGAGTAATCTGGGACAAGGATAACTTTAACTTAAACACATCTTTGTGTAATAGCACATCAGAGCATATGCATAGGTATTAGGTACCTACCTACATATATAGAGAAGCGTTAGCATATAACCGATTAATGCAAAAGGCTTGAAAGGATAATCCTCAAGCTAACATTTATCCCGCCTCCTGTGCTTGCTTCTTATATTTTTGTTTTAACTTATTGAATGAGTTGTAGCAGGAGGATTAAGCCTACACACACACAAAAGCTTATAGTATAAACCAAATCGCTTAATTGAATTATTAGGACGCAGATTGTATACGAATACAGCGCTACGCGACTTGAGGAAATATTTAGCTAGTTAGTAAGAAAAAGAAGAGTTTTATACTTCTGACCTCATTATTTTGTTTCCTTACATTTACGACGGCTTTGCTGTCTACTAATGTGTGAATAATGTGGAAATGTTTGAAAAGGTTTCAAAACATATGTTGGTAGATGTAAGGTACATGTATTTAAGGAACTATCTAGACCTATTTGATTTTGTATTCCTTCTGCAATGCGGACGACGAAAGTCGAAAAGTAGGTAGGTGATTGTTTTTTCGTTTTTTTTTTTGGTTGTCGTCATCTTCATTTCAAGTCTCAAAATCAAGTCATGTAACAGAAAATAGAAGACCAGGGATTATAAAGACAATCTATGGGTTGTACAGACATGTTGGATGATAAAAATAAGAAATACCAATTTTGATGAGCAAAATTAGGTTTTGTTTCTGTCCCACAAACAAAACTATACTTTTTTTTTAATTAATTAAAATATCCTTTACTTGAATCTTGCCTTTACATTTTCCATCACATCAGGTTTTTAAAATATGCTACTTTAAAAATGCTAAAAACTACCAAAAACGGAGTTTTTAAGTCTAAGTTAAAACTCAAAATACTTCTGAACAATAAATTGTATGATGATTTTGTAAAGTAGCTATCTTTATCTTCTAGATACAAGTTATGAGTTTCTATTTAAATCTATATAAACTTTTGAAAAAACATTGAATTGAAAACTATTTTAGTTTTGAAAAAAAAAATTCGGACTTATTTTTAGTGCTGATTTCGAATTAAAAAGTTTAACTTGATATAATAGAATTGTTTGGATAATAGATTCGTGACACGACACGAACAAAACTTTAAAACCGTTTTACACTTTTTTTTTTAAACTGTTTTACCATAAATGGTTTAATGTTTCTTTCAGATTGTTGTAAGACAGGTGAAATAAAACACTTACTTATTCAAGGTGGTGCTACAGTCCTGTGTGAACTAGGGCCTCACCCAACAAACTTCTCCATCTAGCTCGATCCTTAGCTAAAGATGTCCCTAGTTTCGCGCTCCAAGTTGGGTAAGGTCACTTTCCACCTGTGCGCGCCACCTGATCCGCGGTCTTCCTCCACTGTGCTGTCCTATGGGTTTGGATTCGATTACTTTCCGGGCTGGAGCATTGGTTTCCATGCGCTTTACGTGACCCAGCCACCTTAGTTGTTGGACTTTTACCCTTCTGGCTAAGTCTATGTCGCTGTACAGCCCGTACAGCTCGTCGTTCCATCTTCTCCTCCACTCGCCTTCTAAGCATACGGGACCGTAGATCACACGATGAACTTTTCTCTCGATACGACCCAAGGTGCTTTCATCCGCTTTTGTGATAGTACATGCTTCTGCACCGTATAGCAGGACGGGGATGATGAGGGTCTTATATAGCGACGCTTTGGTCCCTCGAGATAGAGCTTTGCTACTCAATTGCTTTCTTAGCCCAAAGAAACAGCGGTTAGCAAGAGTTATTCTTCGTTTGATATCAGCGTTGGTGTTGTTTTCTGCGTTCGTAGCGGAGCCTAGGTAGACGAAGTCCTTAACTACCTCAAAGTTACTTCTGTCGATGGTGACGTTTTGATCGAGACGTCGGTATTGTAAGTTCTTTCTTGACTACAGCATTTACTTTGTTTTGCCCCCATTAACCGTTAAACCCATTTTTTCCGCCTCTGTTAAGGAAATCGCATGACAGCGCATCACCTTGTTGAAAACTTTTTTTGACATCGAAAGGTTCTGTTAAGTTGTTTCCAACCTTTATGGAGCAGCTTGAATTCTCCATGGTCATCCTGCACAAATGGACGAGTTTGGCAGGGATGCCAAAACTAGACATGGCTCTATACAGCTCGTCTCTGTAGATGCTGTCATATGCGGCCTTGAAATCGATTAAAAAAAAAGGTGGTGGGTATCGATTGGATGTTCTTGGGTTTTTTCCAGGATCTGCCGTAATGTGAATATTTGATCGACTGTGGACTTTCCTGGTCTAAAACCACACTGATAAGGACCTATCAGGTTTTTGACGATGGGCTTTTGACGTTCACATATTACGGCAGAGAAGACTTTGTAAGCTATGTTAAGTAGACTGATACCTCTATAGTTGGTGCAGCTTAGAGGGTCTATTTTTTTTAGAATCGGGCAAACAATACATGCTTTCTTCCGACCATATTTTACAAATAAGTTGGTGCATACTCCTTAGAAGAGTTTGGCATTCAAGTCATCTGCTCCAGCGGCTTTGTTAGACTTCAGCATAGATATGGCAATCTTTACTTCGTCGGGATTATTGGCTTTCGTCGTCTATGTTGAATGGATCATCCTGCCTGACAGAGTGGAATTCGGTTAGTCGTCGCTGTTATGCAGTCTGCATAAGTGGTCCTTCCATATCCTCAGCATTGACTGCGATTCCACTATGATATTTGAAATCCAACAACTTATACACAATTTTTTTTTTATATGAAGAAAAGAGTCTAGCATGCGACTCTCGCTGATAACTTCCCATCCCGTCTGTCAATTTGTCTTGCTTTCAACTTTAACAAAATATTCATAACAATATTTTGTGTGAGATAAATAATTTGAAGTCATATTTTGCTTTGTTTTCTTAATACTTGAGTCGAAAACTATTTCTTACCCGTTTGTTTGTTGTTTTTGTAGGTTTTCGTCTTTTGTTAAAAAAGCGTTAGTTGTATTTTTCTAAGACCGTTTTTAGAAATAAACAATTCTTGTAAATCTTGGCCCTATGGTGCTTTTAGAACACAAGGTAGAAATATTCGACATTTGTTGGACTTGTCTTTCATAAAGATTAATTCATCAGGAATCTTTTCTGATGTAATACAAAATTCATCGGTCTACACGGGATCAAGGCATCGTCTCCTTTTATTTTTCCTCTTTATAATTATTGTTGCCTCAATGACGTTATTCGTAACGTTTTTCACAACCAGTCTTGTTCCTTTGCATAGTCGAGGTTGATTAATGTTACGCAGAATGATGACAACTGATCCTACTACAACACATGGATATCCTCAACATCCTTACTTTTCGTTACCAATATTGGGCGCTATATCTGGGAAAATACACTTAATAACCACATCTTTTGAGACTATGATTTGACGGGAATCTGTTTGTAATGTGTTGAATGCAATTTCATTCTGTTGCAAAAATACTCGCATGTTACTTGTTAATTGGCGTGTCTTTACGTATCGCCACAAATGTAATGATTTAGGCATGCGTTGAGTTCATCAGCAACAGTTGATCAGGGAATAATGGAAGATGGTCCCATTAACCAAAAGGTTGAAGATCTTTCAACGTTCGGTCCAGTGCCTCCAGTGACCTTTTTTGGTTCATAGTTGCATTCAACCAAACAATTAATTCGCATATGAAACTTAGAACGTTTTCCGGTTTCTCCGGGAGAATCAAGGAAATAAATTCCACTAGATCTACTATTAAGAGCTTCTATAAAAGTGTCGTGGGCAATTCTTTGTTTTCTTGATTTAATTGTGGAACATGTTAACGAACAATTTTAACCAATACTTCACTGTCGTATACTGTTGTTCTCTTTGCAACTCGTGTTTTAGTGCATATTCCGAGAATTTTCATATTTCTTCACCTTGTAAAACATTCATGAACTTCAACAAATAATATTTGACCAAAATTATCCAAATCGCTCCAGCCGTTTTCAAATTTTAACAAGACTAATGAACGGCACATTTATTTTTATGTATAAAAGATGTTGACTTGAATTATCCTTTAATTAAAATTAGAATTGGTTCAGCTTTTTTGAAAAACCAGTACCTGGGACATCTATTTGAGAGTTGTGAAATTCTGAAATATTGAGAACCTTCTGGAAAAACAGTACCAAAAGCCCCCTAATGAAGTTTTTCTTGATGAGAAACAAAAATCTGAAAATCCAAAAAATCTGAAAAAAGAAAAAAAACAAACTCACCAAAAACCACAAATTATGTCGGTTTTGATTTTACAAAAACCCTTTTTCTCAAAGTTTAGTTAAAAATTTTTATCATGAATCCCAAATCCTTGCCTTTATAGTTCCTTTGCATTCGTATAAGGAAAAGAAAAATATACAGGAAATAAAAATACCACTTTAATCTAACTCCTCTGTGTAAAAACATTACATATATGTATCTTCAGGAATAAGAACACAAATATATGTATGTACATATGTATATAGTTTTTGGTTAAAAACGAATTGAATAGAAAGAAATAAGAATTTGTTCTTCAATTTGTGAATTGAATCTTAAACAGGAATCGATGTATATAGATGTGGAAACAAATTGAGACGTGATAGTTTGTATTTGAACCTATGTGTAATATGTGTCGTATAGGACTTATTTTTTGGCAATTGTTTCTTAGAATTTTAATGTAGAATAGCATAGAACAAAAAATAACAGATAAATAAATCGTATGTTTTTTTGGAAGCAACGAATTGAACTTCTTCGAAACAAAGAGGTAAAATGTTTTATTAATTTCTCCAGTTTTAAAAGGAAATTTTATGTGATGAAAGGTGCTTTACCCGAAATGTATTTCTTTATCTTATTGAATATACAAAAACATCTATCTTAAAGGTCTCGATTTGATTCTGGAGAATAAGCCTTAAATAAATTTAAAAATAACAAGACAAATATCACGGACATCAATGGATGTAAAATTGTGTTTCGTTACTTGTCGTCCACGGGATCAAAAACTAATGTCAAGGTTGGTGCAGACGTGTACCCTGAACGACTTAAATTAAGCCTCTCATTCCTGTTTACTTCCTTAAGTTGGCGCTTTAGTCCGTTGAGGACCTGAGCTTCAAACAACATGCATTTCCAGACTAATCGGTCCATATCTATCTATCTACAGTTTCGCACACCAAGTTGGTTAAGGTCCTCTCCCACCTTCGTGCGGCACCTGAGTCGTGGTTCCAGATATCTAAATCGTTAAACTTTTATTCTTTTCGTTGTTCGTTGTTGTATTTTCTCCTTCGTCCAACATTTATATATACAAACGGGACCAAATTCACCAAAAGAATTTTTCTCTCGAAGCATCCTTAGACGTTCTCAGCTTGCCTTGCCTTGACAAGGTCCAAGCCTCAGCCAAGCGCTATAAATGAGAACCAGGATGATGAGTTAATTATAGATTGTGACTTATGATGCTCGAGAGAGGACTTTACTACATTCAGTTGCCTTCTAAGGTCCAAAGAAGCAAAGGTTTGCAAGAGTTATTCTTCGTTTGATTTCAGCGCTGGTGTCGTTGTCTGAATTTATAGCCTACCTACAAGACATCTTCGTTCAATATCCTTTCTTAATGAGAGCATTTTCTTAGAAGCAACGCTCAAAAACACTGAACTGACATTAAGCTTTACCCATACCATTAATAGGGTATACTTCTTTCCGACCATATTTTGCAGACGAGTTGGTGCAAACTCCTTACCTACGTCGATTTCGCCTAGGTTGAATGGTGCATCTCCTTTACAACGGAATTCGATTCATTATCGCCATTATATAGTTTAGAGAAATGGTCTTTCCATATTTTCAGCATAGACTGCGGTTCTACTACGATGTTCCCCTGATCGTCTTTAGAGGCTTTGATTCGTGACTGGTAATTTTTGGAGGTTTTCTACATTTTGGTAAAATTTACGAACCTAATTCCTTTTGTGGCATCCCTCTATCTAATCCATCGTGCGCTTCTAATGCTCCCTTTTTTTCAATCTAAGAAGCCGGTGTTTCTCTCTCCTCTTCTGTTCGTAGAGCTCGCGAGCAGCTCTGGCCTTTCTCTGCAGCTCCGTTTTATGTGCTTGATGATAAGCTGCGTGCGCTTGACGGCACTCGTCGTCAAACAAGGGGTTACACTGTGGTGGCCGTGTAAAACCTAGCAATTCATAGGCGGCATCTCTGATGGCTTCAAGATAATGTTGCCACTAGTTTTCAATGCTTGATGCAGGCATCATAGGACTTCTTAATAGGTTATTATAGACTCTATCGGAAAAAAGACATGGCAGTCTCTTACAATGTACAAAGATCTAATCGATCTCAGACACAATAACATCATAAGTCTATTAAGTTTCGTAAAGGACTTTAATTGATTGCATTGAGATCCGAAGAAGGCCTCTAGAATAATGTGTAATCAGAATGGGCCAACAACAACTGGCCTAAATGAGTCCAACTCCATCCCGACTCAAACAGTAATTTCAACTTAACCTAATGTTGCTACCAAAAATCATCTAGTGCTTAAATTTTAACATTCCCTGTAAACTTTCTAAAAAAAAGATAATTATTATTCTTAAAGACCATATAGGAAACATATATACCAGATAAGATTTAGGATTTATAAAAGCATAATTAAAGTGAAATAAAGTCCAAAACTGTTTCGCTGAACCTTTATTCTTTATTATGTCCATCAACGACAATCAAATTAAATGTTTGTATAAATTCCACAAAAATTCGAAGGTCTATAATTATGATCTTAAGACAAAAATAATTCACTTTATGGCTCAAATTTAAGCCCAATATATTTAATTACACCGTATATCTTCACCACCAACCGTTAATTAGGCTTTACTGCTTCATCTTATCCATATACAGGAACCTACATATATGCTATACCTATATACTATTATGTTCTTCAAGTAGGTATAAAATTCGTTAACAATTAAGAAAAGTTCCTTAAATATGATGATAATTAAAGACTCCTCTGTATATACTTACTTATGAATATATATTTTATTCTCCAGAATATTGAATTTATTATTCAATATAAATGGATACGAACGATGACGGCGAAAAAGACGACGACGACGAAAGCGATGACGATAGATGGTATGAGAATAACGCCATTTTAACTGTTCATAATATTGTATATATAAAGAAGGATATCATCATTAGCCTTCAACCGCATTTGAGATCTGCCAATAAGTCGTTTTGGGGGAATTTCCCTAGGGATAGCTTATTTACGAGTACCATAAATACATACATACATGATTATATATACCTACAGATATAAAATGAGTTTTCCACTTGAAGTGATTTTGTATATTCACTCAAGAGGAAGAAATGTTTTTGAGATTATATAAAACGTCAAGGAAACATTAAGTACTAATATATACATAACTAGGACTAAGTATATATGTACATGGTTCTGGTTCATATTATATTTATGATGATAGAATGCACAAATATGAATTTAGGGAAATATAGGTATGTACATATATGTATTTTAATGTGGTGTCAGAACTAATGACAACTTAAAGCCCTTGAATATTCAAAATTGCTAATTAATTAGGAAACGTGTGAAAGCAGCACTTCACCATGTATTCCTAACCTTTAATATAAAGATCCGAATGTACATATGCAAAGAAAAAGCTATAAGTTGAGACCTTATTGCCATGCCTTTTAAATATTCTTCTTTCATCATCAAAAATAGAATTATTATTACTTCATATGTTCGTGTCTCTACTTAATGTTAAGATAGGTGTATAATTAAAGGAGTAATATGGGGAGTTTCGTCTTTGATGATCAAATATTATACAAGATGTAAAACACTTAAACCAAAATCCAACTAAAATGCATACGTATACGCAACGTATACCCCTTTTGATATGTATACGTATAGTATGAGATACAAATTTAACAATAGGGGGTTGCATCTACAAAATTTTACAGTGTAAGGATGAGAAGAGGAGGAAAAATAGACTATTCTCTGTTGTGTAATCCCTTGTCCTTGTCAATAATTAAAACTCATTAACACTTGCGCAAGAGTGCGCCCTAATTAGCTCATCATCCTATCTGACACCAAATAATATCCTTTCTTATGCAACACCACATTTACTACTCCTTATGCGCTCTCTGGTTGTACTATATTATTATAGAGTTGTAATTCCTTTCCCATGGGTCTTCTTCTGTGTGTTTTTTTTTTCCTTATATAATGCTGTTGCATCCTTGGAAGGTTGTTTTCTTCCTCACTTACTTACATACATAAGTATGATATTACGAGTATGATATGTAGGTAGGTGGACTTGTGGAAAATTTTGCAAAGAAAATTAGGAAAAGAAATTAAAACTATTAAAGTTCCGATAGATTTATGAAGCTTGTAGAAGAAATAATAGAGTTGATTTTGAAGTTCAAAGGACACTATTTTCCGGCCTTTTGAATATTTTAAAAATTCAATAATATTTTTAAAAACTGAATATAGAAGGAAATGTTGTCCTTTTCCCTTGTCTTCTATGAAAATCTTCGCTGGTAAGAATCCATACCGAGTAGTGTGGAACTCTTACCGAACCGTTTAACCTGGATCAATGTATAGAAAGATGATTTTTCTTTCTTAATTTATAATTAAATTTGGACCATCAGCTTTTGAGGTTTGGTTCTTCTTAATCTTCGAACGTTGTCTCGAACATAATTGGTATAACTTTGCAGTCTCTGCTTGTGCAATTGAATTTGTCGCGCAAAAGAGCCATTGTTTTTAAGCTTCGTAGCAAGTGTCACCGTCCTGTTGAAACCACATATCGTCGAAATCCATATTTTCCAACTTGGGCCATAAAAAGTTCGTTATCACCTTATTTTGCTTATTGACGAATTCTTACTTACTTACTTACTTAAGGTGGTGCTATAGTCCTGTGTGAACTAGGGCCTCACCCAACAAATTTCTCCATCTAGCTCGGTCCCTAGCTAGATTTCTCCAGTTTCGCGCTTGTGTGCGCCGCACCACCTGATACGCGGTCTTCCTCTACTGTGCTGTCCTGTGGGTGTGGTTTCCATGCGCTCTACGTGACCTGGCCATCTTATTAGTTGGACTTTTACCCTTCTGGCTAAGTCTACGTCGCTGTACAGCCCGTACAGCTCGTCTTTCCATCTTCTCCTCCACTCCCCTTCTATGCATACAGCACCGTAGATCACATGAAGAACTTTTCTCTCGAAACGACGCAAGGTGCTTTCATCCGCTTTTGTCATAGTCCATGCTTCTGCACCGTATAGCAGGACGGAGATAATGAGGGTCTTATATAGCGACACTTTGGTTTTTTCAGGATCTGCCATAATGTGAATATTTGATCGACTGTGGACTTTCCTGGTCTAAAACCAAACTGATAAGGACCTATCAGGTTGTTGACGATGGGCTTTAGATGTTCACATATTACGGCAGAGAAGATTTTGTAAGCGATGTTAAGTAGACTGATTCCTCTATAGTTGGTGCAGTTTAGAGGGTCTCCTTTTTTCAGAATCGGGCAAACAAAACTGAGGTTCCATTCATCGGTCATGCTTTCTTCCGACCATATCTTACAGATAAGTTGGTGCATGCTCCTAACCAAATTATCTGCAGCCGCTTTGAAGAGCTCGGCATTCAACCCATCTGTTCCAGCGGCTTTATTAGACTTCAGCTTAGATTTGACAATCTTTACTTCGTCTAAGTCTGGAAGACAGGATAGTTGGCTTTCGTCGTCTATGTTGAATGTATCATCCTGCCTGACAGCAGAATTCGGTTCATGCGTCGTCGCCTTTATACAGTCTGCAGAAGTGGTCCTTCCATATCCTCAGTATTGACTGCGGTTCCACTATGATGTTTCCACATTCGTCTTTGCAGCCTTCGGTTCTAGGTTTATGTACTTGTAAATTTCGTTTCACCTGTCCATAAAACTTTCGAACATCATTCCTGCTTTTAAACCTTTCAACATCTTCGACCGCACGCTTGTCATGAAAAGTGTCACCTTTCCTTTTTTCGGAAATAAATTTTTGAAATAAAGCTATTTATCAAAACGCTAGCAGATAGTGGAAAAAAAGGTAAATAATTTTAAACAATAATTTAATACCTTAATATCAAGTCTGCCCTAAATAAATATGTTTTTTTACTAATTCAGTACAATTTTGTAGGTATATAGGGTGTCAAGTTTGAAAATTAAAAATATTTTAGTGCAAAACTAACCAACTCTGTATAACTACATATATTGTGCTTAAGTATTTCCAACTATACACTTATACGTTATATCAAAACTAATTATGCACCATCAAAGTCTATCAGCTTCAGGATAAATTACACTTATTATTATATATTTCAACATGAACTTAAGACACTATACCTATATACATAGGAGCTAAAGTTCTTCAAGTCCAAAAATGATTACGTCCTTCGCCATGAAATTACTTGAGGCAAAATATTTTTGTTGTTGTTTAACATACCTTTAGTTGTTTAAATCTGAGCCAACAACACAAAATCCGAAGTTGAGAAATATAATTCAGAATGGCGATGGAGACGTGAAGGGAATGCTATAGAATACCACCCAACCAACTATCCAACCAGCCTCACTTAGCTCACACCTTCTTTGATTTCCTTTATAATAATATCCTACGTTCGTTTGCCCAAAGCAATATGTACATATACAATCACCTCTGATGTAGTTATGGTGACCCATATTTTCTGGGTCATATACACAATATATTATACATATATTAACTTAAAAGAAAAAAAAGATCTTTATACAAAATTAGTGCAAATTCTTTTAAAGATTTGGAGCAGAATGTTTGATTCACACGAATTAAATTTCGAAATGCTTAAGAGTGATGTGTGAAATTAATATGTATTTTATATTAAAGAAAATCGGTTCCGCGAAATAATTCCCCAAGAAATAACCCCCAAACAAGAAAATGAAATAACCCACCCAAAATTAGAAAGAACTCCCCAATTCTTTTAATATAACCCAAACTTTTTTGGGGATTTATTTAAATTTTTATTTAGGGAGTTATTTCATGATGAAATAACTTCTCATATTCAACTATGAAATATATCCCCAATATGCTAAATTTGAAAATTGGTGCTATTTCACTTTTGTAAAGTGCAGAACAGTTGACAGTTTCACCGGTGGCTGAAAAGCGCAATAGAAAAGAAATAAAATGGTAAGACAATTCTCGAATTTGGGAACTTATTTCGTTATTTTTTGAAGACTTATTTCATCCATTTTTGCGAATCCGTTTCGTTTTCAAATTTGGGGGTTAGACAAAAATCTACAATTACTAATTTATTACAATTCTCTACTTTTTGTTTGGATGCATTCGAAAAACACTTTTAAGTCGATTGCATTTTTAAAGATTTTAGACAAGTGTTTGACAAATTAAGTGATGAAATTCTTCTTTATAAATTACATTAAATTGAACTTTACGACCGTTTCCATATGTTGATTTTGTCATATCCACTAAATATATTAAAGCGTCATGTTCAGGAGTAACCCTTCACGTCAATTTAAAGTTTGTTGCGGTGTACCTCAAGGGAGTCACTTTAGTCAATTGCTGTTTATTTTATTTATAAATGATTTTCTTTCTGTTTTAAATAATTTATTATTCCTTCTCATTCATCAAGGACTATAAAGAGCTACAAGAAGATCTAAATCAATTTTGGGCATATGACAGTATAAGAAAATGTTGATTTTAAATATTGACAAATGTAAGTCAATGTGTTTTATATGCAAACGTAAAACAATGAATTATGATTATGATTATGTGTTGAATTCCTCATTTTGAATAGAGAATTTAGATTGTCTGACCTTGGTGTTGTACTAGACTCAAAATTATCGTTTTCAGATCACTATATGTAATTCTATTCGAAACAAAAAGCTTACAAAACACTTTTTCTCATCAAAAGATTCTTTCGAGAGTTCTGTAAGTTTCTTGTGGAGAATCTTAAAGATTTCAATGGGGATGGGGAGTTTCTGAAGAGTGTTATGTACATTCGATTTTACATTTTTAACCCCAAACACCTGCCAGACTTGTGCAATACATCTTACAACACTAAAGACCTCATACCAAATTCTGACTGTTTTCAGTTTTTTGTTTGTATTTTATTTTCAAAAACAATTTCCAACAGCACTGTACAATGATTGACAATCAAAGAACCCCCAAGGATAAAATGTCATAATTGCCAGAAACACAAATACACTGCCATAAGTGCGACAAGCCTGATTGCCAGAACCCAAAATTGTCAACTTTACCAAAAAGTCGTATTTTGTGACAACAACAACAGCAACAACAATAACATTAAAATAAAGACAGAAACAGAAAGGAGAGAAGCTGTCAAGGAAGTAGCCGCAGGGCATACTGTGGCTGTCTATATAGCATACGGCTATACTTTCACAGATATATACATATACATATATAGAAACAACGGTACCAGCATCACCATCTCCACTCCAATCCCATCACGACACAAGGCAGAGGAAAGAAGAGTGAAAAGCGTATCTTATGTTTGGGCCAAGTGTCATAGCCAAGTTATCGACCTGTTGTCTGCGATGGTTTTAATAATAATGTAGTTGTGCGTTGTTCTCTGTGTTTGTAAGTAGGTAGGTAGGTATAGGTATGCAGAGATCTTTATGTTTAGTGTTATTAACATTTCACCCAGATTTTATACCGGATATTGGGATATAACAGTTCATATACACATATTGTTGTATTGTAGTTTATCGTAGAGACATTTTGTTCATTTTGCTTTTGCCAAAAAGCAGTTATTTATACCAAGGACATCGCATTTCATTGGCAAAGAAGGTTTGTGTGGTTTTGTGTGGTTTTGTGTGGAGTTCAATGACTTCTTTTGCCAGACCTATGTTGTGTATGCCATCATCATGATTGTTGGTCGTGTGAATTATTTTGCTGCCAATGATAATGATAATGGCAATGGAAATTGCTTTATACAAGATTAAGTGTGGTCAATGGAGTAATATGATCTACCCGACGAATTGGTAATTGAACTCTGATTAAATTTATACGAGTATAAGGAAGCCGCATTGGTGAGAAATCTGTATATTATGTTCAATTGAATGCTTATGTCTATAGGGTGATGAAATGATTATGTTTGACCATAATTCTTAAATGATTGAAATCCATGTTGAGAGTCTGGGAATTCGCAGTAATTTGGTGATTTTTAAACAAGTGTTTTAGTTGTATAAAGCAAACAAATTACCTGTCAATTTTTCAATTCAAACTACATATATGTACAATGTACATATATACAACTTATAATGTTCATTCAACTTAGTGTGTATGGGATATTTTTAGTTTCATTTTTCAAATCTAATGACGAAGCGGATATTTCAAATTAAAGTAAAGGGTTTTTCAATATCGGCAGGTAGATGTTAAAATAAAATAAAACAAGCTGTGTGTGAGGTATTAACAAAATTATTTTTTTATTTGAAAGGTGCATGTATGCCATTAAGAGTGGAATATGACAGCATTCATATGCCCGCCTCGGCTTCAATTTTCAATGACTCTTCCACATACATATGTAGATCCGGCTGAATTTGAGCGATGGCCTGTGTTATGTTCATCTTTTGGGTATCGGTCGATTGTGTTTTATTTGCATAAACCTGCGACTTCAAGAAACCACACAGGAAAAAGTCTAGCGGGGTCAAAACGCTTGACCTTGATGGCCAATTTACATCACCCCTGCGAGAGATAACCTTGCCCTCAAATCGTTTATGCAAAATGTCAATCGTGGCATTTGCTGTTTGGCACGTAGCGAAATTAGTTATCATTAGTTATCATCGTTATGTAGCGCTCGCTGTTGACGGTGACCGCCTCATCCGAAAATGCGCCTCGTCACTAAAGATAATTTTTCGGCCAAAATTGGGGTCCTCTTCCAAACGATTCGAAGCCCAGGCCCAGTCAGCGAACAAACGGCGTTGTCTGTGGTCATGAACTTTGAGCTTCTGGGTCATTTGGATGAGTGTAGGCCCAAGTCCCGACCTAAAATTCGCCAAGTTGAAGTCTGCGAAAGGCCGAGTTCTTGTGCACGGGCGAGGAATAGAGTGCCTCGGGTTCTGCTGTAGACTTTCACGGACCGGGGCGATGTTCTCGGCTGATCTTGCGTTGCTTAAACGTACGGGTGTTGGCTGATTGTTCACTGAACCGGTCGTCTCAAATTTGGCCACCAAACGTTGAAGAGTCAACTGTGAACTGTGAATGGGCGCAATGCTAACGAACACTCATTTTGATAATAAAGTTGTATCATTTGAACGTGCTGTTCAATCGTGTAACTTGCCATTATGATTTGGCATACACAACTGAATTGCGAGGAATTGACAAATTCTCCAAGAGTAATTCTTGTCATGAAAAGTGCTTTCTCAAAATTTGCCGTTCGGATTCGGCTTAAAACTGTAGGTCCCCTCCATCCCTGACAACAGTACTCGCACACAGGAATGGTTGAGAATTGTAAGTCACTAGGCCCTAGTTCTCAACGGACTGTTGCGCCACCCAATTTATTTATTTAACTGAATAATAAACAAAAGATTTGACAGATGTCACCAAAACAAAATGGCCACCACAGGGCACCAAAATCTACCCGCGCCAATTGAAAAACCCTTTATATTGACTGAAAAAAAATCAAATCTGGAATTTGATGAAGAGCTTTTTTCAATAAAGGGCATGCAAAAATGTATGCACTATTCGAATTCACTCCAAAATAAAGTTCACATGGAGCCCACTGGAGTCTACAGGGCTTAATTTTTGTAACGATATCTACTTCCAGATAGATTGTATACAGTTCATGATAATAACCGATATTGTCTTTCCTCACATAAGGGGTTAACAATTCTTCTTAAAATGTTCCTCTCGAACGCGCCTTACAGGTCTGAGTCCCTTTGACTAAGCGCCCAGGTCTCGATTCCATATGGAAGTACTGGCAAAAACATCTTCCTGTAAAGTAGCTGATTAGAAGTTATAGTTAGGTTTCTAGATTTGAAAAGCTTTGACAGACTAAAGTACGCTCTGTTAGCTTTTAGCAGACGCCCGAGTAATATTTCTCCTTTGCTGGCTTGATTTTTCTACCAACTGTTCTTCTCGCAGTCGACACCAAAGCATATTGTTCGGTTCTCCCGATGGTATCTATGTCGTCTGCCTAAGCCAGTATCTAGCTGGGCATGGTGACGATGGTCTCTCTTGTTGGCTAAGTTGAAGAGGAGACAGGCCAAACTATCCCCTTGTCGAATTCTATTATAGATGGCCTGGATAAAAATCCAACTATTTTGACTTGACTTGTTATATCGGTCATAGTCAGCATAGTCGTGCAAATTTATTTGGGATGCCGAATTCTCTCCTGGCTATGCTATCATAGATGGCCTTAAAGTCTATAAACAGGTGCTAAGTTTAATTATTATTATTATTTCTTAGATTCTTATGTGTTTTTTGTATTTCTTTGTATTATGATATTGTTGCAATGCTCGGAATGTTCTTCACTCCAAATACGGTATTTTTGTTTGTTCACGTACCCATTTAACCACAAATGATTCCCGTCGCTGAACAAAATTTTTCGATAAAAAAGCGAATCTTCGTCTAAATTTTCAAGAGTCCATTCACTAAAAAATCGGTGTTTTGGTAGGTTAGGCTACATACCTAAATTCTTCCGCAAAATGTTTTATTTAGCCGAGTAACAGAGGTTCAATTGCTGCCAACGGCCGGCGGTGCCGAATCGGTAATAATTCACGGTAATCAATAACCTTCCAGATTTGAAATAAAGGGTGTTTTTTAGACGTCTGGTTTTGAAGAATAAATGAGACGCATTTAATTTATTGTTATGGCTTAGAATTTCGCTTTATTATACAGATAAGGGTTTGCCATTTTGTTTTAAAAATGATTTCGGGCAAGTGGCTGGCGTGGCTGGCTCGAACAAATTTTAGCCGATAGTTCCAAAAATCTATTTATTACGAAATGGCAAACCAAGTGACATCTGTCAAAAAGATAACCTCAGAAAAAAGTATTGTCAGATTGAAAAACACACGTGTAAGAAAACCCATACCTTTTTGTGTATCCAATAAATATATCCTATAAGCTATACTTATTCGACTGGAATGGTTGATAGGTAGGTATGTACATATTTATTTATTACTACTAATCTGAAATCTCAAATGAGAGAATTAATTAAGAAATTCTCTTTCAGGTGCTCTCTTTAAATTTCGCCACATTCATAAACGTCTGTTCAATAAAATTAGCTCAAAACACTCGCCAAAAACCTCATTTCAATATATTTACGAAAATATCAACACCACAAAATATGGCCACTATGCGCACGTCTTCGCCACACGAACGCATCGTAAGCGGGACATTTGTTTCCTTCCTTAAGTTAATCACCACCAAAAATACGTATAGATATGTTGTATAGGAGTATAGGAGTGAAGCAACCATACTTAAGAGTCAAATTTAAATGAAGTGGAATAATTGTGCTGCTACTGCTGATGTTGGAAGTGGAGGAAGATATGAGGCACATCACTATTTCTCACATAACCCTCTATATACTCCCCAATGATGCTGAGCCACAACATTCCACTTTATATTGCCAAATTATGCTTGAATGGTTTGTTTCACTGATGGGAACGAGTGACTTTACCTTTCTACAACATAAAATGCTGATACTGATGATGACAACGGGACATAGACTATACAGAACTGATGATGGAGATGATGATGATGATGATGACAACGCTTCTTCTTCGAACACGAACACAACCACACAGACCCAGAACTAAATGGGTTGTTCTTCATGACCAAACTGCATCACTCACTATTCCTAGTATTCATACGAGTACTTGGCTTTTTCCCATATTCTGAGCGCTTAAAAATTCCACATTCGATTCGACTCTTCCAAGTTAAGTTGAGTCCTTCGAATGTGATGTTTTATGAATGGAATTTCAAATAACGTATCTTTTCGTCGTCGCTCGTATAGGAAATTACTATACGAGTCGAAAACCACCTTCACTATAAAGGTATATGCGATGGTATGTATGCAGAAGTATAGGAACCTATACAATACCGCATCAACACCACCCCAGAGATATATACTTAGGGAAGCATAGCCGGAACGAAATGTGGTGGTGCGGCTCAAAAGTCATTCATCCGATTGGTTGCCAAATGTACTGAAACAATTTGCCATACTGTATACTATTCTAGCATATGTACATATGTTGAGATATATTACTCATACATACATAATATACTTTGTACGGGTGGACCCAACGACTAGCGATGGAGACGGCAACAGACCGACCTCTATGGACTGCATTTTACGTCAAAGGTGAAAAATCAACATGTGGGATCATAAATTTTACCACAAAACATACCAAGCTATCACTAAAAGATACAAGAGCATAAGCTGTATACATTTTTGTTGTTTTCCGGTTTGTCCTTTCTCATTGAAAATTAAACTGAAGCTCGTTGGATTAGGCAAACGTTATGATTTTTTAGTCTCGCGTATCGTGGAAATACACAAATTCTATAAGGATTCGAGACGAGATGGTATATTATGCATTGAAATTTGAAGTGACTCCTACCGGTTTTCTCATTGCAATGAATGCAAAATATTGAAATAAACTAACATTCGTGAAGTCCAGCTGACAAAATAATCAATACATAGTGACCAAATAAACACTAAGGAACAATCCCAGAAATACCGGTACTGTGGTTAAATTGTATGTTCAATAGAGAACTTCTTATGAAAATAGCTATCAAATAATGACAGCCATAAAAACATTGCAGTGGTTCTCGAGAGATCAATGCCAATGTTTCAGCCGATAAACAAGAAAAAGGCAAATCCTCCTCGCCCTCAAATTATCAACCGATCGCACTTATGTATGTCCCTTCTTTTTAGGGTCATGAAACGTTGATTCGTTATCAGCCCTAGAATATCTCGAAGATCGAAAACTTCTAAATGATCGGCAGTACAGCTTTTGTAACAATAGGTCTACTGGTGATCTGATGGTTTATCTTACCGAACCTACTTTTGGAGAAAGTGAAATTATTGCACTTGATATCAAAGCATTTGATAAGGTTTGGCATCAAGCTCTCTTACCAAAATGGGTTCTTTCTGTTTTGATGAATCCCTCCTTCGTAAGATTAGAAATTACCTTTCCGACAGGTATAAGTGACATTGTATGGATCCAAGTCTGAGAACCACAAAATAAATGATGGTGTGACACAGAGCTCTGTTTTCTCTCCGACACTATTTCTTATTTGTATTTATTTTGTTTTATGTTTTGAACTTCTAGTATAGTATAATAGTACCGTCAGCATCTTTTCATATTCGTTTTCAGACTTACAACACTGCTCTTCGGCAATACAAATTATAAGCTTCTTAAATTTTGACCCATTTATTGACCTAAAATTAGAGTAGAATTTAATGCGTAGAAAACTCAATGCTGCCTACTATCGTTAAAACATAATTTTCCACCTTTGCCACCATGAGTCCATGAGTGGCACTTGCATCAAGGAGACTTGAAGCTAGAATTTCCCGATATGTGCATCTTCAATCACCTCTTGTAAAAGGATCACATACACGATGTCGCCAAAAATCCCGCTATATAAGGCGATGCAAGAATTTTGTTTCCCCTCTGATCTATCTATTAACTATAAGACTTAATTACGTACTAAGCTTGAGTATAATTTGCATCTCTGGGCTGTAGCTCCTGCAACTTACTTAAGTCTCTTTGACAGTAGTAAACATAGAACATTAACACTGATTGGTAATGATATCATCACTGAATCGGTTGAACACAGTTGTAAAGTTTCTTGTCTTACCCCTTTTTTCCATTATTTTAACGGACTATGCCCTTGGGAAATAGCCAGTTGCATTTCTCGCTTCAAGCAATTCAACCTTAATTCTCGCACTTCTAGAATAGCTCATCAATATTCAATCAAACCCAACTTCGGTCATACTGTCAAATATAGATGTTAGTTCCTTAGCCGTACTCACACAAAAATCTGCTTGGCAGACTTTCTTCCTAGGAAAATATCAAAGATATTCGAGACTAAGGCGACTCCTCGTTGCTTGTAGGTTATGTAGTATAGCTTATAGTGGTACACGAACTTCGGAGTCTTTAGTTAATGCAGTCTATTATAATTTGTATTTCATTTAAAAAACAAATATTCTGTCCCACATCAAACGACACGAAGTGTAAGTAAAACATAAATTCTATATGTGGGAATAAGACTGGAGCAAGAGACCCTCATCTACATTATATGAATGAATCTTTAATAAGAAACACCAAGTGTGTCTTTCTTTGGAACTAATTTTTTGGCAGCAAGCTGAAACTGGAATACAAATTTGTTATGAGCCCTAACATTAACCTGATGGTTGCATCATAAAAAATAGTTTTATGCTTGTTTCTCTCGACCTCGCTCGTCAACGACGACGAGGACAACAAGGACGACGATGGTATGGTAGCTAAATTTTGCAAAGGAAATTAGGTAAAGAGGCGCGTTCTATGATGGTTTATGATATGTTTTTATTTAATGCAATGCGATTTATGGACCACAAAGTCTAATGGCTCATAAGGTGGTTGTACAGAATGCAAAAGAAATAAAATTCTTGAAAACAAATTGCGCAAAACTGGATACAAAAATAAAAAGAACATGACAAAATAAAAATAAATGTGTACATATGTAGGTATGTTATGTGCAAAGAAAGAATTGTTTGAAAAGTCTTCTATTAGGTACTTATTATTAGAATTAATAAAAAAGGTGGTTAAGTTAGAGGGAAGTGACAGCCTGACAAGTTCGCCTAGGAACAGTTCGGGCAGGGGTGAACGCAGAAAATAATTTTGTTTGGGGGGGGGGTCAAAAAATATATATGTATTATATTATTTTTTTATTTTAAATGTCAAGTGTTTTTTTTCTTTGTTGGCACTATTTTATATAGGTACTACGAAACGTGTATGAATAAAAATTACACATTATAGGTACAAGGAAACATTACACATATGACTTGTTTTCACGATTGACAAAATAGTTTGACTTTGACTTCAAAGCTAAAACTTAATTTGGATATGCATGTAGAAGTTTGTAAGCCTTATATCTAAGGCAACCAAAAATATGTTCGAACATATTTTTTGTTAACATCACTATTAAAGCGAGACTGTGGAAATGCGTTTCATTGAAATCTTCGTCTTTTGAACGTTATCTGTTAGGGCATATTTTTGCATATTTCACTGAAAATGCATATTTTTGCATTTTTGCTTTTAAAAGGCATATTATTGCATATTTATACTTTTTTTTTTGTAAAGGCAAGCAATAAAAACAAAGCATTAATAAGAACGAAAAGACGAAACAAAAAATCAGAAAACAAATAAAGCTCCATCCAGAGTGAAAACTTTTAGAGACATAGAAGGAACCTGGACTGGAACTTCCTCCACAACCAATCATAACGCGATGGGGGACATGGCTCGAAGCGGCGAATTACTACGCCAAGCATTTTGAAAAAATTGTTCGGATTTTTGATGCTTTTGACAACGATGAAGTTGCATCAGTAAAAATTTGTAAAGATCTTCTTAAAAAAAAATAGAATTGAGAGCGGATTAATTTTTTTTGGCATCAAGCTATGGGTTCCTAGTGACATCAATTTCAAAACTTGAATCACGTGGTTTATTGCTCAATTCCAGCATCAATCCATCATTCTTAGGCTGAACTTACACATGAATAAATGTGAGTTACAGAAACAAAAAGAGTTGAGGTGAGATTTTTCTATTTTCACAGTTCTCTTTTGTTTGTTTTCGCATATTCAAATTTACCGTAGATTACTAGATTGAATTTTGAAATTGTCAAACACGTTTTTCTTAAACTCACCATGAAAATACTAGAAATATTGATTTTGAATGCGTTCCGAACCTTTAGACCGAAGACATAGGGTCATATTCATAGTTCCTTGATAAGTTCTGATTTTGTCTTTGCTCAATTAAACTTCAGTTTATGTTATTCATAGACAATTTACACCCATTTTAAAACGATAATCTGGATTCTAAAAACACGACGGAACCTATGCTTAAACTGTTTCTAAATCTATTAAACGTCAAAAATAATCAAACTGATTGAGTAAATTAAGTTACAAGTCAAAAGACTTAAGCATTATCAATATTTTGATATTTTGCTGGATGTTGGAATGCTACCAACTAACAAAAAACGAAAGCTATACTTAACCCGATTGGACCCCTTTGAAATAGATAAAGACGATTTGTATGAAAGGTATCGATTCGAGAAAAAAAACTGTCAAGTTTATGATTGCCCTTCTAAATATTATACATCGAAATTTAATGAAATGTTTGCTAATATCTGCGTGCTTCCAAGTCTTAAAACCACCAGCCTGACTTCAAAAATTTCTCAACGAACAGCAAACAAAATAGTTTAAAGGGTTTCAAAGATTTTGGGTGTCCAGTTAACGCAATTTATTTTGTTACCCTATGCAAGCCATTTTGTATAGGTTTAAACGAAATTTTTCAAAATTGTAGTACATAGAATATGTCTTAAGCCTGTTTCTAACTAAACAGAGCTGGCAAATTCTTTATGAATAGCAGCTGTGTCTAACCTACATATGTATATGTTAAATTTGAACTCCAGTTCAAATAGACTCGGGTTTATATATATATATGAATATGCCCCATATTGTTTTGTGTCTTACATTAAGGTATGTTTAAATGCATAAGCGCATTTAAATGTTTAAAAATATTGAATTTAGGAGACATCACGTAACTTTCATTATTAATTTGATTATTAATTAAAACCCTTCATCTTCTACCTCAGTGTTGGAAAATAAAAATACTAAACATTTTAATTGTTAGTATGAATAAAGCCCCCAAAACCCCTATCTGCGTTCGCCCCTGGTTCGGGGCATAGATAACTGTCTCCAGTTTCACACGCAAAGTTGCTTGCGATAGTCTCCCACCTACGTGCGACACCTGTGTCACGGTCTTTTTCCCGGGATTGGATTCAAAGACTTTTCGGGCTGCAGCATTGGTGTCCATTCGCTCTACATGACTCGCCATTTAAGTCATTAGACTTTTATTTTTCGACTAGATCAGTATCCATGTACAGTTCCTCTACTCTTTAGGTATGAAAAATCAGTCGAAGAATTTTTCCCTCGAAGCGCATCCTATGACATTCTCATCTTGCATTAACAAGATCTTTACTTTGTCGAGGTCGGGTAGGTTAAATTGTTGTCGAATTGTGTTATTTCCTTTGCAGCGGAATTCGATTCGTCATCGCCATCATCATCATCATCAACTTACTTTACATGCTCAAGATCTAAGCACTGGCTTGGTCATTGAACTGCAAGTTCGGTTTTCCTCGTCATCTTGAACATTTGGGCTGTGATTTGAGCTATCTCTTAGCTGGAGCGTTGTTGTCGATTCATTCTAACTTTTTAAATAACATATATATATGAACATCTTTGCTTTCCCTTTCTAGTTATTGTCGAGCTCTCAGAACAGTTAATGAGTATTATTAAGGTTTTGTGTATCGTTCACTTAGTCTTACAAATAAGGAGAGTTATACCCATTCATCATTATCAAACCAAAGTAACAGCTGTTGCCGAGGTCAATAGAACGTCTAAGGTTTCATTCGTGGAGGTGATGTTTATTCTTAGGTTGATGAACTACTTACAAACTAGTGTAGTGACGCTTGTCCAAGTCCGTTAATAGAAGTTTTTTGTTCATTAATAGCAGGTACTTGGTCTTATTCTCGATTACTTCAGGGTTAACTAACATAGATTCAACTTGACTAATTCACCGTGATGAATTCTAAAATAACGGCTTTGGGAGCTGCTGAATACCCTAGTAGTTGTACCGATGTGCTGAATATATAAATTAGGTGGCGCCAGAGCTCGTAGAAAACCATGGCCTACCGGCATACAACTCTCAACCATTCTTGTGTGCGAGTTATGTAAGGGATGGAGGAGCCCTACATTTACAATTACTCTTAGAGAATTTGACAGTTCTTCGCAAGAGGCAATACCTAAGTCCTAAGCACTAACCATCAAGCGACAAGTACTACTGAAGAATAGTGCTTTCCATATTAAGACCTTACCTTCTTAATAAAACAACATTTAAGAAGTCACATGATAACGCATCTCCCTACCGAAATAAGAGAGCTATGCGCTATTTATTCTATCATATGTGGCCCTAAAGTCAATATATTTAAAAGATGGTGGGCCACGGCTTGAAATTCATTGGTTTTCTATACGGTTTGTGATAACCTGGGTTATTGTTGATCTGCTGAACTTAAAGCTAATCTGATATTTGTGTTGCAGAACGGCTTAAGATGCTCACACAATACGCTGGATAAAAAAACATTCATCATGGAACAATTTAAGGTCATTAACTTTTACTAAAATTTTGGGCTTTATTTGACAGATCTTCTATTTTCAATAATATAGTACAACGCAATCTTTCGTACTATTTAAGAAAAGAGCCACTGTTTTCTATTCTAAGTAAATACTGTCATCCTATATAACGTCACCTTCATCATTTACTTACAAATATTACATGCATAAATTACCAACTAATTAACAAGCTAAATTTATCTCATTAAAAAATATAGGCATGATAGAACTTTATATATACCTTTACATACAGAACGCTCACGGTCGTAGTTGTGACTAACATCAATTTTAAATTGTGACTTTATAATACGAACAAAATAAAAACTCAAAATTTTAAAAGGAGAAGAAGTTAGGGTGCACGACTCTTAGCTCGAAAAATAAAACTCTAAGTTGGAAATGGTTGGAGAAATTAATGTCACAAACGAAACAGTCCAGAACTAAGTGTCTTTATCTACATGAATCTAATTACATAGGCACATAAATATATATAAATTATCTACTTATATCGTAAGAAAGAGAACTCTCTGTCCCTAATGTACATACATATGCGCCTTGCCTTGCCTTGCCTTCAATTCATCTTCAGCACCTCTTTCGTTGCCTTCTTTTACAGCCTTATGCATTCTTTTTGCCTGTTGTCTGTCTTATGCGAGTATGATGCTCTTGATCTCCCTCATTTCGCTTTGTTTACGCTAAATTAATTTCAGTTTTTGTGGTTTATGAATTATGTGCGATAATTTGATTGAAGACAATCGTCTTCTGTCAGCTTGATTATTGCACCTTTGCATATGTATATGTATAATAAATGTTTGCAGTAATAATTATTATAATATGTATAAAATTATATTTGGAAAGTTTGATGTGAAGAAAAATTGAACGAGAACACATTTAAAACCTTAAGTAAATAGAGAAACGTTAAGGACTACTTGAATTTAAGTTTAATTTATTCACTTTTGAAGCTCACTGAAATATTTAAAGTTCACAACAAAATGGGGGACATTTCTCAGTCACATGCCATTTTAATGGCTAAAACCCAATACTTAAGTTTTCTGTACAATAATTTGTCATTCATTTGACACTTATTCCAACCTTGGCTACCATAAGCTAGGATGTGTCCAAAAAATGTCCCAGAAATAATGGATATGGCCCGAATTGGATAGCAACCCCATTTAACCTTTTTTATTTCTTGTAAAGGGATTACCATTAAAGGCGGATCGATGTTAACATTGAATAAAACCAGTTGTATATGAGACATCAATAAGCCCAATCAATGACATTATTTTTGAAATATAACATCGTTTAAATGGCAGCCGCTGCTTAGCTAGGTAGTTCGCATTCGAAAAGTCAAGTTTTCGATGACTTTGGGCATACAAATCACACGATCCTCTAGGTCACGTTGCATCAGTGCTAGATAACCATGCAATAAAACCTCACGCGCAGAATATCGATTGCGCCTGTCTTGAATTGTGTGGCACATGGCACCATTCTATTGAAACCATATGTATTAGGAGTCCGTATCATCTAATTTAGGTCACACGAAGTTGGTGATCTTCGACCGCCTTTGAAACTAACGGCCTGGCTATCTTTGCCATGCCGTTAGTTTCGTACTCGAATGAGTACGAGCCGATGACGCCTCCAGCCACAAATCTACACCAAACTGTAACTTTATTAGAATGCATTGGCACCTCGTGAATCTCGTGTAGATTAGTGTCGTTCCAAATTAGCCAATTTGTTTATTCACGTACCCATTCATCCAAAAATAGGCCTCATCGCTAAAAATGATTTTGCAATTATTTTCGTTTGGTTTCATTTTCTGGGCCCATAAGATTTTGTATGGGTGCAGTCCCAAATCGCGACGAAAAATTCGCCATGTTGTGGCCTGCTAAAGGCAAAGATCTTGTGAGTCACTGCCTCGGATTCAGCTGCATACTTTTACGAACAGCGGCTATGTTTTCGGTTTTAAGAATTGGCTGATTGTTCACTAAACCCGTGGACTTAAATTTGGTCTAGTCGACTTGGAAGGACGACCATGTATCTCATAGAAAGGCTACAACGCGTGCATCGTTGCTCGACTCTTTAACCTTCCATGATGATTTGTCTCTATTGATTGATTTAAAGAAGATGTTTTCACAAAAGGTAAAATACAACCGTCGCTAATTAAAAGCCCTTTATTATAGATCTGTCCTTAGCCTCAGGAGCTAAATATTTTCAAGGAAGCCAATTGATAACACGAATCCGAAACTACGTGACCAAAAATCTATTACCACAGGTTGTTAAACGTTGTTCCCAGCGTCATTTTCGTAGAAAAATTGATGCCTTCGTGGATGCACCTGCTTCTCGAGAACAACAGTTTTCCGAGCGCCCTGATGCGGCAATTTAATTTGTTAACGTAGCTTCCGCCAATATAAACAAGAACCTCATCAAAAAAGATGATTTTTCGCCCCAAAACGTGGACCAATTCAAGCAGCTTAAGGCCCAAAATGTAGATAACGACTAAGATTCAATTGAGGAACTAGTTGGTGAATAATCCAAGTTCTTTATGCAGAATTCTTCTCAGACTATTGCGTGCAATGTTGGTGGCAAATTGATGGTAGTGAATTGAGCCCAAAATGCTCTCGGTTACAACTGACACATTCTCATCTATATACACACATTAGTAGTACGATAACAATGGAGACAATCAGTGTCGTCCACTAGCATAATATCAGTCTTACAAACTTCATGAAAACGTTTCAAGGAGGTTTGGTACTGATTTCCTTTACGTCAAGATTTCGAGTGAGAAACAGCGGGCACTGTGAGAGTAACATATATAATTTTACAAGAATCCACTACACTAGATAATACATCTTCAATGCATATTGCCTCTCAAATTAAGACTAATTAATTGCAAGTTCAAGGATAAAATTAGACTTTAAGAAAAAAGCTCTTACACATTTAAGAAGTATGAAATTTCTCTAGAAACTAACTAATTCGTAGGCATATGTAATATTAGCAATCCTTAATTACTTCAATTAAAAGGTTTTATTCATGGATTTCAATTTAAGACTAGAAATCTGTAGACTCATTTAAAGAATCTTATACAAATGAATACCAATAATCCAGTTTGAAAAAGCCATAAGGACCATCCTTGTTTCGAAAGTAAAAAGATGTTACGATTGATTTGATTTTCCATCGCACTCGAGATATTATTGGCAATAAATATTTCTGAAAGAGTCAAAAGCTGAATGGATACATATACACTTATTCCATGAAATAAAAAGAAATCACATAATACAGATACACATACTCGGAAAAGCAAAGTCGACTCTATAGTTTATAAATGGTATCTTTTAACGTTATTAGAAGCCACTTAATATTTTAACAAAATAATTCTTCGATCCTTTTTTGAGTGAGGGATGGTCATTCATAGTGGTTTCGAGTTGCATTTCTTCCAAATTTGTAGGAGAAGGCAAAAGAAGAGTAAGCCTTAAAATGGTCAAAATGCATAGTTTCAAATTCACTCACAATGTACTTATCATCAGTATGTGTGCTGTGACTGTGATGTCTCTGAGGGCAAATCCTACATAATTGTGTTTCCATATAAAATATTTTGATGAATTTTTGTAATTCTATTTTATCCTTTCTCTACTCGTTGTTAGTCTGTCTAGCTCATAATGTACAGTGTGTTCTGCAAAATTATGCACGCTAACAAATATATCAGGACAATGGTATTTCGTTGTATTTGACGGAAAGCTCCAAAAGACTCTGAGTAAGAATGGGTACCGAGTAGTGTGGGACTCTTACCGGACTGAGACCACCGGTTTATAAGGACCAATCAATGAAATATCGACAATTTATTAACTTTAGGAGGAGTTTATAGTAGTAATATTTTCACATAGCTTTTAAAACATCAGCTCATGAATATAAAAAAATCTTCATTTCGGAGTTGGTATGACTTTGCAGTCGCTGATTGATTGTGTAATCCATAATGATTTTTAACCACTTCTGTAACCATTTCAATTTGAACATCACGATGTAGAGCGCTATTTCTTATATAAGACGGCGCATTTATTATTCCACGAAAAACTTGTTGTCTTTATACAGGCCCATAGTTATATGCCATAAGTCCAGACGACAGACTTTAGTACTTGTATATGTAACATTTGTTTGTTCTTTATAAATATTGCAGAGTTCTTTCCTATTAACCAGTACACTCTATTGTGCTTCTTTAGCTATTTTTTTTAAGCTGTCCATAAAAATTAATTCCATGACATTTGGCACTATTGGAGTAAGGGGCTTCTGTGCTGTTTATAGAGATTGGAACATTGTTTATGTTTTTGTTTGCAAAATTTATTTGTGTTGATTTTGTTCCATCCAGTTTAATACGCCATTTTTTCGTCTAAATACTAACTTCATAGACTGCATTTCGCAGTTTCTATTATAATAGTGTTTTTATCCACTGAAATATCCCTTATAAAGGGTTTTTAAATTGGCGCTTGTAGATTTTGGCGCCCCGTGGCGACCATTTTGTTTTGGTGACATCTGTCAAATCTTTTGTCAGTTGTTTATGCCAAATTATTATGGCAAGTAACTTGATTCAACAGCACGTTCAAATGGTAAAACTTTACTATCAAAATGAGTGTTCGTTAACGCAAACGTTGCGCGCATTTCGTCTATTTTACGGTAGACGTGATGGCCCTTCACAGTCGACTCTTCAACGTTTGGTGGCCAAATTTGAGACGACCGGTTCATTAAACAATCAACCAACAACCGTACGTTCAAGGAATGCAAAATCGGCCGATAACATCGCCGCGGTCCGTGAAAGTGTACAGCAGAACCCGAGGCAGTCTATTCCTCGCCGTGCACAAGAACTCGGCCTTTCGCAGACTTTAACTTGGCGAATTTTGCATCAGGACTTGGACCTACAGCCGTACACGATCCAATTGACCCAAGAGCCCAAAGTTCATGACCATAGACAACGCCGCGCCGCCGTTTGTTCGCTGACTAGGCTTCGAATCGTTTGGAAGAGGACAAAATTGGTCCTAATACACTTTCTTGCGGTACTCCGAATTTTATATTCTTTAGTTTCGAGTAATTTTGATCGTACCGTACTCTAAAGATTTCAGTATTTCGTAGTACACACCTGAAGAGGTTTTTACTCAAGTCCAAAGTGCCAAACCTTATCAAAGACTTGAGAAACATCTGGGAATATAGCCGAGTATAGTTGTTTTTCTTCAAGTGCCTATTCCACATGTGTAATTCGATGTATTTGGTCTGTCTGAGAATGTTTATTTCTAAATCCAGATTAATGATTAGGGATTTGTCTTCTTTAATGTATTCTTTTCCAAAGCCTTTTCGGTAGCAGTTTTTCGAAAAATTTTGCCATGATTGGTAAAAGCTATAGTGGTCGGTAAGATCTTACTTCTGTTGGTGCCTTACCTTGTTTAGGTACGAGTATAACAATGACTTCTACACTTTTCCAATGATGTGGTACATCTTAGTTAACCCTTTCGGTACGAGAGTGGGACAGAACAAAGAATATTTATATGTAAACGTACCACTCCCGTTCCGAAAGGATTAAATGTATGAGAAGTGATTATTAGAAAACTTATACTGACACATGCTCCTTTCTTCCTTGAGCGTGAGAAAATTAATTTCACATTCGTCGTTCCTTCTAACAAACTTTAAAGGATCTGTAGCCGTATTTGCTGGGAATGATTTAAAAATATTTGTGAGATGTTCAGCAAAAAGGTCAAGTTTTGTTTCGGATTTCCGATCCATTTGCCATAATACGATTTTATTGGCAGGTTTTTTGTCTAGATTCTTTTTAGACGCTTTACTGCTTTCCATAAAGAGTATTTGGTGGAAGTATTTGTAGTCGGACTTTTCAGCACACTAAAGTTAAGCACTTTTTTGTAAGTAGTGCTGATCTTCCCCTTGGTAATTTTATTAATTTATTTATTTTAAGGCAGACATATAAATAGATTTAAAAAAAAAAATATAAATAACAAATTTTTAACTGAATGAGATCCTGATAGCAACACACTGTATATTTGCTCTGGTTGTTAATGAAAGTCTTCTGCCATGATGCTATGCTAATGAAATCATTTGGCAGCAAAGTTCATCCATTCCCATATTTATATCTCCCCTTTCATCCCTTATCCACATATTTATCATTGCACTCTAAATCTGAATGCGATGTGATGCTTCTCGCTGCATCAGGAGGAACTAACTGAAAAGTGTACTGTACATACAGAATGTATACATTATACAATGTACAATACATATACCTGGCTTGAATGTGATGCCGAAAAATATTGTACATTATTATTTATGGATGACGCATAGAGGGCACTGCTTGCATCATTTATCCTTTGTTGTTTGTGTGTTGTTATTCATTGTAGTTGTCGTCGTCGTAGCTGTAGTCGTTGGTCGTTAGATAGAAAATAATTCAAACATTTCATCGCACTTCGTGTTGTTGTCGTCGTCGTTGCATCTAAGTCAAGTCTTTATTTTTTCACTAAAAGCAAAGTGAAAATAGAAAATTCACCAAAAATAATTGATTGATAAATAGTTGTAGAATTGATAGTGTTTCATAAGTGGCTGCCAAGCACAAAACACAGTAGAGCATTTTCATAAAAAATTTGACCAAGAGTAATCTATAATAGTATTATAAAGCTGAAGAGTTTGTTTGCTTGTTTGTTTGAACAAGCTAATCTCATTAACCACTTTGAAAAATTCTTTTAGTGTTAGATAGCCTATTTATTGAAGAAGGCTTTAGGCATAACATCCCGCTAAGGCTAATACGAGCGGAGCAACAATAAAGAATGTTTCAAAATCGGGGATTGTTTTCTCCTTTGTGAGCTTCAAAAATAATGTCTGACAGAATTGTTTTCCTTTCATAGTTCTTAAAATAAAATCCGGGGCAGCATATGTCTATCTTTTAAAGATGGCTTACTATAACCGTTTTGATGCTTACCAAATTTGTTATAAGGCAAAGCATGCGAGTAACGCCACGGGAAACAGTGTATGGTTGTGCCAATGAATTCTTGGAACTTAGCATTTCCTTTTATTTTTGGGTTTTTCGCTAAAAGGTTTCATTTTGATTTTAAGAGAAATCAGTGAATACTTTCATTTTGATGGTCAAGATCAGGATTTGCCATTAACAATTTGAAATGATATCAGCCAAACTGCCGCCACTTCTACTGTTTCAAAAGGATACCCTTTTCATGACCAATTTATCTGTAAGGCCTTGAATGTATTGCAGTCCATTGGCATAGAACTTTTCCTGCAAAAGTCGAATTGTTTCGAAAGCTTTTATAAAACATTACTATGAACATAAAGGACCCAATTAGTGAACAAAAGACGTTTTTAATGGATATAGACCAACTGCAGCAGCAATACTCTCAATTGTTCTTGATCGCTTCTTCACATCATTTACTTGCCACAACAGCTTAAATTTGTCTTCCAGTTTTAAAAATTTCAAAGTCTTGTTAAAGCTGTATCGTTGCATTTTTAGCAGTCAAATTTTAAAAGATGACATACATCAAAAGTGACAGCTGTCAACTTTATCTAGATGCGTTTTTTCACTTGTTTCTTAATGCAAATAATACTTTAAGTGTTCTAATACTTTTTTTTTCAGTACATTGATGTTATCCAACAATAAATGAACTACCCATTTGCCACTGATTTACAAAAAAAAAAAAACAAATGAGACAAGAAGCCTATAAGTCAAATGAATTTATTCAGTGAATTTTGTCATCATCGTCGTTGTTTGTTGCTTGTTTGGAATTATTGTCAGAAACGTTAAAAGCAACAAATGTGGCACTATGCCATCAAGCATACTAAAAACTGAAATTCTTCTGAAATAGGAATTTCAAAATGAATTGAGCAGCAATTAATTTGTCTCTTTAGCTTGTCTCTCTCAAACCACACGTTATTTTGCGGGCCATAAGCTCTGAAACAAACATCTATAATATGGCGGAGTTATGTATTATTATGAACATGAAGGACCCCTCTAGAGAACAATTTTAAATATTTATGGTGGAGAATTGTTTTATAGTGACATCTTTTGTTCGTTATTTTATACCTGCTGATTATGTGATGGTGATGATTTGTGTAGTTTGGTCCCCCTTCTATTATTGAAATTATTTTCCTAGCAATGAACTGAAAATAACTTTGCAAATAGAAACAAATTGGTAGTATTATTTGAAACACACATTTTTGAATCGTTTCGCATTCACACTTATTTAGAATTTATAAATTTATGATATACGTTTTAATTAGCCAGTGTCAAATTTATCGATGAAAGGAATTAAGGACGATGAAAATAAATTTCGCTCGTATTATTCTTGAGATAAAATTGATAAACGAAAAAAGATTATCAATTGATAGTTTTGATAATAAGTTTTGCTAATAAGTTTAATGCTTCAGGTACTTTTAAGTGGACTTGTTTTGTTATGAGTTTAGTTTAGTTTGTTTCTCTGAACTCATTAAGATACAATATCTTTTTTATAATAAGAGCTTTAAGGTGTAGTTAGGGAATATAAGCTATCATAATAATTCACAAAGCAAAATAAAATAAGTATTATATTTTAAATAATTAAATATAAATTCAAATATGCCATTCTAAAAATACTAAAGACCAACAAAAAAGGCGGCGGCGCTTAAGGCTAAGTTAAAACATCTTAATATATTAGATAAAATTTACATCATTTTAGAATCTCACTTAGTTTTCGTAATTTCTCATTAGTAAAAGATGACTTTTGGGTCTTCATTTGCGTCTATATGAAGTTTTGAAAACTTTTGAATCTAATTGTTCTACATTCTTGAATAATTCGTTTAAGAGTATATTTCAAGTGCTGATTCCGAAATTGAACTCCGATTTTAGTTTTATGTATGTATGTACTCAAACTAAGAAATATCCGTATTCAACACTATTGTTATATTTTTTCAATGTATTCCAAAAACTTGATGTTATAAGTTTAAGAGTTCGAATTCATAATAAGATAAAAAGTTTGCTTTTATAACGTTTTTCTTTTATGAACCCTTTTATCATAATTACTTCAGGTTAATGTGTTGCAAGTTAAAACTAAGTCTATTAAGGATTTTTTTTTAAACAAACAAAATATGATACTGGAAATGTTGCAACGGGATTAGAAAGTTAGGGATTGTAGATTTGGAAGATCGTTTTGTATTTTATTGAGAAAACAAACTACATCATCAATTTCCACAGCCTCAAAAAGGCTAACATAGTGTTTTTTTTCGAATTTGAAAAGGTTGTATCTTAAAAACATGAGATGATAGATTAATTTTGTATTCGGATTCGAACTAAAGTAATGAAAACCTTAGAAAAAGTGAAGAGTGTAGCCGTAGTTAATTTTGAGGTTGTGAGTATATGTATATTGGCGTAGTGCCAGTTTAGCGTTGAGTTTGGTTTATCTAAATAGGCGTTTGAAGAAATGCCTTTGAAGTGCTTCAAACTCCTCGAGAGGTTAGTATCCGAAAATCTGAACCCCAAAGCACAAGCATGTATTGACAGTCGCTTCAAACACGCGTTATTTGGCCACTGAATCAATTTTTAAATTTCCAAAACAAATTTGGCCACATCAAACTTAAAACCATCTTAGCTCCATTGCTTTTAATATTTGAATTATGCGTTAGCAAAACTCCGAGATGTTTAAACTCTTGCACTACCTCAATACAGACATTTTTCAGCGACAAGTTCTCTTCGGGGAGTCTTCTTCTTTGACGTGCTTCAAAAATCATTATTTAAAGAATTTAATTAACAGATTGTCATCTGTTATTTCAAACCTCTCTGAAAATTCTGATTCATCCTTACAAAGTCGCTTGATGACTCCAGAAATTTGAATTACATTAACAGGAATTTCCGGAATATTACAAGTGAAGAAAGCTTATACATCAAAACTTTTCTGTTAACCTTGTCAAAAGTTGTTTGAAATCTTCAAAACTAGCGTATTCATTCTTCGTTTTCTCACTAGGCTTCATGGCAATACTGGTCAGGGCAAAGATATGATTTATAGTTGAGATTCCGGACCGAAATCCTGCTTGAAACTTGCGAAGAAGATTAGTGTTCTCAATCGACTTGGATAGCCTTACTTACAGAATTGAAGTAAAATTCTCCCGTATAGAACTATATATTTAGTGTGTATTAATGCATAGATGACAATTCATTATTAAAGAGTGAGAATAGAATAGGGCCGAAAATCGATCCTTGAGGAACACATTTTAAAAAGTGGGAAAAAAGACGAGAGTTCACTGGCCTCTCTGCCTTCTTTCACTTAAATATGAAGGTACCAGATTAGCTGATTCAACCAACATCAAACTTTCAACCACACCATCAGTATAATCAATTCCAGAAAACTCAAAGTCAATTTCAAAAATAAAAGAATGATTTACTTCTTGATTTATTAATCCATAAGGATTAGGTGGCGATGCTTTCAGATAAGTTAAAATTGCTTATTCAGCTCCTTAATATTGACGTTATAACGTCATTAGATCCGCATGTGCCAAACAAAATCTCTTCTGACAATTGTAAAATTGAATAGAAACGAAACACATATGTATGTATGTATGTACATATATACTTCGAAAGACATACATATGTACGTAAATCGAAATTTATTTACAGAGTAAATCAACTTTTGAACCAGCTTCCACTTTTTAGATATTTAATCTTTAGAGATTTAAAAGTTCTTTTTCCTAGAATTTCAATATAATCAATATTTTGTGATTACTGAATGTGTTGACATTTATAACTTAGTGATTGGTATAAGGCTGCGCTCACAATGAAAATTTCAAGTTGACAGATCAAAATTTGAAAACCCTTTAAGAATACATATTTTTCATTGTTGACAAAACAAAAACTCAAACAAATCAAAAATAATGATACATCAACCCTAAAGGTAATGTTACCTGTCATATTATAAACTTATATGTACGTACATAGTTATTGTATATCTGCTATACCCTAAATATCTATATTACCAACAACTAAAATATACGTTTTCTTTTCCTGTCACTTGAACCAAAGCAATTTTATGACATGACCCTCTTTATGTCATCCTTCTAAGAAAATAATCTTAGGTTATGTATGCATATATTTTTTTTGTTCATGTAACATCATCTTTATTATTCATTTTATCCTGTCAATATGTACAACATACTTGCGAATATCTTTCCAATTTTGATTTTCAGATAGAGCACGTTTTAATCGTTATACTTTCACTCACTTTTTTTCGTTTTTGTTATTGTGAATGTGCATAGGTATAAGGTATACAAACTTTAACAGTGCTGGATTAACAAATGTCATCTTTGAAGAAAAATACTTCTTTACACCTGTCAGATTCATCAAAGTATAATAGCTGTCATTATTTTGAGGTTGAGTGAGAGAATGAATGGTAATGGTAGATGAATGAAATCTTTGAACAAACAAATCATTCTACTGTTTTACTAGTAAGGTATACATTTTTATCAGTTCCAACTTTCTTTGATTCAAAACCAAAAAGGCTATTCTTACAGCTCGTAGCAGCCATATTGTTTCTTTTACTTTCTGTCAAAGTATCTTCTTTAAAGCTGTCACTAAAGACAAATCATTATGGCAAGTTACAGCGTCGAGCAACGCGTTCACATGATAAAATCTTATTATAAAAATGGTTGTTCTCTAATAATGTTGTGCCCTTTTTATGGGGTACGAGGTTGACAGTCGTTCCTCCAAGTCGACTATTTAACGTTTCGTGTCCAAATTCAATTACAAATTCAACTCCCAATATCGAAAACTTCGCCGCTGTTCTTGAAAGTGTGCAGGAGATTTCTAGGCAATCAATTCCGTGTCACGTAGAAGAACTTGGCCTGTCGCAAACTACAACATGGCAAATTTTAGGTCGCGTCTTGGGCCATACAAAATCCAACTGACCCAGGAACGGAAACCAAACGACCATAAGCAGCATTGTGTGTTTGCTTGTTGGATCTTAGAGCAGTTTGAAGTTGATCCCAATATTGGGCGAAAAATCATCTTTAGCGATGAGGCCCTTTTTTGGATGGATGGGTACGTGAAAAAGCAAAATTTACAGATTTGGGATAAAACCAATCCACGCAAGATTCACGAGGTTCCAATATATCCAAATAAAGTTACAGTTTGGTGTGAATTTTAGGCTGGAAGCGTCATCGACCTATACTTCTTCGAAAATAATAATTGCTAGGATATCACCGTCAACAGCGATCACTATAGGTTCATGATCACCAACTTCTTGTGGCCTGAATTGAATGATAGTCCCTATCGAAGACATATGGCTCAAGACATGATCGATATTCGAACTGAGTGAATTCGACTATTACTTACAAAAGTAGTAATTATCAAATCCGCCCCTTTCCATCCAAATCCTGCTTAATCATAATATCTTTGTCTTTTAACATAAAAATCGCATCACGAAACAACAACAAGGATATTATATATTTGTAAGGATGATAATGGGAAATAATGTGTGTATGCGAATAGTGTATGTTCCAGATAATTTTACAACAGTTAGCTATACCTACCTACCTAGGTTAGATATATCTTAAAGGATAATGATAGCAAGGATTTTTGAAGAACATCATAGACATTAACATTATATGTGAACAAGATACTCTCGCTCTGATGCTGTGGTTCAGATTGAGAGGAAAATGTGCTGTCTGTTGATCCTTTTTGAAGAATAAAAAGCTTAGTCGACCTCATAAATATGTTTTATATATATTTTTTTGCTCTGCTTTGCTTTGCTTTGCTTTGGGATTGCAATTCATAACAAAAGGAAAATTTGTTGACTCGACCTTATCTCAGTAAATATGTAGGTGTAAAGGATTCTTGAAAAAAATTTAAAATATTTATATTCTTGGTTTGTTTAAAATAAAAAAGAAAGCATAATCTTTTATACCTCTAAGAGTTTTTTGTCCTTAAAAAAAAAATGATAATAACTACGTTCAAGAGGTGTTACACCTTTAATCTCATTTAAAATTATAGGTCTTTGTGTGTTTTCTTTGAAATTTCCTTAAAAGAATGTGAAAAAGGATTTATGGTTCTTGGGTTGCAAAAAAGATAATTTTATTTGATTGTTTCCCTATATCCAACAATCAACTATGAGATTTAAATTAATTTTATTACTTTTGTTTTTTTAATTTTAGGTTCGAACGCTTTTTGTGAGTGGTTTACCAATGGATGCTAAGCCTAGAGAGTTGTATCTGTTATTCAGAGCTTATGAGGTATGTTTTATTTTACGAGCAATATCGTAAGACATTTAAGACTGAATATTTTAATGATTAAATGATATTTAAATTCTTTGTAGGGTTATGAAGGATCTTTGTTAAAAGTGACCAGCAAAAATGGAAAAACGGCATCGGTAAGTTTATTATTTATTCTTTATTGAAAACAAATATGTTAGGTATTGTGTTCCTTCCTCAGAAAACACCATTCTGAAATACATTAACCAACACATAAGTGAAAATACAAACAAATTAAGAGAGTTTTGTTAAAAATTCAATAAAATCAAAACTAACTATTAAAGCAAAACAAAACTTGCTTTGGTAGAATTTTACTTTAAGTAATTTGGGCTATAGTGACAAATATTTTCTATACAGAATTCATCTTCATAGTTTACATTTTGAAGAATAGTCCCCAACTAATTTAAACCCAATGCTTTCAAAATCTGATTTAAACTATTTACCAGTTGTTTCATTTTTCATTGTGGAAAACATATTGGAAAAGCAGATTGGGTCTTGACTTCTCAATTTTCATCTCTTCGTGAATTCCTACATCTAGAATACATTGACAAAATGCAAGATGGCCTAATTACGGATCCCAGACATATCAACATTAAACGTAAATCCGATAGCTTTCCCTTCCCATTAAAATTACTCGATATGACATCTACCGACCCTAAAACTATTACACACCTCTTTACCTCATTCGTCACTTAATCATTCATTTGTCATCTTGAAGAACCTGACTATATGTATAGTATCTCATGCACCTTCCTTTCACAAATCGAAATAAGTGATGATATTTTTGACAAAAAATTAAGTCTACTTAAAGATGGTTTATTTCCCTGTCCGGATGGTTTGCTGCAATATTATTAAAAAGAAAAGTATACTTACTTACTTAAGGTGGCGCTACAATCCGGGGCGAACCTGGGCCTCAACCAACATGCGTCTCCAGCCAGCTCGGTCCCTAGCTAGTTGTCTCCAGTTTCGCACGCCAAGTTGGTTGAGGTCTTCACCCACCTGCGTGCGCCACCTGAGTCGCTGTCTTCCTCTACTGCGCGCGCCGTCCCTCGGGATTGGATTCGAAGACCTTCCAGGCTGGAGTTTTGATGTCCATTCGCTCTACATGACCTAGCCATCTAAGCCGTTGGACTTTAATTCTGTTAACTAGGTCAGTGTCGCTGTACAGCCCGTACACTTCGTCGTTATATCTTCTCCTCCATTCTCCATCTATGCGTACGAGACCAAAAATCACCCGATAGCCAAGTTTTCTTCAATTTCGAAGCTTTTCGAAAGCATTGTCTACGACTATCTCTATTTTCATTGTAGACCTATTCTTTCTTCACAACAACATGGCTTCTTAAAAAGCAGATCTATTACAACCAGTCTTACTGAATTTGTATCCAAAATTCTAAAAGAATCGTACCTAGAGAACCGCCGATATAGAGTTGCTGTTTTCAGGTTCTCAATATCCGATCTCATCTATGCAAACTCAAGAGTTCCTCAAGGGAGCCACCTTGGTCCTTTATTATTTATCTTGACTATCAACCACGTTATTAATGTCATTGATTTATTCAATGACTCACTTAGGTTAAAGTGGCTGTCCGTGATGGAGTAGGACACACTTACGCCAGTTTAATAGCCCATTGTGATACCACATGAATCTTGAGGCTTCCTCCTAAGCTCAATGGAACCATTTTGAGTCCCTTACGAAACGTGAGAGGCTGATTATGCTGATATTATTTAGATGAGATCATTTAGATCGTTAAAGAAGAATTCTCCTAGGTAATTCTTTCGTTTTTGAGCTAGCGCAGGGCATGTACATGTGGCATGATTTGCTATTAGATAGTGTCCGACATTTATTATCGAGCGTATATGCGATCTGCTTAGAGATAGCAAGCACCTTGATCACTTTTAATCTAGTGTTGGCCAGATGTTTTCTGTGACCTGACAAGTTGTGATGTTGTTCCACCTGGTGTTTGCCTTCTTCATAGCGTCTGCATTAGCAACAGTTTACAAGTAGCGATTGGTATGCCAGCATTAGCCAAACGTGGTAGAATGGGTATAAACGGGAAGGCGGAATGAGAGACTTAATTTCAGTCGTTCAGAGTGCATACCTCCACCAACCTATTTATTTGTTTTTGATCCATCTGTGTAAAAGTAGATTGACTCGACTTCCAGGAATGCCCTATCCTCCCAAAAAGATCTCGAATGTATAGTAATCTGAAAGTTTCTGTCGAATTTCAGGTGGGGGTCGTGTAGTATGCGTGCTTTGGAATTGATTCTAAATACTCGTACTTACAAATTACCGAGTGGCAAATGCTGTTGTTAGTCCACTGCGACGAAGGTTTGAGGCGAATAGCAGAGCTTGCAGCTTACTCAACCCTTGGTTTCATCAAACGTTAGTCTTAAGAATTCTCGAACCCCTCTGTCGCGAAATCCACCATTTCCTTGAATACGCTGGTCTCCCAATCAGAATTCTCAAAGAATTGAATATGTACAACGCAAATTTCTACAATTTGCACTCCGCGGTCTTCCTCCATACTCGTTTCGGATTTTATATATACGGTCAATAAATTTATTCTTGAATACTTAAATTTAATTTCTTTTTTTAATTTTTCAAAACAGCCAGTTGGTTTTGTGACATTCCATACAAGAGCCGGAGCCGAAGCAGCTAAGCAGGACTTACAGGTAAAATTGAATTTCAATTCTAATTTATTGGAATAAAACACCAAATTTTTGAAAGTTATTTATTTTATATATATGTTTATTGGAATACAAAAAAAAATGTTTTAGGAAAATTTTATGGAAAACCAACTTATTTTTTTAGTGAAACCGCATAGCATATGCATAAATGTATATCAAATATTACAAACTTTAAAAAAGTAATTAAAAATATTTGCAAAGGAATGTTATAAATATTATTTCATTTAATATGAATATAATCACAAACAGGCACACGATATGACACAATAATATTTATTTCAATTTTGATTTAAGTTTTTATTTTATTTTACATTTTTTACATTTTTTTATTTTGGAAATGTGCAAGTGCAATTTTTAAAATATTTTGCTATGATCTGAATCAAAATTGAATTGACATCTTTTGTTTAGTCCATAAAGTAATGGAAACCGTTTCGACATTATATTTTTTGTTTCCGTTATTTTTTTTTGATAATTCGTCCTTACATATGTACGAGTATGTAGGTTTTTCAAATAAAAACATGTTTTATTAATCTTGGAACATTTAAAAAATGCTTAAATATTATTTTAAATCTATAACAAATTTTGTGCTTTTATTTTTATAATACAGGAACATTATTTTTTGTTTTTGATAATATACTCTCAGTTTCTTGGATTTTGAAGTGTTGATAGTTTAAGGACTATTTGCTAATTGACTTCGCTGGATCTTTTATGTTCTCGCGCAATAAAGCTAAAATTGCAACTTTAAACTACATATTGTCCAAGTTATGATTTTCAATTTCTGCAATCGCCAAAAAATCGATAAATTCCCATAACCAGCAAAACTTGCACTTGCAGAAACTATATTTTTGACTGGTGCACAGTCCTTACGACTTCGATAACGCTTTCACTCTCTTCTTCTTTTTGAATCACAACTTTGGAGGAATTTTAAATAATTTTAACAATATGTCAATTGTTAAGCGATCACGTATCGTAAATGGCAAACATTCAATTTTTAAAGGGTGTTTTTTAGACTGTGGTTTTCAAAAACAAATAAAACACATAAAATTTAATGTCATGGTCAATGCGCCAAATTTTCTTTTCCAAAGCGTCGATCGTCTTGGGCTTATCTGCACTGGCAAGTGCCTTTACATAGCCCCAAAGAAAAGTAGTCCAGCGGTATTAAATCGCACGATCTTAGAAGCCATGCCACAGGCCCACTACGACGCAAGACAATGGGCTCACCAAAAGTTTCCTTAAACAAATTGATGTTTAGCGCAAATAAATCCATTTCTTTGTAATGCATATTTAAGATTTGCAAACAATGTTTAAGAGTAAGTCTTTTCATTATAAAATGACAAACCAAACTGACAGTTCAAGTGACAGCTGTCAAAAAGACCATCTACAAAAAACGTATTGTCAAACCAAATGTCTAAGAAAACTAGTTATTATGATGTTTTCAATGAACGCTGAGTAGTAAAGGTGTTGAATTCTGGTGCCACCAACTTGAAACCCTTTATATCTATAAAGGGTTTTCCATCAAATGTGGATGGATTTTAAAATTGAATAAAACAAGGTTCCTATGAGATATCAACAAGGCTATATCTTGATTTGAAAGCCCTATGAATGACATTTTTTGTGAAATTAAGGATGGTTAAATTTTAGGGCCCGGTGTTGATTTTGAATAAAACACAAATTATTTAGGAAACTATTGTCATTTCTTTTAATCATGATAAAATTGGTATAGTTCAA